>OY740785.1:45825557-47025557 GCA_963514005.1 Raja brachyura | reverse complement strand
GAGAATGGACCCACTGTGCCGTTATGAGAGGCATCAGCATCACCATTTTATATGTCAGTTTTGTTAGTGTTAGGGACGTAGCTGGTGCCCAATCCATGAGCAGGGTTAACACAATACCAATATCCCAGGTCTGGGAGTACCTAGGCCTGGGGGGATTAGAGTTGAAAATACCCTTCATAAGTTTTGACAATAGAGAGTGAGATCCGACCCCATGGTGTTCTAAACCCATGAAGGGTATGAAGATAGGGCACTCCTGGCACAGTTGATGGCACTGGAGCTCAAGCCTTTATCAAAGTGTAGGCTCGCCAAGAATTCCAGCACATTCGTAATAGTAGCTGTATGGTAAGTGGTGTTCGCCCTGGTACAGAATGCCTCCCATTTTCTGATATATGTGAGGTACTGTTTCTAGGTGGACTCTCTGCATGCTGCCATGATGATGTTCATGGTTCGGTCCGACAGTCCAAATTCCAGGAGTGGTCTTTTTAAATCCTGCAAATCAACAGGTTTATTCTGTCATGGCACGGGTGACTCTCGCCTGTCACAGGATGAACCAGCAAACTGGGGCATTTAGAGATTGGAATACATGGTTCCGAGACCATGTCGAGTACCACATGAAACCATGGCTGAGTAGGCCAGTCGGGTACTAACAAAATAGCCAACGCGGAGTCTTGTTGTATTTTTCACAAGACCCGACTGATGAGGCAGAAGGGGGCAAATGCATAGAAAAACAATTCCCCCCAGTGTAGCGATAAAGCGTTCATCGCTACTGCCCCAGGGTCTGGTTCCCATGCAACATATGTTGGTACCTGGTGATTAAGTCTGGATGCGAAAAGGTCGATATCTGACGTTCCATACCGAGCTACAATGTCAGTAAACACTTGGTGGTCCTACAACCATTCAGTGTTGTCATTGAAGTTGCGTGACCTGGTGTCCGCCACTGTATTGAGCTTACCTGGAAGGTAAGTAGCAGATATTCAAATGTTTCTTTCTATGCACTGGCCTGTCAAAATGGCCAGCATGGTATTTGAGTGCTTCAACCTTGGCCCTCTGTAAATTTTGGTAATGTAAGGGTCAAAATTGTGCGGCTGTGAAGGCAGCCACGAGCTTCCCAATTACCCTGGCTACTTGTCGAATAGATGGTTGACTGACGCAAACAAGGCTGTTGCATGCCTCTATTGAGTCTGTTGCTTTGTCCTTTGGCAAAGTGACAGACAAGTGAACAGAGTCAATTGTGAACCCCAAGTAGTCCATAGTCATAGAAGGCATTAACTTGGATTTATCTGGATGGATGATAAACCCCAACTTTTGAAATAGGGGCTTGGTGGCAGAGACAGCCAATTTGGCCAACTCCAGGGTTTTCCCCACAATTAAGATGTCATCCAGATATGCCATGACAATATGTTTTTGTTTCCGGAGAAACGTCAAAGCTGGTTTCAATATTTTAGTAAACAGTCTGGGGGCTGATGTTAATCCATTAGGCAGCGCTTTATACAGCCAGATTTGCCCCATCCAGATAAATTTCAGATATCTGCAGTGATCTTTCTCTATTGGTACTGAATAGTATGCATCTTTTAAGTCGATGCAAGCCATAAAGTATCTCTTGGAAATTAACTGTTTGGCAGTGAAAAAGTTTCCATTTTGAAGTGGGTATGCTGCACAAAAGTATTCAGTTGTGTCAAATCAATGATGATGCAACATCCGCCATCTTTTTTGTTTTTTGTGAAGATATTTGGCACAAACTCAAGAGATTTGTGTTTGGTTTTCTCAATTACTCCTTTTGTATGTAGTCTTAACAGTTCCGCATGACCTTCCAATTTTTCTTTTTGTGAAAGCACGAATGTTTGGCTAGGTGCATGCTGAACCAGAAGAAGGAGTTTGTGAACAAATTCAGTTTTGTATCCCTGAGTACTTTGCAGTATAAAAGGATCAGAAGTTATGGAACTCTATGCATTTCTAAACAAGTGTAACCTTCTCACAGTCTGTGAAGAACTTACACATGCTATGTTCTGGAAGAAACCAGACCCACCTACCTCCACGGTTACCGGTGGTGCTGTGTTGGTTTCATCCGTCCTTGTTTCTTGGGGGGTGGAGGCACTGGGGTGTGGGGTTGGCACTTCTTCCACGAAGGCCGTTCTGGGCCATTGTCTAAAAAATACCTTTGTCCTGATCATATGGCCTTCAAGCTTTCACCAGCTGTTGCTTTTTCGCTGTAGTAACGCGGTTTGCTGGTGGATGCGTAGGGGTGCTGTCACCGAGGATACGAAGTCTTGGTAGTGGACGGCGCTTTCATCAGACCGACGGCTTTTGCCTCCTCATCAAGGTCTTTAACCTGCTTCGGCAGATTGTCCCCGAACAGTAAAGTAGGCGGCTGCGTGCTGCTGGTCTTGCACAAGCCCGCAAACCTGCGGTTTAGGGCAGGTTGGATGACACTCTTCCTAAAACAGTTAATTTCAAACTGTGCATTGCAGAAGAGTGCCAGGGCGTCTTGTTGCTCTTCCGACATGTCCTTCCCATCCACTGACCTGGCAAATGCTGTTATTCCAGAGGCCAGTAGTTTCAGGATCTTTTGCATTTTTATTTCTTGGTTTCTGATGCCAGCACTGATGTTTCCCCAGATGGGGTTGTTCACCGCAGGCACGTTCTCTGGTGCTAAATATTTAGCAGCCATGTTACTCATGGCCTGTTCCTGCAGCTGGTTGGTGGTGAGGTCGTTTATGCTGGCTGCCAGCTGCGGCTGTAATGGCTGTCCCTTTTGTGAAGGCATCGCAAATTTGGAAACCATGCCGAGTAGCTCATGTTGTTCCTGCACCCCTAGAATGCTGGAAGAGTCTTCGGCCAAATCCCCCTGTTCAGAGTCAGCCCAGAACTGACTCCTTATGCTCACCTCTGAGGAGAGGGAGACATTTGGCATCCTTGTAAAAGGTGCTGCTGTGGGTGTCCTAGGAGACCCATGGTGACCAGACTCCATTTGCTGGAGTAGGTCACGTTGGAGCAATTGCTCCATCAACCGTTCCATGCGGGATAAGCAACCGCTGTTGCTCCCGCAGGCGGCGAATCTTCCAACCCTGCCGAGTCTACAGGCTTATCGGACTTTCGGGTGGCTTTACCGCCAGTCCGAGGTACACCTATGGGCTGTAGCGGTGCCAAGTCGGGGGCTGCTGGTCGAACGGTTAACAGCTCCGGTGAAGTCGGCCGCTGCTGACTGCCCACATTCCCATTGTCCTCCGCAGTCAGTTTAGTTGTGGTCTGTTTGGACTTAGTCCTTGACTTGTCCATAATAGGTGTTGCTCTGTAAAAGAAATTACACAGAGCGCCCAAAAACGGCCTCAGAATAGTGAAAACTTACCTGCAGGTCCGTTTTAAACTTACCGCTGGAGGAGCAACGCTCCTCCCGCCTGTCGCTGCGCAATGCGTTGGACGATATGTCGCACATGCGTGCTGGCGGGGTCTTCACGTAGTCAGTCACGTGACTCCAAAGTAAAATAGGCTGATTTCAGCATAGTTTGGAAAGGGGAAATCTCGTCTGACCAATCTGCTGGAATTATTTGAAGAAGTAAATAGCAGGACAGACAAAGGAGAGTTAGGGGATGTTGTTTACCTAGATTTTCAGAAAGCCACATGTGAAGCTGGTTAGGAAGATGAGAGCCCATGGTATCAAAGGGCAGATACTAGCATGGATAGCAGGTTGGCTGGATGGCAAAATGTGACAATAACGAGGGCTTTCTCTGGTTGGCTGCCTGACTAGCTGACTTTCACGGGGGTCGGTGCTGGGGCCGCTACTCTTCACATTGTATATTAATGATTTGGATGAGGGGATTGAAGGCTTTGTGGCCAAGTTTGCAAATGATACAAAAATAGGTGGAGGGGCGGGTCGTGTAGAGAGAGCAGGGGGTCTGCATAAGGATTTGGGCAGGTTGACAGGGTGGGCAAAGTGGTAGATGGAATATGGTGTAGCAAAGTGTGGAGTCATGCATTTTGGTAATAGAAATAAAGGCTTAGACAATTTTTTAAATGGGGAGAGAATCCAGAAATTGGAGGTGCAAAGGACTTGGGAGTGCTGGTGCAGGATTCCCAAAAAGTTCATTTGCAAATCGAATCGGTAGTAAAGAAGGTAAACACAATGCATGCATTTGTTTCAAGATGGCTAGAATACAAAACAGGGATGTAATGCTGAGGTTCTATAAGGCACTGTTCAGGCCACATTTGGAGTATTGTGAGCAATTTTGGGCACCATATCTGAGGAAGGATATGCTGGCTCTGGAGAGGGCCCAGAGGAGGTTCATGAGAATTATCCCAGGATAAAGTGGGTTAAAATATCATGAACGTTTGACGGCCTGTACTCACTGGAGTTTCGAAGGATGAGCGGGGACCTCCTTGAATCTTACCGAATAGTGAAAGGCTTGGATAGAGTGGATGCGGAGAGGATGTTTCCATTTGTAGGGAAGTCTAGGACTACAGGTCATAGCCTCAGAATTAAAGGACGTTCCTTTAGAAAGGAGGAATTTCTTTAGTCAGAGGGCGGTGAATCTGTGGAATTCTTTGCTACAGAAGGCTGTGGGAGCCGCCAATGGATATGGTTAAGGCAGAGATGGATAGATTCTTGATTAGTACGGGCATCAGTGGTTATGAGGAGAAGGCAGGAGAATGGGGTTAGGAGGGAGAGATAGATCAGCTATCGTTGAATGGCGACTTGATGGGCCGAATGGCCTAATTCTTCTCCTATCGCTTATGACCTTATGACAGCAAATTGACATTAGGATCCAGAGAAATAGAGGAGATGCCTTGTCCTGCCGGATATACCTTATAGGCAACACTGGCTGTCGAAAACACCTGCCAGTTGTGTTTCAGAAAAGAGCATTACTCCTTTAATGTTATTGGCATGGAAAAAAAAAGCTCATGCACTGAATGAGAGAACCAAAGATCATATACTCAGAGACATTAATGTATTGCAGTTGTGTGAAGCCAGCAATGCTAGTAAATTCCAGTGACTGAGATCCCACCTCGTCATCAATGCTATTTAGGGTGATGAAATCATCTTTCCATAGATCTGTATCTGGGTGGTGTGCTGATACTGCAGTGAGCAACAGATTGGGTGACTCAGCAAAGATCTGCTGAAGTTGCTTAAAAAAGATCCAGGAGTAAATATCACCAGCAACTTTTCCTAGACCAGCAAAATCAAAGCAATGTCCAAGAAAGCACACCAATGCCTCTACTTCCTTAGAATGTTTAGGAAGTTCAGCATGTCCCCAGCAACTCTTATAACTTCTACAGATGCCCCTTAGAAAGCATATTATCTGGGTACATCACAGCATGGTTTGGGAATTGCTACATCTAAGACCACAAGAAATTGCAGAATTGTGGATACAGCCAGACCATTATGCAAACTAACCTCCCTTCCACTGACTCCATCTACACTTCGCACTCACAAAGCCAGCAGCATAATCAAGGATGAATCTTAACTCGGACAGTCCCTCATCTGCCATCAGACAAGAGGGACAGAAGTGTGAAAATGCATAGCTCTAGATTCAGGAACAGTGTCTGCCCAGCTGGTGTCAGGCAACTAAACCATCCCATCACCAACTAGAGAGCAGTCTGACCAACTATCTACTTCATTGGAGACCCTCTGACCGTCTTTAAATGGACTTTACTCGACTTTATCTTGCACAATATGGTATTCACTTCGTCCTGCATCTGTACACTGTGGACGGCTCGATTGTAATCATGTATTGTCTTTCTGCTGACTGGATAGCATACAACCAAAAGCTTTTCACAGTACCTTAGTACTTGTGACAATAAACTAAACTAAGAAATAAATAAATGTTGGTGCATTGATCTACATTGGCCATCGTTCTCAGTTTATCAGCATCTTCCTGCAGTCTCTCAATCCTCATCACAATTTACCATAGCCTGCAGCAGGTATTATGCCATTAGTATCTTTTGAAGCACTTCTTTGCTTTAGTTAATTGTTTTATGCTGAAGGATTTGCATCTCATGAACTTGTCTCTTGAGCTTTAAAGTGATGTACATAACTTGGCAAAAAATAAGTTTTATCCTGCCCCAGCTAATCTATCCTCGATTCAAATGTTTTACCATTGTTTTATTTTAATCAGGCAAACTAAATTCATTAAAACCGCAAATAAAGATGTGAGAGGAGAGCCATGAAAATTATGTAACTGCATTCTGTTTACTACTTTCAGCTTTCGTCATAAGTGATAGGAGCAAAATTAGACCATTTGGCCCATCAAGTCTACTCCGCCATTCAATCATCTATCTATCTATCTATCTATCTATTCCTCTTGACCCTATTGTCCTGCCTTCTCCCCATAATTCACGACACCCGTATTAATCAAGAATCTATCTATCTCTGCCTTAAAAATATCCATTGACAGTCACGGCCTCTTGTGGCAATCAATTCCGCAGATTCCCCACTCTCTGACTAAATAAATTCCTCCTCATCTTCTTCTTAAAGGAACATTTAATTCTGAGGCAATGACCTCTGGTCCTAGACAACCCCATTAGCAGAAACATTGTACACTGATATAATTATTCATTTTTATAACAACTGAGATATTGAGAATTGTGTAGTAGAAATAGTGTTTGAGAAACAAACAAATGCAATATTTTCAATCTGGATCTGAAACACAGGTCTCAGAGAATGCATTACAATTATAATTATTTTTAAATGACATATTTGTACATTTTAAATAATACCGAATGTTCCTGTTGCTTCAATTATAATTTGGCTTTGAAAACAAGAGCATTCTTCAATTTTCAGAAGAAACCTAATAATGTTCTAAATAATATCGCAGTCCAATAATCTTCGAAGGGTTTGCTTTTACATTCAATATGGCTCCAGTGGACAGGTGTCTAAACAACAAAGATATCATTGCTATTCCTCATTTTATTCGCCTACTCTTCTGGAAGTGATTATTACTCAAGGATGAAACCCTCTGATACTTTCTCCTATGCCTGTTGGATCAACAATGACATTCTGATGCTTGGAATTTTCAATACATTGCATGGAAATATTTTTTGACCACATCTGATAAAAGATGATTTATCCTTTGGTAAATTGCAAAACTAAAGTGTTTAAAAAACAAAAAATTGGATGATCCTGGGTAATTTTCGGTTGGAACCAGCTGATGATCTGCTTGCTATGCTTAAAATGAAAATAATGAACGGAGAAAATAATATCCCCTATGGTTGAAAACCTGGAACAAGGAGACAATCTTAATTCAAACATAGAAACACAGAAATATAGAAAATAGGTACAGAAGTAGGCCATTCGGCCCTTTGAGCCAACACAGCCATTCAATATGATCATGGCTGATCACCCAAAATCAGTACCCCGTTCCTGCTTTCTCCCCATATCCCTTGACTACGTTAGCCTTAAGAGCTATATCAAACTCTCTCTTGAATGCATCAATTGTATCAACACCCTCTTGAATACATCAAACTGGATGAATTGCTGCACAAACCTCATAGTGGTTAACTTTACTGCTCAACAACTAGTTCAGGTAACTAAAAGGAAATTTGTCAAAATATTCGCAAAATCAAGTAGTGTGTGGAGATAGGATACCTCTCCTTTTTATCACATGTACAATGTGCTTCCAGGTTAGCCGGGAAGTGGTATATTGAATGGAATAAAGGGCAATAAATGCCCAGGGCCAGATAGGCTGCATGCCAGAGTACTTAAGGAAGTAGCCCCAGAAATAGTGGATGCACTAATGATAATTTTTCAAAACTCTTTAGATTCTGGAGTAGTTCCTGACGATTGGAAGGTAGCTAATGTAACCCCACTTTTTAAAAAGGGAGGGAGAGAGAAAACGGGGAATTACAGACCAGTTAGTCTAACATCGGTAGTGGGGAAAATGCTAGAGTCAGTTATTAAAGATGGGATAGCAGCACATTTGGAAAGTGGAGAAATCATTGGACAAAGTCAGCATGGATTTATGAAAGGTAAATCATATCTGACGAATCTTATAGACTTTTTTGAGGATGGAACTAATAGAGTGGATAAGGAAGAACCAGTGGATGTGTTATACCTGGACTTTCAGAAGGCTTTCGACAAGGTCCCACATAAGAGATTAGTATACAAACTTAAAGCACATGGTATTGGGGGTTCAGTACTGATGTGGATAGAGAACTGGCTGGCAGACAGGAAGCAAAGAGTAGGAGTAAATGGGTCCTTTTCAGAATGGCAGGCAGTGACTAGTGGGGTACTGCAAGGCTCAGTGCTGGGACCCCAGCTATTTACAATATATATTAATGATCTGGATGAGGGAATTTAATGCAACATCTCCAAGTTTGCAGATGACACGAAGCTGGGGGGCAGTGTTAGCTGTGAGGAGGATGCTAGGAGGCTGCAAGGTGACTTGAATAGGTTGGGTGAGTGGGCAAATGCATGGCAGATGCAGTTTAATGTGGATAAATGTGAGGTTATCCACTTTAGTGGCAAAAACAGGAAAGTAGACTATTATCTGAATGGTGGCCGATTAGGAAAAAGGGAGATGCAACGAGACCTGGTTGTCATGGTACACCAGTCACAGAAAGCATGCATGTAGGCATGCAGGTGCACCAGGCAGTGAAGAAAGCGAATGGTATGTTAGCATTCATAGCAAAAGGATTTGAGTATAAGAGCAGGGAGGTTCTACTGCAGTTGTACAGGGTGTAGGTGAGGCCACACCTGGAGTATTGCATACAGTTTTGGTCGCCTAATCTGAGGAAAGACATTCTTGCCATAGAGGGAGTACAGAGAAGGTTCACCAGACTGATTACTGGGATGGCAGGATTTTCATATGAAGAAAGACTGGATAGACTCGGCTTGTACTCGCTAGAATTTAGAAAATTGAGGGGAGATCTTAAAGAGACTTACAAAATTCTTAAGGGGTTGGACAGGCTAGATGCAGGAAGATTGTTCCCGATGTTGGGGAAGTCCAGAACAAGCGGTCACAGTTTAATGATAAGGGGAAAATCTTTTAGGACCGAGATGAGAAAATCATTTTTCACACAGAGAGTGGTGAATCTGTGGAATTCTCTGCCACAGAAGGTAGTTGAGGCCAGTTCATTGGCTATATTCAAGAGGCAGTTAGATGTCGCCCTTGTGGCTAAAGGGATCAGGGGGTATGGAGAGAAGGCAGGTACAGGATACTGAGTTGGATGATCAGCCATGATCATATTGAATGGCGGTGCAGGCTCGAAGGACCGAATGGCCTACTCCTGCACCTATTTTCTATGTTTCTATGTTTCTATGTAATATGTTCATTTAGTAGGCTACATAAATTAAATGAACAATTTTTCATGCTCAATTAAAGGTAAGTTGCAATGAAAGTTGTCTTTGAAAGCTTACACTTCTCCTGAGTCAATGAGAAAAGCCCTCTGTCTACGTGTAACTGTATGACTAATGCATATAGTTCCCAATGTTTTGTCCATTGCAAAGGTAGACATTGGAATTGTAATGTTGTATCAATGTTCTTTCTCTTTCTACAGTGCTTACAGTCCACTAGTTTTAATAACATGCATGAACGCAGATGCTTTTTAAAAATAATTATTTTGCTGAGATATCCTTTATAAGCAATTGATGAACATACAATTTTTTGTGCAATTTTAAGAAATCAATTTAAAATAGAAACACATCTAGGTGTTTTCAGTAACTTCATATCCGGTCTATAATTTTCCATTACAATGTAATCTAAATTGACTATAAAAGCATACATATAATGTTTTCTGGGTAATGATTTCCAATTTTCTCCAGCCAAATTCCCTTTTATTATGTAGAATAGTGCAGCACTGTAAATTAATTTTCATTTCACTTCAGAGAACCACTTATATCATTCATTCAACTTCAATGTTAAGAAAATTTAAAAAAAGAAAATTTCAACAAACTGAATGTCAAACTGAATTTGTTTAAATTATTTGATAAATATAGAAGGGCACCTTCTTATAAAATATCACATATAAAATTGATGCAACTTAGATTTATATTAAAAATGTAATTCCTAAACACACTTGCATAAAGAAGACTGATGAATTTTAAAGGAACCAATGACTTGAAAATGTTAAATTAAAATAAGTTAAATTCACAAATGCAAAGTGTGTTCTGCAAAAATCTTAAATACATTGGTATTTACTTCCATTACCAAAACAGCAATATGCATTTATATGCAGTAAAATGTTCTATGCCACTACAGGTAATGCATTTATTCAAAAAGGTTGGTTTATAAGAAAATGACAGAGGTTTAGGGGGATATCCATGAGCTAGCGACACAATGCCCTCTAATTGACATACCTTTATTCTCTAACAAAATGATGGGTTGACAAAGAAGTTGAGAGACTGATGATTCAGCACTCCTATTACCATCCTTTAAAATAACTTCTGACTTATTCATTGATCCAACCTTTCCATTTCATGCAGCAACTGTTAGAATAAATTTAACATTGTCATTATTTAATTCATTGTTACTACATATTTTTGCAAAAAATAATGTCACCTCTCACCTAACACTTCTTTGCTACCTTTATTATCACATGTATTTTTATTCCACTTTCAAACAGCCAAACTTAACCATATTAGCAAGTTGCAAAATACTTTTAAATCACTGTCAAAGATGGAGGAAAGAAACCCAGGATGGGCAAAATACTATAATTAAAGGTGTCGACAGATCTTGAAGGCTATGAGATTGAGAAAAGCACAGAAATGAACAAATCCATTATTTTTATCCATTCTATTTGGTCAATCCTGAACAAGCCAGCTCGTTTGCAGCGTATGATGATGCAGCTGCAGTGGTACGATTTCTCTATTACCTACACAAAGGGTAAGGACATGCACATCGCTGACACTCTCTCCCATGCACCTCGGGCATCTTGCGAACAACATCCCCAACAGGAAAATGTCACTGTCCTCAGTGTCGATTTAGTCTCCAGTAAGCAACTGCGCACCCTGACCGCGTACACTGCCACTGACGATACGCTTCAAATCCCCTCCTCCATCATCAAAACAGGCTGGCCAGACAAACAATCCAACACGCCCACAGAGGTGCAGCCGTTCTTCCTGGTCCGTGATGAACTGGTAGTTCGGGATGGTGTTGTCGTCAAGGGTCACAAGGTAGTGATACCCTCATCTCTACGAGACGCATACTTCAAAAAGGCACACAGCGGTCACACAGGAGCCGACGCCACACTGGTACGCGCCCGTAGTCTCTTCTACTGGCCGGGAATGGCCAATTAAATCCGGGACTGCGTGGTCGCCTGCCTCGCTTGCAACAGCCTTGCGCCTCATCAGCAGCGGCAGCCCCTTCTGCAACAATCCCACCAGCATTGCCCTGGACGTCGTTGGCGTCAGACATTTTTGAATGGTGTGGAAAGCACTACCTCGTTCTAGTCGACTCCTTTTCTAACTGGTTTGAACGAGACCAACTGACCTCCCTCACATCTGAGATGGTCATCCTGAAGCTGAAAAGATACTTCTCTACCTTTGACGCTCCCGTCAGCCTGAGAACCGACAACGGTCGGCAGTTCACCAGCCACATGTTCAAGCTTTTCGCAGACCGATGGAACTTCCAGCACGTCACGAGCAGTCCCGAGTATCCACAGAGTAATGGACTCGCTGAACGTGCTGTCAGAAGCGCCAAACACTTGCTGGAGCGAGCACAGATTTCAAAGTCAGACGTTTATCTCGATCTCCTGAATCTCAGAAACATTGCCAGGGACGGAACCTTTGGATCGCCGGCACAACGACTGATGTCGAGATTGACGAGGCCTCCGGTCCCCATCGCACAACAACAATTGGTCCCTCCGGTGCTGAAGCCTGCCACCATCCAGAAACTTCTCCAAGAGAAGCATGACATCCAGAAACGGTCATACAACAGTTCCAGCAGACCACTCAAGCCTCTACGTCCAGGCCAGGTCGTCCGTCTACAAACTTCAACTGGACATTCCCGTCTGGGCACTGTTGTCAACCAGACTGACGAGCCACGGTCTTACCTTGTAGACTTAGCGGAATACCGGAGAAGTCGACAACACCTGCTTGCTGTGAGGGAGCCTCGACCACCGCCTGCTGGTCCCTATGCTCCACCGCTCCAGTTCCAGCTGCCTTTTGCAATGTCTCCCACCCGCCCCCGCATGCCTTGCACCCCTCCACGTCCCGCGGTCTCCACTAACCACGAGGCCTCACCCACCACATGTTTCCCCTTTCGGTCATCACAAGCCTCCATCGCGCCATTCCCGCCTCCAGGCTCTCCGTCTCATCTTTCAGGTGAGGGGGGGGGAGGGTTTGGTCCCCGCACACTCGGGCCATGTTAGTAGACCACCAGGCAGATATGGCGAGTATGTTTAACTCCATGGTATGTGTGCTCTTTCACACTTAATCTTTAGGGGGAAGGATGTAGATTGATGTTGCATGTTAACCAATCACAGACTAGCCAGCATCTCTAACTTCACCCCACTGTAATACTTATACTAACACTTGTTTCCAGCAAGGGCAGTCTGAGCAGCCAGGATGTACTGACAACTAACCATCCTTTATGCTGTTAAGTTTCAGTGCTGATTAAAGATGTATTTGTATCACGTACTGAGTCTGGTGCCGGTTTACACCTTGCATAACGTAGGTCAACAGCAGGTGAATAACCACTCATTTATTCTCCCACTTATGGTACTATAGAGAATGACAAAGCAGCACGAGCAGTGTCAATTGTGCTATAACATAATTGCTCCTCTAAGCCCAAACTGAAAGAAACACAAACCTCTGCTACTTCTGTTTAAAAGTAGCTCACGTGTCTTCTTCACAAACTTCCCATACAACCGTGCAGAGCTAGCTGCACGAGAAATAGGCTGAACTAGCCATCACTTGTGACTTCGAGTAAATAGCTTCTTTCAGCCGCCTTTACCATGGACACGCTGAATGAGTAGGCTAAATTGGCACTATTAAATTTCATGTTGCCTCATCCTTAATATCGTAAGAGGCATCTATTGATAAAACCCGTGAGTCTTATCAGCTGCAATATTTGCATGTCGTCTATAAACTCCATGACACAATGCGATTTTGATCTGAGTAGGGCAGCATTACCTTTAGAATCTTTGTAAATAGCCTAGGCCTGAAGACAACCCCTAAGTAGAGCCTAAACTTTCCACCACTGGCTTTGTCATCAAAATATTTATCTGTGCATCTCTGTATAGATATGGCAAAGTATGCATCTTCAAGATCCTGAAAGAAAAATTCCCCTTACCTGAGGGAGCAGTTTCAAACTGCTCCGATTCTCGCGCCATGCGTCGATGTATTGACGCGCATGCGGGCTGTCGGGCTCTTCACAGAGTCACTCACGGACTTTGATATAAAATCTCCTATTAGGGGGGATTCACTTACTAATTCAAAACTATGGTTAATACAAAATAAGGTTGGACTGGTGGTTGAGGAGGTTTTTCAAGTATATAAAATATATAATCCTAGGATTTTTCTACATATTCTCTTTGCATTGAATGAAGGAGGGTATAATGGTAGTTTCTTATTAGGTTCTCAAAGTCCAACTTTGATAGCCATTACTCCTCAAGGTTGGGTTTGTAGGTATAGTTTACGCACTTACGACACATTTAAGATATTAAAAAAGGAATCTTCCAAAAGTTGTTTCTTGATTAATAGTAAGATTAAACGAGAACTTACCAGTTCGATGGTTGATCTTTATTTTATGAGGAGTTGCGATGAGGGATTTCGTGAAGAACCCGCCAGCACGCATGCGCGACATTCTTCAAAGTAGCGGTGTGGAATCACAGAAACAACAACAAAGAAATGACTTGGTATAGTAAGATTGAAGAGACTCTAATTACCAGTTGAGTATGATCGAGGGTTGGGAGAGGAGGGCACGAAATCCCTCATCGCAACTCCTCATAAAATTAAGATCAACCTTCGAACTGGTAAGTTCTCGTTTAATCTTACTATTTCATTTCGGAGTCACGCGAGTGACTTCGTGAAGACTTCAAAGCTCTGTGATTCCATGCCCTGGACCACGTCCATGCTGTCACACACCACTATTAAGGATGGATGGGAGTAAACAACTTTCCAGACTGCTTGTACTGAAAAACAAGAATAATATTTATTAATAACAAAGAAAAAAACCCTCATTCGGGGACATCTCCACGTTCTTGACCTGCATTCAGCACGGCCTCCGCGAACTGTAGAGAAGCGGCAACAGGCTTGTTGTAGAACCGCTGGAAGATGGCTTCATTCGCCCATCCTGCTGTGGCAAGAATATGGTCCATGGGCACCTCCATGACCCTTGCCGCCGACGTTGATGCAGCCCTGGTGGAATGGGATTTGAAGACATTAGTGTCGATACCTGACTTACCCAAGTCGATCCTGAGCCACCTGGATATCGTCTGGACCGTCACACTATGGTGAGGTTTCTTGTGAGTGACAAGCAGGTATTTCTCCATTCCCCTCAGGTTTCTCGTCACTTTCACATAGTGACGGATATAGGCGGCTAAACATAGCCTTGCATCTGCGGGGTATGCCGGGAACTTCAGCTGCAGCCCTGTGAACCCAGGTCTATGCTGCTTGAGTAGTTCGTCTATGAAGAAGATTACTTCTGCAGGGGTAGAGATCATCCTGTCGATCCGGATTTTATGGAGTGTCTGTACCCTCTGCACTGAAGTCAGTGCCAGTAACATCACCAGCTTCAGGGTGAGTTTGTCCAGCTCTAGCCCCTCCATGGGCGACCACGTCCTGAGCAGGGTTAATATGTTCCCGATATCCCAGGTGATATTATAGCGTGGTCTGGGTGGATTCGAATTGAATATTCCCCGCATGAGCCTGGACACCAGCCTGTTGGATCCTACCTCAATATTGAGGTAGAATGACAGCGCGCTCCTGGCGCTGTTGATGGCACTGTAGCTCAGGTGTTCATCATGGTGCAACCCCGCCAGGAATTCCAATACGTCGGTTATGGTTACAGCATCATATGCAATGTGGGAGCGGCCGCAGTAGGTTTCCCATTTCCGGATGTGAGAGAGGTATTGCCGCCTGGTGGACTCCCGGCATGACGCTCCGATGGTATCCATGGTTCTGGGTGATAGGCCATACCGCAGTAATGGCTGGTTCAGAACCTGCAAGCCAACAAGTTTAGATAGCTGTGGCAGGGATGTAGTTCCCCTGACACAGGGTTAGTTACCAATTGTGGGCAACCCTCTAAGAGGACCCAAGGTTGACTGATCATATCAAGGACCACCGGATACCATGGCTGCGTAGGCCAGTCGGGTATGATAAGAATGCCCTTGGCAGCATCCATCTGGATTTTCCGCAAAACCCGACTGATGAGGCAAAATGGAGGAAATGCATAGAAGAACCATTTCCCCCAGTCCAGCGAGAACGCATCCATCGCCATTGCCCCAGGATCTGGTTCCCACGAAACGTATGTTGGTACCTGATGGTTCAACCGCGACGCAACGAGGTCGATATCCGGTTTACCAAATTTGGCTGTAACTTTAGCGAAGATTTGAGGATTCAACATCCACTCGATGTTGTCATTAAATTTGCGTGACCTGGTGTCCGCCACAGTATTGAGCTCACCTGGTAAATAGGTAGCTGAAATCCAAATATTCCGTTGAATACACCAGAGCCAAATTGTATTTGCCAATTCATCACATGAAATTGACCTGGTACCGCCCATATGGTTTAAATATGCCACCGCAGTGGTATTGTCTATTTGGAGACGGACATGAGCGTCAGTAAGATTAGAACAATAAGCTCGAAGTCCGTGAAATGCTCCAAGCATCTCCAAATAGTTTATCCCTTGTGACAATAACAGAGTAGATTCAAGGGTGTCCCATCTGCCCCCGCAACTAGAGTAGTTGTCCGTAGCTCCCCAGCCATGGGAGCTTGCGTCTGTTTGTAAGTATACCATCGGATTGGGCAAAATGATGGGTTTAAATGAGTCACAAATATTGTCCACCCACCATTGTAACTCAATCTTAGCTTTAAGAGGCAGCTGCATTGGTCTGTCGAAATGTCCAGCGTTTAGTTTTAACGCTGAGATCTTGGCTCTCTGCAAATTCTGATAATGCAAACGTCCGTATTGGGCAGCTGGAAAAAGTGCTACGATCTTGCCAATCACCTTAGCAGTTTGTCTAATTGATGGTATACTGGCCCAGACTAAATCTTCACATACTTGGGTGACATCCCCAACTTTGTTAGCTGGTATGGTGGCCCTCATTCGATTGGAATCCACCGTGAACCCCAGATAATTCATGACCTGTGAAGGGCAGAACTTTGACTTATCTGTATGGATAATGAACCCCATTTCCTGAAAAATTGCCACGGTGGCTGAAACTGCCAGTTCAGCTGATTCCAGGGTGTTGCCAACAATCAAGATATCATCCAGATAGGTCATCACTATATGATTTTGTCTCCGTCGCGTGGCCAGAATAGGTTTGAGTAATTTAGTAAATAATCTAGGGGCTGTGGTAAGCCCATTTGGCAAAGCCCTGTATTGCCAGAGCTGATCCATCCAGGTAAATTTTAAGAACTTCCTGTGGTGTTTCCGAATGGATACAGAATAGTATGCATCTTTTAAATCAATGCATGCCATAAAGCAGCCATGAGAAATCAAGGACTTGGCTGTTTCGAACGTGTCCATTTTGAAATGGGTATATTTTACAAAGGTATTCAAATGGGTCAGATCAATAATAACCCGACACCCTCCATCCTTCTTGGGCCTAGTGAATATGTTGGATACAAATTCAATTGGTTTGTGTATAGTTCTTTCTATCACGCCTTTTTCTTGTAGCCTTAAGATTTCAGCATAGCCTGCTGCCATTTCGTTGCTAGACAGCGTAAATCTCCGATCTGGCCTATGCTGGGATGGAGGGATGTTGCCATTGATGAATTCAATCTCATGGCCTTGAATACTTTGTAAGATAAACTTATCAGAAGTGATAGTTTCCCATGCCCCCGTGAAGAACCGTAGTCGCCCACCAACATGTGAAGTTAAGCACGCAGGTGCATGAAAACCAGACCGCCTTACCTCCATGGCTACCGGCGGTCCTTGGCATGTTTGGCGGGACGTGGAGGTGCTGGGTTGGGCTGATGATGCGGCGTCCGCATCTTCCATGGTGGCCGCTGGGGGCCTAGTCCTAAAAAAGGCCGCAGTTGCTGAGGCTGTTGGAATTGAGGCGGAGCTGGAGTGTAGGTTCTTGCCGGTCTGGTGGCAGGGCCTCGTGGCCTGAAAAATGGCCCTTTCTTGGCCGCCTGCCTGGGCAAGATTTGAGACCGCATCAGTCCCACCGTTTTGGCGTGGTCGTCCAGCTCCTTGACCCTCTTCGGGAGGCCTTCCCCAAACAACTGTCTGGGCGGTGGCGTCGGAGGTGCTTTACACAACCCTGCGAATTTCGGGTTGAGCGTGGGTCAGATGACGCTCTTCTGGAAAGCGTTGATCTCATGCTGTGTGGCACACAGTAGAGCCAGAGCACCCTCCTGCTCCGTGCTTAGATCCTCCCCATCCACCGACCGCGCAAACGCGGTAATCCCAGCAGTAAGCATCTTCAGGATGCGCTGGAGCTTCATCTCCTGGGTCCTGATTGCTGTGCCAATGTTGCCCCAGATTGGCGTATTGACTATGGGCACGTTGAGGGAGTTGCAGTTGGCTGGGGCCTTGTGCCCGTTTATGGCCTCCGATAGGACCTCCTCCTGGAGCTGATGGTTGGTTAGGAAGTCCACGGTGCCAGCCAGTTTGGGGTTGAGGGGTAGTCCCAATGTCTCCGATGAAGCGAATTTTGCCGCTACATCGAGAAGTTCTTCTTGCGGGGCCTCCGACGTTGCTGGTGTATGGTCCAAAATGTCCTCATCCTCTGGCTGCCTCAGGCTGCCTGCTGACGATGGTGAAACCTTCCTGTGCCCTCTGGAGCTGGATGCTTCCTCCCGTTGATTCTGTTGCAGGAGGAGCTCCAACATCCGCTCCATCCGGTCAATACGCCCCTCGCCCTTCAAACTCGGGCGGTCGGAGTCCTCATGTTCTGCTGAACTGCTGAGGCTCCGTTCATCGGCCCGCACCTCGTCGAGGTGAACCCGGTGCCGGAAGTTGTCGCTACCAGCCGCCGCAGCAAAGCTGAGCGATTCCCGCGCGGGAGGTACGCTCAAACGCCTCCTTTTGGCGGAGCCTGATCCCGCTGCCTTGGAGGGCAAACGCGGTGGAGAGTCGGCGCCCAACGCCTCGACGTGGTGACCCGACGCCCGCGCGGGCTTGCCGGCTGCCCACATCCTGGGCCTAGCCGACGTACGGTCCCGTCCTCCCATCCACGGGGGACTCGGTGACCGTGGCGGGACTCCTCCCAAGTGACTCTTCCTGGTCTTGGCGGTTGGGGAGTCGACACTGGTCCTAGCAGGTCTCCCAGTGGACTTGAGTCCCGCCATTTCACCAGTCCGCATTCTAGCGGCAGGTGATGCCTTTGCCCCTAAAGGGCTAGGCTTACGGGCTCCATCCCTCCCTCTCCTCCGAGGGCTCAGGGAGAAGGGCCGTGCAGCCGCACGCGAGCCCTTGCTCAGGTCGACCAACGAGCCCGTTGGCGACCTCGATACGGAGTCAGGGTCTACCTGCTCCGGTGGTACACCAAAATCCTGCTCCTCGGAATCACTGGAGCTCCGGTGTATCGGCGGGTCGGGCCCATGTAGCTACAGGGCTCCCCGACTTCCTCGCCTTCTTCCCGGCCTGACTCGCAGGTGCAGCCGTTGATGAGGGCTCCGGGATGGGTGGCCGGCGACTCCGGGCGGACGTCCTACGGCCTTTGTTTCTCCCGTCCATTTCCCTGCTGAAAGAACACACTCTCCCAACAGGAACCAACCAACTTAAGGTTAGTTTCACTTACCTTAGTGGCTCCTTATGAAGGGCTGATGGGGAGCCGCGCTCCACCCCAGCCGTCGGCAGCAATGTGTTGCGACGATATGTCGCGCATGCGTGCTGGCGGGTTCTTCACGAAGTCACTCACGTGACTCCGAAATGAAATTATTCTTTTATTGTAGTAGTACATAGGAAATAAATAATCCATCACTTTCCATTCTTAATCGCTGTTCCATTCATCTCATATAAATCATATGAAAGTTTCTTCTTATGAAAGTATGTTCTCTGATTAACTTGTGTGCGTTGTGATCATGATTCGTGTGTGGTAAGAAACTGTATTCTCACCATCCTTCCGAGACCCATTGACTCCTAATCTATGAGTCTGCGCTAGTCTCCTCTATAAATAGACACACCCCTTCTACGTATCAAATCCCAACTACAAAAGTACAGACAGAAAAAAACTAAAATCTTAAAAATGTTAGACATGTATATAATATATACATATGTTAGCTTAATGGCTCCTACAGATGATATAATTCAATATTACTGATCATATTAGGGTAATATCAATTAAATCTAATTTTGGAAGTGGAATACGATGTGAATGCAAATTTAGAACATGACTAAAAATGAACATTTCCCCTAACACATGAGATTGTTCTTTTTGTTTTGAGCTGTGTACAGCTGGGCCCAGGAGAAGATTGAAAGTTGATTTTCAAGTAATCTGTCCCAGAGTCCTGTGGAAAGACAATATCATCAGTGTCTCCCTTGGAGATTTCTGTTGCAGTGAAACGGCCAGTGCTTGAATTGAATAGATAAAACTTTAAACAATAAAGAACAAATGAATTTGACATATACTAAACTTGCAGCAATGTTACTGGTTCTATATCATTTGTAACCAAATGTGCCATTTGCATTACAACAAATTAATGGGAGGATTGGGCTGTAATTAATGGATATCTGCAGTTGAATGATATTCACTTATACACCCAACCTTTTGGATAGACTGTTATTAATGTTCAGAGGAACCAGAAACAAATTTTCAGACCATGCAGTTTGTATGAAGTTCCAGTTTTTATTGTTACATAAATTGAATTGGATTGTGTCAGGTTTGGCATGTGGTACTGGGGAATTCAAATTACAGATACATACATGTATTTTCTTGTCAATTCATCCGAGGGTCAAGACATGAGAGAGATTAACCATCCAGAAAGACTTCATGGTGGACTTTCTGTGTAATTCGTCTATAAGTCATATGATAGAATAATCAGTTATTAGAAATGCGCAGATCCCTTTTGATGCAGTACTTAAATATTTGGTAAATGTAATCGGATAACTAACGACATAGGTGAAAATTCAATTTCATGTCTTCTGCCTGGTTGTTAATAAAAGCACTTTATGAAAGTGTTATTTTTGCCAATGTTTGGCAAAGAAATTGTTTAAAAGTTTTAAGGGGCAGTAGGGATTTGAAACTCAGTAAATTTCTGGGACTGTGGATGGTCATTACCCAATGAGACCTATAAGTGTCATATAAAAATATAGCATAATGCGATAATGGGAAAGTTTTTCCTGCAGGCTTTAGTGATATATCAGTGCACAGATTTATGAGATATATTCAATTTATTTAAATATAATTAGGGGCAGACACAAAAGGAATGATCAACTTCATGTTCAGAAATGATACCATCGTTTAGAATTGTCAAGGAGTCATGAAATGCAATGGTACGCTTAAGGCCCTGTCTCACGGTGCGAGTCATCCCACGAGTGACCCCAAGTGAAAGAAAAAATACAGACTAGTGGTTGTGTACGAGATTTCAAGTTTATGATCAAGTGTTTAACCGAGTTCCCACGGGTATGTCATTGCTGCGATGTTCCAACTTCCTCTCCCGAGTTAACAAGTTCCTCTCCCGTTACTCTTGAGCCAACCGTGAATTAAGGTAAGTGTGTGAGGGTGTGAGAAGTCCATGCCGGGTGCCAGCCGGCCGGCCGCAGCCGCTGTTCTTTCACATCAGTTGCACATCAGATTGTTGGGAGACGGAGCTCAGGGTTTGCCTCTTGAGCTGCTTTGGTGCCCAGGCGTAAGTTGAGGTGGAGGGTGGTTGGGGGTGGGGGGGGGGGGGGGGGGGGTGGGGGTGACAGACAAGGCTCGTGGGTGCTGGGATCATTCTCTGCGGGATGGTCTTTGTGCGGGAGACATGTGTAGGAGAGGTGTTCTGACTGTGTGGGCAGACACTTTGGTAGTGATTGCCCACGAATCTCAAAAGCCGCTGTGTCTCCCCGTCCCTATGATAGCTGGGGGCAATCAAGCAGCACAATAGCCCCCTCACCCTCCACGCCAACACAAAGGGCAACGATCACAAGGCTTTAGGGGCAGAAACAGCGGGCAGGCGACAATCACCCACCATAACGCGAGAGATATCATGCGCTATTGTAGGTCTCCTTTGCACGTCGGTGTTTCTGTCTTTCTCCATCTCATTGTTGGCCCTGGCTGTCACCAACCCCACCCCCACTCCTCTGCTTCCCGGCCATGTGTGTGCCCCCTTCCCTCCCCTCTCCAGCTCCCCGCCCATTGCACCGGGCGCTGGGGCTTCGCACTGTTTTTACGTTGGCGATCCCAAGGCTTTAGACAGAAGGCAGACGCAACAAGCTGGAGTAACAACGCGGGCCAGGTAACATCTCTGGAGAACGTGGATAGGTGACGTTTCGGATAAGGGCTCGTCTTCTGAAGAAGGATCTCGACCTGCTGAATTACTCCAGCAGTGTTAAAGAAGGAACTGCAGATGTAGGAAAATCGAGAGTACACAAAATTCTGGAGAAACTCAGCGGGTGCAGCAGCATCTATGGAGCGAAGGGATGGGTGACAGAAGGGTCTCGACCTGCTTTTTTGTGTCTATCATTGAATGGGTGACGTTTCGGGTCGAGACCCTTCTTCCGACTGAAAATAAAACTTGCCTTGCGTGAAACGGCTTGTAAATTAAAACATAAAATCAAGAAATGTTAAAGGTTGACTCATTTATGTGCTGGGCCTGTTGCTGAACTCCCTCGTCCACCGTGAGCGCTGGACAACTCACCGGGTGCAAAACTCCGCTGCATCCTGGGCGGAGGGCCGGGCTGACCGGCAAGCAGAGGACTGACCGGCAAGCAGAGGCGGCGGGTCGGCCAAGCCCGGCTCCCCGCCACCGGGATAGACACCAACTACTGGTGTAAACTCAGTGGGATCTCTGGAGAAGTCCGAAGTAGGGTCTCGACCCGGAATCTCACCCATCCCATCTCTCCAGAGATGCTGCCTGTCCCTCGGAGTTACTCCAGCATTGTGTGTGTCTATCTTCGGTGTTAACCAGCATCTGCAGTTCCTTCGCAATCCCACACTCTCGGCCCCGGGGGGTGAATGGAGCATCACACGTGGACACATTCCACCCACTTCCCCAGACTTGCCCCTCCGGCAGGTCTTTAACCACGTCCTAAAGCCGTTCATTGAGACAGTAACAAATACGAAGCCACGGGGCAGGTGCCTCAGTAATAAAGGACAAGTGGCAGATCATCGCAGATAGGCCGAAGATAGACACAAAATGCTGGAGTAACTCGGCAGGACAGGCCGCATCTCTGGAGAGAAGGAATGGGTGGCGTTTCGGGTAAGTCTGAAGAAGGTTCTCGACTCCATTCCTTCTCTCCAGAGATGCTGCCTGGTCCGCTGAGTTACTCCAGCATTTTGTGTCTATCTTTGGTTCAGTCTTTACTCGAGCGAATGAACAGATTATAAGAAAGTTCCCACAGTAGACTCACGAGTCACTAAGGTAAACGCCACTATGTTATTACAACAAGTTTAAATGTTTCCATTTTTAACTTGAACAGTTAATTTGCCGTTAGCGCCACGAGTCGATAAGTTGCTCGTGTGAGTGCCGATGTTCCCGCTACGTGATCACCACGAGTGAAAACTCGGGGTCACTCGTGGGCCAACTCGCACCGTGAGACAGGGGTTTTAGTTTGACTGTTTCCTGTCTGAATATTTTCGGAGCCTATCAACATTTATTTCTAAATGTTTTGACAAGGGTATTGCAACCCACTCACATAAACTACTTTTTCTTACCTCCCACACTTCTCTTAATTTCTTTTGGAATAGTGAAAACGTTTGGTTTCTCATCAGCAACCAATATCTATTCTATTCTATTCTTATCTTATTCTATCTATCTATCTATCTATCTATCTATCTATCTATCTATCTATCTATCTATCTATCTATCTATCTATCTATCTATCTATCTATCTATCTATCTATCTATCTATCTATCTATCTATCTATCTATCTATCTATCTATCTATCTATCTATCTATCTATCTATCTACTATTTAAAGTCTCATCTTGTTTGTCTGTCTGTGAGATCAAAGAACTATGCCAAAACAGTACACATTAGCACAAAATGTTTGCAGAATCATACTCAGCTTTTTCCCGTGGTCGTTAGTATCTTCACATTTGATGTTATATTTCACATTATTGATATTTAAAGTTTTAAACAAGCCAACTTTGAAAATAATAACTGCCTGTGAGTGGGAGACTTTCCTAGCAGCTTCCAGTGATGATGTCACAATGGCATCTCACAGTCGTCAGGTTGCGTTGGGGGAACGGGTGAGTGGTGGAAATGGGTTGCGTTGGGGAAACGGGTGGAATATTGCATTGGGGAAATGGGGCCCAATGGGTCAGGGGGGTAGGGAGGGGAGAGGGGTTCTGGAGGGTGGGAGGGAGTGACTAAGGGTAGGGAATGACTGAGGGTAGGGTAAAATTGAGGGAGGGGTAGGTGAAGGAGGGAGTGAAGGATGGGAGGAGCTGCAGGGAGAGAAGAGCGAGGGTGATGAGGAGGGGGAGGGAGTGTTGGGGATGAGGAGAAATGAGCCATGCCTGCACAGATGGGGGCTATGGGTGAGTGGTGGAATATTGTGTTGAGCAAACGGGTTACGTTGGGGGAATGGGTGATTGTCTCCGGGTAGCGCCTGCCTCCGGGGTGAGCGTCAACACCGCATTCGGGGTTCAGCCCTCCTCTGTGACACTGTGCCTCCCCCCCAGCCGCATTGGGGGATGGGACCCAATGGGTTTGACTTGGTCTAGTCTATGTTACTAAAAGTCTGATCTTGACCGCTTTTGGCTCGCTGTGCTGTGATTTCCGAGAGAACGCCACCACCTACGGCCGTCATTTTTGGCCACCTCGCTCAGAGCCCCCCTCCACCTTCCTGGACTCGAGGATTTTTCCCATCGATGAAAAATCAGAGAGATATTAATGTTTTTTTTTTCATTGCCGTTTTCTCTGCTGCCCCTGCTGGTGGGAGGGGGCAGGGACTAAAAAACCTGGAAGTGGTGTGCCTCGCTCAGTCTCTGCAAGATGGAGGAAGCCAGATGGGCACGTCTCTCTGAGCGCTGAATAACACTGAACACATGTCTACTCAACTGTGAGTGCCCTTAATGTTGTTTGAAAATGAAAATATGGTTGGTTTGAAGTTAAAAGGCACTGCCTGCAAATGGTTGTTTGGGTGCTTTGGGTTGAAGTTAAAAGGCGCTACTGCAAATGGTGGTTTGGGTGCTTTGGGTTGAAGTTAAAAGGCACTACTGCAAATGGTGGTTTGGTTGCTTTGGGTTGAAGTTAAAAAGCACTACTGCAAATGGTGGTTTGGGTGCTTCGGGTTGAAGTTAAAAGGCACTACTGCAAATAGTGGTTTGGGTGCTTTGGGTTGAAGTTAAAAGGCACTACTGCAAATGGAGGTTTGGGTGCTTTGGGTTGAAGTTAAAAGGCACTACTGCAAATGGTGGTTTGGGTGTTTTGGGTTGAAGTTAAAAGGCGCTAATGCAATGGGGGTTTGGGTGCTTTGGGTTGAAGTTAAAAGGCACTATTGCAAATGGTGGTTTGGGTGCTTTGGGTTGAAGTTAAAAGGCACTACTGGAAATGGTGGTTTGGGTGCTTTGGGTAACTTCCTGTTTGCGCTGTGTATTGATTTTAGATAAAACGCTACCACTTACGGCTGTGATTTTTGGCCATCTTACTCAGTCTCCCTCCGCTCATCAGGTGCAGAGGATTCTTCCCATCAATTAAAAATAAAAGTGTTATTAGTGTTTAAAAAATGTTGAGAATCTCTCTCCTGTCAATCACGCCATGAAGGCCACACCTTTTCCGGTGGGAGGGGAAGGGGTTATAAAACCCGGAAGTGTGGGTGTGGCTCAGTCTCTGCATGATGGGGGAGGGAGAGGTCACGACTCTGTCTGAGCTGTGAATCAATTGAACACACTGAATGTCTACTGAACTGTGAGTTTGGTGTTTTGTGTGGTTTTATGGTGATTTTATGGTGGTTTCACCCTGCATGAAATGGTATGTAGCTGCATTTGAATTTGGTGGCCTTGCACCCTGCTTGAAATGGTATGAAACTGCACTTGAATTCAGTGGCCTTGCACCCTGCTTGAAGTGGTAGGAAACTGCACTTGAATTTGGTGGCCTTGCACCCTGCTTGAAGTGGGGAAACTGCTAGAGTCAGTTATTAAAGATGGGATAGCAGCGCATTTGGAAAGTGGTGAAATCATTGGACAAAGTCAGCATGGATTTACGAAAGGTAAATCATGTTTGACAAATCTGATAGAATTTTTCGAGGATGTAACTAGTAGAGTGGATAAGGGAGAACAAGTGGATGTGTTGTATCTAGACTTTGAGAAAGCTTTCGACAAGGTCCCGCATAAGAGATTAGCATACAAACTTAAAGCACACGGTATTGGGGGTTCAGTATTGATGTGGATAGAGAACTGGCTAGCAGACAGGAAGCAAAGGGTAGGAGTAAACGGGTCCTTTTCAGAATGGCAGGCAGTGACTAGTGGGGTACCGCAAGGCTCAGTGCTGGGACCCCAGCTATTTACAATAATGATTTGGACGAGAGAATTCAATGCAACATCTCCAAATTTGCAGATGACACCAAGCTGGGGGGTATAGTTAGGTGTGAGGAGGATGCTTGGAGGCTGCAGGGTGATTTGGATAGGCTGAGTGAATGGGCAGATGCATGGCAGATGCAGTATAATGTGGATAAATGTGAGGTTATCCACTTTGGTGGTAAAAACATGAGGGTAGACTATTATCTGAATGGTGGCAGATTAGGAAAAGGGGAGATGCAACGAGACCTGGGTGTCATGGTACACCAGTCATTAAAAGTAGGCATGCAGGTGCAGCAGGCAGTGAAGAAAGCAAATGGTATGTTAGCATTCATGTTAGCGAAAGAGTATAGGAGCAGGGAGGTTCTACTGCAGTTGTACAGGTTTTGGTGAGGCCACACCTGGAGTATTGCGTACAGTTTTGGTCCCCAAATCTGAGGAAAGACATTCTTGCCATAGAGGGGGTACAGAGAAGATTCACCAGACTGATTCCTGGGATGTCAGGACTTTAATATGAGGAAAGACTGGATAGACTCGGCTTGTACTCGCTGGAATTTAGAAGATTGAGGGGGGATCTTATAGAAACTTACAAAATTCTTAAGGGGTTGGACAAGCTAGATGCTGGAAGATTGTTCCTGATGTTGGGGGAGTCCAGAACAAGGGGTCACAGTCTAAGGATAAGGGGGAATTCCTTTAGGACCGAGATGAGGAAAACATTCTTTACACAGAGAGTGGTGAGTCTCTAGAATTTCATTTCGGAGTCACGTGAGTGACTTCGTGAAGAACCCGCCAGCACGCATGCGCGACATATCGTCGCAACGCGTTGCTGCCGACGGCTGGCGGTGGGGTGCGCTCCCCGCCAGTCCTTCATAAGGGACCGCTAAGGCTACTTATACTAACCTTAAGTTGGTTGGTCCTTGCTGCTAGTGTTTTTGTCTTTCAGCAAGGACATGGACGGGAGTTTGAGAGGCCGAAAGACGTCCGTCCGGAGTCGCCGGCCACCGGTCCCGGAGCCCTCATTATCGGCTGCACCTGTGAAACAGGCCGGGAGGAAAGCGGGGAAACCGGGGAGCCCTGTTGCTGCAGGACCGGACCCGCTGATACACCGCAGCTCCGTGGAGGAGTTCGAAGAGCAGGACTGCGGTGTGCCGCCGGAGCAGGTAGACCCTACCTCGGCATTCAGGTCGCCAACGGGCCCATTGGCCCTTCTCCCTCAGCCCTCCGAGTAGGGGGAGGGAGGCAGCCCGAAAGCCTAACCCTTCAGGGGCCAATGCATCACCTGCCGCCAAGTTGCGGACTGGTACAAAGGCGGGACCCAGGTCCACTGTGAGGTCCAGTGTCGACTCCCCAACCACCGACGCCGGGACGGGTCATTTGGGTGGGGTCCCGCCACGGTCGCCGAGTCCCCCATGGATGGGAGGACGAGACCATGCGTCGGCAAGGTCCACGTCGTGGGCAGCCGGCAAGCGCGCGCGGGCGTCGGGTCTCCATGCTAAGGCTGGTGCCGACTCCCCGCCTCATTTGCCCTCCGTGGCAGCGGCATCAGGTCCCGCCAAACGAAGGCGGTTGAACACACCTCCCGCGCGGGAATTGCTCAGCTTCGCTGCGGCGGCTGGCAGCGACATATTCCGGCACCGGGTTCACCTCGACGAGGTGCGGGCCGATGATAGGAGCCTCGGTAGTATTTCAGAGCCTGAGGACTCCGACCGCCCGAGTGTTCAGGGCGAAGGGCGTATTGACCGTATGGAGCGGCTACTGGAGCTCCTGTTGCATAACCAACGGCAGGAGGCATCCAGCATCAAACGGCACAGGGAGGTGTCACCGGTCTCTATAGCCGGCCTGGCGCAGCCAGAAGAGGAAGACTTTGCAGACCCTACACCGGTTCCCTCGGAAGTGCCGCCAGAAGAACTTCTGGATGTGGCGGCAAAATTTGCTGCCCCAGAGACAGCAGGGCTTCCCCTCAACCCGAAACTGGCTGCCACTGTGGACTTCCTCACCAACCACCAGCTCCAGGAGGAAGTTCTCTCTCAGGCCATCAATCGGCATAAGGCCCCTTCCAACTGCAACTCCCTCAACGTGCCTGTGGTCAACGTGCAATTGCCTTGGCCTTGTCAGTGGCATTTACATCACATTAAATTCTTAGTGCAATTGTATTTTTTTTAAAGTTTTAAATGATCTGCACAGTTGGGCGCTATGGGTGAGTGGTGGAATATTGCATTGGGGAACGGGTTGCATTGGGGACCAGACCTCCTGTGTGACAGGGACCCAACGGTGAGTGGAGGAATATTACGTTGGGGAACGGGTTGTGTTGTGGGAAACGGGTGAGTGGTGGATACAGGTTGCATTGTGGGAATGAGTGAGTGGTGGATTATTGCGTTGGGGATGGGGCCCAACAGGTTCCACGTAATCTAATATACTATTAAAAGTCTTGTCTTGTTCTATATGTGTGTGTTGGGATGTGTGTGTGGCTGATTGAGATTAAGATACGCCAAAATGGTACACAGTAGCGCTAAAGTTTTTGCAGAACCTTACTCAACTTTTTCCCATCGTCGATCTAATCAAGTTTCCTTCAGATTTGATGTTATATTTCACGTTATTGATATTTAAAGGTTTAAAAAAAGCCAACTTTGAGAATGACAATGAACAAGACGTTTCTGGCAGCTTCCAGTGATGATGTCACAATGGCATCTCACAGTCCTCCAATCACAATGGGATCTCATTTACACAAGCTGCCGTGAATATTCCAATAACCGAAAATAAGATCACAATGTGATCACTGCTGCCAATACACAAGCTATTTTGGACACCGTGTGCGTAGGGGAGAGGGTACGGCTGAAGATGTCCGGGTTGGGTTGCTCCTTGGACCGGCCAAGCTGGCCATCTGTGAGTCACGGTGCCAGGCGGAAAAGGGCTCTGCTACCTGCCCCTTTTCTGGGGTTACGTCCACGCTCGGGTGGTAGTGGAGAGGAACTATGTGTTGTCCACGGGCACCATGGGGGATTTCTGGGATCATTAGGCACTGAGGAGGGTTGAGTGAATCCTGGACAAGGATTGTAATATAGTTGTTTAGTAGTTTACTTAGTATATTTGTTTTGTCTTGTACAATGGTGGTGTGTTCTGTTTTTGTTTTATTGTGTTGTAAATACTATTTTAATGTTTGAATAAATATTTTTGATTAAAAATAATAAAATAAATTCACAAGCTATGAGAGTTGACGGAGTGCGGGATGGGAGGAGAACAAATGTTATTTAAACACTGTGTTTAGTGGGGGAGTGTGAAAGGGGAGAGGTGAGGGAGGGAGTGACTTATGGTAGGGAAAAGGAGAGGGAGGGAGAGGTGACAAAGAGACAATGGGATAAGCAGCTTCAAGGGGAGTAAGGAGAGAGTGAGATTTTTGTCCCCCTCCCCCACTTGGGAAGGATTGATTGGCACAAGGGAGCACCGATTCCGACCCAAAAGTCAAGTCCATTCATTGGCTCTGGGTAGTGCCCCCCCCCCCCCTCCCCACATGGGAAGTATTGATTGCGTTGGGGAAACGGGTAAGTGGTGGAATATTGCATTGGGGACAAGGGGCCCAACGGGTCAGGGGGAAGAGAAGGAAGAGGGGTTATGGATGGTGTAAGGTAGTGACTGAGGGTAGGGAGTGACTAAGGGTAGGGGAAAGTTGTGGGAGGGAGAGGTTAAGGAGGGAGTGGAGGTGCATTATGTTCTGATCAGTGGTATATTTTAAAAGTAATTAAGGTTTAAATGTCTTAAAAACTGCACATGCACAGATTGGTCTCCTCTCCTGTCAGTCACCGCCATGCAGATTGGTCTCATCTCCTGTCAGTCATGGCCGGGAAGGCAACACCCCTTACTGCACCATCGCTGCACTGATTGACTGCATCCACATGTCAGGATGGAACCCGTGTCTCTGGCGCTGTGAGGCAGCACTCTACCTCTGCTCCTGTGTAGCAAAGCCAAGTTGTGCAGGGTGGTACCGTGTGGTGGGGATTGGAGCGAGGGGGAGGAGGAGGGGGTGAGCTGGTTGGCGGCAGTGTCAGCCGGGGTCGGTGTTGTAGCGGTGTGTAGCGGTGTGTAGTTTCCCCCCCCCCCCCCCCCCCCCATGAGGGTGACCCGTGAACAGCTGCCTTTCCGGGGGACCACAATGACCTGGAACCTTTGACTGGGTCTCCATCGGTGTGGCCAGGGGAATCCTCCCATTCTCTCTCTCGCTCTCTCTCTCTTTCTCTCTCTCTCTCTCTCTCTCCCTTTCCCCCCTCTCTCTCTCTCTCCCTTTCACCCCTCCCTCCCTCTCCCTCTCTCTCTTACTCCCTCTCCTTTTTTTCACTCTCTCCCTCCCTCCCTGCGCCCCCCTCCCTCCCCTTCCTACCTCCCTCCCCCTCTCTTCCTCCCTCCCTCTCTCGCTCTCCCTCCCTCCTTCCACCTTCTCCCTCTCTCTCCCTCCACTCTCCCTCTCATGCACTCTCCCCCCTCGCTCCTTCCTCTCTCCCTCCTTCTCTGCCTCCCTCCCTCTCTCCCTCCCTCTCTCCCTTCCTCCCTCCACTCTCCCTTTCAGGCACTCTCCTCCCTCTTTCCCACCCTCTCTCCCTCCCTCCATTACCCCCCTCCGTCCCTCTGTCCCTCTACAGCGTGCTGGGGGATGAGGGGGAAAAGAGAAGGATAGTAGGAAGAAGGATGGCGAGGTAATATTAAATGCAAAGTTATTAACTTTAACTTAATTACTGCCTTTAGTGCGGGCCTGTCAGCCGATCATGGGCAATTGGGGGCTATGGCTCAGTGGTGGAATATTGTGTTGGGAGACCAGGCCTTCCATGTGACAAAGGGACCTTATGGGTCCCACATAGACTAGTAAGTATTATATCCCTGTACCATTCATTATCTGGAAGACTTTTATCAAATCATTCCTTAAACTTAAACTCAATTGTGAAATCTATGACTTCTCTTCATAGCTGTGAATTCCTATCTCCATGGTAACATCTTTATAGAATTTCTGGTCATCTTTACAATTAAAGCATTCTATTTTTCCACCTTTTAAAACCAGTTTTAAACTATTTATGGAAATAGCTTTATGATAAACTATTTGAAATATTCTTCACAATGGCTGACTTGGATGTCAAGGACAACACAGCTAAGTAATTTAGCAGGTCAAGAAAGGGGGAGGGGGATGGGCAGTTGGCTGGTGGCAAGGTTGACTATTGGTTTCCTGTAACATTGCTGTACAATAAGGCGGACCAAATCTGTTTTCTCTGTCCCCACATAAAGTCAGAGATGCAAGAGACTGCAGATGCAAAATATGGAGCAACAAACATTTTTTCTGGAAGAGCTCAAAGCGGCACCGTGACGCAGCTGGTGGGGTCGTAGTGAATTGTTTCCATCAGTTTTCATTCCACATCCCAAAGACCTGTTGGTTTGTAGATCAAATTGACCATTGTAAATTGTCCTTACTGCATGCAAAAGTGAGATAACATGATGTGAATGAGAAATCAGTAATCAGCGTAGATTCAGTGGGCTAAAGGATGGTCTCCATGCTTTATCTTTCAATTCAATGGGCCGAGCAGAATCCGAGCAGAATGGAATGGTTGACATTTTGGGGTGACACCCTGCATCAGGATTAGTACAGGATTTTGACCAAATGGGCCGACCTTTCCTTTACACCAACAGATGATACTCAACAAGTTGAATTCCTCCCACAAATTATTCTTTGCTCCACAATAAAACAGTTGTCCTTTCCAGCACCCTCCAGCGGTGCCTGAAAATACTACTGATTCATCCACTGTAGATGGAATAATTTGCACCATGCTCCTCAATTTATGTTCCCCCACTAAATTAGGCTCAAGGGGCCTCATGCCTGTTTCATGTCTGTGCCTTAAGCAATCGTAAGGATAATAAGGTGCAGGAAATCATGTCAGAAAATTAACCCTGCCTCTTTTTAGCCCATTTCTTGGGGTTTAGGGTGACTAAATTCTGCCCCCCCCCCCCCCCCCCCGAACAATTACTTCTCTCCACTAAGTAGCTTTTTTGTTTCTTCTATATTTTGCAACTAAACTGCGAAAAACTTAAAGAAGAAACTGTCCAGGAGGAAGACTGCAATGTTATTTGTCACATGATGGATGAAAGATGTTAAGGGTGATTGCATGGTATTATCAGTCTGGCTGCCTGCCTGAGGCTTCTTCATTATAAGGTCCTTAACTGGGTACATCTCTCCCTCAGTAGTGTAGTTTATATGAGATTAAGAACCTCTTTGCGAAAGATGTGTGGGTGGATGATATTAGTATCTTCTTCATTCATATCGAGTTCGCCTGAAGGTACAGCTCTTTATTTTTAATTAGTTGAAACTGAATCCCAAGGGATTCAAGAACAGTAATGTCAAAAATATATATTTCAAGCTGAACATAACCATTGAAGATGAACAACTCACTGAATTAGACCTTTTGGGGCATTTTTCATTAGGCTGTAAAAGGAATTGACTACTTTTCATCATAATTTTTAAAATTTTAGAGAAATTGTGCATTCCTGACGAAGCAATTTATTTTACAGTCCAGAAATTGTCAATCTGAATGTACCTGTAACATTCTGCTAATGGTTTGTTTGGCTAATATTAATGTTTTAAGCATTAGTTCTGTGCATAATGCTTTTAGAATTTCAACAAGTTTTCCTTTTGTGGCATAGATGGTGGAGAGTTAGAAGCCTTTTTCCCCCAGGGTGAATTTGTCCAATACTGGAGGGCATAGCTATAAGATATGAGGAAGAAAGTTTAATGGAGGTATGGGGGGGCAGGTTTTTTCCACAGAGAGTGGTGGAGGCCTGAAATGCATTGCCAGGGGTGGTGATGCAGGCAGATATGATACTGGTGTTTAAGATGCTTTTGGATAGGCACATGGAAGTGAGGGGAAATAAGGATATGGATCTGCACTGGCGGATGAGATCAGTTTAACTTGGCATTATGTTCACCACAAACATCATATTTTTAGTCTGAATTTGTCTGGTCGTGTAACAGCGAAATGCAATCATGTTTCTGAAGATGATTATTACATGTAAAATAACAAAAAGATGAAGGAAAGATGCTACAAAGAGTGCATAAAAAATAGGATATTGCAAAGATGCTAAGGTGTGAATTATAGGAAAGATTGGGCAGGCTGGGACTTTGTCCCTTCGAGCACAGGAAGTTGTGGGATAGCACCTAGAGGTGTATATAATCAAGAGGGGCATGGATTGGAAGAATGCACATAGCCTTTTTCCTTTGTTTATGGATTAAAAAACGATGGGACATAGATTTAAGGTGAGAGGGGAAAGATTTAATAGGAACCTAAGAAGCATTTTTTTCATACAGAGGGTGGTACACATATAGAACAAACTAGTTCTAGAAATGGTCACACCTGGTAATATAATAATATTTAAAACAGCTGTCCTGTAGCTGTCCGTTTTTTTCACTTCTTTTCTTTATTTTTAGTATGTTAAAAGTGTTAGTTGGGGGTCTAGTCTTTTCATTTGTGGGGGGTGGTGGGGAGGAAGGGGAAACTGCTTTCTCAAGTCCCTACCTGGTCGGAGAGGCGGCTTTCCTTGAGCAGCAACTTCGACCCGTCCTCGCGGCCTACCAACGGGGTCTGGAGCGGCGTTTTCCTGAGGGGACCTGGCCAGAACCTCGGCTTCGGAGGCGATGCAGCGCTAGAGCGCTATCACGGAGTGGAGCGGGCGATGCCTTGCCTGGGTCGCTGCGCTGGAACTCCAATATGCTGCAACCGCTGAGAAAAACATCACGGAGCCGTGGGTCTGGGGAGCAGCGGGCGGCGGCGCTGAACTTTACACTTGTGGAGCCTGGGATCTCTCGCCGAGATCGCCAGTGTGTGGATCTCCGTACAGCATGGCCTGTTGGCTTGGAAGCCGCGGTCTCCGGTAAGGAGGCGACTGTTCCTGGCACCCCAAGCCGCTGAGAGGGTCTTAACGGCACCGGAGTACCATCACCCGGTGAGAACAGCCAGGAGCATCGGGCCTCCGTAGCGGCGACTGTGGAGGCCTCAATAGGCCCGACTACTTAGGGTGGACGTTGGGAGGGGGACTGGAATTTGTGCCTTCCCCCACAGTGGGAACCATTGTGGGGGGATGTTTTTAATTTTTATGTTAAATTCTTTACTGTTGTGTTTTATCTTTATTGGTGTGCTGCAGATGGCTCTGGAGGCGAGAGTGAACGCTGGAGCGATTGGCTGCCGCTGCTCTCTCTCCGAATTGTGTATTGTTGCTGTATAAGTTGTTTTTGTTTTATGCTTGTCCTTGAGAGTTTTGAAAAACGCCCTATAAATAAAATGTATTATTATTATTATTATTATTATTATTATATAACACATTTGGACAGGTAAATGAATAGGAAAGGTTCAGAAGGATATATGTCACACATGGACAAATGGGATTAGCGTAGATGGGTATCTTGGTTGGCATTGATGAATTTGGCTGAAGGATCTGTTTTCATGCTGAATACCTCTCTGATTCTCACTCTCTATGTAGTTATTTTGTTGCAAATGAATGAAGAAATCATTTAACACTGGGTAAACTAACCAGTTATTGTTTTGAGCTCCTCTGAAGATAACTCCAAAAGCTGGTGAGATGAATTTGTAAATGATCCATAATCTTACCCAAATGTATCAATTTAACCCTCCCTCAATATCTGACCATCAATTAATGTTCCTCCCCAGCTCTTTCATCCACCTGGGTCATCGCTTTCTCTTTTACTTACAATAATCATTGGATCTTTGCAATAGGAATAACACATTATTTTTTCCCTTTGAACACCATTCATTATTTAGGGCCTAAGCGCCCAATAATTAAAGCTCTGACACTGTTAATGTTTCTATCCTCTTTGTCGGGTGTCATGTTTGATCTACGTACTTCCAGTTATATGGGGAAAAAATGGAAATTGTCCCATCTTGGAAACCATTGGGATAAAAGTTAGTTAACCATATAGAGTCATGGAGTCACATAACACGGAAACAGGACCTTCGGCTCAACTAGTCCATGCTGAGAAAGATGCCCCATAGAAGCTAATCCCATTTGTCTACATTTGGCCCATTTCCCTCTAAATCATTCTTATGGCTGCGCCTGATGGTGCCTTTTAAATACTGTTATAGTATCTGCATTTACTACCTCCTCTGGTAGGATATTCCATATGGCCACAATTATCTGAGTGTAAATGTTGTCCCTCATGTTTGTGTTAAATCTTGTCCCTCGTCTTAAACATATGTTCTCGTGTTTTCGATTCCCCTACCCTGGATAAAAGACTGTGTATTCCCCACGTGATTTTAGAGACTTCGAAAAGATCACCCATGAGCCCCCTGCGGTACAGGGAACCTGCCCAACCTCTTCCCCTAGCTCAGCCCCTCAAGTCAGGTAGCCTGCCCAACCTCTTCCCCTAGCTCAGCCCCTCAAGTCATGGCAAAATTCTCATAAATCATCAAAGCACTCTTTCCAGCTATGTTTCTTGTATTACATTGAACGCAATGAATGCAATGGTGATGTCCATAAGAATACCTTTGAGGATTGGTTAGGCAGCTTAATTTGAGGTATCAGCAATTGGTACTTTAAAGATGCACAGATTTCATTTCGGAGTCACGTGAGTGACTTCGTGAAGAGCCCGCCGGCGCGCATGCTCGACATATCGTCGCATCGCGTTGCTGCGACGGCTGGCGTTGGAGCGCGCTCCTCGCCAGCCCTTCCTAAGGGAACCACTGAGGTAAGTATCCTACCTTAAGTTGGTGGTCCTTGTTGTGTTGCTTTGTTTTCGCAGCAAGGACATGGATGGGAGCTCCAAGGGCCGGAGAACGTCTGGAAGACGTCGCCGGTCAGCAGTCCCGGAGCCATTGATATCGGCGGCGCCTGCAGCGCAGGCCGGGACTCGGGCGGGAATGTCGGTAAGCCCTGTGTTTACAGGTCCGGATCTGCCAGCACACCACAGTTCGGAGGAGTTCGACGAGGAGGAGTGTGGTGTGCCGCCAGAGCAGGAGGATCCTGCCATGGCAGTCAGGTCATCAGCAGGCTTGCTGGCGGCCTCGAGCAGAAGGGTGCGTACAGCTGCACGGCCCTTTTCACCCAGCCCTCCGAGCAGGGGAAGGGCAGGAGCCCGGAAGTCTAACCCTGTAGGGGCTAAGGCTTTGCCTGCCGCCGAGGAGCGGTCAGGTTCCAGGGCGGGACCCGGGGCGGCTGTGAGGTCCAGTCGACGCCCCCCAACTCTCGACGCCGGGACGGGTCGGTTGGGTCGGGTCTCGTCACGGTCGCCGAGCCCCCCATGGTGGGTGGGCGAGACCATGCGTCGGCAAGGTCCACGATGTGGGCAGCCGGCAAGCCCGCGCGGGCATCAGGTATCCAGGCTGCGGCTGGTGCCGACACTACGCCGCAAGTGCCCTTAGTGGCAGCGGCTTCAGCTCCCGCTAAACGGAGGCGGTTGAACACGCCCGCGCGGGAATCGCACAGTTTCGCTTCGGCGGCTGTTAGCGACGACTACCGGCACCGGGTGGGCCTCGATGAGGTGCGGGCCGATGATAGGGGCCCAGGCCAATTTTCAGAGCCGGAGGACTCCGACCACCTGAGTGTTCAGGGTGAAGGGCGTATTGACCGTATGGAGCGGCTGCTGGAGCTCCTGCTTCACGGTCAACAGCAGCAAGCGTCCAGCAGCGACAGGCACAGGGCTGTTTCACCAACTTCCACCATCAGCCTGGAGCAGCAGGATGAGGAGGTTTTGGTCGATCCCATCCCACCTCCGTCCGATTTACCAGCGGAGGGCCTTCTCGATGTGGCCACTAAGTTCGCGGCCCCACACTCGTCCGGGCTTCCCCTGAACTCGAAATTGGCAGCCACGGTGGACTTCCTCAACAACCATCAGCTCCAGGAAGAAGTTCTCATTCAGGCCATGAGCCGTCACAAGGCTCCATCCAACTGCAACTCCCTCAACGTGCCTGTGGTCAATACGCCGATATGGGGCAACATCAGTGCGGCTATCCGTCAACAGGAGCTGAAAATTCAGCGGATCCTGAAGCTCCTCACGGCCGGTATTACCGCCTTTGTGCGGTCGGTTGATGGGGATGAATTAAATTTGGACCAGGAGGATGCTCTGGCTCTATTGTGTGCAACTCAACATGAGATCAATGGGTTCCGCAAAAGCAGCATCCGCCCGGCGCTCAACCCTAAGTTTGCAGGGTTGTGCAAACCACCGCCGCCGCCGCCGCCCCGTCAGCTCTTTGGCGAAGATCTCTCTAAGAGGGTCAAAGAGCTTGACGAACAAGCCAAAACAGTGGGACTCATGCGCTCTCACAGTGCCCCCACGCCGTCGGGCTCGAAAGCTCCGCTTGTTCGGCCACGAGGGTCTGCCAGCACCTCTACAAGGACCTACCCTCCAGCTCCACCCCGTTACCAACAGCCCCAGCACCAGCGGGCTTTTTTAGGACAAGGTCGGCGGAAACCCTGGTGGAAGATGAGGACGCCGCGCCCTCGAGCCAACCCAGCACCTGCACGTCCACCCACACGTGTCAAGGACCGCTGGTAACCACGGAGGTGAGGCGGTCTGGTTCTCTCTTTTCTCTTTGTCTAACCTCACATGTTGGTGGGCGCCTTCGGTTCTTTTTGGGCGCATGGGGTGATATTACTGGTGATGAGTATGTGTTACGAAATGTTCAGGGTTATAGCATTGAGTTTCTTAATGGGGACATTCCTCCATCCCAGCACAGGCCTGGTCGAACATTTAAATTGTCTGCTGCAGAACAGGCAGCAGGCTATAAGGACATTTTGAGGCTAGAACAGAAGGGAGTGATAGAGAAAACGGTTCATGAGCCCGTTGAATTTGTTTCCAATATATTCACTCGACCCAAGAAGGATGGAGGCTGTCGAGTCATCATTGACCTGACTAGTTTAAATACTTTTGTAACATATACTCATTTCAAAATGGACACTTTTGAAACAGCCAAATCATTGATTTCACATGGTTGCTTTATGGCATGCATTGATTTACAAGATGCGTACTATACTGTATCCATTCAAAAATATTATAGGAGGTTTCTGAAATTTATCTGGATGGGTCAGCTCTGGCAATATAGGGCTTTGCCAAATGGGCTTACCACAGCCCCTTGATTATTCACTAAATTGGTGAAGCCAATTATGGCTTATTTACAACAACGACATCATATAGTAATGGCCTATTTAGATGATATCTTAATTGTGGGCCACACCCTGGAATTGGCTCAACAGGGTGTTGCAGCTGCTGTCAATTTATTTCAGCAGCTGGGGTTCATTGTCCATCCAGCCAAATCAAAGTTCTGCCCCTCCCAGGTAATTCATTATCTGGGGTTTACGGTGGACTCTATTTGCATGAGGGTCACCATACCAACTAATAAGGTTGAGGAGGTTACCCAGGTGTGTCAAGGTTTAATCAGCGCTGGTATACCATCGATTCGCCATACAGCTACAGTAATTGGCAAACTTGTAGCATTGTTTCCGGCAGCCCGATATGGGCCTTTGCATTATCAGAATTTGCAAAGGGCCAAGATCGCTGCGTTAAGACAGCACGCTGGTCATTATGATCGACCAATGCAGCTGCCGCCTGAAGCGAGGGATGAGTTACGATGGTGGGTGCGCCACATTAGTAACTCATTTAAGCCTATTATTGAGGCTAATCCGGTGGTATACTTGCAAACTGATGCGAGCTCTTATGGCTGGGGAGCTACGGATCATTACTCTAGTTGCGGGGGCAGATGGGATACCCTTGAGACTACTATGTTGTTGTCACAAGGGATGAACTATTTGGAGCTCCTTGCAGCATTCCACGGACTTCGTGCTTATTGTTCCAAGGTTTTTGGGGCACATGTCCGTCTCCAAATAGACAACACCACAGCGGGGGCATATTTAAACCATATGGGCGGTACCAGGTCAGTTTCGTGTGATAAATTGGCTAACTCAATTTGGCTCTGGTGTGTTCAAAGAGACATTTGGATTTCAGCTACCTATTTGCCAGGTGAGCTTAATACTGTGGCGGACACCAGGTCACGCAAGTTTAATGACAATATTGAATGGATGTTGCATCCTGAAATTTTTGCCAAAGTCACAGCCAAATTTGGGAAACCGGATATTGACCTTTTTGCGTCATGGTTGAACCATCAGGTACCAACATACGTCTCGTGGGAACCAGATCCTGGGGCTATGGCGCTAGATGCATTCTCGCTGGACTGGGGGAATTGGTTTTTCTATGCATTCCCCCCGTTTTGCCTCATCAGTCGGGTATTACGAAAGATTCAGATGGATGCAGCCAAGGGCATCCTTATTATACCCGACTGGCCTACACAGCCGTGGTATCCGGTGGTCTTTGACATGCTCAGTGAGCCTTGGGTCCTTTTGAAGGGTTGCCCAGAATTGGTTACTCACCCTGTCTCAGGGGAGCCACATCCCTGCCATGGCTCTTTAAATTTGTTGGCTTGCAGGTTTTGAACAGGCCGTTAACCCAATACGACCTCTCAACTCGGACCATGGATACCATTGCGGCGTCGTGTCGAGAGTCAACAAGGCGAAGATACCGCTCACATATCAAGAAGTGGGAAGCCTACTGCAGCCGCTCTCGCATCACGTACGATGCCGTGACTATAACCGACGTCCTGGAATTCCTCGCGGGGTTGCACCATGATGAACACTTAAGTTACAGTGCCATCAACAGCGCCAGGAGCGCGCTGTCATTCTACCTCAAGATTGAGGTGGGATCCAACAGGCTAGAGTCCAGACTCATGCGGGGTATATTCAATATGAATCCACCTACACCACGCTACGATATCACCTGGGATGTCAGGGACGTTTTAACCCTGCTCAGGACGTGGTCCCCCATAGAAGGGCTCCAGCTGGACAAACTCACCATGAAGCTGGTGATGTTACTAGCGCTGACTTCAGCACAGAGGGTACCGACACTGCATAAACTACGTGTCGACAGAATGATGTCTACCCCTACAGAAGTAGTCTTCTTTGTTGAAGAGCTACTAAAGCAGCATAGACCTGGGTGCACAGGGCTGCAGCTGAAGTTCCCGGCATACCCCGCAGATGCTAGGCTGTGTTTAGCCTCACATATCCGTCACTATGTCAAGGTGACGGCATGCATCAGAGGAATGGAGAGATACCTGCTTGTCACTCATAAGAGACCTCATCATCGAGTGACAGTCCAGACGATATCCAGGTGGCTCCGGGTCGTCTTGGGTAAGTCAGGTATCGACACTAATGTGTTCAAGTCTCATTCCACCAGGGCTGCATCGACGTCGGCGGCGAGGGTCATGGAGGTGCCCATGGACCATATTCTCGCCACAGCAGGATGGGCTAATGAAGCTGTGTTTCAGCGATTTTATAACAAGCCTGTTGCTGCTCCTCTACAGTTCGCGGAAGCCGTGCTGAATGCAGGTCAAGAACGTGGAGGTGTCCCCGCATGAGGGGTTTTTGATTTGTTGTTAATAAATATGCTCTTGTTTTGCAGTATGAACTATTTGAGCAAGTTTGTTCCTCCCATCCATCCCTGCTAGTGGTGTGTCAGCATGGACGTGGTCCAGGGCGTGTAATCACAGAAGCTTTGAAGTCTTCACGAAGTCACTCACGTGACTCCGAAATGAAATAGTAAGATTGAACGAGAACTTACCAGTTCGAAGGTTGATCGTTATTTCATGAGGAGTCGCGGTGAGGGATTTCGTGCCCTCCACGCCCAACCCTCAATCACCTTCACCTGGTAATTTGAGTCTCTTTCATCTTACTATGCCAAGTCATTTCTGTTACTGGTTTCTGTGATTCCACACCGCTACTTTGAAGAATGTCGAGCATGCGCGCCGGCGGGCTCTTCACGAAATCCCTCACCGCGACTCCTCATGAAATAACGATCAACCTTCGAACTGGTAAGTTCTCGTTCAATCTTACTATTCCTATTGGCAGCATTGGGAGCTTCAACGTTCACAGCTTTCACTGCAACAGTGTTTCTGTAGGATGCCTACATCATCTTCTATTAAAGATCCCACTAAAAGGACAGGGTAAAGGTGGTGATTCCATTTAATAATTTTCATGGTAGTATTGCCAGTTCCTTTCGAGTGACAAGACGTTTAGGCTTGGTTCTTAAATCTATGCTTGAGCCATATTTTTTATTATTCAGTTGCTTTATCTTTTGTATTTCAATATATTCAAAACAGGAATTGTGCATAAGCATATAATAATGCATGATGTACTTATCTGCATTCTTCTCATAGCAACCAGAATTATTTTACCCTCCAGCCAAAATATCATATTCCCGTTTAAAATGTATTTCAGGCTCTTTTGAATAATTATTTAGTTAGAGATTTCCATATTATGACCATCCACTGTTCAAAAATACCTTCCCTGTTGCGATTTTGTGTGCAGTAGATATTCTCTCATTTAAAATCGTCTGTTCCTATCGCATGTAGACCTTTGTGATCTAGCCACCGTATGTTGTCCAATAGCTAGTTGTGATGGCTTTAAACCGGTCTGTCACAACATTGCTTCCTCTGTCACGACATTGCTTCCTTAATCTCTTACGCTCTGCTGCAAGTTTCTCTTATTTTTCTGGAAGTCAGGCTAATAAATAGTCTTACAAATCAAGGCCTGTTACAAGCCATCAACCGGATTTACAATTTCATATTCATATTTATGGTCTTCTCACTGGCTAGAAATATGTTGAGTGTTAAAACAGTCACTTGACCAATCCTCTTTTTAAAAAAAATACTATATACCTTCTTATTGTCAATGCTTAGAATCATGCACAATAATGCAGCCATTAGCCAAAGTAAGCTATTTTGTCACTGTTTAGCAGAACATAATTCAATATATTTTGAGCCAAAAACAAAGTTTGCTTACTTTATCTACTCGCCTTATCTACTCTTGGGGTGGACAATGTATCTGCATCCAGACAAGCTGCTGCCCTTCTGCATGATTATCAACATTAATTTGTTTAAATATGTTTTTCCATTCCCTGTTTTACCATATTGGAATGCATTTTCCCTTACTTCAGACATTGCAACACTGGCAATTTGTCCTGTTTAGAATGTTTGTCTAAAATAAACTAAAGGTGGCTGTAACTGTCTCCTTATGATTATGGCAACTCATTTCTATTTCTGTTTATTGCTTTGTCTCTTCTGACCTGAGGCTCTATTGGATGGCACTTTAAAAATGGGTTGAAATCACAATACATAATGGTTTAGCAATTGTTTGAGCTGTTGCAATGTGCATACAAATATTATTTTGGTGGTTAGCCAATGCTTGACATGCTGTTGTCCTAGAATACTTTCTCAGCATCCAATTTTGTGACTGCAGCACCAGATGGAGTTGAAATTACTAGTGATAACCATGACGACACCTCTCATGGGGAATCTGCTTTGAGCTTACCATCAACCCCATTTTTTGTAATCATCTAATTAAACCCTTGTGATCTAAATATTGCTCTGCTATATCAATGCTGCACTTTCTTGATGACTACTATATACATTCTAAGTAGAAAGAAGGAACTGCAGATGCTGGTTTGCAAAAGAAGACACAATGTGCTGGAGTAACTCAGCGGGTCCAGCAGGGTTTTTATCTTGGGGGAACATGGACAGGTGACAATTTAGGTCGGAAACCTATAATCAATAGGGAGCCATGAAAATGCCACAATCTCTCCCATTGTCCGTAACAATTCTACAATTGAAGCCAATAATTAATTTATGGATTTTGAAATTTGGTATTTGGTAATGCTCCCTTTTTGCTGCTGGCCTGGGTAGGGAAGTCCAGGTGACATCACTGATGCTGCCCAAAGCTGAATGCCAATCTGCAATGCAAACAACGTCTGCTCCATAACATAATGCAATAGTTTAATTTAGTTTGGTTTAGTTTATTGTCACATGTACCAAAGTACAGTAAAAAGCTTTTCTTGTGTGCAATTGGGAGATGGAAATTCTTTAGTAGGTATTGAACTTCTTAAGCCATTCCAGACTACTTACATTGTCATAATCAACGCAGCCTGCATTTTTGAATACATTCCCCAAATTACACAGCTTTCAAATATAAACTGTGTCTCATTACATTAATTTGAAGTCCTCTGGACATGTATTATGCATCATGACCTTCTTAGAAACAATATCTCTATTTCTGCAAGATTTTCTTAACCTCTGTATATCTCTGTATATAGTTCCTTCAACTCCTGTTTTTGGCCCACGTTTTCAAAAATTTTAAATATCCGTAAATTGGAAATGTATCAGTTAATGTGCTGGTAGTCAACTACAAAAGTTTAAAAACACAGAATCGTTTACAAAATGCTTGCAAGTGTAAGCTAATCGAAGCGACCAGCATAGATTTTCCAAATGCTTGACTACACTTGACTGCATTTCAGAGAATTGATTATTGTTTTTAATTGGTGCAGCTCTTATGGATTTTTTAAAAATTTACTTAATGATAGAAATGTGTGATGGAAATAAGGTCACATAAAATTAAGGAACTTTGCTCAAATACTGTACATTTAAAAAATATGGCAATTGAGGCCTGGATTGCTTGTGGTTTGGATGGTAATGCTGTCAACTAGCTCAAATGCCTTGCACGAATCACATTGAAGAAATCCGAACTGCAATGGGATTCCTGGTTGTTCCTCCATATCAACTTAACTGAATAGAAATGCATAAATAGATTTTTTTCCTCAGGTTCCACTGCAATCTGCAACATACCACAGACACACAGCAGGGAAATAATTACCTTGCCAAAATTACCTAAGTGGAAAATTGCTTGCTACCTGAAATCGCTAACCCTTTGGCACTTTCCACAATAGGTGTTGGAAAACATTATTGACATCTTACAATTCACAGTACAGTCCTACAATGAGAGCGGTTTCAGATCTGGAGGGACAAGAGAATGCAGATGCTGACCATTCATAACTGCGGCGGCACGACTCGCGTTGCAGCGGCCCCTACAGCCTGTCTTTCATATTTTTTATTTTTTGTCTAGTTAAATGTAGTTGTTTGTGTTTTTTTGTACTGTTTCTAACTGTGTATATGTGGGGGGTGGGTGGGGGAGGGGGAAACTTTTAAAATCTCTTCCCTGCACGGGAGACCCGACTTTTTCCCTGTCGGGTCTCCGTTGTCGTTGGGGCCTAGTACCGTGGAGCGGCCTCCGACCGGGACGACCTGGGGGCTCCAGTCACGGAGCTTGTGGAGCTGCGGACTACTCACCATCGTGGGGCTGGCCGGCCGCGGAAGGTGGGGAGCGGTGGCGGCTCGCTGCTGTGGCTTGACTCCGGAGCTCCAGCTGCAGACCGGTGGACTGTCGGGATATTGGGAGCTCACGGGTCCGGGTGAGAGACCGCTTTCCGGAGCTTCCGCAATGCAACTTCTCCCGCCCGTGTCGCGGGGTTGCAACAACCCAGAGCGGGGCCGTACATCGCCCGGCGTGGCTTTAATGGCCGTGGGACATTCCAGCGCCCGCCGGGGGCTCCAATTTGTGACTTTTGGGCCTGGAGCGGGGCCATACATCACCCGGAGCGGCCATAAATGGCCGTGGGACTTAACATCGCCCGCCTGGGGCTTCAACATCGGGAGAGAAATCGTGCAGGGGAGAGAAAAGACTTTCCATCACAGTGAGGAGGAGATTCACTGTGATGGATGTTTTCTGTAAATTGAATTGTTTGTGTGTCGTGTAGGAATTGTTTTGTTTGTATGGCTGTGGAAACGGAATTTCGTTTGAGCCTCTCTGAGGTTCGAATGACAAGTAATAAAATCTAATCTAATCTAATGTTCGACCTGCTGAGGCTACAGAGGTCTCCACCTGGGGAGCTGATTTACTCTTCTTCATATTGGGAAGAGAATAGCAGACAGAGAGACCACAAGGATTTAACACAGCTGGTTTTCTATTAGTACAAATGAGTAAAACAACAAACTCTGAGGTATACAGATCTTAAAGAGGTTGTTTCAATGACTCAGTCAACAGTGACATACATAAAATGCGCCACCATTATTTCTTTGAGGATTCTTGTGTTCGTCGAGAATAGAAATTTCCAGCAAAGAGCTGTCAACAAATTAAAGGGGAATCCTGAATTTGGAGGCATTTCCATGTTATGATCTGCATTTCCATGAGGGCTACCAGAATTCCCTTTGAAGATCAAGGGAAATAATGTATGTAGTCTTTCGTAACTAATAAATGCGTCACATGTATGTATTACCTGCAGAAGTTTTCAGATGTCTCTGCAAATGTGGGCTGTGTCAGTGAGGGGAGGGAAACTGAATACAGAGGCGTAGTCAACAACTTTGTTGAATGGTGTGGGCTGAATCACCTGCAGCACAACACCGACAAGACTAAGGAGTGGACTTTAGGAGGAGAGGAACACCCCTGTCTCCATCAAGGGTGTGGATGTGTAGTTTACCAAGGAGTACAAGTACTTTGGAGTTTACCTGGACAGTAAACTGGACTGGTCCAGGAAAGCTGATACACTGTGTAAGAAGGGACAGAACTGCCTGTACTTTCTGAGGAGGCTCCGCTCTTTCATCGTTTGCAGTAAGATGCTGCAGATGTTCTACCAATTGGTGGCGGCCAGTGCCATCTTCTTTGCTGTTGTGTGCTGGGGTAGCAGGGCGGACGGCAACAAAATTAACAAGCTCATCAGAAAGACTGGGAGTGGAGTTGGATTCATAGAAGGCGGTCTTGGAGGGGAGGATGTTCCTCAAACTGTGGAGTATCTTGGACAATACAGTTCAATCCCTCCATGACACACTGGTCAACCTGAAGAGTATCTTCAGTAACAGACTGGTTCCACCATGATGCAGCACAGACACCATAGGAGATCCTTTTCCCCTGTGGCTATCAAACTGCACAACTTCTCCCCCTTCTGTCGTGGGGTAGACTGACTCCACTCCTTCCCCACACTCCCTCCTCAATCTTTGCACATCCCCAATCCCTGACTTTTCACTTGTCACTTTAATTTTATGTTTCATGTATCTGTTGTGCTTTATGATTGTTGGCAGACCAATTTCCCTCCTGGGATAAATAATGTTCTATCGTATCATATTGTATCATATCGTACAAGCAGCATCCTAGTGAATCATCTCCACACCCGCTTCTATTGGTGTGGCAATCACAACTGCACAAAGTACACGAGCTGTGACCTAACCAATATTTAATATAGTTGCTCCATAGCCTTCTTACTCTTATACTCTGCCTGCAAATGTTGTCAAGTTTCCTGTATGTCTTCTCATCCATTTTGCCCATGTGATGCCACTTCAAGGTATCTTTGTTCATCCTTGTCCCTATGTTCTTTGATATTCTCTAGCACCCTAACATTCATTGTGCATGGGTTTGCATTATTAGTCCCTTCAAATTGGATCCTATTAGAATTCCATCTGCCATTGCTTTGCCAATCTTAGTAGATGATCTCAACAATATCTTCCTGTAGCACTCGGTAGGCCAGGAAGGTTTAAGGGCAAAGAAAAGAGACAGTGTAATAATGAGGAGGAGGATAAGATAACTCAAGGTATGGAGTGAAATCAGTGAGGGCAAGGAAGGCAAAGCTAAGCAAGAATATATTTGTGAGAAACTTGGTCTGTAGCTTGGTTGTAGAGACAAAGTGATTGAACAATCCGAGTCCCTCAAAATAGAAAATAACACATTATCAGCCAAAATATCAACTTTGCAATGTGAAACAGCCTGTTCAAGAGTCAATAGTCAATAGTCAAGAGTGTTTTGTTGTCATATGTCCCGACATAACTATGACATTCTTCCTTGCAGCAGCACAACAGAGGATGTAAACATGGTACTCTGCCAATCTTCATTGGCCAATTTATAGCTGTAAGCATTTGAATATTTATATTAAGTTTATGAAAAAAGGTATTTGAAAATACTGAGGGGTATATAATTTCATTACAATCAAAATAATTAAGCATTTGGTATATCTAAATCCCATGCGCCTGCTTTTTGTCTGCTATAACTCTACAAACTTGCAGATTTTTTAAATTACCCTCTCACTTCAACTTTTTCTTCCCAACAACCCCCTGCCCCCATCACCCCTCTCTCTACTTTTTCTTTCAAGAAAACTAAAATGAAAGGGATACCGTGGGTAGAGGCTGCCCATTGTGTTTCCATGATAATATTCAGTTGCATGGATAGACATCAGTGCAACATGTCTATGTGTCGGTGGACAAAAAACAGTCTATAAGTAGCATGTCAGTTTAGCATTAGTGACTGAAGATACATTTCTGTGCCTCCATTTAATTAGTATAGTATAGATTGGTGAAAATAGAATCACCTTGTGAAATATTTGTTGTAGATCTGATTCATACACATCTAACCAATGTCGGTACTTGGAGCTGATAACATGGAATTATAACGTGAAGTAGAATTTCAAAATGATGGCTTAGATGCCTAGGAAATGTTTTGAAAGGCTGCTCCTGTGGCATGATTTGGGGCATTAAAACAATTCAAGCTTGCAATAAAATGACTTCATTATGAGACCAGATGATTGTCATACGGTAAATATAAGATGCGATGAATGACTGTGAAATATTATTTTAATTCTCACTTATGAGACCAGCTATAATTTCATGTTTAGAAATGAAAAACATTTTACTACAGTCATAATATTACACAAAATGATCTTCCTGATTTCCCTTTAAGGCTTTGTTTTGATTTGTATGCATAATTACCTAAATATTAGAGTTATTAATCCTGTATCTCTCAACTAATGGATCTAAAGTAAAACCATGCATTGATTAACGTGGTCTAATTGGCACAAATTAATTTTTGATTAATTAATTAATTCCAGAATAAATTTCATTAAAGCCAGGGGTGAAAAGATTTCAAATTTCTGAGCTGCATAATATCAGTAACTTCAATTCAATTCAATTCAAGTTTAATGTCATTGCACAAATACAAGTATAGGTACAACGAAATGCAGTTTAGCGTTGTTCTTAGTGATAGCGATATAGAAAAATAAATACAGAGTGCAGTGGTAGCAATATGGAAAATAAATAAATACAGGGTACAGACAAGTCTATCAGCTGGGCTCCGAGTTCAGCAGTCGGATGGTGTAGTTGAAGAAGCTGTTCTTCGTCCTACTGGTGCGGGACTTGAGGCTCCTGTACCGCCTCCCTGATGGGAGGAGGGCAAACAGTCCATGATTAGGGTGTGAGGGGTCCTTGATGATCTTCCCGGCCCGCTTCAGGCACCGTTTTCGGTGGAGGGCATCCAAGGCAGGGAGCGGGGCACCGATGATGTACTGGGCGGTTTTCACCACCCGTTGTAGTGCCTTCCTGTCTGCCACGGTGCAACTGCTGTACCATACCGTAAAGCAGGTGGTCAGGATGCTTTCGATGGTGCAGCGGTAGAAGTTCGTCAGGATCTGGGGGGACAGGTGGGCTTTTTTGAGCCTCCTCAGAAAGTAAAGGCGCTGCTGTGCCTTTTTGATTAGCTTTGAGGTGTTGAGGGACCAGGACAGATCCTCCGAGATGTGTACCCCGAGGAATTTGTAGTTGGAGACCCGCTCCACCTCAGTCCCGTTTATATGGATGGGGGTGTGTCTGCCCCCTCTGTTCTTCCGAAAGTCAACAATTATTTCCTTCGTCTTCTGGGAGTTGAGGATGAGGTTATTGTTGGCACACCAGGTAGTCAGGTGCTGGACCTCCTCCCTGTAGGCTGATTCGTCATTATCACTGATCAGTCCTACCACCGTGGTGTCATCGGCAAATTTTATGATGGCGTTGGAGCCATACTTGGGGATGCAGTCATGCGTGAAGAGGGAGTAGAGGAGAGGGCTGAGCACACAGCCCTGTGGCACGCCGGTGTTCAGTGTTATAGTGGAGGAGGTGAGGTTGTTGACCCTAACAGACTGTGGTCTGTTAGTGAGGAAATCCAGTGTCCAATTGCAGAGGGAGGTGGAGATGCCAAGACCGCTGAGTTTGGTGATCAAGCTAGCGGGTATGACAGGTAACATTATTAATTTAACACATTTGTAAGAATTGTGCAATTCACTTCCTTACCTTTGCATCATATCAGTTTGTACCAACTTACTTTCACCTCTGAATACAATGCATAGAATTATTTTTTTGGATCTTGCGACCATTTTAACTTTTAAGTTAATTCTGAAACATAGTAACAATTGGACCTAAGAATGTGCACCTGCATATGAACAGAAATTAATTAATTTCTCATCAGTGCTTTGTTGATGAGAACTTTGGCATTACAAAGTGGTTTGTCCTAAATCTAATTGTGTACAAAATCATGAGAGGAATAGACCGGGTAGACACTCAGTGTCTCTTGCCCATAGTAGAGGAATCGAGAACCAGAGGACATAGGTTTAAGGTGAGGGGAGAAAGATTTATAGGGACCCGAGGGGTAACATTTTCATGCAATGGGTGGTAGGTGTATGAAACGAGCTGCCGGTGGAGGTCGTTGAGGCTGGGATTATTGCCACAATTAAGAAACATTTAGACGGGCACATAGAAACATAGAAAATAGGTGCACGAGTAGGCCATTCGGCCCATCGAGCCTGCACCGCCATTCAATATGATCATGGCTGATCATCCAACTCAGTATCCTGTACCTGCCTTCTCTCCATACCCCCTGATCCCTTTAGCCACAAGGGCCACATCTAACTCCCTCTTAAATATAGCCAATGAACTGGCCTCAACCACCTTCTGTGGCAGAGAATTCCACAGATTCACCATTCTCTGTGTGAAAAAAGTTTTTCCCATCTCGGTCCTAAAAGACTTCCCCCTTATCCTTAAACTGTGACCCCTTGTTCTGGACTTCCCCAACATCGGGAACAATCTTCCTGCATCTAGCCTGTCCAACTCCTTAAGAATTTTGTAAGTCTCTATAAGATCCCGCCTCAATCTTCTAAATTCCAGCAAGTACAAGCCGAGTCTATCCAGTCTTTCTTCATATGGAAGTCCTGCCATCCCAGGAATCATTCTCTGTACTCCCTCTATGGCAAGAATGTCTTTCCTCAAATTAGGAGCCAAAACTGTATGCAATACTCCAGGTGTGGCCTCACCGAGACCCTGTACAACTGCAGTAGAACATCACTGCTCTTGTACTCAAATCCTTTTGCTATGAATTCCAACATACCATTTGCTTTCTTCACTGCGTGCTTCACCTGCATGCCTACTTTCAATGATTGGTGTACCATGACACCCAGGTCTCATTGCATCTCTAATCACCCACCATTCAGATAATGGTCAACTTTCCTGTTTTTGCCACCAAAGTGGATAACCTCACATTTATCCACATTATACTGCATCTGCCACCTATCCAAGTCACCTCGCAGCCTCCTAGCATCCTCCTCACAGCTAGCACTGCCCTCCAGCTTAGTGTCATCCGCAAACTTGGAGATGTTGCATTCAATTCCCTCATCCAGATCATTAATATATATTGTAAATAGCTGGGGACCCAGCACTGAGCCTTGTGGTACCCCTTGTGGTACCCCACTAGTCACATTCTGAAAAGGACCCGTTTCTCCAGTTCTCTATCCACATCAATACTGAATCCCCAATACCGTGTGCTTTAAGTTTATATACTAATCTCTTATGTGGGACCTTGTCGAAAGCCTTCTGAAAGTCCAGATATATCACATCCACTGGTTCTCCCTTATCCACTCTACTAGTTACATCCTCGAAAAATTCTATAAGATTCGTCAGGCATGATTTACCTTTCATAAATCCATGGTGACTTATCCAATGATTTCACCACTGTGGGGTTACATTAGCTACCCTCCAATCCTCAGGAACTACTCCAGAATCTAAAGAGTTTTGAAAAATTAGCATCCACTATTTCTGGGGCTACTTCCTTAACTACTCTGGGATGCAGCCTATCTGGCCCTGGGGATGTATCGGCCTTTAATCCATTCAATTTACCTAACACCACTTCCCGGCTAACCTGGATTTCAATCAGTTCCTCCATCTCATTTGACCCCCGGTCCCCTGCTATTTCCGGCAGATTAATTATGTCTTCCTTAGTGAAGACAGAACCAAAGTAGTTATTCAATTGTTCTGCCAATTGGTCTGTCAATAGACAGGACAGGTTTAGAGAGAGATGGGCCAAATGCAGGCAGGTGGGACTAGTCTAGATGGGGCATGTTGGGCGGTGCAGGCAAGTTGGGCTGAATGATCTGTTTCCATGCTGTAAGACTATTACTCTATAAATAATGCTGTGTTCTTCATTTTTGTTTAATTCAGTGTTCTGACAAAAAAATATTTCAATGTCATTTCTACCCAGAGGCAATTGAATGTAAGTGAGTAAATAAATCATTTTGTGCTATATTAGCTGATTGGAGGAAAGGTGATGAAGCTGTGCCAAAACTGGCCTCAATGCATTTGGGGAAGAGGCAACCTGACCTAATTTCTCCCCTGCTGATGATCCCTATTCAGTATCTCCTGCTGAAAGTGAACAGGTACTGTTTTCAGTGTGGTTCTAAACTGCAGGTATCATCGAGCCTGTTGGCATTTATAAACAATGAATACCTATGCCAATCTGTTGTCATAACAGCTATATGTTATTTACAATATTTATTCAGGCACAGCATCTCTGCTATCAACGATAGATATTTAGGTTTAGGTTGATTATTATTGTCATGTGAACTGAGGTACAATGATGAGCTTTGTTTTGCATTCTATCCAATCAAATCAGTTTTCCTGAAGTCTATAACTAGCTTCTTTACCTTGCTGACATTGAGGGGAGGTTGTTTTTTATGTCCCCATGTCCTTCCTGTACTCTGTTTGACCAAACAGTCATAGGTGTATAGGGAGTAGAGTAGGGGACTTAGAATGCATCCTTGTGTTGACAGTTATTGTGGAGGATTTGGAGGATTTGTTATCACCTATCTTCACTCATTGTGGACTGTGGGTCAGAAAGTTGAAGATCTGACGATGGGGTGGGGGGTTCAGAAGTTTGGAATGAGTTTCGAATGGATTATGGTGTTGAAGCTATAGTCGACAAGTAGGGCAGACAATAGGGGAACCATGTAGAAATCGGATTCCATACATCTGTGGGTTTTTGTAGTAAATTAATTAACTTGAATTTCTGGCTATATTAACAGTTGCCTGCACATTTCCATATGGTGGGTCAAGATTACAACTACTTTAGTTTAGCTTAGAGATACATTGTGGAAACAGGCTCTTCGGCCCAGAGTTCAGGCCAACCATTGATCACCCTATGACTAGGTCTATGTTATCCCACTTTTGCATCCTACACACTAGAGGCAACTTCACAGGAGCCAATTAACCAACACACTAGCACGCTATTGGAATGTGGGACGAAACAGGAAAACCCAGAGCAAACCCCATGGTCACAGGGAGAATGTACAAACTCTAAGATAGCACCTGTAGTCAGGGTCGAACCAGGGCCTCTGGCATTGTGAGGCAACAGCTGTGCCACTGTGCCACCAACTTGATTTAAATTTTGGTGTACAATATGACTTTTAAAATTATTCAGTTCTTCAGTTTGAGGAAGGCATTTCATAGATGGCAATTTCCAAATCAAGGAAGTGTTTCTTACCACAAATTCCAAGGAGGTGAAGTCTATACAAATTTAGTTCAATACTTTCAAAGGTTGATTAAGAAGGAGCTGATTAATACACATCTTTAGCTTAATAGTGTATCAATTTTCACAATTATTGAAAATGCCTCAAATTAGGTGCAGGTCAGACAGAATCAATTGCAATTCTAATAATTGATCTTGGACAAACCATCCATCCTGCTCAAAGAGAATAATCCGTGGGACAAACCATCCATCCTGCTCAAAGAGAATTATCCGTGGGACAAACCATCCATCCTGCTCTAAGAGAATAATCCGTGGGACAAACCATCCATCCAGCTCTAAGAGAATAATCCGTGGGACAAACGATTAATTGAAAGATACAGCAAGGAAACAAGCATTTTGGTCCACTAAGTCCACATCAACATCCCCTTTCAGACTAGTTCTGTGTTATTCTACTTCTACATCGACTACCTACAAATGAGGGACAATTTTAAGAGACCAACTAACCTATAAAACTACATGTCCTTGGAATGTATCAAATCTCCTCTGCCATTCAATCATGATTATCTTTCCCTCTCATCCCCATTCTCCTGCCTTCCCCCCCTGACAAACTAACTAATCAAAAATCTGTCATTCTTCAGCTTAAAAATATCCATTAACTTGGCCTCCACAGCCACCAGTGGCATTTCAAGGCAATTCTTTATTTTGTTTGACTATATGTTTGATGCACTCATCATAGAAATGAAACGATAAACATGAAGAACAATTGCATAATTCTTGAATGTCTTCAATTTTTCTGAAATCTTTTGAAGGGAGATCATCTATGAATTCTTGCTTCCAGTATAAAATTATTGCATGATGGAAAACTATATCAGCAATTCATGTAATACGGTTATTACATTCAGAACCATAAACTAGAAAACCCAGTTTGACCCATTTATTCCTTTTTGTGATTTTGTGTTAAACAGTAAGACTCAGTTGGGGACAAACAGCGATAATAAACAGGTCATAGCTGACATCCCCACTAATTTATTGCAGTGAATATGACTGAATTCTCATTCCCATTGCCGTTGAGTGGGGGTCGAACTACGTACTTCAATAAATTAGCTGACCCAAGAGAGAGAAAAAAGAGATTTACTTCATAGAGTTCTCCTGGCAGTAACATGGTGAGAGAAGTCAACTTCAACAGCTGCGATGTGTCTCTTGATAGGGTGGTGATGAGGTTGGAACGGATAGTTCACAGTGGGTGCAGTGAGATACGTTTATGTGAAAGGTAAAGTCACGTCAGAAGAGCTCTTGATAGCAACCCTCCATACATGTGGTGACTGCCAGTCTGCCCTTCATCCTCATTTCTGGGCAGAATAGTGTTGATCAAGAAGGATGATTCATCTGATGAGCTCTCCTTCCTGCCAGCCCCAGGGAAAGTAATTCAGTGCTTCTTTCATTTGTTTTCCTCATTGACCATCGCTCTACTGAAATTATGACGATTCCATCCATCTTCACGGTGTCACAACTGCAAGAGATTTGCAGGGATTAGGGTCCCTCATTACACCTGACATTTGCTGGTTTAAGGGAACTGTGGAGCATTAATCTCAACATTAGTGCTTGCAGAAATGTATCTCCAACTCCTCTGATTCATGACATTGTGCACTATCACGTGATCTTAACGTGATAGTCCCAATTCCAGTCAGATAGCTTCCAAGTAAGACTGCATCAACCAGCCCAATACTTAAAGTATCTTGGGTACACAAAATGCTGGAGAAACTCAGCGGGTGCAGCAGAAACTATGGAGCGAAGAAGATAGGCAACGTTTCGGGCCAAAACCCTTCTTCAGACTGATGGGGGGTGGGGGGAGGCGGGGGGGGGGGGGGGGGGAAGAAAGGAGGAGGAGGAGGAGCCCGAGGGCTGAGGGAGTGGTAGGAAGGGGAGGAGACAGCAAGGGTTAACAAAATTGAGAGAATTCGATGTTCATGCCAAGAGGATGCAGACTCCCCAAGCGGAATATGAGGTGCTGTTCCTCCAATTTGCGGTGTTGCTCACTCGGGCCGTGGAGCAGTCCCAGGACAGAGAGGTCGGATACGGAATGGGAAGAGGAGTTGAAGTTCTGAACCACCGGGACATCGGGTTGGTTATTGTGGACCGAGCGGAGGAGTTCGACGAAACGATCGCCAAGCCTCCACTTGGTCTCACCGATATAGATCAGTTGACATCTAGGGCAGCGAATGCAATAGATGAGGTTGGAGGAGGTGCAGGTGAACCTCTGTCGGAGCTGGAAAGACTGCTTGGGTCCTTGAATGGAGTGGAGGGGAGATGTGGCGCATCTAAGACGGTGTGCCCACATTGATTTAATTTATGTGATGGTGTATTGGCAGTTTATAAGGTGCAGTAGTGAGGGGGAACCTCTGTGTTACTCCAGTTGCTGCGGGGACTGGAAACAGCAAGGCACTCCCCCCCCCATCTCAGCAGAAGCAACCTGGGGATGAATTAAGATGCACTGTGTCCTCATTTGCCTTCTCACACCTGCTTTTATACAGGTTGGTAGACTGTCAGGACCACACAAATATGCACTTTTGGGGTTTGAATATGGTTGGGTGAAGTTTCTGTGTTGTTTTGGGTGTTAAGAAAGTTGAAGTTAGTGGGTTACTGGTTGTTAATGTTTCTGTGTGCTGGGTTGGAAGATATGATAATGTGTAGCATGGGCATGTTTCTTATTAGGTCATTCCATAACCTGTGGTGGTTGCAGACGTTGCAATGAGGATATGGCATAGAAAAAAAGGCCAAATGTCAGCTTTTAGCATGTTGCTGGAAATGTACAGTGAAGGTTAATTAAGTGCCTAATAATATTTATTGAAGTGTAAAATCAAAAATACAAGTGTGTAAATCGCACAGAGAGTGTATTAAGTACAAGGGAAACATAGGAAAGAATGGGCTGTGAGTGAAACTGTAACAAAATGGGTGTGTTAGGGAGAGACAAAATGGATGACTGAACCAATGATAAGAGCAATGTTTTGTGTTTACATGATTATTGAATAAAACAACCAGCAGAAGCAACCTGGGGATGAATTAAGATGCACTGTGTCCTCATTTGCCTTCTCACACCTGCTTTTATACAGGTTATCTATCTGCTTTACGGTGCCCAACCTTGGGACCCGTAACAGATCGTGGGGGCTCGTCCGGGATCGGCGCCACTTCGTGGTTGGAGTGGAGCTGATCAACTAATGACACCTGAGACCGAGACAGGGCTGATTCGAGCTGAGTGCCGAGAGCGGTGAGTCAGAGCAGAGACTGTGCCATTGCTGAACTGTGATCCATCGTGAAAGACGGTGAAAAGCTGCTGCCATGTCAGAGAGTGGGAGGAAGGGCCTAGTGTGGGACATTCGGAAGTCACTGCTCACCTTGTCAGCTGCAGAGCTTTTTCACATCGCCAAAGAGATGGGTTCAACGTCAGATTGGGACCTGTCTGAACTCCATGAAGGAGACCATGAAGGCTGCTTCGACAAAATCAGTTCATTCATGTACAGTAAGCATTTGTTAGAGTCAGAAGACAGTGGAATGTCTGAATTGTTGGGTTTGAAAGATGCTATTGATGATATTGTAAAGACCCGAAAAGTATTGTGTTTGCCAGAGCTAGAAACACAACCCATAGGTGCTCATGGAGATACTACTAACCAAATGTTCCAAGTCAGTTCTACTTTGCCAAACAGTGATGCTTTCACCACTGACCCAGTACTACCTACTGCTGTATCTGACTCCACAAACGTAGAGTTACTCGAAATGCTCACTAGCTATGAGGAGCTTGGTAAAAGGCTGAAACAAAGCATTATGGTACCGACAACTCAGTCACCAGAAGACTGTCCGCCAGTAGCAGCACAGGCTAATAAGTCTCGAAGTGACTCATCATACCACAACCCGACAGTTGTTCAACCCAATCGAGAGGGGATGATTTCCATAAGAGATCTCGCCTATCTCCAGAGAAGGGAGTTTAAGGTACAAGGGGGCCAGGTTGGTGATCATTCGTCAGACATCAGTTATAGCAATGTCTGTAAGCAAATAGAAGAAGGGATCAAAGAAGGCTTCCATGATGCAGAGATAGTTCGTGGTGTGCTCCGGATAATGAAACCTGGAATTTTTAAAGAGATGCTAATGAACAAGGATGACTTGACTGTGATGGAACTCAAGGGATTTCTCCAGGCTCACCTAAGAGAAAAAAGCAGTGCAGAGTTATTTCAAGAGTTAATATGTGCCAAGCAGGAGGAGAACGAGACACCACAACAATTCCTCTATCGTGTCATAGGTTTGAAGCAACGTGTCCTATTCACATCAAAACTGTCAGACGCAGGTATAAAATACAGTGCAGCCACTGTTCAAGATGGCTTCCTACATATAGTTTACCAGGGATTGGGCTACAAACACAGTGAGCTACGCAGAGAAATAAAACCTCTCTTGTCCAGTGGTGAAGTAAGTGATGAGACAATATTGCGCCAGGTAATGAAAATCACCAGTGAAGAAAGTGAGAGACAAAAGAGGATAGGTCCTTTTCGTCGGCAGGCTGCAGTTCATGCACATGGTGCACAGTTTGAGCCGAATACAGCAAAAGAGCAGGGTAGCAAGCAAGAGAGTGTGGCGCCAAAAGTAAAGACAGACCCAATTAAAGAGCTTACAGCCAAGGTAGATGAGCTCACAAGTATGATTGAGGCCATGAAACGACAAATTAAGCCACAACCAACAGATGTGAGGAACCAATATTCTCAAAATAAAATGAGACCCAGGAGAGATAAATCATACGGTTGTCCAAAATGTGTTGAACAAAACCGCCCAGACTGTAACCATTGTTTCTCGTGTGGGGAGGAAGGCCACAGAGCTGTTGGCTGCTTAAAGAAACAGAAGAGTCAGGGAAACTTGCACCGGTCACTGCAGGGGGGGCGCCCAGTGATCGGATCTGAGAAACGTCCCCAAACTCAAACTGATTGTGATGACAACAATACAGATCTTCCTTTGTCCACCACTTCAGAAGTAGCGAGCACACAGTACAATGACAAACAAAGCAAATCATCTTCTCAGTTCTCTTTTGAACCACAATGTACCAAACGTAAAGCTGTCGCCAACATGATAGGAAAGAAGGCTCTGATACAATGTAATCTAAGTGGTTTGGCGGTAACTGCATTGCTTGACTCGGGCGCACAAGTTAGTATTATCAGCCGTGCCTGGAAAGATCTACACCTGCCTGATCTAAACATTCGACCAATGTCTGAGATCATTGAGGAACTGGATGAGCTAAAGGTTTATGCAGTCAATGGAGAGCTCATTCCTTTTGATGGATGGGTTCCTATAATGACCAACCTACCTGGGAATGAGGACCCAAGTCTTGCCATCAGTGTCCCATTCTTAGTTAGCAGCTTGACCATGGAAAGACCGTTGATTGGTTTTAATGTTCTTGAGCAGCTTGTTGAGGGACAGCCAGAAAGGTTAGTACCTACTCTGATACAGTTGTTTCAGAATGCCATTGGTGTTTCAAGTGAGAAAGCCGAAGCAGTGGTGAGTTTTATTCAGACAGTGGAGCCAAGTATGCCACAAGGATGCCTAAGAACTGGTGCAAAGGACGTGGTCGTTCCAGCTGGACAAGTCAGCTGGGTGAGATGCCGGGTTCCCCCAACCATGAACTCCTATGGCCGTCTGGTATTGTTCGAATCAGACGAAGGCAGTCAGCTTTTGGATCAGCTAGATCTAGGAGCAGGTTTGGTTGAAATGCAGAATCCTTTAAAACCGTATGTCACCATTGCTGTTGGCAACAACACCAGCCATGACATTATCTTGCCACGTAAGACAGCCCTGGGCACCTTACAGCATATTGAAAGGGTTGTGGAAGCTGACCCTCCAAGAAAAGTGGCATCCATGACAACAGTCAACGAGGTCACCTCTCAACTTCATCAACCAACTCCATCACTGTGGCATCCGCTCGTGAACCTTGATCACCTGGAGGAAAATCAGCAAGAGGTTGTCAGGAAAATGTTATTTGAGGAGTCAAAAGCCTTTGCCAGAGATGAAAATGATATTGGATGCAACCCAAGCCTGCAAATGGTGATAAATCTGAAAGATGACATTCCTGTGCAGAGAGCGTACACATCCATCCCAAAACCGCTGTTGAGAGAAGTAAAGGAATATGTTCAAGACCTCCTTGTCAAGGGATGGATTGTGAAATCTAGGTCCTCCTATGCCGCTCCAGTTGTGTGTGTGCGGAAGAAAGACGGTACGCTGCGCCTCTGCATAGATTATCGTCTATTGAATCAGAAAACGGTGCCGGATAGACACCCACTGCCTCGAATACGAGACTTGCTGGACACCTTGGGTGGTTACTCGTGGTTTAGCATCCTTGACCAGGGTAAGGCCTACCACCAGGGTTTCGTGGCTGAAAGTTCACGTCATCTCACTGCTTTCATCACACCCTGGGGGTTTTATGAGTGGGTAAGGATCCCGTTTGGCCTATCAAACGCGCCAGCAGCATTCCAGAGAAGTATGGAGGAGATGTTGAGTTCGCTGAGGGATGAGTGCTGTATACCCTACCTCGATGACATCCTCTGCTACTCGCGGTCATTTGAAGATCATGTGGAAGTGGTCCGCAAGGTTCTCCAAGCTTTGCAACATCAAGGGGTAAAGCTCCGATCTGAAAAGTGTGAGTTGTTCAAGCAAGAGGTTCGCTATGTTGGCCGCCTTGTCTCTGCTAACGGTATTCGAGTTGATCCCAAGGACCTGAATGCTGTGCTGGCTTTGAAAGACAAAACACCACAGACGGTAGGTGATTTGAGAAGGGTTCTCGGTTTTCTCAGTTACTACAGGACATACGTTCAAAACTTCTCAAAGATAGCAAAGCCATTGTATGAGATGCTCCAAGGGAAATCCTCAATTCAAGTCCAGTCGCGACAAGGTAAAGCCAAGGGACCCCAACTGTCATCCAGGGCACCCATACAGTGGACTGCTGAACATCAAAGTGTACTCGAGAGACTGATTGACATGTTGACACATCCACCGGTTTTGGCATACCCAAACTTCGACAGGCCTTTCGTCTTGCATACCGATGCATCAGAGCAAGGTCTAGGAGCTGTTCTCTACCAGCAACAGGAGGGAAAGCTACGAGTCATTGGGTATGGGTCACGGACTTTGACAGCTGCAGAGAGGAACTACCATATGCATAGTGGCAAGTTGGAGTTCCTTGCACTTAAGTGGGCAGTGTGCGAGAAATTTAGGGACTACCTCTATTATGCTCCACACTTTACCATCTTCACTGACAACAACCCACTTACTTACATCATGAGCACTGCCAAACTCAATGCGGTTGGTCACCGGTGGGTGGGAGAACTGTCAGACTTCCATTTTGACATCAGGTACAGACCAGGAAGAGTCAACACGGACGCAGATACTCTGTCCCGCGTCCCTCTTGATATTGACCAGTACATGTCAACATGCACAGAGGAGTTGTCGCAGGATGTAGTGAATGCAGCTTGGGAAGGAAGTCAAGCAGCCCAGAGGAAAGATGTGGCATGGATAGCCGCTCTCGCTGTCTCCTCTCAAGATGTTGTCCTACAGCCCCGCGCCCCTCTACACAGCATTAGTCATGACGACTTGGTCCAAGCTCAAAGAGAGGATCCCGAGATAGGAAAGATCTTAAAGCTCAAAGAGATGAACAGTAAATTGACAGACGACATCAGAAGGACTGTGAGAGGAAGCGCATGCAAGCTTCTGCATGAGTGGAGCAGGTTGCACATCGAGGATGGGTTGCTGTACCGAAGAACAACAAGTAGGAAACAATTAGTACTACCTCTGAAATACCACCCTGTGGTATTAAAGCACCTCCACGACAACATGGGACATGTGGGCATGGAGAGAGTTCTTCACCTCGCCAGGGAGAGGTTTTACTGGCCCTACATGAAAAGGTGTGTCGAGGACTATGTAACAAAGAAGTGCAGTTGCATCAAACAGAAGAAGCCTACAGTGCATGTGCGTGCACCAATGAGCGGTCTGAAGTCTAACTCACCCCTAGAAATGGTTTGTATCGACTTCTTACACCTGGAAAAGAGCAAAGGCGGTTATGAGTACATCCTAGTAGTAATTGACCATTTTACAAGGTTTGCTCAGGCCTACCCTACAAAAAACAAGTCTGGCCGGACGGCAGCAGAACGGATTTACAATGACTTTGTACCACGTTTCGGATTCCCAAACAAGCTCCATCATGACCAAGGACGTGAATTCGAGAATGAACTGTTTCGAACACTTGGCCAGCTCTCTGGAGTAGGACATTCCCGAACATCTCCATATCACCCGCAAAGTAATCCAGCAGAGCGATTCAATCGAACCTTGCTGCAGATGCTGCGAACTCTGACAGACATAGAAAAGGAGATATGGAAAGAACATCTCCCACAGGTTGTACATGCGTATAACTGCACACGCCATGAGTCCACTGGCTATTCCCCGCACTATCTTCTCTATGGTCGACACCCTCGCCTTCCTGTGGATCTCTTGTTTGGGTTGGCTGAAGAAATAGATCCAGTGACGCACAAAGGTTATGCTGAGAAGTGGCAAAAAAGGATGGCGGAAGCATACCGCATTGCTAACAACAACAGTCTGGCTTCAAGTGCAAAAGGAAAGTCCTACTATGATCAGAAGGTGAGAGGAGTGGTCCTGAAGCCTGGGGATAGAGTGTTGGTTAGAAATCTGGGAGAGCGAGGTGGGCCTGGGAAACTACGTTCCTACTGGGAAAAGAGGATATATGTAGTGAAAGAGCAAGTCTCAGACAACCCAGTGTATGTTATTCATCCAGAAAACGATGGCAAAGGGAGACTGAGGACGCTGCATAGAAACCTGCTTTTACTGGTCAATGATTTACCAGTGGAATTCCCATCGCAGCAGACCAAACCAACTTCAAAGCCACAGACGAAAAGGAAACCTCAGCTGAGAAGGAGTGACATAAGAGACAGAACCGAGAATGCAGAGACATCTGACTCGGATGATGAGTCAGGAGGAGGTTATTGGTTGAGGATACCCCTAAGTTGGGCTGAGCCAAGGACAGCAGCTACGCCTGAGAGAATGCCGGCTCAGACTCCTAGTAAACCTGCCAGAATCCAACATGAGCAAGCACAAAGAACACCCACTCGAGTGACCCGACAAAGGGATAAAGATTCATTTATATCAGTCGGAAAACATGAAAGAAGTCAAGAACGGATGGTGGTCCAAATATCACCTGAAATGGACTTGAGGCCACCAGAAGCTGAAATACAGCCACAGGATCAATGGAAAAGACACTCAACAGATGAAGGCGAACCACAACAGGAGGATGATCAGGACATTCCCCATGACACTGAACAAGATGAGAAGATTGTTGCAGATCTCGAGCATCACTCTCTCTCACCTTCTGAACCTGGATCCCCTGTTACACTGAGACGGTCCACAAGGGAAAGACGGCCAGTCCAAAGGCTCACCTACTCATCTCTTGGTCATCCGACCTATCAACCATTTCCTGCTGTGAACACTATTGGCACGTACCTCATGCCCTATACTCACCCACTGTACAGGCCATCATTCCAGTGTGCACCCATGGTCCAATATTCATACTTGCCATGTACGGTACAGGGTTATTGAGAATGAACAGTGGTGATGTAATCAAACTAGAGTCATATATTTTTTTATAGTTGAAGATTTTGAATATTGTAAATATTTTTGAGTCTGTGAAAGATTGTTGATTATTTTCAATGGACACTTGCGATTTGAAATAAGTGTCAGGAGCCACTTTTGTTGTTGGGGAGCGTGTGGCGCATCTAAGACGGTGTGCCCACATTGATTTAATTTATGTGATGGTGTATTGGCAGTTTATAAGGTGCAGTAGTGAGGGGGAACCTCTGTGTTACTCCAGTTGCTGCGGGGACTGGAAACAGCAAGGCACTCCCCCCCCATCTCAGCAGAAGCAACCTGGGGATGAATTAAGATGCACTGTGTCCTCATTTGCCTTCTCACACCTGCTTTTATACAGGTTGGTAGACTGTCAGGACCACACAAATATGCACTTTTGGGGTTTGAATATGGTTGGGTGAAGTTTCTGTGTTGTTTTGGGTGTTAAGAAAGTTGAAGTTAGTGGGTTACTGGTTGTTAATGTTTCTGTGTGCTGGGTTGGAAGATATGATAATGTGTAGCATGGGCATGTTTCTTATTAGGTCATTCCATAACCTGTGGTGGTTGCAGACGTTGCAATGAGGATATGGCATAGAAGAAAAGGCCAAATGTCAGCTTTTAGCATGTTGCTGGAAATGTACAGTGAAGGTTAATTAAGTGCCTAATAATATTTATTGAAGTGTAAAATCAAAAATACAAGTGTGTAAATCGCACAGAGAGTGTATTAAGTACAAGGGAAACATAGGAAAGAATGGGCTGTGAGTGAAACTGTAACAAAATGGGTGTGTTAGGGAGAGACAAAATGGATGACTGAACCAATGATAAGAGCAATGTTTTGTGTTTACATGATTATTGAATAAAACAACCAGCAGAAGCAACCTGGGGATGAATTAAGATGCACTGTGTCCTCATTTGCCTTCTCACACCTGCTTTTATACAGGTTATCTATCTGCTTTACGGTGCCCAACCTTGGGACCCGTAACAGAGAGGTAAAGTGACAAGTGTAGCATCTCTTGCAGTTGCAAGGGAAAGTGCCCGGGGAAGGGGTGGAGCGGGAGGGAAGGGAAGAATTGACAAGGGAGTTGCGGAGGGAGCGGCCTTTGCGGAAGGCAGACGGGGGGGGGGGGGGGGGGTAGATGGGAAGATGTGGCAAGTGGTGGGGTCACGTTGGAGGTGGCAAAACTGGGAGAGGAGTATGTGTTGTATGTGCCGGCTGGTGGGTTGAAAGGTGAGGACCAGGGGGAATCTGCCCTTGTTGCAAGTGGGGGGGGATGGGGAGAGAGGGCAGTGTTGCAGGGACCCTGGTGCGAGCCTCATCAATAGTGGGGGAGAGGAATCCTCGTTCTCTGAGGAATTAGGACAGTTGTGATGCCCTGGTGTGGAACACCTCATCCTGGGAGCAGATGCGGCGTAGAAGGTGGAATTGGGAATAGGGGATGGAGTCCTTACAGGAAGCAGAGTGGGAGGAAGAGTAGTCCAGATAGCCATGGGAGCCAGTGGGTTTATAGTGGATGTCGGTCAGGAGTGTATCACCTGCGATGGAGATAGTGAGGTCAAGGAATGGTAGGGAAGTGTCAGAAATGGTCCAAGTGTATTTGAGTGCCGGATGGAAGTTGGTGGTGAAATGGATGAAGTCAGTCAGTTGTGTGTGGGTGCAGGAGGTGATACCAAAGCAGTTGTCGATGTAACGGAGGTAGAGGTCAGGGATGGAGCCCTGGTACGCCGCGAACAAGGATTGTTCGACGTACCCGACAAAGAGGCAAGCATAGCTGGGGCCCATAGCTACGCCTTGTATTTGGAGAAAATGGGAGGAGTCAAAAGAGAAGTTATTGAGGGTAAGGACCAACTCCGCTAGGCGGAGGAGAGTATCAGTGGATGGGTATGGGTTGCTCCTCCGGTCGAGGAAGAACCAGAGGGCTTTGAGACCATCCTGTTGGGGGATGGAGGTGCAGAGTGATTGGACGTCCATGGTGAAGATGAGAGGATGGGAGCCTGGAGAATGGAATGCGTGGAGCCGACGGAGAGTGTCTGAGGTGTCTTGAACATAGGTGGGGAGGGATTTAACCAAGGGGGATAGGATGGAGTCAAGGTATGTGGAAATGAGTTTGGTGGGGCACGAACAGGCAGAGACAATGGGTCTCCTGGGGCAGTCAGGTTTGTGGATTTATAGTATCTTAATCTTTCTCACTACAATGAAGCATTGGCCTCCAGCTTTCTGCTGGAGGTGAACCAATCTAAGGAATATAAGTGAAACTGTTCAGCTGACATTACTTCTACTTCAGAACTGAGGTGTCTCTAAATTCAGTAGTTGAGCTGCAGTATGCCTGGAAGCTTGAGCACGTCCATGTTCAAGCCTGAGGTCCAAGTGATTGTCACCTCATTCATTCAAGCGTATGAGAGCAAATCCAGCAGCATAATCAAGGACGAGCCGCAACTTGGCCACTCCCTCTTCTCCTCTCTCCCATCGGGCAAAAGGTACAGAAATGTGAAAACGAACACCTCCAGATTCAGGGACAGTTTCTTCCCAACTGTTACCAGGCAACTGATCCATCCTATCACAACTAGAGAGCAATGCTGAACTACTACCTACCACATTGGTGACCCCAGACTATCTTTGATCAGACTTGATTTATCTTTTACTAAACGTTATTCTCTTATCATGTATCTGTACACTGTGAATGGCTCGTTTGTAACCATATATTGTCTTTCAGCTGGCTGGTTAACACACAGCAATAGCTTTTCACTGTACCTCGGTATGCGTGACAATAAACTAAACTGAAACTGAAAATTAAGGGCCTGTCCCACTTGCGCATCCTTGGCTCGCGAATTATGCGTCCTCGTGGTCGCTTGAGGCGTACGGGCACCGTATGTCCGCGCGGGGCCGGTCCCACTTAGAAGCGTGGAGGGGTATGTAGTTGTGCGGGGCCGGTCCCGACATCGCACGGGGCTCTGAAATTCTTGTAATGAACTAAATCTTCGCGTGCCAACGGCCTGTCATGGAATTGACGGCCAAAGTGGGACAGGCCCAAGGCCCTGGGCGACGCAACGCCTCACCTTCAACAGCAGCAGAAGCAGGCAAACGATCGCCAAACTAAGCTTCGGGCTCACGGCCATTGCGGTCTGGATCCGCCCGCACTTCTACTCCCAGAGCGGGGCCAAGAAAATTGATGATAGACATGAAATGCAGGAGTAACTCAGCGGGACCGGCAGCATTTCTGGAGAGAAGCAATGGGTGATGTTTCGGGTCATGACCCTTCTTTTCAGACTGAAGAGGAGTCAGGAAATGCTACACTTGTCACTTTACCTCCCCCCTCGACTCCATCCAAGGACCCAAGCGGTCTTTCCAGGTGATTTGTATTGGTTTATTGTTGTCACGTGCACCAATAAAAGGCAAACAACTTTTGTTTTTGTGTAAAACGGACAAATCATGATACACATGGGTACAATCAAGTCATGCACAAGTAAATAGGTTGTTCAGTGAAAAAAATATCAGAGTGCAGAATATAGTGTTACAGCATTACAGTTACAGAGAAAAATGCAAGGTTCACAATAAGGGCGGTTGGAAGATCGAGACTAAAATCCCTAGCTTATGGGACGAATGTTCAGTAGTCTTATTACAGCGATGAAGAAGCTGTTCCTGAACCTAGCAATACATGCTTTCAAGCTTTTGTACCTTCTGTCTGATGGGAGAGGGAAGAAAAGGGAATGCTTAGGATGAAAAAAGTCCATGATTATGCTGGATGTTGCTCCGAGGCAGCTTGAAGCATAGATGGTGTCGATGGTGGGGAGGCTGGGCTGTATTGTAGACTGGACTACATCTACAAACCTCTGCAATGTCTTGAGGTCTTGGACAATCCTGTTGCCAAAGCAAGCTAAGTGTGCAGAGTGCAGAGGACTGTTGTTCAGGTATATTCATGAAAGATATTTCTCTGCAAAATCCCAGCCATTTAAATCATAAACACATTTTATAAATTTAAGTGGAGGCTCAATGAAACCTCGGCATACATAGAAACATAGAAACATAGAAAATAGGTGCAGGAGTAGGCCATTCGGCCCTTCGAGCCTGCACCGCCATTCAATGTGATCATGGCTGATCATCCAACTCAGTATCCCGTACCTGCCTTCTCTCCATACCCCCTGATCCCTTTAGCCACAAGTGCCACATCTAACGCCCTCTTAAATATAGCCAATGAACTGGCCTCAACTACCTTCTGTGGCAGAGAATTCCAGAGACTCACCACTCTCTGTGTAAAGAATGTTTTCCTCATTTCGGTCCTAAAGGAATTCCCCCTTATCCTTAGACTGTGACCCCTTGTTCTGGACTCCCCCAACATCGGGAACAATCTTCCAGCATCTAGCTTGTCCAACCCCTTAAGAATTTTGTAGGTTTCTATAAGATCCCCCCTCAATCTTCTAAATTCCATCGAGTACAAACCGAGTCTATCCAATCTTTCCTCATATGAAAGTCCTGACATCCCAGGAATCAGTCTGGTGAATCTTCTCTGTACCCCCTCTATGGCAAGGATGTCTTTCCTCAGATTTGGAGACCAAAACTGTACGCAGTACTCCAGGTGTGGCCTCACCAAAACCCTGTACAACTGCAGTAGAACCTCCCTGCTCCTATACTCAAATCCTTTCGCTATGAATGCTAACATACCATTTGCTTTCTTCACTGCCTGCTGCACCTGCATGCCTACTTTCAATGACTGGTGTACCATGACACCCAGGTCTCGTTGCATCTCCCCCTTACCTAATCTGCCACCATTCAGATAATAGTCTACCCTCATGTTTTTGCCACCAAAGTGGATAACCTCACATTTATCCACATTGTACTGCATCTGCCATGCATCTGCCCATTCACTCAGCCTATCCAAATCACCCTGCAGCCTCCAAGCATCCTCCTCACACCTAACTATACCCCGCAGCTTGGTATCATCTGCAAATTTGGAGATGTTGCATTGAATTCCCTCGTCCAAATCATTAATATATATTGTAAATAGCTGGGGTCCCAGCACTGAGCCTTGCGGCACCCCACTAGTCACTGCCTGCCATTCTGAAAAGGACCCGTTTACTCCTACCCTTTGCCTCCTGTGTGCTAGCCAGTTCTCTATCCACATCAATACTGAACCCCCAATACCGTGTGCTTTAAGTTTGTATGCTAATCTCTTATGCGGGACCTTGTCGAAAGCCTTCTGAAAGTCTAGATATAACACATCCACTGGTTCTCCCTTATCCACTCTACTAGTTACATCCTCGAAAAATTCTATCAGATTTGTCAGACATGATTTACCTTTCGTAAATCCATGCTGACTTTGTCCAATGATTTCACCACTTTCCAAATGCGCTGCTATCCCATCTTTAATAACTGACTCTAGCAGTTTCCCCACTACCGATGTTAGACTAACTGGTCTGTAATTCCCCGCTTTCTCTCTCCCTCCTTTTTTAAAAAGTGGGGTTACATTAGCTACCCTCCAATCCTCAGGAACTACTCCAGAATCTAAGGAATTTTGAAAAATTATCACTAATGCATCCACTATTTCTGTGGCTACCTCCTTGAGTACTCTGGGATGCAGACTATCTGGCCCTGGGGATTTATCGGCCTTCAATCCGTTCAATTTACCCAACACCACCTCCCGGCTAACCTGGATTTCACTCAGTTCCTCCATCTTATTTGACCCCCGTTCCACTGCTATTTCCGGCAGATTATTTATGTCTTCCTTAGTGAAGACAGAACCAAAGTAGTTATTCAATTGGTCTGCCATGTCCTTGTTCCCCATGATCAATTCACCTGTTTCTGACTGCAAGGGACCAACATTTGTTTTAACTAGTCTCTTTCTCTTTACATATCTATAAAAACTTTTGCAGTCAGTTTTTATGTTCCCTGCCAGTTTCCTTTCATAATCTATTTTCCCTTTCCTAATTAAGCCCTTTGTCCTCTTCTGCTGGATTCTGAATTTCTCCCAGTCCTCCGGTAGGCTGCTTTTTCTGGCAAATTTGTATGCCTCATCTTTTGTTTTTATACTATCCCTGATTTCCCTTGTTATCCATGGATGCACCACCTTCCCCGATTTATTCTTTTGCCAAACTGGTATGAACAACTTTTGTACTTCATCCATGCAGTCTTTAAATACCTTCCATTGCACATCCACTGTCAACCCTTTAAGAATCACCTGCCAGTCTATCTTGGCCAATTCACATCTCATACTTGTTAAGCCTAGCCTGACCTAGTTTTACCGAGCATGTATTACTCCGTGCACCTGCTGAGGTTACCTATGGAATCTCACACGACAATGCTTCTGTATTGGATTGGGACCTACGGCCAAACTAGTACTGCTACAAGAATGAGAGTATCACTTGACTGGCTTGCAATGACAGTGCTGATTAATCTGTATTTCTGTGCTTGCAGCATGTTGAGATTACATTTTAGTACAGTTTTAGTGTTATCAGTTGAGTGAGCAGCTTGTATGATTGAATTTTTGGAAAATTCGTTTTCTTTTCCTCAGAGTACCCGTTCTACTGAATTCCTGTACTGCTCTCCAGCTTTTTTTAAGTTGAACAGGTAAAAAAAGAATGACAAACTTTATTGAGTGATATTTGTGTGTATCACTCAGATGTTTGTATCCTTGAGGGAAGAAGATTAGATTTTATCACCTTTTATTACCTTCCATCACATTTCGCACTAAGATCCACCCCGTTTGCAATGCGCCGGCACCAACAGGACCTCGCATTGACTCTCCCGAATCTTCGGGCCTCACTCACCCAGACCTGCAACGGACCCCAACTACACTATATCCTCCAGAAGATCCACCACTTCAATCAACAATTCCTGTCCCACCTTACCTCCACCAAGGACCTGAAATTAGCCCGCCTCCAGGCCGTTCCAGCCACCGACAATCCCCGACTCGACCGCCCGCAGGCCCCAGGCCCCAACTCTGGCCCGAGCCGCCAGCCTACATCCCCCGACGCCATCTTGGCCACAAGGAGCACCTCCAGGACTCACCAGGACGCCGCCTTCACCGACCTCCATGTCGATGCTGTCGCCGACCTCCACCTGCCTACTGATGATGCCCAGCCCCGCTGCCTGCCCGGTAAGTCTGTTTATCTCCCCCTCCCCGATTCCACCGCCCGTCACCAGCACAACACGACCGCCGAACCTCGCCGCCCCCCGGGACCACCTAACCTCAAAGCCGCACCGGGCCCATCCAGCATCGCCGTTGTACTGGGCCCACTGAAGATCACAGCCGCACCCGCCTCACCTTACATCGCCGCCGGACCGGGCCTACAGAGCATCGCCGCGGGACTGGGCCCCCCGAACATGGCCACCACACCACACCCCACTCTTCTCGCCGCCTCAACGGGCGGGCTGAACCTTGCTGCCCCACCGACCACCCGCCCACCGGGACCTCCCACGCATCGCCTGCCGACCCCGACTCCACTGCCCGCAGACTCCTACCTTCAGGTCCGCCGACCCACGACACTCCACCGCCCTCCAGCAGCCCGCAGGTGTCGCCTCACCTGCAAACTGGACTCTGCAGCGGGCCTGCAGCCTCCACGATGCTAACTCCTCCCACCACTCTGTATTTAACGGCACTGGGTCCTAGTGCCCGTCTCCCCAGTCCTGGTAACATCAGTGGCCATTCCACTGGGTCTTCCCCATCCCCTCCCCCACCATGTAACCCCTGCTCTTCCCCACCCACACCACAGCTCCCATACCCCCCCCACCCCCTGACCACCCTCTACCCACCCACCACACAACGCTCCATCCTCAGTGCACTCACCTGCCTTCCTCCGGCCACAACCCCCATCCTTGCCGCGGTTCACCATCCCCCCGGACCTTCCCCTCTCCGACACCGAAAGGTCGGTTCTCAGCAGAGGTCTTACCTTTGTCCCCCTCCGTCCCCACCTCAATGAGTTCCGCGCCCACCACGACTTGGAGCTCTTCTACCGTCGCCTCCGTCTCACAGCATTCTTCCACGGGAACAAGTCCTCGCCACCCACTGATGATCCCTTTTCCTGTCTCCCACGAACCCCCTCCTCGTGGACCCGCCCTCGTGACCCTCCAGCTTTAGAACTCTTTATACAGAACTGCCGTCGGGACATCAAACGCCTTGACTTCTCCACTCCCCTGTCTCACTCCAATCTCCCCCTCCGAACGTACTGCCATTGACTCACACTGTAACAACTCAGACTGGGTTATCAAACCCGCCAACAAGGGAGGTGCCATGGTAGTCTGGCGCATCGATCCCTACAAAGTGGAGGCCACGCGCCAACTCTAGGACACCTCCTCCTACTTACCCCTGGACCATGACCCCACTGACGAGCACCAGGCCACCATCTCGAGCACCATAACCAACTTCATCAACTCCGGCTCCCTACACCCCACCCGAGTCTCCAACCTCATCGTTTCCCAGCCCCGCACGGCCCGATTTTACCTTCTCCCCAAAATCCACAAATTCGACGGCCCCGGCAGACCCATTGTCTCTGCCTGTTCGTGCCCCACTGAACTCATTTCCACATACCTTGACTCCATCCTATCCCCCTTTGTTAAATCCCTCCCCACCTATGTTCAAGACACCTCAGACACTCTCCGTCAGCTCCGCGCATTCCATTCTCCAGGCCCCCATCCTCTCATCTTCACCATGGACGTCCAGTCACTATACACCTGCATCCCCCACCAGGATGGTCTCAAAGCCCTCCAGTTCTTCCTCGACTGGAGGAGCAACCCATACCCATCCACTGATACACCTCTCCGCCTAGCGGAGTTGGTTCTTACCCTCAATAACTTCTTTTTTGACTCCTCCCATTTCCTCCAAACACAAGGCGTAGTTATCGGCACACGCATGGGCCCCAGCTACGCTTGCCTCTTTGTCGGGTACGTCGAACAATCCTTGTTCTCGGCGTACCAGGGCCCCACCCCTGACCTCTACCTCCGGTACATTGACGACTGCTTTGGTGTCACCTCCTGCACCCACGCACAACTGACTGACTTCATCCATTTCACCACCAACTTCCATCCGGTACTCAAATACACTTGGACCATTTCCGACATTTCCCTACCATTCCTTGACCTTACCATCTCTATTGCAGGTGATACACTCCTGACCGACATCCACTACAAACCAACTGACTCCCATGGCTACCTGGACTACTCTTCCTCCCACCCTGCTTCCTGTAAGGACTGCATCCCCTATTCCCAATTCCTCCGTCTACGCCGCATCTGCTCCCAGGATGAGGTGTTCCACACCAGGTCATCACAAATGTCCTCATTCTTCAGAGAACGGGGATTCCCCTCCCCCAATATAGATGAGGCTCGCACTAGGGTCTCCTCCATACCCCGCAACACTGCCCTCTCTCCCCATTCCCCCACTGACAACAAGGGCAGAGTCCCCCTAGTCCTCACCTTTCACCCCACCAGCTGGCACATACAACACAGTCCTCCGCCAGTTTCGCCACCTCCAAAATGACCCCTCCACTCGCCACATCTTCCCATCTCCCCCCCTGTCTGCCTTCCGCAAAGATCGCTCCCTCCGCAACTCCCTTGTCAATTCTTCCCTTCCCTCCCGCTTCACCCCTTCCCCGGGCACTTTCCCTTGCAACCGCAAGCGATGCTACACTTGTCCCTTCACTTCCCCCCTCCACTCCTTTCAGGGACCCAAGCAGTCCTTCCAGGTCTGACACCTGCACCTCCTCCAACCTCATCTACTGCATCCGTTGCTCCAGATGCCAGCTGATCTATATCGGTGAGACCAAGCGGAGGCTTGGCGATCGTTTCGCCGAACACATCCGCTCGGTCCGCAATAACCAACCCAACCTCCCGGTGGCTCAGCACTTCAACTCCCCCTCCCATTCTGTATCCGACCTCTCGGTCCTGGGCCTCCTCCACGGCCACGGTGAGCAACACTGCAAGTTGGAGGAACAGCACCTCATATTCCGCTTGGGGAGTCTGCATCCTCTGGGCTTAAACATTGAATTTTCTCAATTCTGTTAATCCTTGCTGTCTCCTCCCCTTCCCACCTCTCCCTCAGCCCTCAGGCCCTGGCATTCCCTCTCTCTCTATCTCTCCCCCACCCAAGTCGCACTAGCTTCTCATTTTCACACTACAAACAGCTTACAATGGCCTGTTTCCTTTAGCATCGATACTTTTTTGCATATCTTTCATTCATTGTTCTTTATCTCTCCACATCACCGTCTCTATCTCTCGCTTCCCAGATCCCTTACCAGTCTGAAGAAGGGTCTCGACCCGAAACGTCGCCTATCTCCTTCGCTCCTTAGATGCTGCTGCATCCGCTGAGTTTCTCCAGCCTTTTGTGTACCCTCGATTCTCCAGCATCTGCAGTTCCTTCTTTAATCACAGTGAGGAATGTGGGGAATCCGCTGTGGTGAATGTTTGTGTTAACTTTTATGTCGTTGTGTGTCTTGATGCTTTTTTAAAATATAGCTGTATGTTAATACGAATATCACTGTACCTTAATTGGTATACATGACAATAGAAGATCTTTGAAATCTTTTTCTTGCTTCACTTTATTTGGATTTTGGATGGTTACAAAAAGTCTTCCACTTAGGCAATTTTTTCCAACTACAGGCGACTGTAGGCAACTACAGGCGACTAGGCTGGTGCCACATGGTCGCAGGGTGATGCCTGTATGGTCGTGAGTAGTCTCCACAAGTCGCTTAAAGAGTCATTATGTTTTTCTGGTTGCCGCTGGATTTTGAAATATTCAAAACTTTTCGGCGACTGTGGGCTTGACGTAGCTTGTCTTCTCCTGACGTAGGTGCTGCCATAGGTTGTCGCCAGGATGACGCAGGTTGTCGCCAGGTGACGTTGGTTGTAGCCGGGTGCTGACTTCAGTGAATTGCATTGGTGGCTACCTACGTCAACCGGCAACTGAATTGTCTTCAGTTGTCTTCAATTGTCGCCGACAAGGTCGTTGCTTGTTGTAGCTTGTCGCGGGTGGATGTAGGTTGACTTTGGTTATCGCCTGTGTGGTCATAGGTTGTCATAGGTGTAGTCGTAGGTGGACGTCCTGATGGGTCGCCGGTTGTCGACTAGGTGGTAGGTTGTTGTAGCTTGTCGTAGACATTGTCGTAGGAGGGGCCCAGTCGCCGCTTTTTCACCTAAGTGTGACAGGCCGAAAAAAATTGCCTAAGTGGGACAGGCCCTTAAATGGGATGCAAGCAGAAGCCTCCACGTGGCGCATCCCGGGCAATGCTGACGACAGAAACTGTACCACAGTGACTGACTGAAGTAGCCAATTCTGCAACCACCGACCGTCAACCGTCACTGACCAACAGGAAAGACGTGATATAGAAAATAACCGGACACGAGGACGAAGGCCCTTAAATGAATATTGTTATCTAGAAACTTTACAGTTTTCAAATTCCTCTATTATTGTCTCCATGCCTGCTCCACTGATCTGTTTTTCAATATGCCTGTTAAGTGGTGTTAGAAGTCCAACTTCTGAATTAGATGACTCTAATGGGGCTGTCCCACTTGGGAAACTTTTTAGGCGACTACAGGAGACCATGCGGTCACCAACATGTTGAAATTTTTCAACACGTTGAAACTTCGCACCGACCAGAATGAATCCGCCATGGAGAGTAGCGAGAATTCTCATGCTGTAGGTGCAGTGGTAGTGTGTCGCCAGGAGGCCGTAGGTTGTCGTAGGTTCTTATAGGTTGTAGCTGGTGCTGACTGGTGAATTCCATTGGCTCATTGGGAAAAAAAAGTAAACAGTAGTTTTCAGAACCAAGGATAACCGACCGGAAATCTTAATATTCAGCCGTGTATCTTAAAAGTTCTTCGTAAAAGTTGTCTCCACTCCTTCTCTCTACCCCGTCTCCCCCTTCTCCCCCCTCTTTTAAAGGACATGACCCTTCCCGTACACTGTGCTTTCTCCGTCTTAATTACAGCACCAACCTTCCTGTTCATCGTAGTGTGTGTCTGTATTACATTGGTTTTGCACCGTGTGAATTTCACTCACACAGCACTCCCCCCACTTGCCTTGTCCCCCGCCTGCATAACTGGCTGGTGAAGGCAGCGATGTGTGTACGTGTGTGTGTGTGTGTGTGTGTGTTCCACTCTGACAGTCGCCTTTCCAGTCGCCATTCCAATCACCAGTTTTTTAGCGACCTGCTACGAGTTGACAGTCGCCCGCATTCACAAATCACCAAAGTGGGACAGGCCCACAAGTCCTTATTTAAGTGCCTGCCTGTCACTTCTAAAATAGTGTCCCATAGTTTTATCAGTGGGACTAACCCTCACATAGACACTGCAGGCGGCATAGTGTCGTAGCAGTAGAGTTACTGCCTAACAGCGCCCGAAACTCGGGTTTGATCCTGACTGTATGGAGTTTGTCCGTCCGCGCCGTGACCTGCATGGGTTTTCTCTGAGATCTTCCGTTTCCCCCCACATTCCAAAGACGTATAGGTCTGTAGGTTAATTGGCTTGGTATAAATGTATATTGTCCCTGGTTGTGTGAAGGATAGTGTCAATGTGCGGGGATCGCTGGTTGGTGCAGACTCGGTGGGCCGAAGGGCCTGTTTCTGCACTGTACCTCTAAACTAAAACTAGAACTACAATTTGTACCACTAAAGTCTTGCTTATCTGTTTGTATCTCTGTATTAAAATTGAATATAATGTTAACTGTTCCATTCATTGGCCTAGCCTCTGTTATTAGTAGTCAAACAACTACTAGTTCAAGCAGTTGAAAAAATATTTTCATCAGAAACTCTTTCCAAATAGGTGCCATTACATTTAATGGAGGCTTTGCTTCCTCTCTTCCACTTCCAACACGTTTCCTTCTGAACCAGTCATCCCAAATTCCATTTATTCTATCATAGATTTTCTACCCAGCTTATGAAAACAAATATAGTTATCAGGCTAATGATAATGGCATTATTATCATTATATTAGTTTACATATCAGTTCAGTTCAGTGGATTATTCAACTTTATGCAGCAAAGCACAGGGAATTTGTAGAGGTGGATGCTGTTTTGCAAGTAGGCGAAATTGCGATAGGCTTGGTGCGATAGTTATTATAATAATTTGGGGCAGCCAGCATCATCGAGGATCTACAGCACCCTGGCAATCCTCTCATTTCACTGCAAACACCAACTAAACTCCAAACTGGAAACTGCTTAGCTTGCATTAGGGACTTGCATGCCGTTTATGTTTATTCATTGAACTTTTCTGTTTCTTTGTTGTATTATCTATTGAGTATTGTGCTTACAAACCTGCTGTGCCGCCATGGTAAGTTAAAAAAAATTCTGTTTTGGGACATATGAAAATGAAACACTCTTGACTCTCGATTATTGACAAAGGTGAGAGAAAAAAATCATCCTGGCATGGATAAACTGAATCTAATCCAAGGTCTAAATCAATGTGTTATCTTGGGCTTAATTTTCACAAATGGAACTTCCCAGTTATAAAATGCCAGCATGGATTGTCTTCAATTAGTTGGTCAATTGTAAGGAATGAAACTAAACAGTAATAATAGCTGAGCAGCCCTGTGCAATTGTGAAGGATCAAGCTAAACAATAATAATGTGTTAAATTGCCTACATATATTTCTGCTCTAAGACATACGTGAATGTGTGTCGTAAAGTGAAATTTTCTCGATAACTATACTTTAAATTCAGCTTGAATACATCCTTGACAAATGTAGTCAAGGTTCACGGGATAACACAACCCCAAACTCATTACAAAAAATTAAAACTGACAAAATGCAGGAATAAACTAATATAAATACAAAACAACATGACATAAGATGTTACATGACATTTACCTGCTCCATCATTTGTTGGATTGAAAGATATCTGATGTCCAGCCATCAGTACAATAAAGATGTTTTAATGGAGGATAAAGTGTATCAGCGTTCTGAAATTAAGGGGCTATCCGACTTGGATGACCTAATTGGCGAGTTTAGAAGAGTTTAGGAGAGTTTTGGGCTGACCCACTTGGGCAACCTAATCAGCGAGTTCTGCCAGGATGTTTAGGCGCTAAAAATCTCAGAAATAGGCAGTCAAAAAGGCAAAATAAAATTACAAAAAAGGCACGAAAAAGGCATTTAATGACAAAAAAAGGCATAAAAAGGCATGTATTTCCGCCACCAAAATATGGTAAAAAATGATAATTATAAAGGTATACTACATTATTGCCTGGTTGCACATAACTACTAGCATTTTTTTTCAAATTATCTGGTGTTAAACTATGCCGTCTGTCAGACAGAATATGCTTCAGTTGTGAAAAATGTCTTTCTACTACAGCGAAGCTCACTGGTGCATCCCTGAAACAAGCAATAGACTATCTATTCATGTTGATATCTTGTGCATTACAACTACCTTTGAGAACTTTAGCTATGTTTTGTATTTCCTCAAGATCTTTGTTAGCTAAAATCACTCTCTCACATTTTCCTTGTATGTGTACCTACATCGCCAGGTTCTTGGTTCTTGGTTTAGCCAGAGAGGGTTATTGGGAAGAAAGTGCCACTTTAAATTTAGTTGCATCTGGCTGGACAACCGTGGCTTGGTGGAGATTATTCCATGCTTTAATAGTGCGTGGGAAGAACAAATTGCTGTACACATCTGTCTTTGTGGCTGGGATCACAAATTGGATCAAATGCCTTCGTCTGCTCCTAATTGGTTTGGGGTTGGTGTAGGTCTTGTGATCTATGTCTAGCTGACCATTTAGCATTTTGTAAAAACAGGTCAAATGGTGAGCTTCACGTCTGTCTTGGAGAGGGTTTCACCCCAGAGAATTCAGAAGTTTGGTGACACTCGCTTCTCTCTCGTAGGTGTTAGTAACAAATCGAGCGGCCTGTCTTTGGACATGTTCGATGGATGAAATGTTTTTATCTGTGTATGGGTCCCAAGCTGCAACTGCATAGTCCAATGAGGTCTAATGTGGGTGAAATACAGCTTCTCCTTGACAGAAGCTGAACAATGATGGAACTTGCGCCTCAGGAAGTTTAGGACACCTGTTGCTTTCACTGTTGCATGATGAGTCGGACCATTCCAACGTAGATCATTCTGCAATTTGATGCCAAGATACTTGGTTTGTTTGGATTCTTCAAGGGTGACACCAAGTATGTTGTAAGATGTGACGCCTGGATCCCTCTTTCTGGTGACACGCATGGTTTCACATTTGGAAGGGTTGAACTGCATGCCCCATTGTTGTGACCACTCGACCCTAGTATTGAGATCCTTTTGGAGAGCATCTTCATCATCAGCTGATTTAATTGGACGGTACAGCAAACAATCATCAGCGAATAGTCTGGTCGTTCTTGTGACTTTTTCATGGATGTCATTGATGTAAAGCAAAAATAGGTGTGGGCCAAGTACTGTGCCCTGGGGTGTACCACTCAACACTGGGTGCCAATTGGAGCTCTTTCCGTTCACACACACGCGCTGAAGACGTTTTGTCAGGGAACTGGAAATCCATCGTTTTGGGTTGTAACGAATACCGTAGAAGTCAAGCTTCCGAAGCAGTCTCTGGTGTGGGATGACATCAAATGCTTTAGAAAAGTCCAGTACAACTAAATCCATGATGACGTTACTGTCAAGGTGCTTGGCCAGGTCATTTGTTGTCAGGATCAGCTGAGACTCGCATGATCTACATATTGCCAGGAACTTTAAATACAAAGTACAGCAAGTGAAGATGTAAACAACTGAGCAATAGTTGTGTTCTTTGACTTCTCCAATACTTCCGATGTCAAGAAATACTCCATTCACCTGCTTCCAGTGTACCCATGACCAATTTGGCAACATATCTCCAACATGGAGCCAGCAGTAAATGTTGTAGGGAGACAAGCTTGCGTATTTCCTACCTTCAGTTTCTCTGCCACCGACTTGTGTTTAGCAGTCTGTACGTGCTGGGAGACGAAACATTTCTTCTCATGATTCACTGCTTTCTCACATGCTTTGCAAAACAGCACACAGTTGTCTGTAGAGAATATATCACTCCCGTACACTCTCACCAAATCGTTCAGTTTTTTACAAGGCGTTGACTTGACTTTAGGCATTTTGACACTTGCGGGGGTAGACCCTACAGGAGCGGGGATGCAGACCTCTACAGGCAGGCCAAGTACAAGCTAAGAAGAGGAATCAGAGCTGCCAAGGAAAGGTATTCTGAGAAGTTGAGGAGCAAGTTCTCAGCAAATGACTCTTCTTCAGTGTGGAAAGGCTTACAAGAAATCACAAGCTACAAGAGGAACCCCCCCCCCCCCCGCTCCTTGGACAATCGGCAGCTAACCAATGACCTGATCGAGTTCTACTGCAGGTTTGATAAAAAGAAACTTAACCCTGGTATCCCCTCCCCAACGAACACTTCACACCTACTCACAGCTTGACTGCAGTTTGAAAAGACTAGATCCTTCCACACCTACTCCTCTCCACTCACCACTTCACACCTACTTAAAGCATGACTCCAGTCTGCAAAGAGTCCCACGCACCCCTCTCCAATCACCCACTTAGCCGGTGGTGTAAATTCTCTTGTAAGTTACGTTAAAATGGCAAAAAAGTCTGATTTAGGAACTCAATCATGAAAAAGGCATTATCTTCCTGAAGTCATCAAAAAAGGCATGAAAAGGCACATTGCATATATGGCAAAATCCTGGCTCTAGTGATGACATATTGGAGGTTTCCATAAGAAATGATTGAATTCTTAAAAAACAAATTCTTCAAGATTTTGGAAGGTAGAGAAAAATGCTGGAGAAACCCAACGGGTGAGGCAGCATCTATGGAGCAAAGGAAATAGGCAACGTTTCGGGTTGAAACCCTTCTGCAGACTGATGTGAGGATGGGGGGGTGGGGGGGGGGGGGCGGGGGGAAGGAGGATGAAGGGAGGAGGTGGAGCCAAGGGGCTGAGAGAGAGCTGAGAAAGGGAGGAGGAAGTAAGAACAACCTGAAATTAGAGATGTCAATATTCATACCGCTAGGGTGCAAACTGCCCAAGCGAAATATGAGATGCTGCTCCTCCAATTTACGGTGGTCCTCACTGTGGCCATGGAGGAGACCCAGGACAGAAAGGTCGGATTCAGAATGGGAGGGGGAGTTGAAGTGCTGAGCCACTAGGAGATCAGGTTGGTTACTGCAAACCGAGTGGAGGTCTTCGGCGAAGCGATCGCCAAGCCTACGCTTGGTCTCACCGATGTAGAGCAGCTGACATCTAGATCAGCGGATGTAATAGGTGAGGTTGGAGGAGGTGCAGGCGGACCTCTGCTGCACCTGGAAAGACTGTTTGGGTCCTTGAATGGAGTCAAGGGGGGAGGTAAAGCAACAAGTGTAGCATTTCTTGCAGTTTCAAGGGAAAGTGACTGGAGAGGGGGTGGTTCGGGTGGGAAGAGACAAATTGACCAGGGAGTTATGGAAGGTGCAGTCTCTGTGAAAAGCAGACAGGGGAGGAGATGGGAAGATGTGGCAAGTGGTGGGATCACGTTGGAAGTGGTGAAAATGTCAGAGGATTATTTGTTGTATGTGTTGGCTGGTAGGGTGGAAGGTGAGGATAAGGGGGACTCTGCCCTTGTTACGAGATGGGGAGTGAGAGCAGAGTCACGGGGTATTAAAGAGACTTGGTGAGAGCCTCATCTTGTTGAGATTGGCCTCATCAGTGACAACGATGAGTCGGCCTACAGGGAGGAGGTTCAGCTCCTAACAGCATGGTGTGCCGACAATAACCTGGCCCTCAACTCCAAGAAGACCAAGGAGCTCATTGTGGACTTCAGGAGATCGAGAGGCTGCACGCACAACCCCATCCATATCAACGGGACAGAGGTGGAACGTGTCTCCAGCTTCAGGTTCTGGGGGGTCAACATCTCCGATGACCTCTCCTGGACCCACAACACATCCTCGCTGATCAAGAAGGCTCACCAGCATCTCTAATTCCTGAGGAGACTTAAGAAGGTCCACCTGCCTCCCCAGATTCTGGTGAATTTCTACCGCTGCACCATCGAGAGCATCCTTACCAACTGCATCACAGTATGGTATGGTAACTGCTCTGTCGCTGACCGGAAAGCTCCCCAGAGGGTGGTGAAGATCGCCCAATGCAGCACAGGCTCCTCACTCCCCTCCATTGAGTCTGTCCATAGTAAACGATGCCTGCGCAGAGCGCACAGCATCGTCAGGGACAGCTCACACCCCAACCATAGACTGTTTACCCTCCTCCCATCCGGGAGACGCTATAGGTCCCTCCGCTGCCGTACCAGCAGGCTCAAGAACAGCTTCTGCCCTGCGGCTGTCACACTTCTAAATGCTGCACCTCAATGACTGCCTGTCTCCACCCCTTCCCCCTCCCCCCCCCCCCCCCCCCCCACCGGACTATTCAATCGCCAGCAAATTGCATGGATACCACTGTATATGTATAGATGTATATACTCATACTACTGCGCAATTACTTGTTTATTCGTAAGTTCGCCCTTCGGAGATACCAACTGCATTTCGTTGTCTCTGTATTGTACACTGCACAATGACAATTAAAGATTGAATTGAATAGAATCTATGGTGGAAGAGGGAACTCCTGTTCCCTGAAGAATGAGGACATCTCCAATGCCCTGGTGTGGAACACCTCACCTGGGTTAAGATGCAACGTAGACAGAGGAATTGGGAGTAGGGAATGGATTCCTTACAGGAAGCAGGGTGGGAAGAAGTGTAGTCCAGATAACCATGGGAGTCAGTGGGTTTATAGTGGATGTCAGTCCGTAGTCTATCACCTGCAATGGACATAGTGAGGTCAAGAAATCGTAGGGAAATATCAGAAATGGTCCTGGTGTATTTGTGTGCCGGATGGAAGTTAGTGGTGAAATGGATGAAGTCAGTGAGTTGTGTGTGGATGCAGGAGGTAGCACCAATGCAGTCGTCGATGTATCGGAGGTAGAGTTCGGGGATAGGGCCACGGTACGTCTCGACCAAGGATTGTTCGATGTACCCTATAAAGAGGCAGGCATAGCTAGGGCCCGTGCATAGCTACGCCTTGTATTTGGAGGAAGTGGGAGGAGTCAAACGAAAAGTTATTAATGGTAAGGGCCAGGTCCGCTAGGCGGAGGAGAGTATCAGTAGACGGGGATTGGTTGGTTCTCCAAGATTTTGTTTCAGTTTGCTTCTTTAAGATTTTGTTTCAATTTGCAGCCTGCATAAATCTTTTAGCACTGATAATTGGTTCCTCATCACATCTTGGGATAGGACCTTTGTTCAGTTTTGGTTCAGCTTGAGCAAAGCAATCTTGCCCTAGGCATGGATACAGAATACTGGTGTCAGATTCCCTCCTTCCATCATACCATCCGAGATGGGCACGAATGGTAAGTATGGAAAGCTTAGGTTGTGGCAATCATTGTGATGCAGGAGAGCTTGTGGGAGGAAATCTATGAGCAAGCTTGTTGACCCATTTCACATCTAACTAATTTTAGGAGCTCATGGGGAAATACTGTATATAGCCCTTACTTTTCCAGTACCACAATACATTCATCAGATGCAATTACTTCCTCAGGGGAAATTAGTTTTAAAGAAAACTAGACCAAGTTCAGACCCGTTGGGTCTGGTCCCCGAACATGTGGTTGGGGGGGGAGAGGGAGGGAGGTGGGAGAGTGGGAGGGAGGGAGGGAGGGGAGGAAGGGAGGGGGAGAGGGAGGGAGGGAGGGAGGGAGGAAGTGGGGGGGAGGGTGGAGTGGGCAGGCAGGCGAGATGCCGAGAGCCTGCAGGCCAGGCATACACCGTCAAGACGTGCGTACTGCGTTGAGACGCTGCGTACGCCCTCAATGCATCTGCGGGCCGACAGGCCATTGACGCTCTGTCACGCTGGCGCATCAACGGCCTGTCGGCCCACAGGGGGGAAGAGCCGTTTTTTGGCTTGAGCCAGCATGACAGAGCCGGGGGGGGGGGGGGGGGGAGGAAGTAGAGCCGTTGGGAAAAATGTCCGTGTTTTTCGAGGAGAGCCGGGCTGCAGCAGCAGTTGTGGTGGCTAGCCTGCAGGAGGCGACAAAATGAGTGAGTGGGGTGGGGGAGGACTTTATTAAAAAATGTGTACATTACAAAATGTCTAATGTAATGTAGTCTAATGTATTAGACTAACTCTAACTCTAATAGTGTTAGAGTTAGTCTAACACTATTAGTCTAATAGTGTTAGACTAATGTCTAATTCACTATTAGTGAATGTAAAAGTGCAATGTCTAGCGAAATGGAAAAAATCTCGGCGTTTTAGCGTGTGGTTTTGGTGGACCGAGTAATCAAATGCCAAAAATATGACACACACAAACACACGCACACACAGTTTTAAAAGTATATAGATAGGTCAGAATTTAATGTAAGATCATAATAACAAGTATACCACAAACTGAGATATTTGCTGTACTGTATGTTGGAACAAGGGTTAATTAACCAAATCAATTTCTCCCTTGGCTTTGGAACCACTACAGGTTTTCAAAGGAGTGGCTGGTTGATACTTTGGGCTATTTTTTCCTATATTTAGAAGTGATAGGAGTAGAATTAGGCCATGGCTGATCTATCTCTCCCTCCTAACCCCATTTAATTTGTTGAAACTTGCATTAGGGTGGATATAGCAATTATAATTATTCGTCATACAATGAGCAACAGTTATTCCAATAGTTTTGACTGTGACTATTTGGTTTTGGAATCAGATACAACACAAACAAGATATCAATCAATGCAAGCTTGACTGTGGACAACGCATGTATAGTAAACCCTCCTTATTATGGATCTTTTTATAATGGATTTATTTTATTTTACTTTAGTTTCCTTTATTTAGTCGATTCTGGTAGCATATATGGTGAGAGCAGGTATTGAGGAGGTTATTCTGGGATGAAAGAACTAAAGCCCCTGTCCCACTTTCATGACCTAATTCACGACCTTTTTTACTCGTGGACATTTTTCATCACGCTAGAAAAAACGCCCCGACCTACTTGATGCCACAGGTACCTATGACTAGCATCATGGCCTGCTATGACCTGCCTACAACCTCCTACAACGTCCTACGACCTCGTGAAGACCATGCTGCGAGTATGAGTCAATGGCAAACTTGGCAGAGGTCGTGAATTAGGTCATGAAAGTGGAATATGCCCTTAACTGTGAGGTGTCGTTGGCCTAACTCAATGAAACACCAGTAAAGGGAAGTGCCCCCTAGATAATCCCTGTTTATTGCATATGGAGTTAGTTATTGTCCTTGGCATAAGTTTGTTTCATCAGTTTAGGTAGTACTTAGGCTTTGGGCTTGGTTTTTTTGGTTGAGCGCATATCCTGCTATTACAGCACAAGTACTTTGTGTTTTGATTGTAATACGATTGCAGCAGACAAAACTACCAACCTTCACACTCAAGCTGAGCACCCTGCAGCTTCTTGGCTAGACATACTACCGTCACCACTGGCCCACACAACATTCATGGCAATCTTCCAGGCCACGGCTGCTGTCACCACTGCCAATCCTTACCTGTGCTCTGGCCACCTATGGGCCCTGACCAATGACTCTACCGACCCTCACGTCAAATTCCAGGCACGGTTCCAGACCGAGATGAAATGTCGCCTATCCATGGTCTCTGGAGATGCTGCCTGATCTGCTGAATTACTTTGTGTCATTTTGTGCACTCCAGTGCCTGCAGTTGGTGATTTGTGGGGCAAGTTTATTCATTATCATAGGCATCATTAATAATGTTTCAGAAGAAAACATTTCAGAATTGATTTCCTGAAATATGACTAAAATCATGAATATCATTGCTGTGAAAGTAAAATCTGGCTTCAAATATAGTAAGTTACTAGACTAAGTGGAACCCGTTGGGTCACAACATCACATGGGAGGGCTGGTCCCCCAAAGCAATATTCCACCTCTCCACCAATTCCAGTATTGGGGGGGGGGGGGGGAGGGCTTTCTGGTTAGATTAGATTATTGTAATGGCATCTTTACAGGTCTCAGTAAAAAATCAATTAAACAACTGCAGCTTATCCAGAATGCCGCTGCCAGAGTCTTGACCAACACCAAGAAAATGGACCACATTACACCTGTCCTTAAATCTTTGCACTGGCTCCCTGTGTGTAAAAGGATAGATTTTAAAATTCTGTTACTGGCCTACAAGGCACTGAATGGTCTGGGTCCAAAATACATCTCTGACCTTCTTGTTGTATATGAGGCACCTAGACTCCTCAGGTCTTCGGGGACAGGTTTACTCTGTGTTCCCAGGGTCAGAACTAAAAAGGCTGAAGCAGCATTCAGTTTTTATGATCCACACCTGTGAAACAAGCTCCCTGAACACCTGAGGTGTGCACAGACAGTAACCTCATTTAAATCAGTCCTAAAAACACTGTTCTTTACTGTAGCTTTTCCATAACCCAACAAGCAGGTAATCTTAACCTTCTAATCTTAACCCTTTTATGTGCTTTTAAAATCGTTTTAATATTTTAGTGATTTTGTTTTACTATACATGTAATTGTCTTATTGCTTGTTCTGTAATTTTTGATTTTGGCTATTTTGTTGTCCTGTGTTGTATTGTGGTTCTGCAATGTTTTTAAACTATGTTATTCTTTTGTTTCTTTTGTAAAGCACTATGAATTACTGATTGTACGAATGGTGCTATATAAATAAATGTGCCTTGCCTTGCCTTCTGGAGTGTTAGTACAGGTGTTGTGGGCTGAAGGGACTGGTTTCCAGAGGGCTAGTATGGACATTGCGGGCTGAATGGATTTTTGGGCTGGCGGCTCAGTCACTCAAGCCTTTTTGTGCTGGCAGCTCACTCACTCACAGCTGGTGGGCTGGCAGTTGATTCACGGCTATTCCTTAAAATTCCATTTCAAGCAGTGTTGCAAGGCCACCAAATTCAAGTGCAGTTTCTAACCACTTCAGGCAGGGTGCAATGCCACCAAATTCAAGTGCAGTTTCATACCATTTCAAGCATGGTGCAAGGCCACTAAAGACAGCGAGTCGTGACCTCTCACTCCTCCATCTTGCAGAGACTAAGCCACGCCCACACTTCTGGGTTTTATAGTCCCTCCCCTTCCACCAGAAGGGGCGTGGTCTACATGGCATGATTGACAGGAGAGAGAATTTCAACATTTTTTAAACACTACTAACGCTTTTATATTTCAACGGTGGGAAAAATCCTCAGCATCTGATGAGCGGAGGGGGACTCTGAGTACTCTGGCCAAAGATCACAGCCGTCCGTGGTAGGTTTTTTTTTCTAAAATCAATTTAAAGTGCAAACAGGAAGTGGTCAAGATTAGACTTTTAATTATATAGAAGACAAGGCAACTTTAATTAGGCAAGGCAACTTTAATTAGGCAAGGCAACTTTAATTAGGCTAGACACCTTTAATTAGGCAAGGCAACTTTAATTAGGCAACACAGCTTTAGCATTTCCAAACCAAAGGTAACACAGCTTTAGCATTTCCAAAACAAAGGCAACACAGCTTTAGCATTTCCAAACCAAATGCAACCCAGCTTTAGCATTTCCAAACCAAAGGCAACCCAGCTTTAGCATTTCCAAACCAAAGGAAACCCAGCTTTAGCATTTCCAAACCAAAGGCAACACAGCTTTAGCATTTCGAAACAAAAGGCAACACAGCTTTAGCATTTCCAAACCAAAGGCAACATAGCTTTAGCATTTCCAAACTATATTTTCAAACCACATTAAGGGCACTGACAGGTCAGTAAAACCACTCACAGTTTAGTAGACATGTGTTCAGTGTTACTCACAGCTCAGACTGAGAGACATAACCCTCTCACTCCCCCATCTTTCAGAGACTGACTGAGGCACTCAACACTTCTGGGTTTTATAGTCCCTCTGGAAGGGGCGTAGCCTTCAGGAGAGAGAATCTCAACATTTTTTAAACACTAATAACTCTTTTATTTTTCATCGATGGGACAAATCCTCTTGTCCTGCGCAGCAGAGGGGGACTCTGAGTAAGATGGCCAAAAATCAAAGCCATAAGTGGCAGCATTTTTACTAAAATCAATATAAAGAGCAACAGGAAGTGGTCAAGATCTGACTATTAGTAATATAGATGGCACAAATCAAACATTGAGCCTTACATTGCACAACACACATCCTGTTACAAAACAGCATTCTCTGAACTTAAAGAACCGGAGTAACTCAGTGGGTAAGGGAACATCTCTGGAGGACATGGATAGGTGATATTTTCGGGTCAGGACCTTTCTTCTGACTGGAGCTGTTCTTTGGAGTCTGAAGAGAGGATCCAACTTGAAACATTGCCAATCCATGTCCTCAAGAGTTGTTGCCAGAGCCGCTGAGTTACTCCAATTTTTTTTATGTTTTACGTAAGATTTCAACATCTGCAGTTCCTTATGTGTCTCTCTCTCTGTCAGCATGTCCTCTGATTCTGTGCAAGGTTGTAAGGAAGTCACTTGTAAGGATGATAATGCCTAGAAGTTGGGCACATTGAGACACTGCGTACATACCTGTTTTATCAATGGGCACAAGCACACAAGGAAACTAATTGAAGTGGATTGTGCACCACTAGTGAGATCCAGCCAATATTTGCCCTATTAAATTAATGGACAAAAAAAATGTGTACCACCCTTCTGGGCATCTGAACCCCCTGCCTAATTTTCTTCTACAGTTCTGAGCAATCCCAAAACAGCCATAACTTTCTGCAACAAATTTAATTGGAAATAAATGAGCAAAAGCAGCAATTTTCATAACCTTCACTGGGACACTGAGACCACGCTGCAATTTTTGTGATGCTGTCGGCAAAGTGACATAAATAATCCAACAACAACGCAGATTTTCTGTGGGTATCTCTTTACCCAAGTTGCCATTGGTTGTGAATAATAACTTTTATAAAGATCATCATTATTTTGACAGTAAAATCTAACCCAATGGCACATACATATAGAAAACATGCTGACGCATGAAGGGCTGCATTAAAAAAGCAAAGTTACTTACCAGTCCCCTCCCTTAGTGTTTTTTTTTAAATTCCATATGAAGAACTTAGATCTGCAATCAGTTCCACGGAGTCTGCATTTCTAATTTTGCATCCACCCACTGTGCTTTGTGCCATTGAAAGTGCATCAAAGATGAGTAATAAGAAATTGTGAATTGCATTTTTCCTTTATACCAAGACCACAGGTGGTCTCCCATTATGAGAGACATGATAATATTGCTTTATCCATAAGTGCTCCCAGCCATGGTAAATGTGTTACACAACAAATCCAATAGATATCTGTTCATATCCTTGTGTCTGCAGGCTCTCGCATTGCTGACTGACCAAAAATAAAAGACAATGAGCAGCTGACATTGAGGGATATGCTAATTTGTCGATTTGATTTAGAAAAGCAATGTTAATGACTTGCACATAAACAAGGGATTTATAAATGCTAACTGTAATTACATGTAGAGGTTGTGCCGCATAATGATGAGATGCATTTGCTGTGATTTTTGAAAAGAGCAAGTCTATATGCAGTTTTGTAAGATTTTATTATTTATTACTTAAGTACTGAACTAATGTTCCATGTAAACTGAGAGCTAAGGAGAAATGTTTGCTTTTTGCCTTTATCAAAACCATGATCACACATTTATGTAACATTTTCACCTGTAATTCTAGACCTCCATTCGAAGTTGGCAAAAAACCCCATCAAATTTCATTCAATACGTGCCTGTAGGCAGAAAATCAATCATTGTTTTTGTTGTTTTTGGTGATTAGTTCTGGTGTATGCAATTAGTTCTGGTGTATGCAAAACACAGCGTTTGGTTTAACAATTTGGAATTGAAATTTTAAAGAATGTTTGCATAGTTGGTCTGTCTCAATAAAATCAGAAGATGCACGTACGATATGATAGAACTTTATCCCAGGAGGGAAATTGGTTGGCCAACAGTCATCAAACACAACAAGATACATATTGTACACTGTGCAAATTAAGATCATGGTCTTAAAATATATGCTATTAAAACCATTAATTTGCTGCCATAAACATTACATGTTTGCTGTCTTTCTTTTAGATGTTGCTTCTTTGTTCTTTCTGTTTCAACCCTGTCCAGGCCAATGTATTCATATTAAAAGTACATAAAGATGATCATTCAGCCTAGTCACGGATGAAGCTAACTCCCCATTGAGCATGTTGGAGTGAAATTGATCAATAGTGCATAATGTATGAAAAAGGATGAGCATTCTGTATCCTGGCTACAATTTATTCCCTCCTGCCCTTCCACCGCTACAAACCTCACATATTTTCTCTGCTGTGTTCTAATCCCCTGCCATTTTCAGTGCATGAACATGGCAGGGCATTAGCAAGTGTACTTTGCAAGTACTGACCTCCTTGCCACAATAAGGATCTATAGCAGGCACAGCCACAAAAGGGCATGCTAATATCATTAAAGACCCACATCATCCTGGCCATTGTCTCATTTCACTCCTACCATGGGAAAGATGGTTCAGAAGAAGATACAGAATACTGTGGTCTCAGAATAGTTCTTCCAGGTTCAAGAATAGTTCTTCCTAACAACCATCAGGCTCTTGAACATTACACAACACTAACCTCAACTATAAACGATGATGGATTGTCTTTAGTTGCACTAATAACTACCAATGTTGTTGCATAATTTTGGTTTTATTTGTTTATTATATATTATCAGTGTGTATTGCATTTACAAGCCTGTTATACTGCTGTGGGATAAGGTTTTATTGTTCCATTGCCGGTACATATGACAATTAAACACCCTTGAAAATTTAAGACGGGACCTTGAATATGATATAGAAAGAAACAGGTATGGATGCTGGTTTACAAAAAAAGACACAAAATGTTGGAGTAACTCAGCGGGCAAATAGCATCTCTGGAGGACATGGTTAGGTGAACTTTCAGGTCAGGACCTTTCTTCAGACTGAAAAGTCACCTATCCATGTTCTCCAGAGATGCCATCTGACCCGCTGAGTTACTCCAGCACTTTTTGTTTAACCATGAGTATAATAATTGGTTATTTATGGAGAAAGTGGTGATGTGGAATTACATGAAGGCACAAAAACGAAGAAAGCCAATCACTGAGAACGTATCAGTAGGCTCAACACAACCATGCAAGGCTCGAGACCCTGCAGTACCAATCAGCCAGATACCAGTAACTCATAATACTGAAAGGGTCTAGTCTCCCTGAAAATCTTTCTTCAGCCTGGAGAAGCACCAGCACACTAGCCTCGCCCACTGCAGGAGACAATAAACCCAAATAACAAGGAAAGCCACTTCATTTCAAATATAGTTAGAAATTGTGTATAATAGGATCTGTACGGAATGTACACTCTTTAGGTAAATGAGTAACACAGCAGCGACATGAACATTATTTTGCAATAACACAAGTTACATTTTCTACTTCTCCACACCTTAGACCTTGTTTAGTTCCCTAGTGTATGTAGGATAGTGTAAGTGTGGGGGGATCGCTGGTCGGTGTGGAATCGGTGGGCTGAAGGGCCTGTTTCCACGCTATAGCTCAAAACTAAACAAAACACTACACAAAAAACTTACACTATCCTACACACACTAAGTACAATTTATATTTCTACCAGGCCAATTAACCCTCAAACTTGTAAGCCTTCAGAGTGTGGGAGGAAACCAGAGATCCTGGAGAAAACACACGCAGGTCACAGGGAGAGCATACAAACTCCTTACAGACAAGCACTCGTAGTCAGGATCAAACCCTGGGCTCTGGAGCTGTAATGGACTTGTCCCACTTAGGCGACCTTTTAGGCGACTACAGGAGACTATGCAGTCACCACATGGCAGGCACGTGCCGTCAGGGTAGGCAAGGTAGGCACTGCCTACCCTGACTAAAATTATGAAATTTTAAATTTTAAGGCAATTTTTAAATATAAATAGTAAAGGCATGGGAGAATTGTGCCTGTCTAAGAGATCGATCTCTTAGGTAGGCATAATTCTCCGTGCCTTTCACCCGCAGCGCTTGTAACACGGGAAGCTCTGTGCAGCTCCCGTGCCGTCAGCGCTGCCTGAGCCGTCAGATTCAATGGGAGCTGAAGGCAGCAGAAATTCTGCCTTTGCAGCACTGCGCACGTGCATCATCTTTCTGCGCATGCGCATCGCGAGTTTCTTGGCGGGATGTTCAAATATGGATTGCCATTATTTTAATAGTATCTTAGCAAACAAATGGAGAATGGACTTAATGTACCAATAATGTGGTAAGTGCATTTCTTTGTGCTTTATGTTTTTAAATACTGTAGTTCCCAGGGTGGGGGGAGAGCTCTGTTCACAGTGTTTGGGCAGTCTGGCGTTGTGAAGGAGGGGATCGGGGTCAGTAACCCACTTGCCACGCTCCGGCCTGAGTGCAGGTGAGATGGGACTAGGTGAGAGTAAAAGTGTGTGAGGGGTGAGAAGTCCATGCCGGGTGCCGGCCGGCCGCAGCCGCTGTTCAGATTGTTGGGAGACGGAGCTCAGGGTTCGCCTCTTGAGCTGCTTTGGTGCCCAGGCGTAAGTTGAGGTGGAAGGTGGTTGGGGGTGCGGGGGGGGGGGGGGGGGCTCGTCTTCTGAAGAAGGATCTCGACCCGCTGAATTACTCCAGCAGTGTTAAAGAAGGAACTGCAGATGCAGCAAAATCGAGCGTACACAAAATTCTGGAGAAACTCAGCGGGTGCAGCAGCATCTATAGAGCGAAGGGATGGGTGACAGGAGGGTCTCGACCTGCTGAAATTCTCCAGCATTTGGATCTAAACATCACCCATCCCTTCCCTCTAGAGATGCGGCCTGTCCCGCTGAGTTACTCCAGCTTGTGTGTGTCTATCGTTGAATGGGTGACGTTTCGGGTCGAGACCCTTCTTCGGACTGAAAATAAAACTTGCCTCGCGTGAAGCGGCTTGTAAATTAAAACATAAAAACAAGAAATGCTAGACTCATTTATGTGCTCCTATTCATTTACCTGGCCTGTTGCTGTCCTCCCTCGTCCACCGTGAGCGCTGGACAACTCACTGGGTGCAAAACTCCGCTGCATTCCGGGCGGAGGGCGATGATCACCCGACTGACCAGCAAGTAGAGGTGGCGGGTCGGCCAAGCCCGGCTCCCCGCCACCGGGATAAACACCACTACTGGAGTAAACTCAGCGGGATCTCTGGAGAAGTCTGAAGTAGGGTCTCGACACGAAATCTCACCCATCTCATCTCTCCAGAGATGCTGCCAGTCCCTCGGAGTTACTCCAGCATTGTGTGTGTCTATGGGTTACACAAAAAGCTGGCGAAACTCAGCGGGTGCAGCAGCATCTAAGGAGTGAAGGAGATAGGCGACGTTTCGGGTCGAGACCCTTCTTGTGTGTGTCTATCTTCGGTGCAAACCAGCATCTGCAGTTCCTTCACAATCCCACACTCTCGGCCCCGGGGGGTGGATGGAGCATCACACGTGGATACAACCCACTCACTGCCCAGACTTGCCCCTCCGGCAGGTCTTTAACCGCGTCCTAAAGCCGTTCGTGTTAAAGAAGGAACTGCAGATGCTGGAGAATCGAGGGTTACACAAAGCTGGAGAAACTCAGCGGGTGCTGCAGCATGAAGAAGGTCAGCAGGTCTGAAGAAGGGTCTCGACCCGAAACGTCGCCTATCTCCTTCGCCCCTTAGATGCTGCTGCACCCGCTGAGTTTCTCCAGCTTTTTGTGTAACCCCCATCTCTCACCTGCCGTTCGCCGGCTTCGCTCATGTCAACCGCGTCCCGCAAATCCTTAAATATCCACAGCCAAGTAACCTAAACTGTACCCGTGAACGCACTGTCGGAATTTAAAGATTTGCGGGAAGCCGGCCGGCGAGCGGCAGGTGAGAGATGTTCAGACGGAGAGCACTGCCAGAGGTGAGTGGGGACCAGCAGAAAGGGCTGAAGTGGCAGGGTCCCGGCGGCCACTCGCAGTCACCCGAGCTGCTTCCTTCCGCGGAAGTGGCGGCCAGTTCTGCTGTCCGTGTCCGGCAGGTGAGAGATGGGGGTTACACAAAAAGCTGGAGAAACTCAGCGGGTGTAGCAGCATCTAAGGGGCAAAGGAGATAGGCGACGTTTCGGATCGAGACCCTTCTTCAGACTCAGTCTCAGTCTGAAGAAGGGTCTCGACCTGAAACGTCGCCTATCTCCTTCGCCCCTTAGATGCTGCTGCACCCGCTGAGTTTCTCCAGCTCTTTGTGTAACCCTCGATTCTCCAGCATCTGCAGTTCCTTCTTTAACACGGAGGGTGAGAGATGTTCAGACGAAGAGCACTGCCAGAGGTGATCAGAAGGCGCTGAAGAGCAGTCGGTTCTGGTGTTGGGTCCCGGTGGTCGCTCGCACCCGAGCTGCTTCTATCCCCGGAAGTGGCGGCCAGTTCTGCTGTCCTTGCCCGGAGCGCTGCGGCAGCGGTGAGTGAGTTTGATATGATCTCTGTCCCCCTCCTTCTCAAAACTTCTCCCTTCTCGCATATTTAACCCCTGCCGCAGGCTCCCCACACGCTGTGAAAGGAACTCCCCCTCCAATTGGACCCTTGAATTAGTATTGTCATTCCATAAGATGACAACTGATTCAACGTCCCGGTGTGCTCCCGTTTTTCCCACCATCTCTCCACCTGCCTTCATCCTCCGTCCCCCACCCATTCAGTAATTAAAAAATGAAGGAGATTTAGAACCCTTGGGAAATTTGAATTGTTACTTATTTTTATTTTTTTACGAAGAGAACAATCTGCGCATGCGCGGTTTTAAGATTATTTGAAAGCCGGCTGACTGTCTACCCTGAGTAATTACTCACGGCACGTGCCTGCCACATGGTCACCACATGTTTGCGGGTGGTTGCAGGGGAGTCGTCTTTATGGTCATGAGGAGTTCCCACATTCTGGGAACTAGTTGCGGCCTTATTATGGTCGACATGAATTTTTCAACATGTTGAAAAATTAGCGGCAACTAGTATTAAGTCGCCATGGAGAGTAGCGAGAATTTTCGAGCCGTAGGTAGGTCGCCAGGAGGTCATAATGGGTTGCCAGGAGGTCAAAGGTTCACGTAGGTTGTAGCCAGTGCTGACCGGTGAATTTCATTGGCTCATTGGGGAAAGAAAAGGTAAGCAGTAGTTTTCAGAACCAAGGATAACGGACCGGTAATGTTAAATGGCCGCTGAGCTTCACAGCCGTATACCTCTGGCTTCTTAAACGTTGTCTCCACTCCTTCTCCCCCCTTCTCCCCCCCCTCCTCCCTCCTGTAAAAGACCGTACACTGTGATTTAGCCGTCTTTTTACAGCACCAACCTTCCTGTTCATCGTGGTGTGTGTCTGTTTCACCTTGGCTTTGCACCGTGTGAATTTTTTAGGCTGCGCTCCCCCATCTTGCCCTGTCCCACGCCAGCATAAAGGGCTTGTGAAAGAAGCGATGTGTTTGTGTGTGTGTTCCACTCCGACAGTCGCTGTTCCAGTTGCCGGTTATCAGATGACTGCCTGCAACTTGACAGTCGCCGGCAATCCGCTGAAAATTTGCCTAAGTGGGACAGGTCCATAAGGCAGCAACTCTACCACTGCACCACCGTGCTGCTTTTTACCACTGTCTTCATGATGGTTTCACTTTTGAACTCTTTTGCTCTCTCTCTGGGATATATATTGTTGTCATTTTCAAGCATTTGCTTTTTGTGAAACTCATATTTGAAAATAGTGCATGGAAATAAATTGATCTTACTGAAGACAAAATGCTTCTTGGAAATCTTTTCATGCTTTCAGGTCAAGAATTTCAAATTTCAAACACAATTGGATTTTTCTTTTTTTTAAAAAAATTACGCATTTCAGTCCCTCTGGATTGAAATACCACATTTTCCCCATTGCTAGAATTTTGCGTTTGGTCCATATCTTTGCAAATTGGCAGATTCAGCTTCCAGTTTTGGGTGGTTTACATTTACACATGCCAAAGAGCAGGGCGCAGAGTTGTCTGTCCAGATCAGCTTAGCTTATTGCCATACACATCAGAGTTCAGGTTTATGTTTAAGTTCATTATTGTCTCAAGTACCGAGGTACAGTGAAAAGCTTTGTTTTGCATGCTATTCAAACTGACCAGGTATACCATTCATGGATACAATCGGTTCAAACTCGTACAATGGATCGAGCAAAGAGGAAAATACAGAGTGTGTTGCATATGTGGTCCTCAAGACCAAGGTCCAGACAGTAGGCTTGAGCTAATTCGGTGATATGGTATTGAAGGGGGTTGTTGTTAAAACAAGTGACAGCTCAAGGGATGAAGTTTGTTCATCTTTCCAATTCCCGAAATCACCCTGCAAATGCTACTTGGATTTTTGATATTACATTTCTTTAGTTTATCCGTGTCAAGCCTTTAACGTTTGAATCGTTAAAATCAATCAAAGACCCTGTCTCGGTAAACAATTGTAATTTGTCCTCATGCAATAATGTTGTCTCCAATTGTAAAAGTGTAGAATTATTCTCTCCTTGCATAGTGTTCTCTGAAAGTCATTTAGGAGCGAGTGATGATTGCAAAATTCATTCTGGCTCTGCAAATCCATAAGATTTACAGATTGGAAGCACTTCCCTGTAAAACGATCAGCTTCAATTCTTCTAAACAGGCTGCAAAGGGAGCAAGCATGATTTCTCCTCAGATCACCGCATCTTGTTATGCAGGAGCAGGACCGAGTAATGGCAGTTGGCCTGTTTGAGCGATTCACCTTACTGTCGGCGGTTCAACCTTTTTGTCACCATTTTGTTGACAATCTGTTTGACCAGGGTCGTTATTTCTGTGATCGCAGGTGGAAAGGCTTGTGCACACTGAGATTTATGATGAATTATGCAGTGAAACAAAATCACATTATCTGATGGGTTTTTTCTGTCGCTGTGTGACAAGGAAGGTGCTTTGATTGATCAGGGTCAGGAAGCCACACATGAGTCCTCAAATAGCCATAGGTTGCCAACCACTGCCCTGTTTGAAGATGCAGGAGACCAATTAGTGCTTATCAAACCAACATTTACTCTCAACTGCATTGTGTTTCTCCCTCATATTGGAATCACCTCTAAACACACTCAATAGCTTTGGATGACAAGATTTTCTTCCAAGGATTCAAAATCTCAGAACATTACTCAATTGACTACTCTCAGAATAATGATGGTTTGTATAATGATGTAAAATCCTGCTCTTATTTTTTAAAATTTGTAGATTCTTCTATCTCACACCCTGCCAAAATCTCTCTCTAGTTTAGTTTAGCAGTCTAAAAAAGGATCCCAACCTGAAATGTCACCTTTCTTTGTTCTCCAGAGACGTTGCCAGCCCCGCTGAGTTATTTCAGTACTCAGTGTCACCCTTTCATTATATTTCGTTTAGAGATAATGATAGAAAGAGGCCCTTCAGCCTGCTGAATCCACACCAACTCTCGACATGTGTTCACACTAGTTCTATGTTATCCCATTTTCTCACCCACTCCCTGCATACTACAGAGCCCAATTAACCTAAGAAACCTCACGTCTTTACGATGTGTGATGAAAAGAAAGGCCGCCAGTCACAAGGAGAACTTGCAAACTCCACACAGATAGATTTATAGTGCTATGAGGCAGTATCTCTACCAGCTGTGCTACTGTACCATCCTTTAACTCTTCTGAGCCTCTTGGTTTGGTGCTTGCGTTGAATGTTAGTGTGGTAGATAATATTACTGCAACACCCTGCCTGCTTTAATAAAGACTGATCATAGGGAATGCCACAGTACATATACTGCTTACATTCACGAGGCCTACAGAGCTGCACGTAAAGGGCAGGATAGTGCATTATACGTACAGATGTAAAGAGAGTATAAAACAGCTGCAATTGTAGATTCCATAGCAACAAATTCCAAATGTATGTATGGGTTTCTTGTGCACAGGGAAATGTAGCCCCTTTTTTGAAAAATGATACTGAAGGGTTTAGGCCCGAAACGTTGCCTATTTCCTTCGCTCCATAGATGCTGCCTCACCCACTGAGTTTCTCCAGCATTTTTGTCTACCTTCGATTTTCCAGCATCTGCAGTTCTTTCTTAAACACTTACATATAAAGTGCTGGTTTGAAGATACAGTAGGATATAGATCTGATACAGATATGGGCAGAGAATGGCAGATGGAGATTAATCCGAGCAAGTTTGAGGTGTTACACTTGGAAAGTTAAATGTAAGGGGAAGGTATGCAGTTAATTCAAAGTCAAAGTCAAAAGAGTTTATTGTCATGTGTCCCTGACAGGACAATGAAAATCTTTCTTTGCATAGCACAACAGAACATAGAAGGCATTGACTACAATTCTATACATAAATACACCCATGACTTAATAAATTAATAAAGTGCAAATAACAGATGGAGGGATATTAATGTTCAGAGTTCCGAGCCAGGTTTAATAGCCTGATGGCTGTGGGGAAGTAGCTATTCCTAAACCGGGCTGTTGCAGTCTTCAGGCTCCTGTACCTTGTACCCAAAGGTAGCAGGGAGATGAGTGTGTGGCTAGGGTGGTGTGGGTCCTTGATGATGCTGCCAGCCTTTTTGAGGCAGCGACTGTGATAAATCCCCTCGATGGAAGGAAGGTCAGAGCCGATGATGGTCTGGGCAGTGTTTACTACTTTTTGGAGTCTTTTCCTCTCCAGGGCGCTCAAGTTGCCGAACCAAGCCACGATGCAACCAGTCAGCAAGCTCTCTACTGTACACCTGTAGAAGTTAGAGAGAGTCCTCCTTGACAGACCAACTCTCCGTAATCTTCTCAGGAAATAGAGGCGCTGATGAGCTTTCTTAATAATTGCATCTGTGTTCTCGGTCCAGGAAAGATCTTCACAGATGTGCACGCCCAGGAATTTGAAGCTCTTGACCCTTTCAACCATCGACCCCGTTGATATAAACAGGACTGTGGGTCCCCATCCTACTCTTTCCAAAGTCCACAATCAGTTCCTTGGTTTTGCTGGTGTTGAGGGCCAGGTTGTTGTGCTGGCACCATATGGACAGTCGCTCAATCTCTCTTCTATACTCGGACTCATCCCCATCAGTGATACGTCCCACAACAGTGGTGTCGTCAGCGAACTTGATGATGGAGTTCGCGCTATGACCGGCTACGCAGTCATGAGTATAGAGTGAGTATAGCAGGGGGCTGAGCATGCAGCCCTGAGGTGCTCCCGTGCTGATTGTTATCGAGTCTGACACATTTCCACCAATACGAACAGACTGTGGTCTGTGGATGAGGAAGTCGAGGATCCAATTGCAGAGGGATGCGCAAAGACCCAGTTCTGCGAGTTTGGTAACCAGCTTGGAGGGGATGATTGTGTTAAATGCCGAGCTGTAGTCAATAAATAGCAGCCTGACATATGAGTTTTTGTTGTCGAAGTGGTCCAGAGCAGAGTGGAGGGCCAGCGAGATCGCGTCCACCGTTGATCTGTTGTGGCGGTAAGCGAACTGCAGTGGGTCCAGGTTTTTGTCGAGGTAGGAGTTGATTTGCGCCATGATCAACCTCTCGAAGCACTTCATCACCACAGGCGTTAGTGCCACAGGTCGATAGTCATTGAGGCACGTCACCTTGCTCTTCTTGGGCACCGGTATTATTGATGCCCTTTTGAAGCAGGTGGGAACCTCAGACCTCAGAAGTGACAGGTTGAAAATGTCCGTAAAAACTCCAGCCAGTTGGTCCGCACAGGTTTTTAGGACACGACCATGTATGCCATCAGGTCCAGACGCTTTTCGAGGGTTCACCCCTCTGAAGGATTTCCTGACGTCGACCTCTGTGACTGAGACTGAAATACCATCACAGCGAATAGGGGCTCGGGAAGGCACATCGGTGTTCTCCCTATCAAAGCGTGCATAAAATGCATTGAGCTCATCAGGGAGTGATGTATCGCCGACATCCGAGCTGCCTCCTGGTTTCGCCTTGTAAGAGGTGATTGCATTTAGTCCCCGCCACAGCTGCCGAACATCTCTCTCAATACCAAGTTAATACCAAGACCCTTAATAGCACAGTTATACAGAGACATCTTGGGGTCAAAGTCCACGGCTCGCTGAAAGTAGCTACATGTAGGCAGAGTGGCAAAGAATGCTATGGTATGTTTGCTCCCATCGGTTGGGGCATTGAATATTATAGTCAGAAAATCATGTTGCAACTTTATTAAAACTTTGCTTAGGTCACATTTGGAGTATTGTCTGCAATTCTGGTCACACCAATACAAGAAGGGTGTTGAGGATTTGAAGAGGGTGCAGAAGAGGTCCACCAGGAAGTTGCTGGATGAAAGGGTATTAGCTACAAGGGGAGGTTGAACTAAATGTGCTTGTTCCCTCTAGAGCATCAGAGGCTGAACAGAGACCTGATAGAAGTTTATAAAATTATGAGAGGACGGTGTTTGATTGAATACCACTGCTGGGGTGGTGTGGAAGGAGATACAATAGTGGCATTTAACGAGCTTTTAGAGGAGGACATGAGTATGTAGGAATTGGAGGCTATGGATCATATGTAGGCAAGCAGAGATTAGCTTAAGGGTACACAAAAGGCTGGAGAAACTCAGCGGGTGCAGCAGCCTCTAAGGAGCGAAGGAGATAGGCGACGTTTTGGGTCGAGACCTTCCTTCAGACTGGTTAGGGATCAGGGAAAAGAGAGATATAGACGGTGATGTGGAGAGATAAAGAACAATGAATGAAAGATATGCAAAAAAGTATCGATGATAAATGAAACAGGCCATTGTAAGCTGTTTGTAGTGTGAAAATGAGAAACTAGTGCGACTTGGGTGGGGGAGAGATAGAGAGAGAGGGCATGCCAGGGCCCGAGGGCTGAGGGAGCGGTGGGAAGGGAAGGAGGCAGCAAGGGTTAACAAAATTGAGAAAATTCAATGTTTAAGCCCAGAGGATGCAGACTCCCCAAGCAGAATATGAGGTGCTGGTCCTCCAACTTGCGTTGGCTTCATGCTCGGCACAGATTTAGTGAGCCTACCTAAGTGGTTCTTGGTTCTTGGTTACTTGGTCCTCCAAAATATTCCAACTGGAATTTAAACTGGAGGTGGTGAAGGGAGGGGTTTAGCCAGAGAGGGTTATTGGGAAGAAAGTGCCACTTTAAATTTAGTTTCATCTGGCTGGGCAACCGTGGCTTGGTGGAGATTATTCCATGCTTTAATAGTGTGTTGTACTGTTCTATGTTCTATCCTTATCTTATTTTCTGACTGTTTCCTTCATAATAAATCTTAATTGTTGTCTAAGAACACTGAGCAGTTCAACTTTTTGATTTCCTTAAGCAGTCATTATTCAGCAAAGATCCATCTATACAGAGATGTTTTAATTTGAGTGAAATTTGATGAAAGCTGAATTAATAATTTTTTCCGATTTAATGTAGAGATACAGCGCAGAATCAGGCCCTTCGGCCAACTGAGTCCGCACCGACCAGCGATCCCCGCACACGAACACTATCCTACACACGAGGGACAATTTACAATTTTACCGAAGCCAATTACCCTACAAACCTGTACATCTTTCTAGTGCGGGAGGAAACTGGAGCACCCGGAGAAAACCCTCGCAGGTCATGGGGAGAATGTACAAACTCCACACAGACAGCATCCGTGGTCAGGATTGAACCCAGGTCTCTGGCACTGTGAGGCAACAAGTCTACTGCTGCGCCACCATGCCGCCCTAAATATGCCGACTTGCAAGAAACATCTGCCTTATTTAGTACATGGATTGCAGGGATATCAGTTACTGAACAAAAAAAATCACTGACAGATATTTATGTCAGTATTGCATTTCCGGATTTGAAAATGATGCTTTATGAGAAATGTTAAATTTACCTTGTTGAGCAAATTAAATGTTTGAATATTCAATTTGAAAGGTTAGGAGTTTAAATCTTTAAACTTAAAAACAAAATATCATAAATAGAATGTGTGTCCGTGTAGATTCCCTTCTTGGAAACACAATGCTTAACATTTCCATCCAACATAACCTTCTGCACGATATTAATTAAAGAAAACATTAAATGAACAATGCACGGACAAGCACAATTATAGAAGATTTGACATCATATAATGACTGGCCCCATCATCAGACACTTGTCTCTGTTTAAACATTCTCACATTACAATCACTGAAGAGGACTGCACTCCTTTTGTCAAACGTAAAGTCAGAGATAATTTCCAGGAATGACATTGAATGACATCAGAGCAAGGAAACATTTCACTATTTCTTGTCTAGAGTAACATTTATCATTTTATTGGTGGAAAGCTCTTATTCATTTATCCTATTTAAAAAACATGATTAATTTTTCATTTTCAGAGTCATGTAGTAATTGGCCTAAGGCAATCATCAGCATGTGGAGCATATTTGGGTGTTAAGGTGCAGCCAGAACTTACTCTCTTGCCTCTCACATAAGAATAGTGAGGTACAACAAGATAACAGACACTTGTGGAGCTATAGAGCTACAAGATTTGGCTGACTTCAAGAAGAGGGAACATGAGAAAGAACGCAATATGATTATATTCCTTTTCAAGGAATAATTAATTTGAGCACATATAATTTTTTGTTTAGTTTAGAGATACAGCGCGGAAACTGGCCCTTCAGCCCACCGAGTCCGCACCGACCAACGATCCTCGGACATTAACACTATGCACGCACATTAGAGACAATTTACATTTATAACAAGCCAATTGACCTACGTCTTTGGAGTGTGGAAGGAAACTGAAGATCTTGGAGAAAACCCACACAGGTCATGGGGAGAATGTACAAACTCCATACAGACAAGCACTCCTAGTCAGGATCGAACCTGGGTCTCTGGCGCAGTAAGGCAGTAGCTCTGCCACTACACCAGCGGGGCCACCATGCTGCCCACCTTTGTGTTCTTTCTTTTCATTTATATAAAACTAGTAAACCACAAAGTGCTAGAATAACTCAACGGGTCTGACAACAACTGTAGGGGGAATGAACCACTGAGTTACTCCAACACTTTGTATTTTGTTCAAAATTCCAGCATGTGCAGTTTCTTTAATTAATCTGCTTTAAGACCTCATGTAATTACTGATTGTGTTTGACAAAAATCTCCAGCTATCTTTAATATAACACTTCCCAATATTTGATTATCGTGTTGAAGATCTTGCAATATTCAATCCAATGCTTCAATAACTGATTTATGAAACATTGCACATTCATTGCTGACAATAAGTTTACATCCTTTTAAAATAATTTAATTTGCATTTCCCCATCCAATGTTAAACGTTGGGGTTCTCCACATATGTCAAATTTAAAGGCTATTGAAATGTTGCGTCGAATGTCTTCTAGCAATGCTTGATGATAGCATAGCCAGAACTTTAGCTAAAAATAGATTTATAATGAAATAAAAGATGTGCCTTTTTGAAACTGGACACTAAGCAACAAAGTGTAAGCCAACAACAACTAAAACACATACTACTTTGTAATAATACCTTGATTTTACCACGTAGGTAAATTGAATTTTAACTAATTGATCCAAAATACCATGTCTTTGTGACCAGGTTTTGATATAATTAATCATGCTTTAAATAAAGAAGTCTCCGAATGAGAAAACAAACTCTGAAACTGCAAGTATTACTGAGCACTTTGGCTATGTTGATCAATGGATTCCTCTCATCTTTTCTCACTTTCTGTGCTCGTTAAATCTTAAATCTATGGTTGTGAATTTTGCAGATGGAAAGAGCAAACTACTTGATCGGTTTAGCAAATATTAATGGGAAGAACAGTGGCATGGCATGGGGTCAAGTCATTAGCTAATCCATTCATCATTTGAAGAATGTCAACAGGGATTGAGAGTAGATTAGGCAAATATTGTTCTGTTTAATGTCAAGGCCTCTCCAGCTGGTGCCCATTCCTCTCATCAGAGATGAACATTTGCTCATGACTTTGTCACTCCCCTTGCAGCTAATACTCCCCACCATTTCTGGATCTGAAGAGAACTACTTCCACTGGACAAATCACAGCATTGAGACCAAAAGTTTGACCAGCTGTTCTGAACAAAGGATTCTTCAATTAGGAGCTGAGCCAGCATCCTCTTTTAACTCAGAATCACCAAAGTGATCTCTGAACACTGTGCAGGGAACTGCAAAAGGATAAAGGATTCAGATTGTATTGGTCAAAAATTTGAAGCTTCCAACATTGACATTTACTAAGACGTTTTAACTTTGCTAATACTCCTTCAAAAAATACATAGGGGAATGCCTTCCGTGTTTCCATGGCGATCATAGATTAAAACAAAATGTCACCAGTCCTTTGGACTGCCAGGCATTGGAATATTGGCTTTCATACAGGACAGTTCACTTCTTGTTCAACAGATTTATAATTTGTACTCTAATTAGAAAGAAATCTGACTTCAGAAAAGGTCAGTCAACGTTGAGGATACATTTCATTTCATTCACCACCTTTGTGCAGTTTAGTTCAAAAATAATCTACATACATTTCACATACTGGAAACTACTTGGAAAATAAAATCTCGGATGGTATTCTTGAGATTTGCTTATAAGTACAGTTGGCCATTAACAATGCTCTACATTAGCAGGAATTAATACAACCAATACTCACAACTTGGTACACTTTTTAACTTCTAGGCCAACAGAATCAAAGAGAACCAAACTTTAATTTGATTTAGGAATTCTAACAGTTGAATACAACTTTAACACTTATTGAAGTGACCTTTTCTTGGGATATACTTGGTAAAAATATGCTCTTGTCCTGCTTTCTCTTCTAATATTCTATTGTAAAACAGAGAGATACTTTCATATTATTAAAATATTTTTTAATAGACTACTTTGCAGAGGATGGCATTGTATCAATATTTCACCATTATCAATATTTTACTCAGTCTCCTAAAGATTATTGGTACTAACATTTAGGGGCTATGACAGAAATATTTCAAATGTCATTAGAAACGGGAAACGGAGGATTGGCGTACTGCGCATGTTGTTCCATTGTTTAAAAAGGGTTCAAAGAATAAACCTAGCAATTATAGACCTGTTAGTTTAACGTCAGTGGTGGGCAAATTAATGGAAAGGATACTTAGAGATAATATATATATAAGCATCTGGATAAACAGGGTCTGACCAAGAACAGTCAACATGGATCTGTGCCTGGAAGGTCATGTTTGACAAACCTTCTTGATTTTTTTGAAGAGGTTACTAGGGAAATTGATGAGGGTAAAGCAGTGGATGTTGTCTATATGGATTTCAGTAAGGCCTTTGACAAAGTTCCCCATGGAAGGTTGGTTAAGAAGGTTCAATCTTTGGGTGTTAATGGCGGAGTAGCAAGATGGATTCAACAGTGGCTGAATGGGAGATGCCAGAGAGTAATGGTGGATGGCTGTTTGTCAGGTTGGAAGCTGGCGACCTCAGGGATCTGTGTTGGGTCCACTGTTGTGTGTCATGTACATCAATGATCTAGATGATGGGGTGGAAATTTGGATAAGTAAGTATGCAGATGATACTAAGATAGGTGGAGCTGTGGATAATGAAGTAGATTTTCAAAGTCTACAGAGAGATTTGGGCCATTTGGAAGAGTGGGCTGAAAGATGGCAGATGGAGTTTAATGCTGATAAGTGTGAGGTGCTACATCTTGGCAGGAGAAATCAAAATAGGACGTACATGGTAAATGGTAGGGAATTAAGGAATGCAGTGGAACAGAGGGATCTAGGAATAACTGTGCATAGTTCCCTGAAGGTGGAATCGCATGTAGATAGGGTGGTAAAGAAAGCTTTTGGTGTGCTGGCCTTTATAAATTAGAGCATTGAATATAGGAGTAGGGAAGTAATGTTAAAATTGTACAAGGCATTGGTGAGACCAATTCTGGAGTATGGTGTACAATTTTGGTCGCCTAATTATAGGAAGGATGTCAACAAAATAGAGAGAGTACAGAGGAGATTTACTAGAATGTTGCCTGGGTTCCAGCAACTAAGTTACAGAGCAAGGTTGAACAGGTTAGGTCTTTATTCTTTGGAGCGCAGAAGGTTAAGGGGGGACTTGATTGAGGTCTTTAAAATGATGAAAGCGATAGACAGAGTTGACGTGGATAAGCTTTTCCCATTGAGGGTAGGGAAGATTCAAACAAGAGGGCATGACATGAGAATTAAGGGACAGAAGTTTAGGGGTAACATGAGGGGAACTTCTTTACTCAGAGAGTGGTGGCTGTGTGGAATGATCTTCTGGCAGAAGTGGTGGAGGCAGGATCGATTTTAACATTTAAAAGTAAAGTGGATAGGTATATGGACAGGAAGGGAATGGAGGGGTATGGTCTGAGTGCAGGTAGATGGGACTAGGGGAAAATAAATGGTCGGCACGGACTGGAAGGGCCGAGAAGGCCTGTTTCCGTGCTGTAAATTGTTATATGGTTATATGGATATTTCCATCTGAGGCCTGGATTGCCTCAGCGCAGAGGGAATATAAGAAGGGAAGAGACATGGACTTTGGGACTTTTTGCCTTCCATCACAGTGAGGAGGTGCCTGGTGGACTCACTGTGGTGGATGTTAAACTGTGTTGACTCTGGGTTTTTGTTATTTATTCTATGTTATGACTGCAGGCTAAACCATTTCGTTGCACTGAAAAGTGCAATGACAATAAAATTGAATCAAAAAAAAAAAAAAAAATCGTGTAATCAGAGCAACATGTACTAGTCCCTTGAAGTGTACTGGGCAAAACAGCTCAAGTCTGCTGCAACTCAGCATTTCACTCATTGGTACCTGATAACTGAGCACACATTTGCAGAGCACTTGCATTAGCCACCAATTGAAATATTTAACATATTATAACACCAATTTGCATTTACAGGTATAATGTCTCTAAAGCAGAAAAGAAAGAAAGCACTTCACAACGCAACATCAACAATGTACTGAAAATGAGGGGCAATAACTTTTCTGTGTTTCAGGCGCAGGTTTTGCATAGCTATATTATTGGTGGCCTCAAATAGTCACTGATAGTCTTTGTTTGCCTGCCTTTCATCCCATTTTAAGGTGAATTAAAATGATCTATACATTTCCCCAACCTAGCCCATTTTCAAAGGAATTAAGTTTGGTATTGTCCAGATTTAATAATTTTAAACATTATGATTTTATTGCTTGGTGTTGCTCAAAGCTTTTTATCTGAATGTTGTTCATTGCTGCCTTGTACGCATTGCTGGCACATCAATGTACTGTCCAATGAATTAGGGGACGGGCCTTTCCTTTGATATAGTTAAGTCACTACTTCAGTGGACAGTTAAAAATGAACCACTTAGTGGAACTGGAGCCACTTAGAAATGGTTAAATGGATAATAATGGCACATTATACTCCCTGAAGGATATTGACAATTTAGTTATACTGCTTGGTGTTCTATCTGTCGTACTTCTTATGTCTGTAAGAAAGACCAATTAAACTACCCAACATTATTAATGTTGCACTTCCAATGTAATCTATTTGGTCATGATTTCAATTTTTGGTATTATGTGTATGATGCTGGCACTGAATCCAGTTATTTGTACAACTCCTAGGCACTGTAATTAGTTAGGAACAACGGCAAAGAATAGAAGTATTTGTCAAGTGCATAGAAACTTCATAGTTACTTACTTTGATCGCTGCTACAAAACAATTAGGTACTCTGGCTTCATCATAAAACGTGTGGAAAATTTGATTTTTTTTCAGTAAATATAAATCATGTTAGTTAGTGTCTTCACACAATCATTGGGACATGTACAGCAAATGAAATGACAGGATAATCTATCTTCACAATAACCTCAGCCGCAAAGTAATATTAAAAAATTCTGAAGAACAATATCTTGCTGTCTCTTTCTATCTAAATTATTTTCTATTTGTCGGTCAAATTTAATTAAAATTTCTCCTGAAACATTAAGGAAAGAAAAAAAGAACAAGATACCGTGTTTAACTTCAGAATACATTTTTGCCCTGGAGGAAATGATTTGATCTAATTAACACTGAGATGATGAGGTGCTATGCAATAATTATACCTCTCTGGAGCAGCTGGCTTTATGAGTGGTGAAGTTATGGAACAGGGTATTTTCAATGTCCCCATTCTTAGCAGATAATGGTCACCACAAATGTATAAGAATGGATTCAGGAGGTAGAAAAGCATCAATATAAAAGTAAGATGTCATTATATTTATAATCTGGTTTATTTCAAGTGTACATGCTTAATTACAGAAACAACATATCCAAAAAGTTGGACCTGTTGAGAGTTTTTTTTTAACGTGCAATTCACACATAAAATATGCCTTTGTACACTTAAGATCACACTGGTCATTCCTGGATTGATTAACAACTAACGAGAAATAACCATGAATACTTCTAGAGTCCATTCGCCCTGACATTTGCTCATTATCAGGTGTGCATCAAATGACATTATTCAGTGACAGAGATCAGTTGTGAAAAAGTGCAAGCTATAAACTCCATTTGTAACTCTCGGTAAAAGAAGCACCAAACCGGACCGCAAAGTGAACCACATTAAAGAGTCCCTGCAGAGGAATATTTATTTTTTTGCCACAGACCTACTCTATATTCCAGATTGTCCACAAGCATCAGTGATCGAGTTGTGAATATTGAATTCAATACATATAGTTGGAAGAATTGCAAGTTAATTACTGGCTCACCTGGAAGGGCAGTTTGTGTACCCGGATGGCGGGTAAAGTAGAGGCAAAAGGACAGATTCAGATTCAATTTTAATTGTCATTGTCAGTGTACAGTACAGAGACAACGAAATGCATTTAGCATCTCCCTGGAAGAGCGACACAGCAAATAAATAATAATAAGTGTCCGGGGGGGGGGGGGGGGGGGGTGGGGGGTGATTGGCAGTCACCGAGGTACGTCGTTGAGTAGCGTGACAGCCGCCGGAAAGAAGCTGTTCCTGGACCTGCCGGTTCGGCAACGGAGAGACCTGTAGCGCCTCCCGGATGGTAGGAGGGTAAACAGTCCATGGTTGGGGTGAGAGAGGTCCTCCGCAGACAACGCTTGCTTTGGACAGACTCAATGGAGGGGAGCGAGGAACCGGTGATGCGTTGGGCAATTTTCACCACCCTCTGCAATGCCTTCCGGTCGGAGACAGAGCAGTTGCCATACCAAACTGTGATGCAGTTGGTAAGGATGCTCTCGATGGTGCAGCGGTAGAAGTTCACCAGGATCTGAGGAGACAGATGGACCTTCTTCAGTCTCCTCAGGAAGAAGAGACGCTGGTGAGCCTTCTTGATCAGAGTTGAGGTATTGTGGGTCCAAGAGAGGTCGTCGGAGAGGTTGACTCCCAGGAACCTGAAGCTAGAAACACGTTCCACCTCCGTACCGTTAATGTGGATGGGGGTGTGCGTGCCGCCCCTGGACTTCCTGAAGTCTACAATGAGATCCTTGGTCTTCTTGGAGTTAAGGGCCAGGTTGTTGTCAGCGCACCATGCTGCTAAGTGCTGGACCTCCTCCCTGTAGGCCGACTCATCGTTGTTGCTGATGAGGCCAATCACCGTTGTATCATCTGCATACTTGATGATGGTGTTAGTACCATGTACAGGTGTGCAGTCATAGGTGAAGAGGGAGTAGAGGAGGGGGCTCAGCACACAGCCCTGTGGAACGCCGGTGTTCAGGGTGAGGGTTGAAGAGGTGTGCTTGTCTAACCTAACAGACTGGGGTCTGTTGGTTAGAAAGTCCAGTATCCAGTTGCAGAGGGAAGGAGCGATGCACAGGTTACCGAGTTTGGTGATCAATTTAGGACAGGGCTTGCCTCTCCTACAGTCACCATTGGAAAGTACTGTAAGAGGAAGAATGTTTGATGGAGATACTGCATACACAGTATGGTCTCCTCTGCACTGAAGAAATCAAACACACATCGGCTGCAACGTTCCTATGTCCTGTGCATGCAGCGATCCTAAGCTTCTGGTGCACGACACTTTAATTATCTGATACGTTTTCACTCTGGCACTATGGGCTTCTGTACTGTTCTGACAAGGCTCAAAGTCAGCAAGGAATAGTATCTCGTCTTCTGTAAGAGGCACATTGCATCAGAACCAGGGAATCTTGAAGGGAATGGTCCCTCTGAAATGTTAGAAAGGTGGGGAAGAGAATGGAAGGCATAACAGTGTGTTCAACACTTTCTGTTTGTATTTGATTAGAGAATAGATTTTATTGATTGTGATTGAGGGATAAATATTTGTTTGGACACTTTTCTTCATGGATGGAATCTACGTCTGAGAGACATGGAACCTCGATATATTCTCCCATTCAAAAGACTCCCTATTTCAAAAGTCAAAAAGTCAAAAGAGTTTATTGTCATGTGTCCCTGACAGGACAATGAAAATCTTTCTTTGCATAGCACAACAGGACATTGAAGGCATTGACTACAATTCTATACATAAATACACCCATGACTTAATAAATTAATAAAGTGCAAATAACAGATGGAGGGATATTAATGATTAGAGTTCCAAGCCAGATTTAATAGCCTGATGGCTGTGGGGAAGTAGCTATTCTTAAACCGGGTTGTTGCAGTCTTCAGGCTCCTGTACCAGGGCGCTCAAGTTGCCGAACCAAGCCACGATGCAACCAGTCAGCAAGCTCTCTACTGTACACCTGTAGAAGTTAGAGAGAGTCCTCCTTGACAGACCAACTCTCCGTAATCTTCTCAGGAAGTAGAGGCGCTGATGAGCTTTCTTAATAATTGCATCTGTGTTCTTGGACCAGGAAAGATCTTCACAGATGTGCACGCCCAGGAATTTGAAGCTCTTGACCCTTTCAACCATCGACCTGTTGATATAAACAGGACTGTGGGTCCCCATCCTACTCCTTCCAAAGTCCACAATCAGTTCCTTGGTTTTGCTGGTGTTGAGGGCCAGGTTGTTGTGCTGGCACCATATGGACAGTCGCTCGATCTCTCTTCTGATGCTGCTTTCTTCTTTCATTATGACACAAAAGGAGATGATACAGCTCATTTGGTCCATGCTGCCTCCCAGTAAGCAATCCCAAAACACCTATGCCTCCTCTCTTTGTTTCCCCTAAGGCCGACAACTTATTCTTTCCAATAACTCTTTTGATTTGTTTTACCCGTTACCCTAGACTAAGGAGAAATGAACAGAAGGCAATTAATCTACCAGTACAGCTTTTAGACATGGGAGGAATCTGGACAGGAAAAATGTAATAGGAACCTGAGGGGCAGCTTTTTCACACAGACAGTAGTGGGTATATGGAGCGAGCTGCCAGAGGACATAGTTGAGGTAGGTACTATAACAACATTTAAAAGACATTAGGAGAGGTACATGGATAGGAAAGGTATAGACGGATGTGGGTCAATTGCAGGCAGAAGGGACTAGTGTAAATGGGGCATCTCAGTCACTGGGTATTTTGGGCCGAATGGGCTGTTTTCTATTCCTCCATGACCTATTGGAAACCCATGCCGTCATAGGGAAAAGATTCAGACACCACATGGATAGCATCTATTCTGAATCAAACCTGGCCATTGGAATGTGGGCAGTACGAAATGCTGCTTCCATTTGGCACTGCAGTTTAAATGTAGATTTTTGTGTTGAATAAGACTAACTACCAACTGTCTCAACAGGTGACAATACTATCGACAGACTCAAAGGAATATTTTCTGTTTAACAGGATATTGCAAGCAACATTTCCCAAGTATTTGTAGTGTGGTGGCAACTTTGTACAGCATATATAAATGACTTGGATGAAGATTTAGGGAACAATGTAACCATGTTTCCATCTGACATTCTAATGTAGATCATGACATGGGTGAATGGGCAAAACAGTATTAGGTGGAATTTACAGAATTTTAGGGTAAAGGGATCATTAGAGCTTTTTAATTCACTCCACGTACGCGGGTCTTTCATAATGCAATTCATTCCAGTTGCTGACCCTTTTCTCGTGGTCCTGCAGTTCTTTTGTTCAAGAAATTAGCTAATTCCCTTTTGCAGACTGCATCCGTATATCCCGCCGTGGCTTCTTATACATTGGTGAAACCAAGCATAGAGTTAGCAGCCACTAGGCCGAACACTTACGTTCGCTCCCCAAAGCTTGTGGGATCTCCCAAATGCTAACCATTTTAACTCCCCTTCCCATTCCCAAACTGGCCTTTCTGCCCTGAGCATCCTCCATTGCCACAGTGAGGCCACACACAAACTGGAGGAACAGCATCTCATATTCCGCTCGAGTAGCTCACAACCCAGCTATATGAACATTGAATTCTCCAATTATAGGTAATTTCTACAAATGCCTCCCTTTCCCCCTCCCCGCTTTCTTTACCTCTTTCTCCCCCCCCCCACCCTCCCAACACTGCACCCCCTTACTAACCCCCCCCCTTACTTTTTCCTCCAACTCCCTTCCCCTGAACATTGGCTGTGACCTTGCACTGGTTTCCGACACCCCCCTCCCCTCCCCTCCTTCATCCCTTCTACCAAAAATCCTTCAACAAGTTTTACAGTTCACAGTTATGCATCTCTTTTGGGCTTGCACCTGTTTCTATCTCTGTAATTGTGCTGCTACAGCTTACCCCCTTAGTCTAGTTCAGTAAAACACTGAGTCAAGCACTGGATCAACTATTCTTTATTCTTTTCAAACACAGACAAACTTCCTATATGATACCTAACCAACCGCAGGTCCAATCCTTGTCTCTACTCACCCAAGCCCTTCGTTCCTACACGCCAATCACAATATCGATCATATTATACAGTTATTGACAGTTCCCTAACACAATCACAAAGTACCCCATTATATTGTTTCCACGGAAGCTTCTAGATGGAAGACAGTTAACCAAAGTAAAGAAACATTTCCCCCAGGTTGTATAAACAATTTGAACAAGGCTTCACACTTTAGCCAATCATCAGATAACAGCACAAATACTCTGCAACATAATAGTAAGATTAAATGAGAACTTACCAGTTTGAAGTTTGATCTTTATTTTATGAGGAGTTACAATGAGGGATTACGTGAAGACCCCGCCAGCACGCATGCGCGACATTCTTCAAAGCAGTGGTGTGAAATCACAGATAGCAACGTAGACTAATATAGTAAGATAAGAGAGAACTTCCATACCAGTTGAACTTTATAATAGAGGGTTTTGGGAGCGGAGGGCACGTAATCCCTCATCGTAACTCCTCATAAAATAAAGATCAAACTTCAAACTGGTAAGTTCTCATTTAATCTTACTATTTTACTTCGGAGTCACGTGAGTGACTACGTGAAGATTTCAAAGCTCTGTGATTTCATGCCCTGGAAACGAGTCCATGCTCACACACTGCCATGCTGGGATTAGAGGATGAACGTATTTCAGACATGACACTGGCTGAAAAACAAAATAGGTATTTATTCATACCAAAACAAAATATATCCCATATAGGGTAATTATTTAGCAGTACTCAAAATTTTTCCTGCAAAAGTGTCAGGAGAGGCCACGGGTTTGTTATAGAAGCGTTGGAATGTCTTCTCATTGCTCCAACCCGCTGTGGCCAGGATGTGGTCCATGGGTACTTCCATCATCCTAGCCGCCGAAGTAGATGCAGCCCTGGTGGAGTGAGATTTGAAGACATTAGTGTCCACCCCCGCTACATCTAACACTACCCTTAACCATCTTGATATGGTTTGCACCGTGACTTTGTGATGGGGCCGTTTATGGCTTATAAGCAAAGCTTTCTCCGTGCCCCTTAGAGTCTTAGTGACTGTGATATATTGTAATATCAGAGTAACGATGCAGAGTCGAGTATCTGCAGGATAAGCTTGAAACTCTAATGTTTGTCCAGACGACCCGGGTCGGTCTTGTTTTAACAGCCCCTGTATCAGAAAAGTTATTTTGCCATTGGAGATTGTCATGGCGTCCATACTTAACTTGTGTAGGGATTGGACCCGTTGTGCTGTGACAAGTGCCATAATCATTACCATTTTATAGGTGAGCTTGTCCAAGGTGAGCCCCGTATTGGGTGTCCATCCTCGTAACATAGTCAAGACTATGCTAATATCCCACGTATGGTTGTATCTGGGCTTGGGGGGATTGGAATTAAATATTCCCCTCATTAGCTTAGACACTAATGGGTGTGATCCAATAGCCAGATGATCACTCCCTTTGCCCAGATAATTCGATAGAGCACTCCTTGCACAGTTGATGGCACTGTAGCTTAATCCTTCATCGTGGTGAGGGGTAGCCAGGAATTCCAGAACTTCCGTGATGGTGGCCGTTTCATAGGTAGTGTTTGTTGTAGTGCAGAACACTTCCCACTTTCTGATATAGGTCAGGTACTGTTTCCTGGTGGACTCCCGCCACGACGCTGAGATGGTATTTATTGTTCTGTCGGTGAGTCCGAATCCCAGAAGTGGCCGTTTCAGAATCTGCAAATTAACAGGTCCATGCGGTCATGACATGGATGGCTTTCCCCTGTAATGGGATGTATCAATAAACTAGGTCGTTTGTTGACCCGGATGCAAGGTTCTGTGGCCATCTTCTGTACTGCTGGGAACCATGGTTGGGTAGGCCAGTCGGGCACAACCAAAATACCCGATGCGGAGTCTTGTCTTATTTTTTGCAAGACCCGACTGATGAGGCAGAAGGGGGGAAATGCATAGCAGAACAAATCCCCCCAATGTAGCGTGAAAGCGTCCATCGCTACTGCCCCTGGGTCTGGTTCCCAAGCAACATATGTTGGAAGTTGGTGATTAAGTCTGGATGCAAAAAGGTCGATATCTGGTGTCCCATAACGTTCTATAATATCCGTAAACACTTTCCGATCCAACGTCCATTCTATGTTGTCGTTGAATTTTCGTGATCTGGTGTCTGCCACTGTGTTTAGCTTACCTGGAAGGTAAGTGGCTGAGATCCAAATTTCCCTTTGCAGACACCAGTGCCAGATATTATTAGCCAATTCATCACATGATATCGACTTTATTCCACCCATATGATTAATATAAGCCACCACTGTGGTGTTGTCAATTTGTAACCTGACATGCAACTGGTGCATATCTGAGCAGTATGCCCTTAGACCATGAAATGCTCCCAGCATTTCTGAATAATTAATCCCTAATGTTTTGAATAGGGTTAGCTCTTGTGCACTCCATCTGCCTCCACAACTTGTGGTGGTATTAGTTGCTCCCCAACCTTTGGCACTGGCATCAGTTTGTAAGATAACTGAGGGATTAATGATAGTGATGGGGTTAGAACAAAGCTGTGCATTTTCTATCCACCAATTTAATTCAGATTTTGCCTTTTCTGGTAGTTTCATAGGCCTGTCAAAATGGCCTGCATGATTTTTGAGAGCTATAATTTTTGCTCTTTGAAGGTTTTGATAATGGAGTGGCCCAAATTGTGCTGCGGGAAATGCAGCCACTATTTTCCCAATCACTCTGGCTACTTGCCGAATAGATGGATCCCTGATGCCAGTGAGGCTCCTGCAAGCTTCTATCAAGTCCACCACCTTGTTAGGTGGTAAGGTGATAGACATTTGCACCGAGTCAATGGTGAACCCCAAATAATCCATGGTAGTGGAGGGTTCCAATTTCGATTTATCTGGATGTATGATAAATCCCAGCTTTTGAAAAAGATGTTTTGTGGCTAGAACTGCCAATGTAGCCATTTCCAAATTCTCCCCGACAATGAGGATATCATCAAGGTAAGCCATGACAATATGGTTTTGTTTCCTTAAATAGGCTAAAGCTGGTTTCAATATTTTGGTAAACAGCCTGGGTGCTGACGATAACCCATTGGGTAAGGCTTTATATTGCCATAATTGTCCCATCCAGATAAATTTCAGGTATTTCCTATGATCCTTGTGTATAGGTACTGAATAGTATGCATCCTTAAGGTCAATGCAAGCCATGTAGTTCCTTTCAGATATTAGCTGTCTAGCCGTGACAAAAGTGTCGATTTTAAAATGAACATACTGAACGGAAGTATTTAGTTCGGTCAGGTCTATGATGATGCGGCACCCGCCATCTTTTTTATTTTTGGTAAATATATTCAATACGAACTCCTGAGATTCTCTGATAGTCTTCTCAATTACCCCTTTGTTAATTAGTCTTGATAGTTCAGCATGGCCTGCCGTTCTTTCTTTCTGTGAAAGTATAAACTTTCGGCTAGGCGAATGCTGAACTGGGGTAGGGAGTTCATGAATAAACTCAATTTTATAACATGAAACAAGTGCAACCGTCCCCCCACATTAGATGAATTTAGGCATGCAATGTTCCTGAGGGAATCAGACCCACCTACCTCCATGGTTACTGCCGGTGTTGCGGTCTTTGCCCTTGCTTCTTGTGTTGCTGTGTTGCTGTGTTGCTGAGTTGTAGGGATGGCGCATTTTCCAAGAAGGCCGGGCTGGGCCATGGCCTAAAAAAGACCATTGTGCAGGTGGGCCGGCCTTCGAGCTTTCACCACCGGACGGTCTGTTGTAATATCGCTGTCCGGTGGGTGTGTCGGGGTGCTGCCGCTGCTGATAGTGGGGTTTAGAGGTACCAGGTACCTTAATCAGGCCTATAGCCTTGGCCTCCTCATCCAGGTCTTTCACGTGTTTTGGAAGGTTATCCCCAAACAGCAGATTAGGTGGTTGCAAGTTACCTGACCTGCATAACCCCGCAAACTTTGGATTAAGTGCAGGTTTGATGATGCGCTTCCGATAGTTATTTATTTCGAACTGTGTGTTACACAGCAAAGCCAGAGCATCTTGCAGTTCTTCTGGTAATTCCACCCCTACAGCAGTCCTGGCCACTGCTGTTATCCCGGCGGCCAAAAGTTTCAGAATCCTCTGAAGCTTGATTTCTTGCCCTCTGATGGTAGGGCTCATGTTCCCCCATATAGGGTTATTCACCGCAGGAACATTCAAAGAGTTACAATTCTCAGGAGCGAGATACTTCTCAGCTGTTGCATTAACGGCTTGCTCCTGAAGCTGGTTGGTAGCCATGTAGTTAATGCTGGCTGCCAGCCTCTGGTGAATAGGCAGTCCTTTCTGTGTAGGAACAGCATGTTTATTCACCATATCCAGTAACTCTTCCTGCACCCCTGACACTGCTGGTTGTTCAGCCAAATCCCCTTCTTCAGGGTCAGCCCAGTTCTGACCCCTAATGCTCCCCTGCGAAGAGGGTGAGACATTTGGCAGTCCATGGTAGGATTCTGCCGTGGGCCTGCAAAGAGGCCCACTGTGACTCTGCCCCTGCAAAAGCAGGTCATGCTGGAGCAACTGCTCCATCATCCGCTCCATGCGGGAAAGACGCCCGCCGTCGCTATCAGCGAACGGGGTGTCTTCGGGTCCGGACCCAGCTGAGTCTACGGCCCCGTCCGACTTCCGGGTGGTTCTGCCGCCCGACCGTGGCGTACCTGCGGTCCTCATCGGCGAAAAGTCGGGAGCTGCCGGTAACACCTGCAGCTCAGGAGTAGCGGCACGCTGCTGGCTGCTGCCCAAAGCAGCAGATTTTGCCGCTGCTCTTTTTGATTTTCGCAACTCCATTGGCTTTTCTTCCTGTAGACAAGAGAAATACCGAGTCGCCACGCTCACCACTACAGGTGAGACTTACCTTCCGTAAGTTTTTAAACTTACGCTGGAGGAGCGACCGTCCTCCCGACTGTCGCTTCCGCAATGCGTTCGACGATATGTCGCGCATGCGTGCTGGCGGGGTCTTCACGTAGTCACTCACGTGACTCCGAAGTAAAATTAACATTACCTTTATACACCCCCCTCTATAACCAATCCTACTCATGCATTTGCAGACATGCTCAGCACTTCAGCAAAACCCCCATACATATTAACAAAAGGAAGGACATCTGGACCTCACATTATCCTCAACTTCCATCTAGGGTCCAGACTCCTTGGAGCCATGACCCCCAGCTTGCAACTTTCACAGAAAGATGCCAAGCAGGCCCTGCAAATACAGAGATCCTCCATTTTGTGACGTCTTTTATTTGGCCAATATTAACATCTCCAGCCGTTGCCCAACAATCTACCTTTCAGGGAACACCCTTGCCTGAGGTAATGCATTGCCAGTCATGATTTGTCCAGCCCCTTCTCTCTCCCGTTCTCCCCCCCACCCCTCCCCCCCACCCCTCCCCCCCCCCCCATACTATCTTAATTTATGTTATCTGTTGCTAACATCAGAGATGTGGTCCATGCCAGCAGGATGGGCTCATCAATAGAGAGAACAAAAGGAGCCAATATCACAGATAGACAATCTGCAGCAGGTGACCAGTTTTGACATAGACAGAAAAAGTGAGTTACCAGAAGATGTAGAATTCAATTCCAAAGGCTGCAGTATGCCTGGATGGACAGGAAATAAAATTGCAGGAGAGAGCCTGTGTAGAAATGAACTGCAGACGCTGGTTTATACCGAAGTTAGACACAAAATACTGGAGTAACTCTACGGGTCAGGCACCATCCCTGGAGAAAAGGATTAGGTGATGTTTTGGGTCAGGCTCAAAGATAGAGAAGGCCAGAACCAAACAATGACAAACACTGCTCCACCAACCTCACAGAAAGACAGGCATAACTTAAGCCGTTTCAAATTACAGTAGCGGTCTAGAAAAAATGAGTGAGGCTAAAGAGGAGTTGGTCAATGTGAGAACAAGAGCAAACAGAATTAGCCAGATCAGAAGGGCATGTCAGTGGTGGGGGACCAGTTACGTTTATATTCAATGAAGAAGTAATGAGCCCTCAGAATGTGGGATGGAGGTGAAAATTGATTAGTGGTGGAGTAATGGTCTGGAGAGGGGTAAACAGAAGTGTCTGAGAGCTCATATTTTGCCCCCTGGCAGACCCATAACAGCACCGCCCTTGCCATCAGGTTTGAGTTAGTGAGGGTAGTAGAAAAATCTGGGGGACTTCCGGTGGTGCTAATGGTGGAGTAGGGTGAGTGCCAGCTAGCTCCATGCGAAAAAAAAGAAAAAAAAGGGGATTTAAATAAAGAACTGACCAGCAGAAATCGCTCCGGCAGCCTGCGTGACGTCATCAGACCGCGACTCTGGAGACCAAATGTCGGTAACTCGCTCCCCCACAAAGGAACCGACTAAAAAAACTACAAGAGGAAAACAACTGAAGGAGGAAGTAGGCCCGACTGAAGCTTCGGGCTCAGATTTAACGTCGTCCCAGGAGGACGTCTCAATGGCCCAGAAGACAAAGATAAAGAAAAGTGAAATGGACGAACGTCGCAACTTCATCACAAGGGAAATTGCAAGTATAAAAGAAGAATTGATAAGCTTTACAAATGAATTGAATATTAAAGAAATACTGAAAAGTCTTAAAAAAGAGATTAAAGAAGACTTCTTAGAGTTTAAAAATAAAATGACTAATCTTGTGCATATGAAACTGACTAATATGAAGGAGGAAATGTCAGTAAATTTCTACTTACAAATCAATGAAGTAAACGAGAAAATTAAGTTGAATGAAACCAACTTTAATGATGAACTGGAGTCTACCTTCACTACAATGCATCAACAAGTGGGGCAGCAAGCTGACACCATAACTCACTTGGAAGAAACTACAGCGACACTCGTTGTCGAGAACAAGCGTTTATTAGATTTACTGCATAAAGTAACTGAAAAATGTATTGACTTGGAGGGCCATCAGAGACGACAGAATTTAAGAATTCTGGGCGTTCGTGAGGGTAAAGAAGGAAATAAAGATCTCTATGACTTTGCCGCAGACTTATTAAAAAAAGTATTAAATTTATATCAAAAGCCCTTATTAAGGCGGGCACACAGAGTTCTTGGATGTCGCTCGGACCCGAACGCCCCCCCAAGGCAGCTGATAGTGAAGGTCCAATATGATTATGTTTTGGAGGATATCATGAAAAAAATTGCTGGCACAAGAAATCTTATGCTTGATGGAGACAAAATAAGCATATTTCGAGATTACCCTGCAGAGGTGGTCAGAAGGAGAGCGTTATTCAACGAGACAAGAGGGATTCTAAAGAAGATAGACAACTTGAAATATGGATTGCTGTACCTGCAAGATTGAGAGTCACTTATCTGCAGAAGGAACAGTTTTTCACTGATCACAAGAAAGCATTGGCGTATGCTCGGAAGATTGTGGGTTCCAGTGAGGACTGAATAACATTCATATAATATCATCATCTAGCTGAGAATAAATGGAACTTTAATTCGCTTTATTCAAGGACTAATGAAAGCTGATAACGACAACTGTGCAGTTCCTCATGTTATGGACATATTATCCTAATATTTTAGTACAAATTTTTACTACCAATTACTAATCATTAAAAACACTTGTTATTATTATTGGAATAATTAGTTAAAAACATGAAATGTAAAAAAAGGTATAATTTAGATATCTTATGAATTGAAATTTGTTATGTTCTTCCTTTATTTACATCAGACTAACACTTGACTAATAATTAACTAAGAGAGTAATAGTCTTTCACTATATGATTACTAACACTCTGGACCAAAATATTTTTAATTTAATCCCGTAAATTACTCATATTCAATTTTTTTTTTTAAGCGTGGAGCTAGGAATATATATTTTATTAATCTACGGAAGTACTCAGATGGTCAGCCATATTAGTGTGCTTAGCACTAACTACACTAAAGTTAGATGTAGTTTCTTTTTTCTTAATTTTTATCAATTTTTTATTTTTTTACTTTTTGTATTTTTTCTTAATTACTATTTTAAATTTGAATTAATTTACAAATATTATTTGTGGAGATGTGTCCGTGAGAAAGATTTATTTGAATTAGATTTACAACTCATCTGTCCTGTGTTCGGGTGGAATGTCGGGTTTACGGTGCTGAGCTATCTGCTCCTTTATAGACCACCCAAACCACAAGATGCAAGATGTTAATAGACAAAACGGGGGTCAAGGAATAATAGTTGGAATGTTAAGGGAATTAATGAGTCAATCAAGGGAGGTAAGGTATTAGCACACTTAAAATCACTCAAAGCAGACATAACATTTCTTCAAGAGACCCACCTTAAAAACGACGCTCAACGTAGATTGAAAGCAAAATTGATTGCTGAAACATATCACTCTTCATTCTCTCATAAGGGCAGATGTGTTGCAATTTTAATTCGTAAAGGTATACCTTTTAAACACATATGAACTATTGCAGACACCAATTGTAGATATATTATACTAGTGGGGGAATTATATTTAAAAAAAATGATTTTTCTCAATGTCTATGGACCAAATTTTGATAATCCTATGTTTTTTAAGAATATATTTAATACTATCCCGAAACTCACACAACATAATTTGATATCCTGATAGATCATGAAGACAAAGAAAAGCAAAACCCAAGACAAGCGAATTATTAAACTCATACATCAATACTGCCAATATGAAGGATGTTAATGTTAATATTTTAATTTGATAAATTTCTTTGTAATTTATTTTTAATTTCTTTGTAAAATGCCAATATAGGCATTCTCTGATTGTGTTACTACTTTGTATTTGTTTGTTCTGATTAAAAGCATTTTGTAAAAAAAATATATATATATATATATATATATATATATCAAAGATGTTAGGAGAATTGAAAACCCATCTGGAAGGGAATACTCATTTTACTCATCAGTACATAAAACCTATTCAAGGATAGACTACTTTTTAGTAGATTCTAAACTTATCCCATAATTCGAAATATCATAATATTATAATTTCGGACCATGCTCCTTTAACATTTATGATCAAACTAAGTGGAATGACTGATAAGCAGACACAATGGAGACTTAATCCTCAAATTTTAAATGATAAAGCATGTTACAAATATGTTATCAATCAGATAAATATGTTTTTTGAGACAAATGACTGCCCTGAAATTTCTGCCTCCCTTCTTTGGGAAACATTTAAAGCATTTATACGAGGAGCATTAATCTCCGCACAAGCCTTTCGTAATAAAGAGAACCGCGCCAAACAACTGGTATTGGAAATGGAAATAAGGCAATTAGATATGGAAAATGCAATTGCGCCTTCTATGATAATACATAATAAAATTGCTGCACTCAAATATAAGTTAAACCAAATATACTCAGACCAAATCATATCATTTTATCAAAAGACTAAACAGTTACACTTTGAATTCGGTGATAAACCACAAAAATTACCTGCACACCAACTCCGGAAACGGGAAGGGGAAAAAAAAAATATAAAATTAATTCAGATATGGGAGAAATATTAACACTACCCAAGGATATTAATGATAGATTCTCTCACTACTATCAAACATTTTACTCAACCAAAACGGCAGTGAGTTCTGCAGGAATGGAATTATTCTTACAGAATTGTAACCTTACTGGTTTAGACTTGAAATAGAGGGAATTATTAAGGGTCGAAATATTAGAATCTATTAGTTCTTTAAAAAATGGAAAGGCCGCTGGCCCAGTTGTCTAAATAGTGAATTTTATTTAAAAAATTCATGATTTGATCTCGCCACACCTACAGACATTATATACTCAAGCATTCATGCAACAGAAACTTCCAGAAACTTTATATGAATCAACAATAATACTTATACCAAAAATGGATAAGGACCTTGAAGACCTGGTTCATATAGAGCAATTGCTCTCTTAAACACCGATCAGAAAATATTAACCAAAATTTTAGCACATAGATTAAGCTTAGTGATTTATAAATTAATACACCCCGATCAAACTGGCTTTATTCCAAAACATTATTCATATTATAATCTGAGATGATTATTTAACATTATATACTCAAATCGAATAGCTAATGTAGATTTAGCAGTCATTACGCTAGATGCTGAGAAAGCATTCGATCAAGTTGAATGGCCCTATTTATTTTCGGTGATGGAAAAATTTCAATTAGGTGAGAAGTTTTGTACTTGGGTTAAGCTTCTATATACCAACCCAACAGCCAGAATAATGACAAATCAAATGTTATCAAAAAAATTGATTTATCTAAAGGTTGTAGACAAGGATGCCTGCGATCCCCGGTACTATTCGCCCTTGCTATTGAACCACTAGCAGAAAGAGTTTGAGCACATCCAGAAATATATGGGTATAACACTAAAAATACAGTTAATAAAATTTCTCTATATGCAGATGATGTATTACTATATATTACAAATCCAGAAATTAGCATCCCTAACCTGTTAAATCTTATAACTCAATTTAGTTTATTCTCGGGATACAGAATCAACTGGAATAAGAGTGAGATTATGCCAATAATGGAACCTAATTTATATATATTGCAACAATCACCTTTTAAAATAGTGAATGAAAAATTTAAATACTTCGGAATTTATGCGACCAAGAAATATACTTCTTTATTTAAATCAAATTTCGTACCTTTACTTAATAAATTGCATAAGAATATACAATATTGGAAAACACTTACCATTTCAATGCTTGGTAAAATTAATGCTATTAAAATGATTTTCCTTCTTCAACTTCTATACCTCTTTCAATCAATTCCGATATATCTCCCTAAAAATTTCTTTAAAAAAGTCATCTATTGTAACAAGTTTTATTTGGGATTATAAAAATCACAGAATAAGTAAAAAACACTTATGTAAACCCAAGATGAATGGAGGATTAGTCTTACCAAATTTCTTATTTTATTTCTGGGAAGTCAATGTCAAAAACTTCTGGTTGGAAGATATGGATCAACAACCAGACTGGTTAAAGATGGAAAAGGAGGATTGTTTGCCATTTGAAATTGGCCCGATTCTGTTAACTCCTACAAAATTGAATTAAAAAATCTATAGTAAAAATCCAATAACACATAGTGGTATTCGAATTTGGAAACAAATAAAAAAGACATTGAAATTGGATAATTTATCACTTTCGCTCCCTATTGCAAATAACCCTTCATTTAAGCCTTCAGTATTGGATAAAGGTTTTGCACAATGGAAAAATTATGGAATTAAAAAGATGGGACATCTTTATAGAAAAGGTGTGTTCCTCTCGTTTCAGGAGGTACAACAGAATTATGGATTACATTCAAATATTTTTTTTAGATATTTACAACTGAAAGATTATGTTAAATCACATACACAAGAATACAGAACTAGAGAGCCAGAGATTCTAGATGAATGTTTGAATAAACACCCCAACATAGTCAAATTAATATCTTACATTTATAATATTCTTTTAGATAGTGAGAATCCGTCGACGGAATTACATAGACAAGCATGGGAAAATGAATTAGTTCAACCCATAACGAAAGATATTTGGGATTAAAGTCTACAACATATACATCAATGTTCGTTAAACACCAGACATTCTTTAATACAATTTAAAATATTACATAGATTGCATTATTCTAAAACAAAATTAAATAGAATTTTTCCTAATATTTCTCCTATCTGCGATAAATGTCAATATTCTGAGGCTAATTTAACCCATATGTTTGTGAGTTGCATAAAAATGAAAACATTTTGGGTGGATATTTTTAAAATTATTTCCGTAGTGGTAAATACTCAATTGGAGCCCGATCCTAAATTAATAATATTGGGCATTTCTGAACAATACCTAAAACTTACAATAAACCAAAGAAATTTCCTTGATTATAGTATAATAACTGGGAAAAAATTAATATCAACATTTTGGAAAAACCCTGCATCCCCCACAATCAAAATGTGGATTATGGAGGAGACCTTAAATCTGGAAAAAAAATAGATTTGTCTTAATTGACAAACCAGAATTATTTACTAGAATATGGTCTCCATTCATAAATTATTTAAAGGGGTAGAATGGGCCGGCCCTGATACCTGATGGAAGCTTGAACCCAGGACTAGATGAATAGTTATGCTTTCTTACCTACGGACCTATCTCCTAAGTTGTATTATGGATACTTTATTCTATTTTTTATTTTTTCTTTTCTTTTTCTTTATTTTTTCTATCTATTAAAAAAAAATAATAATTAGAGTCAAGGTTAATATGTAAGCGATAAATGAAGAGCCCAGGTACATTGGTAGCGGAGTCCCTGGAATCCTGGATATTTAATATGTAACCGTTTAACAAAGTTTGTAGTGGTTCGGACTATGATATGTACATGCCTCTAATAAAATTTAACTTTAAAAAACAAAGAAATCTGGTCCACCAATGCCTCATTGGCAGTTAGCATTTAGATTTTACAGCGGGTAAGGGTGGTGCATAGTATTCTGGTGGATTGGGAATTCTGGAGGTGGAAGAAAGGTTTCACAGTCTGGGTGAAAAAAATACACCTGGTCAAAGAAGTGGGCATGGAGCCAGTGACAGCAGAAAAAAATGTTCAATATAATATTTGGCTTTGAATTAATCAAGATAGGGAGACATGTTGAAATATGACACAAACCAACCTTCCTTCTATTGATTCCATTTATACCGCACGCTGCCTCGGCAAGGCCAGCAACATAATCAAGGACGTCGCACCTTGGCCACTCCCTCTTCTCCCCTCTCACATCAGGCAAAATTTATAGAAGTGTGAAAATGCAGATTCAGGGACAGTTTGTTCCCAGCAGGTACAGGTGACTGAATCATCCTACCACAACCAGAGAACAGTGCTGATCTACGATCTACCTTTTTGCTGACCTTCAGACTATCCTTGATCAGATTTAACTGGCTTTACCTTGCACTAAACGTTATTCCCTTATCATGTATCTATACACTGTAAATGCATTTATTGCAATTATGCATCGTCTTTCTGCTGACAGGTCAGCATGCAACAAGAGCTTTTCACTGTACCTCGGTGTGCGTGACAATAAACTAAATTGAACTGATGGCATTTGAATATGGTGCATAAGAAGGCAATTTTGAAATTCAAAAGTAAAAACAAACGAGTTGACAGACAATTTATGGCCTGGCTCCTTAGTACATTACTTAGCAGGGCAACCTGGCAAAATGCTGCCAAATTAGATAGGATTTATAAGATTGTAAATCGCAAACGATGAAAGAGAAACACAGAGAACTGCTGTACTGCATGCTTGTTGTACCTGTGATTCCCTGACCAAGACCAAATTAAATGAAATTAAATTAAATGTGTTGCCCCCATTTCAAGCTCCATCTACCCTTTAAACTCGTATCTATAAGGCACTTAATTTCCACTGGTTTTCACGATGAAGAATTATTATATTAAGTCAGGATAGAACACCCGCTGTTCTGTTCCACAGTACTGCCTTAATCTCAGTCTCAGAAGAGCAGCCCATTTCACCAATGTGACATTTCCATTTCCCACTTTAGATATGCTTGTGGCCTTTGTAAATAATGTTGACATCTTAGGTTATCAGGAAGTTGTGTGACAGTCCATTTAGAAAAAAAACCTAATACAGTTAGAGTCAATTGAATTTTGGTGTAACGTATGATATGACCCATGTATGCCCTATCACTGCATCTTTAATAGTCTTTTCTATGTTCTCTCTTTATTACTTGATATTTATGGTTGTCCAAAATCTTTCCAGAGCAGAATAAAATTCTGTGTTGATTTGAATCTTATTTTTTAAAATTCTGGCACAATAGAAATACAAATGGTTGATGGAGTATTTATTTGGCAATCAGGTAAACTGAGAAATAAAGCATGATGAACAATATTTGGTCATATTATTCTGTTAATTGGCCAGTCTTGAATCTCAGCATAAATTGACTCAGTGGTAATTGATAAAACACAAGACATATTAGCTGACACAGTCCATAAAGGCCATCTAGTGTGCCTAACAACACATAATCCTCAAAAATATCTGCCACAACACATAATAGACAATAGACAATAGACAATTTTTGCAGGAGTAGGCCATTTGGCCCTTCGAGCCAACACCCACATTCAATGTGATCATGGCTGATCATCCACAATCAGAACCCCGTTCCTGCATTGTCCATATATCCCCTGACTCCGCTATCTTTAAGACCCCTATCTAGCTCTCTCTTGAAAGTATCCAGAGAACTTGCCTCCACCGCCCCACAGACTCACAACTCTCTGTGTGAAAAAGTGTTTCCTCATCTCCGTTCTAAAAGGCTTCCCCATTATTCGTAAACTGTGGCCCCTGGTTCTGGACTCCCCCACCATCGGGAACATGTTTCCTGCCTCAAGCATGTCCAACGCCCTAATAATCTTATATGTTTCAATAAGATCCCTTCTCATCCTTCTAAATTCCAGAGTATGCAAGCCCAGCCGTTCCATTCTCTCAGCATATGACAGTCCCGCCATCCCGGGAATTAACCTTGTAGTCCTACGCTGCACTCAATAGACAATAGACAATAGATGCAGGCCCTTCAAGCCAGCACTGCCATTCAATGTGCAGGAGTAGGCCATTCGGCTGTTCGAGCCAGCACCACCACCACTCCCTTAATAATCCTCCAAAGTTCCCGCCATCTTCAACGGGATCCCACCAATAGCCACGTTTTCCCATCTCCACCCCTTTCCACCTTCCGCAGACATCATTCCCTCCACAACTCCCTGGTTAACTCATCCCTTCCCACCCAAACCATCCCCTCCCCATGTACCTTCCCCTGTAGCCGCAGAAGATGCAACACCTGTCACTATACCTCCTCCCTCGACTCTGTCCAGGGACCCCGACCATCCTTTCAGGTTAGGCAGAGGTTCATTTGCACTTTCTCCAACCTCATCTACTGTATTCATTGTTCCAGATGAATCTTATACATCGGCAAGGCCAAACGTAGACTGGACGATCGTTTTGCTGAACATCTTCGCTCAGTCCACCTGAACCTACCTGATCTCCCAGTTGCTGAACGCATTAATTCTCATTTCCATTCCCACACATATCTTTCTGTCCTAGGTCTCCTTCATTGTCAGAAAGAGGCTAAAGGCAAATTGGAGGAAGAACATCTCATATTTTGTTTGGGCAGCTTACAGCCCAGTAGTATGAATATTAATTTCTCTAACTTCAGGTTGCCCCAGCATTCCCTCTTTCTATATCCCTCCCTCACCCAAGTCACTCTAGCTTCATGTTTTCACCCTACAAACAGCTTACAATGGCCTGTTTCCTTTCTCATTGTTACTTTTTTGCATATCATTCATTCATTGTTCTTTATCTCTCCACATCACCGTCTATATCTCTCGTTTCCCTTATCCCTAACCAGTCTGAGGAATGGTCTCGACTCAAAATGTCACTCATTCCTTCTGTCCAGAGATGCTGCCTGTCCCACAGAGTCACTACAGCTTATTATGTCTCTCTTCTGTTTAAACCAGTATCTGCAGTTCCTTTCCTACCCATCCAGTGTTGTCCTCTATTCAGATGCAAGTTAATTTGAATTGTGATAATGCAGTTCCATTGCAGAAGCTGAAGGAATTACAAAAGCTGAGGGGAGAGTGCCATAAACAATTATTGCTGACAACTTATCATTTCATTATTAAATAACAATGAGAAATGGTTTTAAAATAGTCCCATGGCTTTCTCAATGGCAATAAATAATACACCAGGCAATGGAAATTATACATGAAATCATAAAGTCAGTAGGAGATAAAGGAAAATAAAAGTATGGCCACCTGTCAGAGTAGACAGTGTGGGTGTAATTTGTATTGGCTAAAGAGGTAAAGCACATTAAAATCAATTTACAAGCAATAGATTACATGACCCTCATTTAAATTATATTGTACAGAAATGTTGAGAAAATAATGGCCACAAGTCCAGTCTGCAAGTAGAAAACTCTGCTCGAGGGCTTCATATCTGTAATAGAATATAATCCTTCATAAAGTGCATATAACAAAGCCACTCAGTAAAAAAGATACATTTGTAAACATATTGCGGGGCATTGTCTTTTTTCTTCAGAACTAACACAGCTACTTTTGTTCACTTTCAGTGTTGGAATCCATATTTTTCTTGATCCATGCATCATTAAGTTTACAACAGCCTGGGGAAATCATGCTCAGTTTTTAAAATGTTTTGTATTCTCAGTTGCATAATCACCCAATGTTTAATGGAGAACCATAAAAATCAAAGATAATATTCAAAGATATATGCAATGAGGATTATGGAAGAGTAGTTTAGATTTCATTGGTGCTTAATTCAATACATAACATTCATCTTCACACAGTTCAGTAAACAAATAAAGCAACACGGTGAATGCTAGCAATAGAAGAAAAATAAGTTGTGTTGTGGAATATCAGAGACTGGAAGTCGCGGTAATGAAATTAATATTTCAAATGCTGAGTAATAAGTATTATAAGTTAACAAACAATTTGTCACCAGATCTGTAGCTTATTTCACAGGTCTCCATGCAGCAGTTCCCAGTCAGCCATAGCCGGTGATGTTATGTTTTTTAATGCATAGGTTTTGAATTGAAACAACCGAGTATACGGAGCTTGTACTGACAATAAGAAACAAGGTTTTGCTATGTACAGATCATTTTTGAGTCATATGGAAGCAATTAATTACAAGCTTTTAATTAAGATAGACACATAAATCTGGAGTAACTCAGCAGGACAGGCAGCATTGCTGGAGAGAAGGAATGGGTGACTTTCGGGACTATGCCATTCTTCAAATTGGCTAGAGATAAGGGAAACGAAAGATGGAGATGATGATGTAGAGAGATAAAGAACATTGAATAAAAGATATGCAAAAAAGAAACTATGATAAAAGAAACAGGCCATTGTTAGCTGTTTGTAGGGTGAAAATGAGGAGCTTGTGCAGCTTGGGTGGGGGAGGGATAGAGATAGAGGAAATGCCGGGGCTATGTGAAGTGAGAGAAATTATTATTTCATTAAGAATCATGATTATTTTATTAAGTAATTATTTCATTAATTAGTACTTTGGGACTTGTAAAAATGTATTCAGTATTTGTTACTAATTGTTTTAAAGATACAGCATGGAAGCAGGCCCTTCGACTCACCATGTCCACGTTGACCATTAATTTTACTTTGGAGTCACGTGAGTGACTACGTGAAGAAGCCCCGCCAGATGCATGCTCGTCATTACATCCGACGCATGGCGCACCGACGGGCTGGAGAGCGCAGCTCCACCAGCGGTAAGTAATAAACCGGCAGGTAAGTGAATTTACCAACTTTCTGTGGGTATTTAAACTCCGTAAGACAGGTTCAGGAGCCAGCGGTAATACTCTCAAAATGGAGAGAGTTGTAAAAAAGAGCCTTACTCGCGGGACCGCAGTTAGTGCACACAGGTCGGGTAGGGAAATACTGGCTGCGGTAACGCCGGTTCCGACGCCGACTGCAGACGCACCGCAGCTCAACTGCCTCCATTAACTCCGGTGCCTCAGGGCGCTGTGGCCACTCCAGTAGGGAGAAAGGCTAAATGGAAGTCAGTCAGGCCTGTTTATTCTGACGAGTCTGACCAAGAAGACTCCCCTTCTTCCAACAAGAAGGTTTGGGGACATCTCGATAAAATGGAGCAGATGATTCAAACAATGATGAACCATGAAGTTTTCCAATCGGGATCGCATACCCCCAGGATTCCCCAATAACTTCCTGGAACAGCCTCAGTCAGAGGCCCCTATGGTGAGGAGGACTTCCAGAGCGCCTATGAGTTCTAATGGGAATCACCCTCACCAGCAACTTCTTTAGGGCTGGTTGAGACCTCCCTAGAGCAAGACTCGGGAAAGCCAGGGCAGGAGGATTCTGACCTTGAAGTTGGTGTGACTGCTTTTGTGCCTACACCATGGCACATGAGCCATGCTTCAGGTGTCCCGGACGTGGCTAGAATTTTGCCATTCCGGAGGGGACAGGTGAAGCCATGGAGGAAAATCTGGCTTGTAATATAAACTATATGGTCTCTCACCAGTTCCATGACTCCATCATGGAACAGACAATAACTCATTACCAGACACCTGTTAACTGTGCATCGCTCAAGGTGCCCACCTTGAACTTGGCTATCTGGGCACAAATGAGCGCATCAACGAGTGGGTAGGAGCTCCGTATCCAGAAAGTCCTCAAATTGGTGGGGGCAATGATCACGGCATTTGGGCAAATAGTCCAAGCAGCGCCAATGTCCAGCAGCAGGATATGTTGGCCCTGCCGTGCAATGCTCATTTTGAGATAAATTATATCCGGAAGATTGCTATCAAATCGACATTGAATAAACGCTTCGCAGCTCTTTGTAAGTCCTCTAACATACAGGCGCTAAATTTCTTATTCGGCGAAGACCTGATGAAACAGGTTAAAGGCTTAGAGGAAGAGGCCAAATCCATTGGCCTCATGAAGACCAAACACCCTCGGCCAGGATACCACCTCGCAGGTCTTTTTCAATCAGATGGGCTTCAGATGCTGGAGCAGGCCAAAGTAGAGGGTTACCAGTTGTACGACGTCCAAATGCACCTGCGTACCCCAACTACAACCCCAACATGGCCAGAAGAGTGAGAAATAGTAAGATTAAATTAGAAATGGCCAGTTCGAAGTTTGATCCTTATTTTATGAGGAGTTACGATGAGGGATTTCGTGAAGACCCCGCCAGCATGCATGCGCAACATTCTTCAAAGCAGCGGTGTGAAATCACAGATAGTAGAGTTGACTGAAGATAGTAAGATAAGAGAACAAACATACCAGTTGACCTTATAATAGAGGGTTGGGAACGAAGGGCACAAAATCACTCATCGTAACTCCTCATAAAATAAGGATCAAACTTCGAATTGGTAAGTTCTTATTTAATCTTACTATTCTACTTCGGAGTCACGTGAGTGACTTCGTGAAGATTTCAAAGCTCTGTGATTTCATGCCCTGGACACGAGTCCATGCTCACACACTGCCATAATGACCAATGGAGGAAGTATGTTAACGATATTTCAGACTTGAAACAGTGCTGAAAAACAATAATGTGTTTATTAACAACAAATAATAAACCCCTAAGTTTGGGGTAAAAATTATGATACAGAACTTAAAATAGTATCTGCAAAAGTTGCAGGTGTGGTCACAGGTTTATTATAAAACTGTTGAAAAGTTGATTCATTGGACCAACCCGCCATTGCAAGGATGTGGTCCATGGGAACTTCCATCATCCTCGCCGCTGATGTAGTCACAGCCCTGGTAGAATGAGATTTAAAAACGTCAGTGTCTACCCCTGCTGCACCTAACACCACCCTGAGCCACCCAAATGGTCTGTACAGTTACCCTGTGGTGAGGATGTTTAAAACTGATTAAAAGGCCTATTTCCATACCCCTGAGATTTTTAGTGGCCTCTAGGTAATGACAAAGGTGGGTTGGTATGCAAAGGCGTCTGTCTAATGAATAGGCCAGGAACTCCAATTTGAGGCCAGATGACCCAGGCCCGTTGTGTTTAAGTAACTTATTTATATAAAAGGTTACCATGTTTGGAGTCGATACCATGGTATCCAATTTTAATTTATGCAGGGTCTGGACCCGCTGTGCAGTAATAAGTGCCATAAGCATCACTACCTTATAGGTGAGCTTGGTCAATGTGACTGGTGCCCAATCCCTGAGCAGGGTCAGGACTAGTCCGATATTGCAGGTCTGAGGTCCGGGAGGATTAGAGTTAAAAATACCCCTCATGAGTTTAGACACCAGGGGGTGGGATCCTACTCCAAGGTATTTTAGCCCAAGCCCGAGTTAGAACGATAAAGAACTCCTGGCGCAGTTGATGGCACTATAACTCAGGCCCTCATCATAATGAAGGCCAGCCAGGAATTCCAGTACATCTGTAATGGTGCCAGTTGTACGTGGTGCCAGTCATGGAACAAAATACCTTCAAATTTTTAGGTGAGGTATTGTCTCCTGGTGGACTCCCTGCACGGCACCATGAAGATGTTCATGGTCCTGTCCATCAACCTGAACTCCAGGAGAGGTCTATTCAAAACCTGCAAGCCAATAGGTTCATGTAATCATGGCACAGATATCTCTCCCCTGTCACAGGATGTACCAGTAGATTTGGGCGTTTGTGTATCGGAAGACATGGTTCTGTCACCATGTCGATGACCACAGGGAACATTGGCTGCATAGGCCAATCGGGTACTATCAGAATCCCTGATGCGGAGTCTAATTGAATTTTCCGCAATACCCGACTGATGAGGCAGAAAGGGGGAAATGCATGGAAAAACAAATCCCCCCAATGTATCCATTGCTACTGCCCCAGTGTCTGGTTCCCATGCAACATATGTTGGTATCTGATGGTTAAGTCTAGATGCAAAAAGGTCGATATCTGGCGTTCCATACCGAGCTATAATGTCGGTAAATACCTGGTGGTTCAACATCCATTCGGTGTTGTCATTGAATATGCATGACCTGGTGTCCGCCACTGTGTTGAGCTTACCCGAAAGGTAAGTAGCTGATATTCAAATGTTTCTTTCTATGCACCAGTGTCAGATAGAATTTGCCAATTCATCACAAGATATCGACTTGATACCACCCATATGATTAATATATGCCACCACTGTGGTATTATCTATTTGTAGGCAAACTTGCAGATGGTGCATATCTGAACAGTAAGCCCGAAGTCCATGAAATGCTCCCAACATATCTAGATAATTAATACCTTGTGTCCGAAGTAAGGTAGATTTGTGTGTATTCCATCTACAACCACAACTGGAGGTGGTATCAGTAGCTCCCTAGCCCTGAACGCTGGCATTAGTTTGTAACACAACCGAAGGGTTTGTGATTGTGATGGGATTAAAGCAATGTTGAATATTGCTAATCCACCATCACAATTCAATTTTTGCTTTGGCCGGTAGCTGCATAGGCCTGTCAAAATGACCAGCGTGAGATTTAAGTGCTGTAATTTTGGCTCTTTGTAAATTTTGGAAATGTAAAGGTCCATATTGTGTGGCTGGAAAAGCAGCCACAAGTTTCCCGATTGCCCTGGCAGCGTGCCGAATGGATGGTTTAATGATGCAAATAAGGCTGTTGCATGCCTCTATTAAGTCTGTCGCTTTGCTATTTGGCAAGGTGAGAGTCATATTAGCAGAGTCGATCATGAACCCCAGACAACCCCAGAACCCCAGAAGGCATCAACTTGGATTTGTCTGGATGGATGATAAATCCCAGTTTTTGAAATAGAAGCTTGGTGGCTGTAACAGCCAATTTAGCCAATTCCAAGGTTTTCCCCACAATTAGGATGTCATCGAGATATGCCATGACAATATGTTTTTGTTTCTGAAGAAAAGCCAATGCTGGTTTCAGTATTTTAGTAAATAGTCTGGGGGTTGTTGTTAGTCCATTAGGCAGCGCTTTATACTGCCATAGCTGCCCCATCCAGATAAATTTCAAATATCTGCGGTGATCTTCATGTATAGGTACTGAATAGTATGCATCTTTTAGATCGATGCAAGCCATGAAGTACACTTTGGAAATTAGTTGTTTAGCAGTTACAAACATTTCCATTTTAAGTGGGTATATTGCACAAAAGTATTCAGTTGTGTCAAATCAATGATAATGTGGCATCCGCCATCTTTTTATTTTTAGTGAAGATGTTTGATACAAACTCAAGAGGTTCATGTTTGGTTTTCTCTATCACTTCCTTAGAATATAATCTAAGTAGTTCCGCATGAACTTCCACTTTCTCTTTTTGTGAAAGCACAAATTTCCGGCTTGTTACATGTTGAACTAGTAAGAGGAGTTTGTCAACGAATTCAATTTTGTATCCCTGAATATAAAATAAAAAGATCAGAAGTTATAGAACTCCATGTATCCCAAAACAAGTGTAATCTACCCCCTATTTGTGAAGTTACAAATGCGATGTTCCCAAGGCAACCAGACCCACCTACCTCCATGGTTACCGGTGGCGCTGGGTTGGCTTCTTCCGTCCTTGGCTCTAGGGAGGTGGAGGCGCTGTGGTGTGGGGTTGGTGCATCTTCCAGGAAGGCCGCTCTGGGACATGGCCTAAAAAAGACCTTTGTGTGGGTTGTGCGGCCTTCGGTGTTTCACCTGCTGTCCTGTCGCTATGATAGCGGGCCTTGTTGGTGGTTGCATAGGGGTGCTGCCGCCGGCTGACTGTGGACCTGATGGGGGTCGGTGCCTTGATCATGCAGACCGCTTTTGCTTCTTCATCAAGGTCTTTGACCTGTTTAGGCAGGTTGTCCCCAAACAGCAGAGTAGGCGGTGGTATACTGCTAGTTTTACACAACCATGCGAATTTCAGGTTAAGTGTAGGCCGGATTGCACTTTTTCTGAAGCAATTGATTTCAAATTGGATGTTGCAGAATAGTGCCAGAGCATCCTGTTGCTCATCTGTCATGTCGTTGCCATCTATTGATCTGGCAAATGCAGTAATTCCCACAGCCAGTAGTTTTAATATTTTCTGCATCTTGACCTCTTGGGACTGATGTTCCCCCAGATGGGATTGTTGACTGCCGGCACATTAAGAGACACACAGTTCTCTGCAGCAAGGTATTTGGCTATGGCATCATTGATGACTTGATCCTGCAGCTGGCGCGTTGTTAAATAGTTTATGCTTGCCGCCAGCTGCGGTTGAACCGGCTGTCCCTTCTGAGATGGTATTGCAAATTTTGATACCATTCCCAGAAGCTCGTCTTCCTGCATCCCTAGCACATTGGGTTTTTCAACTAACCACTCTTCAGAGTCAGCCCAGACCTGACTCCTAATACTCCCCTGCGAAGAGGGTGAGACATTTGGCAGCCCTGGGAAGGGTACTGCCTTGGGTCTGCGAAGAGACCCACGGTGACCCGACTCCTGCTGGAGTAGGTCACGTTGGAGCAGCTGCTCCACCATCCAAAGTCGGTCAACGCCATTGTAGTTGGAGACTCCATTGTGAGAGGTACGGACAGGGGTTTTTGCGGCAACAGACGGGATTCCAGGATGGTGTGCTGCCTTCCTGGTGCCAGGATCCAGGATGTTATGGACAGAGTGCAGACAATCCTCAAGGGCGAAGGTGACCAGCCGGAAGTGGTCGTGCATGTTGGCACAAATGATGTTGGAAAGAAGGAGATGAATTTTTTGCAGCGGGACTTCAGAGAGCTCGGAAAAATGCTGAAAAGCAGGACTTCCAGGGTTGTTATCTCCGGTTTGCTTCCAGTTCCTCGTGCTGGCGAGAGCAGGAACAGGGAGATATGGGACCTGAATGTGTGGCTGAGGAACTGGTGCAGGGGGCAGGGATTTAGATTCTTAGATCACTGGGATTTTTTTTATAGTAAGGGGGAACTGTACAAAAGGGACGGATTGCATCTTAACAGGTGGGGGACCAGCATTCTGGCCGGCAGGTTTGCCACTGCTACACGGATGGTTTTAAACTGAATAAGGGGGGTGGGGTATCAAATGGGATAGTCGAGGACGGAGTTAGAGGGAAAGAGAGTAAAGCGATGGTTAATGACCCCAGAATTAACGGGGAAGAAAGCTCACAAAGGGATAGGAGAGTATGGCCAAGTGTAATAGGGATCGATGTGAAAGGGGCCACTTGGCAACATAATTGTATAAGGAGTAAGAGTGTTGTAAAAACAAGCCTGAAGGCTTTGTGTCTCAATGCGAGGAGCATTCGTAATAAGGTGGATGAGTTGAAGGTGCAGATAGCGATTAATGACTATGCTATAGTTGGAATCACGGAGACTTGGCTCCAGGATGACCAAGGCTGGGAGCTGAACATCCAGGGATATTCGATATTCAGGAGGGATAGACGAAAAGGAAAAGGAGGTGGGGTAGCGTTGCTGGTGAGAGAGGAGATTAATGCAATAGAAAGGAAGGACATTAGCGTGGAGGATGTGGAATCGATATGGGTAGAGCTGCGAAACTCTAAGGGGCAGAAAACGCTAGTGGGAACTGTGTACAGGCCACCTAACAGTAGTATTGGAGTTGGGGATGGCATCAAACAGGAAATTAGAAATGCGTGCAACAAGGGTAACACGGTTATAATGGGTGACTTCAATCTGCATGTAGATTGGGTGAATCAAATTGGCAGGGGTGCTGAGGAAGAGGATTTCCTGGAATGTATGCGGGATAGTTTTCTCAACCAACATGTGGAGGAACCAACGAGAGAGCAGGCTATTCTAGACTGGGTATTGAGTAATGAGGAAGGGTTAGTTAGCAGTCTTGTTGTGCGTGGCCCCTTGGGCAAGAGTGACCATAATATGGTTGAGTTCTTCATTAGGATGGAGAGTGACAAAATTAAGTCAGAAACAAGGGTTCTGAACTTGAACAAATGTAACTTTGAAGGTATGAGATGTGAATTGGCCAAGATAGACTGGCAGGTGATTCTTAAAGGGTTGACAGTGGATGTGCAATGGAAGGTATTTAAAGACTGCATGGATGAAGTACAAAAGTTGTTCATACCAGTTTGGCAAAAGAATAAATCGGGGAAGGTGGTGCATCCATGGATAACAAGGGAAATCAGGGATAGTATAAAAACAAAAGATGAGGCATACAAATTTGCCAGAAAAAGCAGCCTACCGGAGGACTGGGAGAAATTCAGAATCCAGCAGAGGAGGACAAAGGGCTTAATTAGGAAAGGGAAAATAGATTATGAAAGGAAACTGGCAGGGAACATAAAAACTGACTGCAAAAGTTTTTATAGATATGTAAAGAGAAAGAGACTAGTTAAAACAAATGTTGGTCCCTTGCAGTCAGAAACAGGTGAATTGATCATGGGGAACAAGGACATGGCAGACCAATTGAATAACTACTTTGGTTCTGTCTTCACTAAGGAAGACATAAATAATCTGCCGGAAATAGCAGTGGAACGGGGGTCAAATAAGATGGAGGAACTGAGTGAAATCCAGGTTAGCCGGGAGGTGGTGTTGGGTAAATTGAACGGATTGAAGGCCGATAAATCCCCAGGGCCAGATAGTCTGCATCCCAGAGTACTCAAGGAGGTAGCCACAGAAATAGTGGATGCATTAGTGATAATTTTTCAAAATTCCTTAGATTCTGGAGTAGTTCCTGAGGATTGGAGGGTAGCTAATGTAACCCCACTTTTTAAAAAAGGAGGGAGAGAGAAAGCGGGGAATTACAGACCAGTTAGTCTAACATCGGTAGTGGGGAAACTGCTAGAGTCAGTTATTAAAGATGGGATAGCAGCGCATTTGGAAAGTGGTGAAATCATTGGACAAAGTCAGCATGGATTTACGAAAGGTAAATCATGTCTGACAAATCTGATAGAATTTTTCGAGGATGTAACTAGTAGAGTGGATAAGGGAGAACCAGTGGATGTGTTATATCTAGACTTTCAGAAGGCTTTCGACAAGGTCCCGCATAAGAGATTAGCATACAAACTTAAAGCACACGGTATTGGGGGTTCAGTATTGATGTGGATAGAGAACTGGCTAGCAGACAGGAGGCAAAGGGTAGGAGTAAACGGGTCCTTTTCAGAATGGCAGGCAGTGACTAGTGGGGTGCCGCAAGGCTCAGTGCTGGGACCCCAGCTATTTACAATATATATTAATGATTTGGACGAGGGAATTCAATGCAACATCTCCAAATTTGCAGATGATACCAAGCTGGGGGGTATAGTTAGGTGTGAGGAGGATGCTTGGAGGCTGCAGGGTGATTTGGATAGGCTGAGTGAATGGGCAGATGCATGGCAGATGCAGTACAATGTGGATAAATGTGAGGTTATCCACTTTGGTGGCAAAAACAGTCTACCCTGTTTTATGATGAATTATCTGAATGGTGGCAGATTAGGTAAGGGGGAGATGCAACGAGACCTGGGTGTCATGGTACACCAGTCATTGAAAGTAGGCATGCAGGTGCAGCAGGCAGTGAAGAAAGCAAATGGTATGTTAGCATTCATAGCGAAAGGATTTGAGTATAGGAGCAGGGAGGTTCTACTGCAGTTGTACAGGGTTTTGGTGAGGCCACACCTGGAGTACTGCGTACAGTTTTGGTCTCCAAATCTGAGGAAAGACATCCTTGCCATAGAGGGGGTACAGAGAAGATTCACCAGACTGATTCCTGGGATGTCAGGACTTTCATATGAGGAAAGATTGGATAGACTCGGTTTGTACTCGATGGAATTTAGAAGATTGAGGGGGGATCTTATAGAAACCTACAAAATTCTTAAGGGGTTGAACAAGCTAGATGCTGGAAGATTGTTCCCGATGTTGGGGGAGTCCAGAACAAGGGGTCACAGTCTAAGGATAAGGGGGAATTCCTTTAGGACCGAAATGAGGAAAACATTCTTTACACAGAGAGTGGTGAGTCTCTGGAATTCTCTGCCACAGAAGGTAGTTGAGGCCAGTTCATTGGCTATATTTAAGAGGGCGTTAGATGTGGCACTTGTGGCTAAAGGGATCAGGGGGTATGGAGAGAAGGCAGGTACGGGATACTGAGTTGGATGATCAGCCATGATCACATTGAATGGCGGTGCAGGCTCGAAGGGCCGAATGGCCTACTCCTGCACCTATTTTCTATGTTTCTATGTTTCTATCCACTCCATGCGGGTTAATCAACCGCCGTCGCTTTGCCGCCAGTCCACGGTGTTCCTGAGGGCTGTAGCGGCAGGAAGTCGGGGGCTGCCATATGCTCAACGGCCAGCTCAAGCGTTGTCGGCCACTGTTTACTGCCCGCGGTGCCGCGGTCCTCTGCAGTCTGTCGGGAAGCGGCCCATTTCTTTCCCTGAGTTTTCTCCATTGCTCGAGGTAGTGGGTACTCTGTGGATACAAACAAGAACAGAGTGCCCTAACCACTCTAAGTTAGCGGTACTTACCTGAGGGCTTCCTTTTTTAAACTTGCCAGTAGAGGAATGCGCAATGCGCACTCACGTGACTCCGAAGTAAAATTCAAGTTCGGCTATGGAGGTACGTGTAACTGATTCAGTCCAGGATAAATCTTCTGGGGAACAGCCTCCGGTTGGGGGTAGTTTGCAATTGTTTTATGATGAATGGTGCTGCATAACATCCAATCTATTTATACTGGACAGTGTCTCGGGGTCTCGAATTGAGTTTACATCAGGAATACATCCACCTGCACAATATATGCTTAGTCAGGTATTGTTTATTTCGGAACAGAAAGTCTACAGGTGAATAATGAAATTGGGGTTTTATTCCAAAAAGGGGTAATTGAAAAGACGGTACATTATCCTCCACAATTTGTGTCCAATATATTCCCCAGGCAGAAAAAAGATGGTGGGTGTCGAGTCATTCTGGACCTAACCCGGTTAAATTCCTATGTCTAGTATAGGCATTTTAAAATGGATACTTTCAGTACTACTAAGCAGTTGTTATCAAAAGGTTGTTATATGGCAACCATAGATCTGAAAGATGCATATTATTCAGTACAAATTCATCATCAGTACCATAGATACTTGAAATTCAGTTGGATGGGACAACTGTGGCAATTTAAAGCGTTGCCCAATGGGTTAACCTGAGCTCCTAGGTTGTTTACAAAATTGTTGAAACCAGTTCTGGCGCTACTTCGTGCCCAGAATCATATTGTGATGGCTTATTTAGATGATATTTTAATTGTAAGCAACACTCAGGAAGCAGCTGAGAAGTCGGTTTCAGCAACCAAACACGTGTTTCAGAGGTTAGGTTTCCTCATCCATCCAACAAAATACAAGCTAGTACCATCCCAAATAATTGACTACTTGGGGTTTGTCATTGATTCAGTTGATATGTCAGTGAGTTTGCCTACGGCCAAAGCTGTTGAAATCATGGAGGTCTGTAGCAGTCTCGTAGAGGAGCAACAACCCTCCATCCGGCAAGTAGCCAGTGTTATTGGTAAATTGGTTGCGGCTTTCCCTGCAGTGCAGTTTGGACCTCTGCACTATCAAGGTTTACAACGAGCTAGAGAACAAGCACTTAAAGGACATGCACGACATTTCGACAGATCAATGCAGCTGCCAACCAAAGCCATCGCTGAATTGCAATGGTGGATAATCAATATCTCACGAAGTACCAAAAACATTCTGACTCAACAACCTTCAGTGATTTTACAAACAGATTTCAGTGCTTTGCGATGGGGAGCCACAGATAGTGAGTCTAGCTGTGGTGGGAGATGGAGTTTGCAAGAGGAATTAATCCTGCAGAGGCATGGTAGAAATTACTTAGAATTGCAAGGTGCATTCTATGGGTTAAAAGCATATTATTCAGCAATGAATGATTTACATGTTCAGCTCCAGGTTCACAATACCACGGCTGTTGTTTATATCATTCACATGGGAGGAATTAGGTCAGTATCGTGATAATCCGGCTAACCTCATTTGGGACTGGTGCATTTCCTGAAATATCTGGGTCTCAGCTATCTAGCTACCAGGTAGAGATAATGTGGTGGTGGACACCAGGTCACGAAAACTTAATGACATAGAGTGGATGCTAAATCCTAATGTTTTGAAAATGATTGTCAGCCGTTATGGTTTGCCAGACATAGATCTGTTTGCATCCAGGCTAAATCACCAGTTGCTTAATTACGTTTCATGGGAACCAGATCCTGGAGCAGTAGCGGTGGATGCATTCTCGCTACATTGGGAACGTACGTTCTTTTACGCTTTTCCCCGACTCTGCCTCATTAGGCAATGTCTCACCAAAATAGAGCAGGACTCCGCCTCAGGCGTTCTGGTGGTTCTTCACTGGCCTACACAGCCATGGTTCCCATTGGTCCTGAGAATGATGACTCAGCCATTCATGACTGTCCCCAAGTGCAGTAATTTGTTGGTTGATCCGGTAACAGGAGAAAGTCATCTGTTACCTAATCGTATTAATCTGTTAATCTGCAGGTTCTGACCAGACCGTTCCAAGAGCTTGGACTGTCGAGTAGGACCGTGGATGTGATTACTGCAGCTTGGAGAGATAGCACTAAAAACAATATGTGTCTCATATTAAGAAATGGGAGATGTTTTGCTTGCAGTCAGATATATCGTATCATACTGCAAGCATACCGGATGTATTGTAGTTCCTTGCTACATTGCATTTCATTTCGGAGTCACGTGAGTGACTTAGTGAAGAACCCGCCAGCACGCATGTGCGCCATATCGTCGCTCGCATTTGCAGTCGACGGCTGGAGGAGGAGCGCGGCTCACCACCAGCCCTCAAAAGGACCAACTCAGGTAAGTATAACCAACCTTGAGCTGGTTGGGTTTGTCTGTTTGTGTATTTTTCCCTACAGAAAACCATGGACAAAAGGAGTAAGAGCCGCAGGACATCCGCTAGGACCTGTCGGCCACCGAGCCCGGAGCTCCCTTCTACAGCAGCTGCTGGAAGGACCGGGAAAAAGGCGCGAAAATCGGGGAGCCCTGTAGTCACAGGACCCGAATCACCGACACAGCTGAGCTCTAGCGGAGTTCCCGCAGAGCAAGAAGTCGGAACAGCGCCGGAGCAGGTGGACCCTGACTCCATTTCTCTCTCGCCAACTGGATCATTGGCAGAGGTGAGCAAAAAGGGTTTACGTGCTGCTGCACGGCCCTTCTCCCTGAGCCCTCATAGCAGAGCCAGGGATAGAGCTCGAGAACCCAGCCCTTTACGGGCAGAGGGTTCACCAGGAGCCGCTAGATTGCGGCCTGGTGCATCAACGAGACCTGAGTCCACTGGCAGACCAAGGAGGGCCAGTAGAGACTCACCACCTAGTTGGGCCAGGAGCAGTCACACAGGTGGAGTCTCACCACGGTCACCGCTTCCCCCGCTGGGGGCTGGACGGGATCGTACGCCGTCTGGGTCCAGGAAAAGGACAGTCGGCAAGCCCGTGCGGATGTCGGGTGACCACGCCGAGGCGTCGGGTGCCGACTTTTCGCCGCCTATGCCCTCAGAGGCAGCCGGATACAGCTCAGCCAAAAGAAGGCGTATGAGCAGATCCGCGCGGGAGTCGTTCAGTTTCGCTGAGGCGGCTGGTAGCGACTTATCGTCACGGCACCGACATTACCTCGATGAGGTACGGGCCGATGATAGGAGCCTCAGAAGTTCCTTCGGGCATGAGGACTCTACCGCCCATTCACGCACGATGAAGGGCGCATAGACCGGATGGAGAGGATCATGGAACAACTCCTGCTCAATCAAAGACAGGAAACTCACAGTTCCAGGGGACTCATGAACATATCCCCATCATCTATGGGTAGCATGAGGCCAGAAGAGGAGGAAATCTTGGTACATGCCCCAGTTGCACCTGAAGTTCCCCAGGAAGAACTCCTGGACGTGGCAGCCAAGTTTGGATTACCCATATCAACGGGACAACCCCTTGACTCCAAGTTGGCTGCTACCATAGATTTCCTCACGAACCATCAGCTACAGGAGGAGGTCCTTGCAAAGGCCATGGATAGACATAAGGCGCCGGGCAATTGCAATTCGCTCAATGTGCCTATAGTCAACATGCCTATTTGGGGCAATATCAGCCCAGGCATTCGAACTCAGGAAGTGAAATTACAAAGAATCCTGAAGTTGCTTACATCTGGGATAACCGCGTTTGCAAGGTCGGTGGATGGAGTGGATCTAAACACCGAACAGGAGGATGCCCTGGCTCTACTTTGCAACACGCAATACGAAATTAATGCTTTTAGAAAAAGCATTATTAAGCCAACATTAAACCCCAAATTTGCGGAAATATGTAGAGCACCTCCAACACCACCACCCAGACAGCTATTCGGAGAAGACCTCCCGAAGCAGGTCAAAGATCTAGATGACCATGCAAAAACAGTGGGTCTGATGAGGTCACACACCATGACCAGACAGACGGCCAAGAAAACACCTTTTTTCAGGCCACGAGGTCATACCGAAAGGCCAGCAAGGACCTACGTTCCGGCGTCTCCTATGCACCAACAGCCTCAACAGCCCAGGCCTTTTTTAGGGCTAGGCCCTCAACGGCCAGCATGGAAAATGCGGTTTCCTTACTACCAGCGCAACCCAGCACCTCCACGTCCCACCAAACACGCCAGGGACCACCGATAACCATGAAGGTAAGGCGGTCTGGGTTTCATGCACTGGCATTTCTAACCTCACATGTTGGGGGTAGGCTACGGGGGTTCAAGGAGGCATGGGAAAACATCACCTCGGATGAGTTTATTTTACAAAGTATTCAGGGTTATGAGATTGAGTTCACAAATGGCCAAATTCCTCCACCTCAGCATATGCCGAATCGCAGATTTTCACTTTCCAGGAAGGAAACAGCAGTAGGCTATGCTGAAATATTAAGGCTACTAGAGAAAGGTGTGATAGAAAGAACCACACATGAGCCGATTGAGTTTGTTTCCAATATATTTAATAAAACCAAAAAAGTGGTGGATGTCGAGTCATTATAGATCTAACCCATTTGAATATCTTTGTACAATATACCCATTTCAAAATGGACACGTTTGAAACAGCCAAATCTTTGATTTCTGATGGCTGCTTCATGGCATGCATTGACTTGAAAGATGCATACTATTCAGTATCCGTTCAGAAACATCACAGGAAGTTCTTGAAATTCATCTGGATGGATCAACTTTGGCAATATAAAGCTTTGCCCAATGGGCTTACCACAGCCCCTAGATTGTTTACCAAATTACTTAAACCAGTGTTAGCCACACTGAGGAGGGCAAATCACATGGTCATGGCTTATCTAGATGATATCCTCATTATTGGGCACACATTGGAATCAGCAAAATTGGCAGTTTCAGCCACCGTGGAAATATTCCAAAAAATGGGATTTATTATCCATCCAGATAAATCAAAGTTCTGTCCTTCACAGATCATGGACTATCTGGGGTTCACGATAGATTCCAATCACATGATTGCCACCATACCAACTAACAAGGTTGGGGATGTCATTCTAACATGCAAGAACCTGGTCTGCGCCAGTATACCATCAATCAGACAAACTGCTAAGGTAATTGGGAAAATTGTAGCAGTTTTTCCAGCTGCTCAATTCGGACCTTTACATTATCAAAATTTACAAAGATCCAAGATTTCAGCATTGAAATTGAATGCTGGACATTTTGATAGACCTATGCAGCTGCCACTAAAGGCAAAAATTGAGTTACAATGGTGGAATGACAATATCCATAACTCATTTAAACCCATCATTGTGCCTCGTCCGGTGGTATACTTACAAATAGACGCAAGCTCCCATGGCTGGGGAGCTACGGACAACAACACTAGTTGTGGGGGGCAGATGGGATTCACTAGAATCTACCCTTTTGTTAACACAAGGGATAAATTATTTGGAGATGCTTGGGGCATTCCACAGACTTAGAGCTTATTGTTCAAACCTTACTGACACTCATGTCCGTCTCCAAATAGACAACACCACTGCGGTGGCATATCTAAATCATATGGGTGGTACCAGGTCAATTTCATGTGATGAATTGGCGAATACAATTTGGCTCTGGTGTATTCAAAGGAATATTTGGATTTCAGCTACCTATTTACCAGGTAAGCTCAACACAGTGGCGGACACCAGGTCACGGAAATTCAATGACAACATCGAGTGGATGTTGAATTCCCAAATATTCGATCAAATTACAGCCAAATTTGGTAAGCCGGATATTGACCTTTTTGCGTCACGGTTAAACCATCAAGTACCAACATATGTATCATGGGAGCCAGATCCTGGGGCAATGGCGATGGACGCTTTCTCGCTAGTCTGGGGGAAATGGTTTTTCTATGCATTTCCCCCATTTTGCCTCATCAGTCGGGTATTGCGGAAAATCCAGCTAGATGCTGCTAATGGCATTCTTATCATACCCGACTGGCCTACTCAGTCATGGTATCCGGTGGTCCTTGGCATGATCAGTCAACCATGGGTCCTCTTAGAGGGTTGCCCACAATTGGTGACGAACCCCGTTTCAGGGGAACCACACCCCTGCCATAGTAATTTGAATTTATTGGCTTGCAGGATTTGAACAGACCATTACTGAAGTATGGCCTATCATCGAGGACCATGGATACCATGGGAGCATCATGCAGGGAGTCCACAAGACGGCAATATTTATCGCACATCAGGAAATGGGAAACCTACTGCGGCCGCTTGGACATTGCATATGACTCTGTTTCAATCACAGATGTGCTGGAGTTCCTTGCGGGGTTACATCATGATGAACACCTCAGCTATAGTGCCATCAACAGCGCCAGGAGCGCACTATCATACTACCTCAATTTGGAGGTAGGATCCAATAAACTGGTGTCCAAACTGATGCGGGGAATATTCAATTCCAATCCGCCTAGACCGCGTTACAACGTCACCTGGGATATTGGGAATGTACTGACCCTGCTCAGGACGTGGTCGCCCATGATTGGGCTTGAATTGGACAAACTCACCCTGAAGTTGGTGATGTTATTGGCACTTACTTCGGCACAAAGGGTACAGACTCTTCACAAGATCAAGATTGATAGAATGATCTCTACCCCTGAAAAGGTTATTTTCTTTATTGATGAATTGCTTAAACAGCACAGGCCCAGATTCACAGGGCTGCAGCTGGTGTTTCCAGCATACCCCGCTGATGCCAGGCTATGTTTAGCCACCCACATCCGCCACTATATTAAAGTGACGCGGAAATTAAGGGGAATGGAGCAATACTTGCTAATCAGCCATAAGAGACCTCACCATAGAGTGATGGTACAGACTATCTCCAGATGGCTCAGAATCGTCTTGAACGAAGCAGGTATAGATACTAATGTATTTAAATCCCATTCCACCAGGGCTGCATCAACGTCGGCGGCAAAGGTCATGGAGGTGCCCATGGACCATATACTAGCCACAGCGGGATGGGCCAGTGAAGCCACTTTTTAGCGGTTTTATAATAAACCTATTACCGCTCTTGGAATGTTCGCAGAAGCTGTACTGAATGCAGGCCGAGAACATTCGACTATTCCCCAGTGAAGGGTTTTTTCTTTTGTTATTATTAATAAATATTATTATTTTTCAGAACAGCAGTCTGAAAATTTTGATTACTCCTGTCCATCCTTATCGTGGCGTGTGTGATAGCATGGACGTTGTCCAGAGCGTGTAATCACAGAGCTTTGAAGTCTTCACGAAGTCACTCACGTGACTCCGAAATGAAATAGTAAGATTAAACGAGAACTTACCAGTTTGAAGTTTGATCTTTATTTTATGAGGAGTTGCGATGAGGGATTTCGTGCCCTCCGTTCCCAACCCTCGATCATAAAGTCAACTGGTAACTAGAGTCTCTTCAATCTTACTATCACAAGTCATTTCTTTGGTTTGTTGGTTCTGTGATTCCACACCGCTGCTTTGAAGAGATGTCGCGCATGCGTGCTGGCGGGTTCTTCACGAAATCCCTCATCGCAACTCCTCATAAAATAAAGATCAAACTTCAAACTGGTAAGTTCTCATTTAATCTTACTATTTTGATGAACACTTGAGCTATAGTGCCATTAGTAGTGCTCGGATTGCTTTGTCCTCCTTAGGGCAGTTTTCAGAACAACAATCTATCGGGTCTCATCCGCTAGTGTCCCAATTTATGAGAGGTATCTTTAACAGAAACCCTCCTAAGCCTAGATATACAGAAATCTGGGATGTGAGTATAGTTCTCACACTGCTTCTGCAATGGGCACCAATCACATCTTTTCAGAAGTTAATGCTTAAAGTGGTTATGCTCATGGCGCTAGTATCAACGCCACAGGTTCAAACATTGCAAAAGCTATGGCTGGATAGCATGTATTCTTCCGTAGATAACATGACGTTTTATGTATATGATTTAATCAAACAAAGCAGGCCAGGTATGGCCGGAACCAAAGTAAGCTTTAAAGCATACCCAGTTGACCAAAGGCTATGTGTAGGCACGCACCTGAGTCAATATATTGAGGTAACTAAGAATCTCAGAGGCTCTGAAACAGCAATGCTCATCAGCTACAAAAAACCTCATAAAAAGGTGTCAGTACAAATTATTTCTAGATGGTTGAAACATGTTTTGGATTGTGCTGGAGTAGACACTCATGTGTTTAAATCTCACTCCACCAGGGCGGCATCAACAGAAGGCACAGGACATGCCTCTAGATAAAATCCTCAGGGCCGCAGGATGGTCTAGGGAGGTGACCTTCTCCATGTTTTATGACAAACCTGTCCTGGCAGTGCAAGGTTTTGGGCATGCTGTTTTGGGTTCCATTTGATTTCTTTTATAAATTTCATTTGCCATTTTCCCCTGGGATAGAGGGGTTATTACTGTTTATAATTTAAAAATGTTTATTGAATAATTTGGGCAATGTTCAATACATTATTTGTTCACTCCTGTGTCAACTCAAGCAGTGTGTCGTATGGAATGGATCTACGGCATGAAATCACAGAGCTTGAAATCTTCACGTAGTCACTCACGTGACTCCAAAGAAAATAGTAAGATTAAATGAGAACTTACCAGTTTGAAGTTTGATCTTTATTTTATGAGGAGTTACGATGAGGGATTATGTGATTATGAGGCTCCCGACCCTCATAATCGCAAAGATCATCTGGTAGTTCTAGTCCTCTGAGTCTTACTATATCACCAACTATAGTTACTGTGTTTTCACGCCACTGCTTTGAAGTATGATGCGCATGCGCCTGGCGGGGCTTCTTCACGTAATCCCTCATCACAACTACTCATAAAATAAAGATCAAACTTCAAACTGGTAAGTTCTCATTTAATCTTACTATCATCCATCATAGTTCCATGTTATATCACTTTCTCATCCACTTCCATCACATTAGGGGCAATTTACAGAGGCTAATTCACCTACAAATTCCCATATCTTTGAGATGTGGGACAAAGCCAGAGCACACAAGGTTATAGGGAGAACATGGTCACAGGGAGAACATGCAAACTCCACGCAGACAACATCCGAGCTCAGGATCAAAACCAGGTTTACGGTGCTGTGAGGCAGCAGCTCCAGCAGTTGCACTGCTGTATTGCACTGCTGTAAGTAATTTTCTGTTGCAAATTCATTTCATATACTTTTGGTCATTTCTTCAAGTATAAAGAGAGAAAGAATAAGTGTCTTGCCTCTCAGCAGACCTTTGGCCTATTTTATGATTTGCCAAAAAGAATTGAGCTTTCGTAATATAGGGGAAGTTTTACTTTTTCTACCACCCCATTTCTTTACAGGAACTGTGTGTCAATCTGAAATTATTTTTATCAGCTTTGCATGCAACTTACAAACTTGACATCAGCAGAGTTTAGTAACTTGCAGGATCTGAATCGGTTTTATCTGTGGGTCCCTGTATAACTTATCAAGTTTTTATGTTTATTTTATAGTGCATTGTTAAAAACATAGAAACATAGAAAATAGGTGCAGGAGTAGGCCATTCGGCCCTTCGAGCGAGCACTGCCATTCAATATGATCATGGCTGATCATCCAAAATCAGTAGCCGTTCCTGCTTTCTCCACATATCCCTTAATTCTGTTAGCCATAAGAGCTATATCTAATTATCTCTTAAATATATCCAGTGAATTGGTCTCCACTGCCTTTTATGGCAGAGAATTCCACAGATTCACAACACTCAGGGTGAAAAGGTTTTTCCTCCTAAATGGCCCACCTTTATCCTTAAAGGATACCCTGGTTCTGGACACCCCCAGCATCGGGAACATTTTTCCTGCATTGTTCTAGTCCTTGGCAGTGAGCTTGTAACCGCTGACAAAACCTATTGTAAAGTGCATAGACTAGTACATGTGAGAAACCAGAAGCACAAGGAAGTTGTACCTAATTAAGGCCTCTTCACAGGTGCTCTTTAATTCTCTCCAGCAATTGTTGCAGCCCAAATGGTCAAATTATGGTGAAATTTATAACCCAACAATAAATATTACATGTGCTACACCATATTCCTTTATTCATAAAACAAGACAAACTGATTTCACAAATGAAGACGCAGTGCTGAAGTACCTCAATGGGTCAAGCAGCATCGGTGAAGAATGTGGATAGGTGACATTTCAGGTGGTGTTCCTTCATCAGATTGATTGTGGTTAGGGAGAGGAAGCTGGAAGAGAAGTGGGGGCTGAACAAAGTTTGGTAAGTGATATGTGTTTACAGGTGAGTGGTGTTTTGATTGGCAAATGGTTGAACAAAGGTCAGAGATGAAAAGACAATAGGGTAGTCAGAATAGGACATAAAAGGGAAAAAAGGCACAACATGTAAAGTTAGAGGAAGGATGCTGACAGGGCAAAGGGGAAAGGGAGAAATGGGTTAGTATCCAGATCGGGCCCTCACCTGTACCCACCTAACACTTGCCTGGCTTTATCCCACTCCCACAAATCTTCCAGCTTTCTCCTTCCCATCATAGTAAGTCCAAAGAAGGCTCCTGACCCAAAACATCATCTATCCATCCATCCATCCATCCATCCATCCATCCATCCATCCATCCATCCATCCATCCATCCATCCATCCATCCATCCATCCATCCATCCATCCATCCATCCATCCATCCATCCATCCATCCATCCATCCATCCATCCATCAAACTCTGATCTTGTGCTCTTCCGGTTTGCTCGTTGTTTCTATTTGCACAAAAACAGTAACTGATAGCACTATGATTTTTCGCCAGCTCACTCACCTGCTGAGAGTGCAACAAGTTTTGTTCTGATCAGTGGTCTATTGTAAAAGTTAGCGAGGTTTAAAAATCTGAATAAAACACACGTGCGCAGATCGATCTACTCTCCTTCCAGCCAGCGCCACACGGATTGGTGTCTTCTCCTGTCACTCCGTGGGACAGTCCGCCCCTTCCTGCACCATCACGTCTTTACTGGAGCTGAGGGACGCTGTGGGTGGCCGGTGGAAGTCTCGAAGCAGACACAATTTTCGGAGGGACCAGAAGCAGCCCAACCCGGCGCGACGCGGGAGTTGTTGCAAAATGGAAAGCGGAGAATCTTATCCCAGTGGAGGAGAGTGTCCAGCGCCCACTGTGAGTCCCAAATGCACCGCCATCACAACACCCCACAGCTCCAGCCCCTTCCCCTCTGTTCCCCCTTGCTAACCCCCCCCCCCCCGCCGCCGCGGCCGTATCTGCTGGTGCTTCCAGGCCACGTTGAGGATATGGCTGATGCTCCTCCAGGGCACACAAGAAGGGAGAGGAGTGTCAACCTCGAGAGCCTGGGTAGGGGAGGAGAGGGGATAGAGGGCGAGTAGGGAAGTAGGGAGGGGAGAGGATTTATGGAGGGAGGGAGGGAAGGAGGGAGTGACTGAGGGTAGTGGAAAGCAGAGGTGAGGGAGGGATTGAGGGAGGGTAGGAGGGGAGGGGAAAGAAGAGGGAGGAAGTGAGGAGGGGGAGTGGGGGAGGTAGGGAGTTGGGAATAGAGGGAGAGGAGGACAGTGGGGGAGGTGAGGTGGGATAGTGGGGAGGATAGGGATAGGTGAGGAGTGCAGGAGGTGGGGGATTGAGGGATATGAGGGGGTAGGGAGGGGTATGAGTTATGGAGGGAGGGAGTGACTGAGGGTGGAGAAAGGAGAGGGAGAGAGAAGTGAGGGAAGGGGTTGGGGAGGGGAGGAGGAGAGGGGAAAGAAGAGGGAGGGGGAGAGGGTGCTAGGGATGAGGGGAAATGAGCTGCGCCTGTGCATTTGGGGGCTATGGGTGAGTGGTGGAATATTGTGTTGGGGTGCCAAGCCTCCTGTGTGACAGGGACCCAACAGGTCCCACTAGTCTAGTAGCTCTTATAGCTCTTAGGGCTAACGGAATCATGGGATATGAGGAGAAAGCAAAAATGGGGTACTAATTCTGGATGATCAGCCATGATCATATTGAATGGCGGTGCTGTATCAAACAGCTGAATGGCCTACTCCTGCACCTATTTTCTATAGAAACATAGAAATTAGGTGCAGGAGTAGGCCATTCAGCCCTTCGAGCCTGCACCGCCATTCAATATGATCATGGCTGATCATCCAACTCAGTATCCCGTAACTGCCTTCTCTCCATACTCTCTGATCCCCTTAGCCACAAGGGCCACATCTAACTCCCTCTTAAATATAGCCAATGAACTGGCTTCAACTACCCTCTGTGGCAGAGAGGTCTAGAGACCCACCACTCTCTGTGTGAAAAAAATCCTTCTCATCTCGGTCCTAAAGGACTTCCCCCTTATCCTTAAGCTGTGACCCCTTGTCCTGGACCTCCCCAACATCGGGAACAATCTTCCTGCATCTAGCCTGTCCAACCCCTTAAGAATTTTGTAAGTTTCTATAAGATCCCCTCTCAATCTCCTAAATTCTAGAGAGTATAAACCAGGTCTATGCAGTCTTTGTTCATAAGACAGTCCTGACATCCCAGGAATCAGTCTGGTGAACCTTCTCTGCACTCCCTCTATGGCAATAATGTCCTTCCTCAGATTTGGAGACCAGAACTGTACGCAATACTCCAGGTGTGGCCTCACCAAGACCCTATACAACTGAAGTAGAACCTCCCTGCTCCTATACTCAAATCCTTTTGCTATGAAAGCTAACATACCATTCACTTTCTTCACTGCCTGCTGTACCTGCATGCCTACTTTCAATGACTGGTGTACCATGACACCCAGGTCGCGCTGCATCTCCCCTTTTCCTAATCGGCCTCCATTTAGATAATAGTCTGTTTTCCTATTTTTGCCACCAAAGTGGATAACCTCTCATTTATCCACATTGTACTGCATCTGCCAAACATTTGCCCACTCACCCAGCCTATCCAAGTCACCTTGCACTATGTTTCTATGTATATCCATGTTCTCTACCATGCTGCATGACCCGCTGAGCTGCTCCAGCATGTTGCAAGAAAACTGAGTTACTCCAGCATTTTGTAAGAATATTTACGGGTACTCTCTCTGGTCGAGTAACTTTTGCATCCTATACTTGACACATTAATTATGAGCTTCACCATCTCACTGTAGAATGCAAACATACAGTCAATTGATGTCCTTGGCAAATTCTCAGCTGCATTGCCATCACACCTGCGTTGTCAATATTCAGTGAGTTCTTACCTCTTTTGAAATCTATTACAGAGCTAACAGATTCATACACATGCGACATGAGCTCAAAGTGCATTAAATGTGTTTAAAGGCTTTTCATTGACTGCCTCTGGATACACACCATTGCAATCCAGAGAGATCATAGTCACAATACAGCATCCATACATTCTGAATACACCAATTAGTGTTCACTACCAACATGAAGTAATACTACAATTGTTGTAAATCATGCCCTTTGGTGAAAGGATACTTTGCAACTGTGACCCAGAATACACTTTGAAGTGTGGATTATGACTTTGTTTTTAATGAATAACCTTCATACAGTTTACAGTTTGGATTTAAGCCTCCTGTTGTTTTTTATCTGTCCTTATTTTTCGATGGACCTAAGCACATATCTTCAGTGCGGTATTGAAGGGATGTTGCCTGCGTCTGTGTTTCTTTCTAGATGGAATCTTCAAGCAGATTTGTGACACTTTGGTTGGGTATAAACTCACATTAGTTGAGAAAATGAAGGAAAGATCGACTGGCACCCCGGGCAACCACTATCACTAAGCCAATAACATGGGAGAGGATTATCTAGTTAGGCATCTCATTGCTATTTGAAGGCCCTCACCATTGCAAAATTGCCCACCACCATAATGGGCACCAATCTGAATAAATGTATTCATTGGCTGCAGCACACTTTGTAACATTTTAAACATGTGAAAAGTTCAATATAAATGCAAATTCATTTTACTTGCTCTGAATGAAGACACGTTGTAGATTCCTTTCTCATTGTTGTGTCTATTTTTAGATTTGGGAGCAGCTTGTAAGAATTTGAAATGTGAATGACTTGACCGCATAACACAAAATTAATATAATTATGATAGTGTTTTTTCCTCCTTGTATCAAGAGAAACATAATAAAGAATGTCTAAAAAGAATATAGCATCAAAAATAGCCAGAGCTTCAAAAGTACAACTGATTAATTTCTGCAAAAGCCATCATTTTCTTTTATATCCCTTCTGTAATCTGTTTATGCTAAAGATGCTGATTTTCTGCCAGGACTCTATCTTATGATCCTCTTGAGATGCCTACAAAATGTTATGCATAAGCAGCTGGAGGGGGCATTTGAGTATAATTTGTCTACGCTCAGCCAGGGTGTCTAATCTGCACTTACCAATTAGCCCAGCAGGACAACTGATGTTTGAACCTCATGGTGACTTAATTGCATTTTATTCCAGAGAACCAGAACAATCCACAACAGTTCCAAATGATGTTCCACCCTGTTATCTGATTCAATGTCTCTAATTTTAAAAAAAGGAGATGAATGAATACAAATACATTGGTCTGTTATAAAGACAAACAAGAGTTCAAGGAGGAAAGGTACCAATGAACAATTTTAATTACACTGAATGAAGTACATTCAGGAATGCAGGAAACATTCAGAACCAGGGGCCACAGCCTTAGAATAAAGGGGAGGTCATTTAAGACTGAGGTGAGAAAAAACTTTTTTACCCAGAGAGTTGTGAATTTATGGAATTCCCTGCCACAGAGGGCAGTGGAGGCCAAATCACTGGAGAGAGTTGGATAGAGCTCTAGGGGCTAGTGGAGTCAAGGGATTTGGGGAGGGCAGGCACGGATTATTGATAGCGGGCGATCAGCCATGATCACAATGAATGGCGGTGCTGGCTTGAAGGGCCGAATGGCCTCCTCCTGCACCTATTTTCTATGTTTCTATGTCTACATGGAATGACAAATGAAATATGGGGAAAGATCTTGTTGCCACCCACTCACAATCCTTTCACACTAGTGCAACAGGGAACCAGCACCAGGGACCCAGGTTTGATCCTGATCTACGATTCTATCTGTGGATTTGTTTGTTCTTTGCTCGGGATTACCTGGGTGCTTTACTTCCACAGTACATCCCATAAATTTGTTGGTGGGATTACGTCAAAACGTTGGCTACTATAAATTAACTTTTAGTGTAGATTCACGACAAAAAGCACCAAAGAGGATTTGATGGGCTTGATTGATAGCTGTAATGGTGCAAAGGAAGACAAGGTGAGAGGGTGACGTTTGTGGGATTGTTTCCCTGGGGCTGGCATGGAATTAATGGGCTGAAGAGTCGGTGTTTGTGTCCTTATAAGAATGAACACATAAATCTGATCAGATAAGAAGTGTCAATTTGTGCTGCCACTGGCATGACAGTGACATGACAACCACAGTGGTAACACAAATTGGTGCAGCGATTGGACCCTGCATGTTCATGTTTCTTCTGAAGAATTTTGCACAGCAACAAACAGCATGCCTAGGTTTGTCAATCGCAGAAACGATTTTTAAAAAACATCTCTTATATTTAAGAAGCAATTAGGAAGGTATGTGGATAGGACAGGTTTAGAGGGATATGGGCCAAACGCTGGCAGGTGGGACTAGTGTAGATGGAGAAGGGTCTCGACCTGAAACGTCACCTATTCCTTTTCACCAGAGATGCTGTCATACCCACTAAGTTACTCCAGCTTTTTGTGTGTATCTTTAGTGTAGATGGGATATGTTGGTTGGTGTGGGCAAGTTGAGCCGAAAGGCCTGTTTACACGCTGTATGACTGACTCTATATTCAACAGTTTTCAAAAGTATTAAAAATGAAGTAAATAAGTTATTCTTTTTTTTAATGCAGAATTGATATTGTTAATGTAATGTGTGTGTTTTTTTAATGGTTAAAGTACCTTGCCTTTACTATCTAAACATTTGCCTTCCAGTTCCAATTGAAATCAGTGTGGACCAGATCCTGCACCAGCTCTCACGTGATGTAAGATCTGGTGCCAGGGAGTCACAGCAAAACAAGGACCTGACATTGGACTCACTGTGCAGAGTGAATTGACTGATTCACTCTTCCACATGTGGGACACAGATGATGCTGAATGCATCAGACAGCACAACTGCAGAAGCCCAAACCATCAGCAACAACCAGCAATACCTCGCTCATTATTTTAGTTCTGTTTTACACTCCACCATTTTAGGTTTATGCCTTAGCTGCTGTGGACAAAGTATAGCTACACGTTTTACAACAAGGATGTGGTTTAAACACACAAAGACGAATCAACATAATTCTTTCTTCCCAAGGAAGCTGTGAATAATGGATCAATTAAATTTTTACAGTTGATATTAGAATTTTCTTTCTGAGATGGAACAACTAGGGTTATGGTATAAAGGTATGTTAATAGACCTGAGGCAGAGATCAATTATGGTCTAATTGAATGGTAGAAGTTGAAGGAATGAAATAACCCTTTCCTTTTCTTTTATATTTATTCAAAATTTAATCAAAGGCAGATTTATCACATTTTCCCATTCCTTTGAGGGATATTTTGTACCCTCAACTAATTCAATGCAACAAATCAAGTGCAAACAATCTAAATTGCATTCAGTTCTGTAATGAGCAGACAAATTACAAGCTGATTCATTGAAGCAAGGAGGAGACCTGGAGGGGAGAGGGGGGGGGATGAAAGCTGGAAGAGGGCTGATGACGGGACAAAGTCCAGCATGTGATTGGTGGATACGGGCAACAGGGGGGACGGGTGGGTTGGTTGATCGGCAGATGGTTGGGCAGAGATGAAAAGACAAAAAAAGTGTGAGTAAGGATAAAGGAGGCATAAATTGTAAAGCTGGAGGAAGGAATATAGGGGGCTGAGGGAACAAATGGGTGCAAGAAGATAGACACAAAAAGCTGGAGTAGCAGCAGGACAGGCAGCATCTCTGGAGAGAAGGAATGGGTGACGTTTCGGGTTGAAACCCTGCTTCAGATAAATTAGTCCAAATCCAGTTAGGGTACATGGAAGGGGAGGGGTGGGGAATGGGGGGAAGTCAGAAGTGGGGTTGGCTATTTGGAGCAGCTAATTGTTTTCCAAGTGCTGGCAGATCTTACATTGACTCTGTGCTTATTGTTGTTACTGGGTGGATTTGGGAAACAAGGAAGGTGCACAGATTTCCAGTAAGAAGAATCTTCTTTGCAGAAACACTAATTATTTATTTTCCAGGAACCAGGGCAGATAAAACACTATTTGTTTTCCAGGAACCAGAAAATAAACAATGTATTATCTACTAGCTAAACTAGGTGGCTAATTATAAAAATATATCTTTTCGTTTAATGTATTGCAGTTATGAAAAAAAACACATTTGGGAAAAGAAGACTTGCATGAAAATAGAAGGGTGACTCATGGCTGAAATGCCATTTCCAGATCAAGAAAGATGAGCCTTGAAATATTTAATGATAGCGATGTGCTGGAAACACTTAGTAGTTCAGACAGTGTTCATATAAAGGGAAATACGGAGTCAATATTATAGATGAATAAGCTTACAGCAGAGCTGGCCAGTTCTGGCCAGAAAAAGCAGAAAAATAGAAACTGTTGAATTCAGTATCTAGTTCCAAAAGCTGAAATGCTCCCAGATGGAAAATGAGATGCTTCTCCTCAACCTTTACATTGGACATTGCAGAAAGCCACAGATGAATAGGTCACATCGAAAGTTGGTTGGAGAATTGAAGTGACAGGTACTTGGAAGCTCAAAGATGCCCCTTAATGATGAGCGACCTTTCCCTGTCAGGTCTCCGTTGTCGTTGGGGCCTAGCACTGTGGTGAGGCATCCAACCGGAAGGACCTGTGGCTCCAGTCGCGGAGCCTGCGACTCATCATCGTGGAGCTGGCCGGCTTCGGAGCGTGGAGAGCTGTGGTGGCGCGCGGCTGCGACCTGACTTCGGCGCTTCGGAGGCTCCAGCCGCAGGCCCGGTGGACGGTGACATTGGGAGCTTATGGGTCCCTGGTGGCAGACCGCTTTTCGGAGCTCCCACAATGGCAACATCTCCCGCCCGAATTGCAGGGTTGAAAATGGCCCGGAGCGGGGCCTTAAATTGCCCGGCATGGCTTTAACGGCTGCAGGACTTGCCATCGCCCGCCGGGGACTCCAACATCAGGAGCAGGGCCTTACATCACGGGACATGCCATCGCCCGCCTGGGGCTTTGGCATCGGGAGAAGAATGGAGGACGGGGAGAGACAATGACTTTGTCTTCCAGCACAGTGAGGAGGAGACTCACTGTGATTGATGTTTGTGTAAATTGTGATAATTGTGTGTCTTGGTTTTTTTCTTGTTGTATGACAGCAGAAACCAAATTTCGTTTGAACTTCATTTGAGGTTCAAATGACAATAAACGGTATTGTATTGTATTGTTTTATCAAAGAATCATACAGCATGGAAACGGGCCCCTTTGGCGCACGCTTACCAACATGCCGCTCTGCACATATCCTTCCTGCCTGTGTTTGGCCCTTATCCCTCTAAATCTCTCCTATTCATGTACCTGTCCAATAGTTTTTTAAACATCATGATAGTTCCTGGCTCAACTACCTCCTCCAGCAGTTCACTCCATATTCCTATCACCTTTTATGTAAAAAGATTGTCCCTCAAGTTCCTAATGCATTTTCCCTCTCTCATCTTAAACCTATGACCTCTGGTTCTTGACTTCCCTACACTTGGTAAAAAACTGTGCATTTACCTTATCTATTCCTCTAACGATCATATATACCTCTATAGAATCACCTTACACCCTCCTGCGCTCCACGGAATAAAGCCTTAGCTTCATTGTGTGAATGAATGAATGATACTATTCATTCTGCCAATATGAGCTATTGGCTGGTAGCTGAACAGCTCCCTATAGCTCAGGCCATTTAGTCAAAGCACCATCCTCGTAAATCTTCTCTGCACCCTTTCCAGCTTAACAACTTTCCCATAACAGGGTTGACCAAAACTGAACACAATACTCCAAACATAGCCTCACCAATGTCTTGTACAACTGTAACATGACCTCCCAACTTCCACACTCAATACTCTGGCTGAAGGCCCATGTGCCAAAAGCCTTTTTGACCACATTATCCACCTGTGGTAAGAACTGTGTACCTTCATTCCCTGATCCCTCTGCTCTAGAACGTTCCCCAGAGCCCTGCCATTCACTGTTTAGGCCCTGGCCTGGTTAGACTTCCTAAAATTCCATAACTTGCACTTTTCTGTATTAAACTCCACCAACCATTCCTCAGCCTACCTGCCCAACCGATGTTACAATTTTTGACAACCATCATCACTATGTGCAATGCCATCTACTTTGCGAACTTACAAATCATGCCTTGTGCGTTCTCATCCAAATCATTGATATAGATTCCCAGCACTAGACCCTGAGGCACTCCACTAGTCATAGCCCTCCAGTTGAAAAAACAACCTTCCACCATTACCTTCTGTTTCCTTCCATGAAGCCAATTTTCTCTCGATTCAGTTGTCATGCCTTGGATCCCACGTAATCTTTTGCTTTGAATTATTCTTTGATTTGTGTTTGGTTTCCTCAATGAAGAGGAAACCAAATTGTGAGTCCTCATTGCATTATACCAGATTGGAAGAAGTATAAATGAATAACTGTTTCAACTTGAAGGACTGTTTTGGTTCCTGGATGGTGGGAAGTAATGAGGTAAAGGGCAGATCATGTGATGAGTGGAGCAATGGACTGTGGAGATGTAAGCATGGGAGTTGCAGAAAGAGTGGTCTCTTTGAAATGTTGAAAGGGAAGAGGAGGTAGTCTTGTCTGATGATGGAAATTGTAAATAGTCATAGTCATGCAGTATGAAAATAAGCCCTTCAGCCCAACTTGGCCATGATGGGTCCATCTCCCTCAAAACCTGAATATGGAGGCTGGCAGATTGAAATGTGAGGATCCCTACTGCATTGGTAACTGGTCGCACTTTAGGAGAGGTCAGATTTTGGGAATTGAAAGAAGAAACGGTCCTATGTAATCTTCCTTGAGCCTATGAGTAGAACTTACATGTTTGAGTAGCAAAGCATTCAGATTCAGAATATCCAAGATGGTGGTAATTGCGATCTATTATATGCTGCAGGCAGTAAATTATACCACTTAGCCCCTGCTGGACCCTCTGCAGTTTGCATACCGGGCCAATAGATCTGTGGATGATGCAGTCAACCTGGGCCTGCACGTCATCGTCCAGCTCCTAGACCGCCAGCGGACCTATGCAAGGATTTTTTTTGTTGATTTTAGCTCTGCTAAAATTCAACACCATTGTGCCAGAGCTACTACACTCCAAACTCTCCAAGTTGACTGTGCCTGAACCCCTCTGTCGGTGGATCACCAGCTTCCTGACAGACAGGAAGCATCCTGTGAGGCTGGGAAAGCACATCTCGGACCCTCAGCATAGGAGCACCGCAAGGCTGCGTGCTCTCCTCTACTCTCTCTACATCAATGACTGCACCGTCACAGACTCCTATGTCAAGCTTCTCAAGTTTGCGGACGACACAACCCTGATTGGACCGATCCAGGATTGGGGAGGAATCTGCCTACAGACAGGAAGTGACACAGCTGGCATCTTTAGGAGAGCTCCCCCTCCCCTCACCCCACTCTCCATCAACAACACCACAGTCACATCTGTAGAGTATTTTAAGTTCCTGGGAATCATCATCTCAAAGGACCTTAAATGGGGCGGGGGGGGGGCACCATCGACTCCACAGTCAAAAAGGCACAACAGAGGATGTACTTCCTGCGGCAGCTCAGGAAGCACAATTCGCCACAGGCAATGATGGTCCAATTCTATATGGCCATCGTAGAGTCAGTCCTCATCTTCTCCATCATGGTCAGGTTTGGTTCAGCCACTATCCAGAGGCTGCAACAAATCGTCCGATCAGCTGTTAAGGTTATTGGCTACAACCTTCCCTCCATTCATGAACTGTACACTGCAAGGGCCAGGAAGCGAGCGGGTAAGATCATCTCTGATCCCTCTCACCCTGGTCACAAAGTCTTTGAATCACTTCCCTCTGGAAGGCGACTCCGGACTGTCAAAGCTGCCACTGCCAGACATAAAAACAGCTTTTTTCCACGAGTAGTAGCTCTACTCAATAATCAAAAATCTGCAGCCTCCTTTTCCTCTGGTATTTTATTTAATTCACATGTGTAATCAATAATGTTTTATTATTAATGTTTAATGTTTTATGTGTCATTCTTAATTGTCACTGTATGTCATCTTGTCACTTGCGAGCGGAGCACCAAGTCAAATGTCTTGTATGTGAACATACTTGGCCAATAAACGTATTCATTCATTCAGTAAATTATACTTCATGCTTAAACCATTTATAGCCGTAAAATTCACAGTGTGCCCGAGTATTTTCATTTCAGCCTCATTATAAGCTGGAGCTGGAGGCATTGACAATGTTACCCAGTATGATGTCCACCACCGTATCAGAAAGGTTCAAAAGCTTTATGCTCAAGGATAAATTAAATAATTTGCTTTAATTTGACTAGTGAGCAGCAGAAAACATATGCCCTACTGTTTATAACTCTCTTCCTCTGAAGCATTCATATTATTCCAGGAGCCTCCGCAGACATCAAGATTGTGTGGACTTTCATTTTCTAATTGTACAACACTTTTGTGGTGAATGTTAATTATATTCAGCTACCCGATCAACACCAAGAATACATAACTGAATATATAAAGAGAAAGAGGGTTACTAAGTTAAACATGGGGCAGAGAACAAGACTGATGATTTACCGACAAGCAAAGAAACAGCAGATATGTTGAATGATCTTTTGTATCACTGCTTACTGTGGAAGCCATTTCTAATATCCCTAAGGTAGTGATGTCTCTGATGATGGAAATTGTAAATAGAGTCATAGTCATGCAGTATGAAAATAAGCCCTTCAGCCCAACTCGTCCAACTGATCAGGATGCCTTTCCAATTTGGCCGTGTTGGGTGCATCTCCCTCAAAACCTGAATATGGATGCTGGCAGATTGAAAAGTGAGGATCCCTACTGCATTGGTGACTGGTAGCACTTTTCATCCCTAAGGTATGAAACAGATTGATTTCAGATGAGATGAAACAAGTGACAACAATTTTGATTGCAAGGGATGAAGTGCCTGAGAAACTAAGACGGGGGGGGGGGGGGAGGGGAAGGCTAAAGACAGACAAATCACCAACACCCAATGGATAACATTAAAGGAAATGGCTGCAGAGACAGCGGACCCATTGATTGAAAATGTTCAAATCTTGCCAAATTCCAGACGCGTACCAAAAGATGGGAAGGCAGGCAATATGACTCCCTTGTTCAATAACAGAGAAAGGTAAAAGACCGAGAACTGCAATCCAATTAATTTAACAGCTACATTAGGCAAGATGTTAGAGTCAATAACCAAAGATGAAATTGATAATCAATTCGGAAAGCTGAACATTATTTTACTTCGGAGTCACGTGAGTGACTTCGTGAAGACCCCGCCAGGCACGCATGCGCGACATATCGTCGACCGCATGCGAGCGACAGGCAGGGAGGAGCGTTGCTCCTCTACTGCTGGGACCTGCAGGTAAGTAAAACACTAACCTGCGGTCTTTTTCTTCTAGGTGGCCCTGTCGCAGGGTCTCGAGGCCGCCTCGGATCTGACTGCTGCGGCAGTCAGCGGCGGCACCAATAGTTGGAGTCGGGAAGCCCGTTGACCCAGGAGGGTCCGGGCTCACACACTCGCCGGCGGAGGACGGTAGAGGCAGCCCGACTCCACACCGCAGCCCGCGGGGGACGCCGCGTGCTGGCGGCACGAAAAGGAATGGGGCTTGCCGGCTCGCCGTCTCAAGTTCGCGACGGCAGCGCGGCAGCCCCGACTCTACACCACAGCCCGCGGGGAACACCGCGGGTTGGCGGTGTACATGTAGGAGTGGGGCTTGCAGGCTCGCCGTTCAAAGTAGGAACGGTAGAGCGGCAGCCCCGACTCTACACTGCAGCCGCGGGGGATACTGCGGGCTGGCGGTGTGCATGCAGGAGTCGGGCTTGCAGGCTCGCCGTCAGAAGTTTCAACGGCGGATCAGCAGCCCTGACTCTACACCACAGCCCGAGGGGGATACAGCGGGCTGGCGGTGTGCATGCAGGAGTCGGGCTTGCAGGCTCGCCGTCAGAAGTTTCAACGGCGGAGCGGCAGCCCCGACTCTACACCACAGCCCGCGGGGGTGATACTGCGGGCTGGCGGTGTGCATGTGGAGTAGGGCTTGCTGTGCTTGCCATGGGCAGCAGCCCGACTCTACGCCGCAGCCTGCAGGGGTTCTGCGGGTTGCTGGCATTCAGGGAGAAGCAGGCTTGCAAGCAAAGGCAGCCTGACTCCACACTGCAACTCCAGGGATTTTGTGGCCTGGCTACATTAAAGTGCCCTGCTACTCTAGGGCAAGAAGTTCAGACTGCCAACATATAAAAGTTATTAAAGCATGAGAGGCTGGTCACCATACTTCTTCAAGACCCTCAGGTAAGATACTAACTTTGAATAGCTAAGCGTCTGTATTAGAGTTTGCTTACAGAGGGATGGAGACCAGAATGAAGGCAGCGAAGCAGGTCTCCAAGGGCCGTGCGACTTCAGATGGGAGTCAGCGACCACCATTCCAGGAGAACGCGGAGGTCGGGGAGCCCTGCGCAGCCAGGACCCGTCTCTCCACCACGGCTGACCATGGTGCCGCAAAATGGTGGAACACCGCGTGGGAGCAGGGTAGGCAAGACCTGGACTCCCTACCACTCTCACCTATGCATAGTGACTGTGGGGCAAAGGTGCGTAAACATGTGACCCGCTCGGCGGCTCGTTTTGTCTCTCCTACTATGCAGGTATCAGAGATGGGGAGAGCTGCGCACAGGTCATGCCCCGCTGCAGTGGGAGGCATCGACATACCGCCAGGGGTAACCTGCTAGACTGCAGGCCGGTGATGGACCTGCTGGAAATCGGGGAGCCCTGCAGGAGCAGGAGCAGGAGGTACCGGTGTCCACCGGAACAGGCTGCCGGAGCGCAGACCGGTGGCAGCAGTTTACGGCTAGGCAACCCCATTGCTACGGGTAAAGCCGGCTATGCGCCCTCATGGACCCGTGTGGTTAAGGGTGACGGCAAGCCTGCACGGACAGTGGAGCCGGTATTGGGGACCGGTACCGATCCTTTCCTCTGCCTTCCCACCAGGCAGAGGTGCCGCTTAGGTCCAAACGACGGCGGACTGGCGGTATGTCCGTGCAGGAGTCGTACAGCCTGCGGGAGCAGGAGGTACCGGCACTGCACCGGAACAGGCTGCCGGAGCGCAGACCGGTGGCAGCAGAATACGGTTAGGCAATCCCGTTGCTGCGGGTAAAGCCAGCCAAGCGCCGTCACAGACCCCTGGGGGTGAGGGTGACGGTGTGCCTGCACGGACCACGGAGCCGGTATTGGGGACCGGTTCCGACTCCTTTCCTCTGCCTGCTCGTCAGGTAGAGAGGCCGCTAAGGTCCGAGGGATGCCGGGCTAGCGGGTTGTCCGTGCGGAAGTCGTTCAGCCCCGCAGGAGCGGGTGCTGACGAGTACCTGTCAGCCACTTCGTTGAGGTGTGACCTACTGGCAGAAGCCCCAGCGACTCATCAGGGCCTGGGGAAGTCGACCTGTTGTCCGTGTGTAGCGGCAGCGGTCGCATGGCTAGGATGGAGCTAATGGTGGAGCAACTATATCAGCAGGACCTGGGTCGGCAAGAGCAGGTGTCTCAGCGGTCTGGGAGTTCGGATCATGACCACCACCTTCAATCTCACCTTCGTCCATCGGGAGTGCTAGCATTCAACAGATGGCCGATTTGACAAAGAAGCGGCAGCAGAAGAGCCCACTGCTCTCGATCCAGAAGAAGAAGTTGGAGGTGTCGAAAATCCGAAACCTGTTTTCAGGGGTACCGCTGCACTCTACATTGGCAGTAAGTATTAATTTCTTGACGACACACCAGTTCCTAGACCAGGTGCTTTCAGAAACCATGGAGATGTACAAGGATCCTGGAAACTGTGTTACCCTGAACATCCCGAGGGTCGACTCAGCCATCTGAGGGAACATAATTTCCAATGCGAGGGAACAAGAGATGAAGAGGCAGAAAATTCTGAAGCTATTGGCGTCGGGCATCACGGCGCTCATCAGGACCCTCGATGGGGCAGGTGCATCCGCAGAGCAGCAGGATGCTCTAGCCCTCCTGTGTAGCACACTTCGGGAAACTGTTTTAGTCAGAGCTCCATCCGGCCCGACATTAACCCTGAATTCGCTGGGTTGGGTCGTACCTCCACCACACCTCCAAGACAGCTGTTTGGGGAGGACCTGCCCAAGCAGGTCAAAGACGAGGCCATCAAGAACACATCCGCACCAGCTCCCCAACAGCCGAAGCCTTGTTAGGGCAGAGCCAGCATAGACTACCTCACCACACACCAGCTGCAGGAACAAGGATTTACCGAGGCGATCGAGCAGCACCCAGCAAAGAAGGAATACTAGAAACCAGAACGTCAGGCTCGCCGGTAACCATGGAGGTAAGGGGGCCTGGTTCTCTTGGAAGTGCTGCATGCATAACCTCACAAGTAGGAGGAACGTACATACATTCTGCGGCTCTGTTTGTCACTATCCAGGGAACAGAGCTATAGCCATAATAGATGCATGTAACAGCCTTGCTTGCGCCAGGGAACCAACTTTCGACATGCTGCTAAGCTATGGGTAAATTGGAGCTACATTCCAGCCACATAATTGGGTCGTTACGCTATCAAAGCTTGGGTGAATAAGCAAAATCTCGGCATGTATAGCGAATGCTGGACAATTACGAGCTTAAGCAGCTGCCAATCAAAGCATAATTGAGGTACAACGGTGGATTAGCAATGGTTGTGATTGTTAAATCCCATCATTACATCAAACCTAGTAGTCGCGTTACAAACCGACGCAAGCGCCAAGGGCTGGGGAACTACTGACACCATTCCAGGTGGGGCGGTAAATGGGATTGCGTGAGTCTACTTTCTTCAATCACAAGGTATAAACTGTTTAGAAATGCTGGGAGCATGTCCAGGGCTGCACGTTAATGCACTAATCTGCAGCATACGTATGTTCGTCTTCAAAATAATACCACTGAGGAGGCATATTAAACCTTATGGGTGGCGTCAAGTTAATATCTTGGGATGAATTGGAAACATTAATTTGGCTCTGGTGGATTGAAAGAATTGGGTTCAGCTATGTACCTTCTGGATAAGCTCAATATAGTGGCGGACACCAGGTCACAAGTATTAATAACGACATCAAGTAGATTGAACCTCCAAATATCTTCTAAAATGATAGCCTAATATGGAATACCAGATTTCGACCTCTTTGCGTCCAGATTGAGCCATTGGATACCAACATATGTCTTGAGAACTAGATCCTGGGGCAGTGGCGATGGACGCGTTTTCGCTACGTTGGGGGGAAATGCGGGGTTTCTATGTTTTCCCCATTCTCCTTCATCAGACAGGTGCTGCAGGATACGCAACCAGGCTCTGCAACATAAAGGACCATGGATGTCCAACAGCATCGTGCAGAGAGAGTCCAGTAGGAAGCAGTACCTCGCCTACATAAGGATATGGGAGATTTCTGTAGTCGGACCTAGACCATCTACATATCTGCTATACTCTCCAAGGTGCTGGAATACTCATGGGTCGTCATTATGACGAGTCCCTCAGTTACAGTGCTGTATACAGGAGTGCATTGTCGTCCTATCGCTAGATTGGACTGGGATGAGGTAGTGTTGACCCTCCTCAGGAGCTGGTCGCCTATGATGGACTTACTCACCTTCAAAGTGCTTATGATAATGGCACTGAACACAGCTCAACAGGTTGACTTTACAGGAATTAAACCTGGATAGAATGATCGGACCATAATAAGGTAACTTCTTTATAGAAGAATTACTTACACTACACAGACCTGGGACTAAACGTCTGCAAATGGGCATCAGATATATGGAGACGGGTCTGTTTCAGCCATGGTAACCCACGTCACAGGGTGATTGTGCAGACTATCTCCAGATGACACGAGGTGGTATTCGGAGCAGCAGGTAAGACACTAATATTTTAAATGTCATTCTATCAGGGCTGCATCCACATCAGTGGCAAGCACTATGGTGGTGTTCATGGATTTGGCCTCGCAATAGCGAGCTGGGCCAGTAAATCTACACTTCAGCGGGTTTATAACTGATTTATAACCGCTCCCGCAACGTTGGCGGATTCAGTTTTAAGTGCTGTTCCCTAAACGTTTGTCCCCGAGTTCAGGGGGTTATTGTTGTATTAACAAATGTTATTATTTTTCAGCTTGTTCAAGTCTGAAATACGTTAACATACTTCCTCCATCAGAATTACGGCAGTGTGTGAGCATGGGCGTGGTCCAGGGCATGTAATCACAGAGCTTTGAAATCTTCACGAAGTCACTCACGTGACTCCGAAGTAAAATAGTAAGATTAAACAAGAACTTACCAGTTTGAAGTTTGATCTTTATTTTATGAGGAGTTGCGATGAGGGATTTCGTGCCCTCCGCTCCCAACCCTCTATTATATATTCAACTGGTATGGTCAAGTTTTAATCTTACTATCTTCGGTTTGTGATCTGTGATTCCACACCGCTGCTTTGAAGAATGTCGCGCATGCGTGCCTGGCGGGGTCTTCACGAAATCCCTCATCGCAACTCCTCATAAAATAAAGATCAAACTTCAAACTGGTAAGTTCTTGTTTAATCTTACTATTAAACTTAGTCAAATAGTTTTATGAAAGGTTTCAAAGGTTTCAAAGGTCTTTTATTGTCACATGTATTAACTAAGGTGCAGTGATATGCAAATTACCATATGTAACCATACCAAAAAAAAGCAACAAGACACAAAAATACATAAAGGTTAACATAAATACCCACCACAGCAGATTCCCCACATTCCTCACTTTGATGGAAGGCAAAACATTCCAATCTTCTTCCTATTTATCAAGTTTGACAAATTTGCTCAAATCCTTTGAGGGTATAACAGGGACAGTCGATGGAGGGGAACATGTTGATACAGTGTATTTAGATTTCTAAATGACATTTGACAAAGTGTCGCTTAGGAGGCTGGTGCTTCAAGTAAAAAACACACGGCATTGTAGGAAGTATGTTAGAATAAATAGCAAATTGGCCGTGTTACGGAAAAGAGAGTTGGAATAAACATGTTACAAACTGTAACTAGATAACTAGGTTACTGCGCAGTTCTGCAATTGTTCATTATTCACACCAACATCACGGAATGAACAAATGAATGGCAAATTGAATTTAATGTAGGAAATGAAAGGTCATGCACTTCACTTGGAGAAACTAAAATTGGAAATTTAAATGGAGAGAGGCTGCAATTAAGTAAAGTGCAGAGAGATCTAGGTTTATCGTGCATGAATTACAAAAACAGGGAGGTCCAACAAGTATTTAAGAATGCCAAGGACATTTTGATTCTCAATGCAAAGGGTTTGGAGAGTAATAGTAGGAGCTTTTGGTTATGGCTTTTGGCAATTGTACAGCATATTGGTGAGGCCTCACCTGGAATACTGAATACTGAATGTAGTCCCATTACCAAAAACATAACGCAATATTGGAGGATATTCACCAGGCTTATTGCTGCAATAAGAAAGCAGTCACGCCAAGAGAGACCTAATAATTCAGGCCAGTATTTTTTGAAGTTTGGAAGAATGAGGAGTCATCTTATTTGACCATATAAGACTAAAATAGTAAGATTAAATGAGAACTTACCAGTTTGAAGTTTGATCTTTATTTTATGAGGAATTACGATGAGGGACTACATGAAGAACCCCGTCCAGCCGTTGGTGCATCAATCTTCAAAGCAGCGGAGTGAAATCACAGGTAATAATGACTGAAGTATAATAGTAAGATAACAGAGACTAGAGCTACCAGATGATATTTATGAGGGTTGGGAACGGAGGGCACATAATCCCTCATCGTAACTCCTCATAAAATAAAGATCAAACATCAAACTGGTAAGTTCTCATTTAATCTTACTATTTTACTTCGGTGTCACGTGAGTGACTACGTGAAGATTTCAAAGCTCTGTGATTTCATACCGCAGACCCAAATCTGGCGTTCACACAGCATTGATTGACTCAAAGTCGTTAAAAAATCAATAATGCATCAATCATAACATTTTCAAATGAATAATGGTTTATTTACAAACAAAACAATAACAACCCCTCTAACTCAGGGGGAAACTATAACAGAACTCAAAACAGAATCAGCAAACACCCCAGCCTTGTAATTGGCTCATGATAAAATTTTTGGAAAGTCAGCTCACTGGACAATCCTGCGGCCGCGAGGATACGGTCTATAGGCATGTCCATCGCCCTTGCCACGGACGTTGATGCCGCCCTGGTGGAATGAGATATGAATTTATCAGTATCAATCCCAGCACTTCCCAGAACCTGCTTTAGCCACCTTGAAATTGTTTGCACCGACACCTTACTGTGTGTTTTTTTTGGGACTAATAAATAATGCACACTCTGTTCCTCATAGGAATCTGGTAGCCTCAATGTAATGAGACAAATGTGATAATACACACAGGCGAGCATCTGTGGGGTATGCTGAAAAAATAATCTTACATACCGTCATGCCATTTCTACTATGTATGAGCAGATCATCGACATAAAAAGTAATGGCATCTGCCGATATCAGCATTCTGTCTAGCCATAGCTTTTGCAATGTTTGCGCATGTTGGGCTGATACCAACGCCATAAGCATGATCACCTTCATGGTTAGTTTGGCTAGAGATAGGCTTGGAACAGGAGTCCACTGACAAAGAAGCATAACTCACATTCCAAATACCGGCATACCTGGGTTTAGCAGGATTAGAATTGAAAACTCCCTTCATAAATCGAGAACCAACAGATGTGTCCCTACTGAATGTAACTCTGAACTCATGGGTAAATAAAAAGACAGAGCACTTCTGGCTGTTTTAATCGCACTATAGCTTAATTTTTGATCAAAGTAAAGAGTGGACAAGAATGGACTCCAGTACGTCTGAGATGCCTGCAGTTTGATATGAGATATTCTGCTGTAGACAGAATACCTCCCACTTCCTTATCAAGGTGATGTACTGCTCCTGAGTACTATCCTTGCAGGCCAATGTGAGAACATCCACGGTACGAACAGACAGTCCTCTCCCCAGGTATGGCCTCCTTAAAATCTGCAAATTAACAGATCAATGCAATCATGTAAAGGATGTTGATCGGCAGTTACTGGATTTACAAGTAGACTTTTATGTTTGAGAATAATCAACTGAGGCTGACTAGCCATTTGCAATACGAGAGGGAACCATGGTTGTGTAGGCCAATCTGGCACTACCAATACTCCTGAAGTGGAGTCCTGCTTGATTTTTTGCAAGCATCGACTGATGAGACAGAATGGAGGAAATGCATATACAAACATTCCACCCAAATGCAGCGAGAATGCATCCACCGCTGTTGCACTAGGATCTGGTTCCCATGAAACATATCTGGGCAACTGATGTTTTAGTCTAGATGCAATCTAGTCAATATCTGGCATTCCATACTGAGCAACCACTTGATTAAGTATGTCCTGATTTAACATCCATTCTATGTTATCATTGAATTGGCGTGACCTAATGTCAGCTACTGTGTTGAATCTACCTGGTAAATATATTGCTGAAAGCCAGATATGGTGGTCAATGCACCAGCCCAAGATCTGATTAGCCAGTCTATCATAAGACTGTGACTTGACTCCACCCATGTGGTTTACATATGCCACTGCTGAAGTGGTGTCAATCTGAACCTGCACATGCAAGTCACTCCTGGAAGAGCAATAGGCTTTAAGCCCATACCAGGTTCCCAAAAGCTCTAAATCATTGATCCATCTTAATTGAAGAAGGGATGTCTCATCAGTATTCCATCTGCCTCCACAACTGGAAGACATATCTGTAGCATCCCAACTCAGTGCACTGACATCCGTCTGTAATATTATGGAACCAACCAAAACCTCCTGGAGCTTTTTGAAACAGTTATGATCCACCATTGAATGTCTGAAATTGCCCCAGCTGACAATTGCATAGGCCTATCAAAATGACCCGCATGTGTCCTCAGTGGCTGTTCTTTTGCTCATTGTAATTGTTGATAATGCAGAGGTCCAAACTGCACAGCTGTAAAAGCAGCCACCAATTTACCAATTAAACTGGCTACTTGTCTAATTGAAGGTCGTTGTTCACTCAGGAGATTAACACAATCCTCAATTAACTGATGCCATTTGTCCCTAGACAAAGTCACTAACATGTGATTTGAATTAATGGTAAAGCCCAAATAATCAATGATTTGAACTGGTGATAATTTGGATTTATCTGGATGAATGACGAACCCTAATTGTTCAAAAGTGAGTTTAACAATTGAAACAGATGATTCAGCTACAGCCCGAGTCTTCCCGACAATTAAAATATCATCTAAATAGGCCATTACAACATGCCCCTGAGCTCGGAGTAATCCTAGAACAGGTTTTAACAATTTGGTAAATAATAAAGGAGCTGAAGTTAACCCATTAGACAATGCTTTGAATTGCCACAACTGACTCATCCAGATACATTTTAAATACATCCTATCATCTCAATGAATAGACACTGAGTCATATGCATCCTTTAGATCAATGCCGGCCATATAACACCCTTTGGAAACCAGATGTTTAGCCGTAGAAAAAGTTTCCATTTTGAAATGCCTATAGCAAACAAAGGAGTTCAAGCTCGTCAGGTCCAGAATGATTCTACATCCCCCAGTATTTTTAGACCTAGGAAAAATACTTGACACAAACTGACAGTTTTGACGAACTGACTTCTAAATAATCCCTTTTTTTGTGTAATGTGTTAAGTTCTGCTTATATGTGCACATTCTCTTCTTCTGAAAATATAAGTTTCCGACTTGGAACATGCTGATTAGGTGGAAACACAGTGGAGTAAAATTCAATTTTAACCCACTCTATACTGCTCAGTATAAATGAATCTGATGTTATCTCCAGCCATTGTTTGAGAAACAAGTATAATCTGCCCCCAATTTGAACATCTATTTCACCTGATTTATTTTCTTTAGGAAAATTTCTCACCTGCATACGTCCTGGCTACCCTTGTTGCCCCCGGCCCTTTGTAGGGAAAGTAATCCTTCCCCTTACGCCTGTGGCAGGCTGCCAGCTCCAAAATTGAGAAGCTGAGTGGCTAGTCCCTTCCCCGGCGTCCGAAATGGTACCCCGCCGGTAAGGAAAAACCCTTTTCCCTAGTTTGCCACTTGGCTTGATGAGGCCCATAGTTCTAGCATCCTCATGGAGTTCTTTAACTCGCTTGGCGAGATCCCCGCCAAACAAAAGATTAGGCAGTTGTACACTGGGCGGCTAACACAATTATGACAGATTAGGATTAATAATTGGCCGAATAACACTTTGTCTTATATTGTTAATTTCAAAATAGGCACTACACAGAAGTCCCAGTGCATCTTGGTGAGCTTCCGACATATGCCCCTTGTCTACTGTAATAGCAAATGCCGTAAGCCCTGCTGAAAGTAATTTCAATACTTTTTGAAATTTAAGTTCTTGGGATCTTGCTGACACCCTCAACTGTGTCCATATGAGGTGGTTTACCATTGGTACTTTTAGTAAACCGCAATTGATAGGGGCTTCATACTTTTTAGCCGCCTCATCCATGGCCAATTCTTGCAGCTGATGAGAGAGCATATATTGGATGGCTGATGCCAATTCTTCCACTAACAGCTCTCCTGCTTCTCTCGGGACTGCAAATTTTTCCGTTATATTCAGAATAACTTCGAGTTCCACTCCCTTGTGGCACTCCCCAGCCACTGATTTGGCGTCAGTAAACTGCTGCACCGGTATACCCTCCTCCTCAAAAGTTGGGTATTCTTGCAGACCTATTATAGGTGCTGCTAGCACAGGCTCTCCACTAGCCTGGCGTGGGCACCATTCCTCCTCACAGAGTGCGTCCCTGTCGAGCATCTTTTGTAATAAGATCTCGACCTGGGAGAGCCGTGAGTAAATGGTCTCTCCTTGTGAAGGTAAAACCTCCAGGCCCGACTCTGGGTCCACGGGCCTATCTGATTTTGAAGTAGCCTTACGCCCTACTGGCGTGGCTACGTTGCTCACAGGCAGCGGGTCCGGTGTCGCTAGCTCCATTGCTTGCGACGGACTTGGTGACCTAGGCGGGCATTCACTAACAATACTATCGCGGCCCTCGAACCTTTTTCCTGCGGATCGCCTTGCCGACACCTTCTTCACTTTCTGCATCATTTTAACGGTCTACACCCTACCACGAAAACAGAAAGTGAGCGCAAGAAATAGTTTCTAACTTACCTTGTGTTTTGAACTTACTGCTTAGAGGAGCTCTCCTGCTCCAACCGTCCGACTGCACCAATGCGTCTGACGTAATGACGCACCGACGGCTGGATGGGGTTCTTCACGTAGTCGCTCACGTGACTCCGAAGTAAAATGGAACTTTAGATATTAGAATATTTTCATTAGTAGGAGAATCTAAAAATAAGGAGCATAATACAAGATAAAGATTCAGCCATGTAAAACTGAAGTATATTGAAAATTCTTCAACCAGGGAATGGTGAATCTCTGGAATTATCTGGTACAGTAGGTAGTGGAAGCTGGATCATCAGAGGTACTTATAGTAGAGATTGACAAATATTTGATACATTGATGATTAGAGTAGTGGAGAAATGGCATGGAAGAGGATAACCAGCATAGATTGGACTGTTATGGGGGATGCTTGAAGGACCTGATGGCCGACCCATGCTCCTGTATTGGTGCTGTTGCATTGGTGGTATCTTGTGGAAGGAGTGAGATATGGAAATAGCCTTCAAGATTCAAGATTCAAGAGATTCAAGAGAGTTTGTTGTCATGTGCTTCAGATAGGACAATGTAATTCTTGTTTTGCTTCAGCACAACAGAATATAGTAGGCATAAATAAATACAGAACAGATCAGTGTGACCATATACCAATGAATATATATATACACACATAAATAAATAGATAAAGTGCAATGGGCTATTAATGATCAGAGTTTGTTTTGAGTTGAGTTTAATAGCCTGATGGCTGTGGGGAAGCAGCTATTCCTGAACCTGGATGTTGCAGATTTCAGGCTCCTGTACCTTTTACCTGAAGGCAGCATGGAGATGAGTGAGTGGCCAGGATGGTGTGGATCCTTGATGATGCTGGCAGCCTTTTTGAGGCAGCGACTGCGATAGATCCCGTCGATGGTAGGCTTGGAATATTGCTAAGTGCCTGCGTGTGTTGCAGTTCAAATGAACATTAGGCAGGAGTCCTAATACATTGGGGTGCATTGGAGGAAGCTGCATATTGGGTATTACATTTGGCAGAAGTATTGGTTACCCACTACAATCTTAATCACACAACTGACATTATTTTGTAGAACTCCATACATGCCATTCGTGCTTAATTCTCAGAACTGATCTTGTTTTTGGCCATCTCAAATTGCACCAGAAGATTTCTTAGAGCACGGTGCACTGAACATCTCTTTCCTACCAACCACCAAAGTAACCATAACAGTTGTGGAAAACTAAGGTGTGAGCTCTTGACTATGAAATAGCATAGCTGTCACCTGCCTTTGCAAACTTGTAGAATTATTTCCACTAGAAGCTGCAGGCTAGAACACGTCCATTTTAAGAAATGCAAGAATAGTTTTCAGCTGCACTGTTGGCTTCAGCATGAATTAGGAACCCTTGGATACACGCTTATGTAATCGCAGCAGAGGCAGTCCTGGCTACGTACTATCATGATATTGTGGCAAGTGCAAATTAAAAGTGCGTCATGATCTCAGTGCAGGTTTTTCAGGTTTATCTACTTTAACTTGTCTGAACCAGGACTGCACATTGAAAATTAGAATCAAGCCAGAGTACTATTCTTGTGAGAGAGTGAGAAATGTGCTTTATTCATTTTCATGCTTCGATAATCATGGGCTGGAGGTGTAAAATTTCCTGATAGGTGCTCTCAGCGTGCACCTGGAGTACTGATGCAGAAAATCGCAATCCTGTAGTCTCAGAAGGGAATGTGCAATAAATTTAACAGTGAAAAAGAAAAATGAATGACAGTTAACATAAAGGATAATAACAAAAGCTTTATAAAAGCACATTAAAAGTGGAAGACATAGGAAAAAAGGTTGATGCAACCAAAGGACAAAGACGCTTACTGAACAAAGGTGAATTAAAAAGTAAAAATACTGCATAATTAATATTTTATTTCTATGTTTAAAAGGGTGTGAAAAACTGGAGGACAACAAAAGGAAAATGCAGAGGAAGAACTAATAGATTACAAAAGATACAAAGCCTCTGAAAAAAATATTTAAACTTGGTATGAAAGGACTGATGTCTCTATTGTGTCTTTTCTAAGGCACAGTTTCAGAAACAGAGACCTGATACAATAGGTATTTTCCAAGATGAATGTGTTTAAAACATATATTCCTACTTCCAAGTATCTGTTTTGAGGACAGTAGTAGGTCAACTCTGGACACCTAATAATTATGGTGACACAAAAGACTGAAGATCTGGAATCTTGAGCAAAAAATAAATGGTAGAGGTACTTCAGGTGTCTGTAGAAGGTGCTCGACACAAGACTGAGTCTGCCCATATCTCCCCATAGAAGCTGCCAGCCCCTATGACTTCCTCCAGTAGTTTGTTTTATGTATCTAATAATTGTGGTGCTTTTATCAGTCCAAAGGAGTGGGATAGGTTTGGGCATGGAGTGCTGTTAGCTGCTGTTAGTGAAATGCCCCCCAAACTAGGGCCACTGCAGCAGGAATGTAGTGGGTACATGTATATATGTATCTATAGTAAAATTGTCTTCAATTTATATTGTGCCTTTCACAACATTGGAGTGCCCTGAATCATCTTATAACTCATAAAGTACTTACCTGAAGCTCACTCACAGTTGTAACATAAGAGATAGTGTCACAAAAGAACATCGAGCTCTCATAAGAAGCAAAATGATGATGACCAGGTTATCTGCTTTTAGTGATGCTGGTTGAAGAATAGGCATTGTCTTTGATAACCTTATTCTTCATCTTTGAAATAGTGTTATTAGGTGTTTTATATATATGTATATATATGTATATATATATATGTGTGTGTGTATGTTCTCCCTGTGAATGCATAGGTTTTCCTTGGTTCCTCCAGTTTCCTCCCACACTCCGAAGATGTACAGATTTGTAGGTTAACATGCAGATGAAAGGGCTGCCTTGAATGTAATATATCTGGGATTTCAAAAGAACTTTGAGGAAGTAACACATAAAAAGACTAATTAAGGTTATAATTAAAGTCTATATTAATGAAGATAAAGTACTGGCACAACGCAGGGATGGGTTAAGAATAGAAAACAGTGTTGGAATGAAATGAAAACTTTTCAGGTTGTTAAGGTTTAACTATTGATGTACTCAAGGAAGCTTTGTTTGTTGACTGTGTGATTTGGCCATAATGTATATTGTAGGTGCTAAATGGGAACAATAAAGAAGGCAGAATTACATTAGTGGCCAAATTGCTTTCTCTTGTGCTGTACTGTGCTATGTTCTAAGAATTTAATCTCAACAAATGGTAGGTGATGCATTTTGGGAAGTAAAATAGGGTCATATGGTAATAAGTGATAGGAGCAGAATTAGGTAATTTGGTCCATCAAATCTACTCATTAATTATTAATAATTCAATTAATACTATCTCGCCCTTCTAAACCCTTTCATGCCTTCTCCCCATAGCCACTGACACCCATCAAGAATCTATCTACAGTATATTTGCCTTAGAAATATGTTTTGATATGTGTCTGCTCTGAAAATCTTCACCTTGGACAGCTCAGGGAGTACATCCTCTATGACTGGTAGTCTGTGGATCTCCCTTTTCAGGTCTTTGCTGAGGGGTCTAGGATCTATGCAGAAACTCAACTCTGTGCTGTCGTTTTTCTCCGTAACGACCTGCTACACCAGTCAGTTGGTTCTTGGACTTTAGTCAAGATGTCCTGCTCAACCAGCTTCATGAGACCATTCTTGACCTTCCCTTTCATGGCTACAGATACCGGCTTTGCAGAACACTGTGATGGGGTCACACCCTCCATCTTCATTACCAACTTGACCTTGCCTGGTAGTCTCCCCGGTCTTTCTTTGTCAAAGATATCATTGTAGTTCTTGAGTAATGAGTCAGCCTCGCTCTTGAAATTAGAGTATGAACCGTGATTAGTTTCATGTGTTGTGCAGCTTTGCCGCTCAGGAGCGGGGTGAGCCAGCCTTCCTCTACCACTATGAAGTGAACCCGGTACTTGTTGTTGTTCATCTTGTTCCGGAGTACGACTTTCGCCCTACCTTCCGCCAGCAGGTTGGATCCGTTGTACATCTTTAAGGAGATTTTCTCTCATCTAATGTCTTCTTCGTTAGGTACACAATCATTGGGAATCACATTAACACTGGCACCAGAGTCAATATGAAATTTAAAACCAACCTGCATCTCAGCGAATAGGCCTGAAGAGGAATTGTTTCCGACTGCATTTACCTCAATGCAACTCACAGACTCTGTGTCGGAAATGGACAGTGTGTCAGATGACTCTATGACCTTGTGTAGACCCCATTTTTGCATGCTCTCCTTCCTCTGCTTGCAGCAACAGGCTAAGTGGTTTTGTCATCCGCATCTGTTGCAGTCTTTCCCATACGCTGGGCATTCATTCTTCCTGCGCTTGTGCGTCCTCGCACATAACTTGCACTTGCACTTGACTAGACCCTGATTCTTCCTCTGCGAAGGAAAATCAACCATCTTTTCCCTCGGTTTGTATCGCTTCACCTTGTGTTTTTGTTGGCTCTTCGCCGATGACCTGCATTCGTGACGCTGTTACCCCCGAGAATCTACATATGTCCACACTCATGCAGTGTCAGATTCCTCTTCTGAAGGAGTTTCTAGTTGACTGGTCCGCAATACCAATGACGATGCAATCTCAAATGAGGCTTTCTTTCAGGCAAATGCAGAGTTTGCTTGTCTTAGCAAGTTCCTTCAGCTCTACACCATATGATTCAATGCTTTCCCGTGGTTTCTGGTCTTGATTATTGAAAATGAACCATTCATGCATTTCATTCATCTCTCCTATGATGATGGTAGACATCTTGTCGATGATGACTTTCACATTGGTCTCATCTGCTGCCGTTTCAAACGTCAGGGTATTGAAGATTCACAGTCCTTCCAGTCCAACTGTATGCAGGAATACTGCTTTTTGATACTGTTTCTACTTCTTATCCAGTTCTGTTATCTTTGCATAATTTTCATACAATTGTTTAAACATTTTCCACTCTTCCACCCGGTTCTCTTTGAGCTTTAGATTGCGTGGTGGAGCCACGTGGAAAGATGGACTGGCCTGTGCTATTTTGAAATATCAGCGTTAATAGCTTACGAGACTAAATGGGACCCGTTGGGTCCCATGTTCACATGGGAGGGCTGGTCCCCCAACGCAATATTCCACCAATTCCAATATTTGTGGCCAGTGGGGAGGGGGGGCTTCCTGGAGCGCTAGTATGGTTTTGTGTGCCGAAGGGACTGGTTTCCAGAGGGCTAGTATGGACTATGTGGGCCGAATGGATTCTTGGGCTGGCAGCTCAGTCACTCAGGCCAGGTGGGCTGGCAGCTCACTCAAGGCTATTCCATGAAAGTCCATGTCAAGTAGTGTGCGGGCCACTAAATTCAAATTCAATTTCATACCATTTCAAGCAGTGCAGGCCACCAAATTCATTTCAGACCATTTCTAGCAGAGTGCAGGCTACCAATTCATTTCATTTCAAGCAGAGGTCAGTTCACACACGGCATAGACTCATAGTTCTGAACTCAACTCTCACTCACAGTCTTCCAGGGTGACTGACTCACGTCCAGTCTCCGGGGCTTTATACTTCTGGCCCCACCCAGGAAGGGGTGTTACCTTCATCATGGTGATTGATAGGCAAGAGGACTTGCGAAAGATCAAAGGGCACAAACCTGGAGTGAAATGGCCCAAAGTTGTTGAAAAGAAAGAGTGGGAGACGGTCAACAGTGACCTTATACATATCTTGGAGCAACAAGTGGGCACAGCAGTGGAAAAGCTTGAAAGAAAGGGCAACACAATCTACAGCTATGGAGAAGAATGGTTTGAGGTGAGTAAAGGGAGAGGTGGAAAGAAATTACCAACACCAATCAAGTCCAGGAGGCAGCAAGAGATAGAGAGGCTAATCAGAGAGAGAAGACAGTTGAAAAAGCAATGGAAAAAAGTAACTGATGCAGAAAGAGAAGGTCTCATGCTACTCCAAGAGGACATCGAGAGCCGATAGGGAACCTTGCAAAAGGCAGAGAACATGAGGAAATTTCGCAAGAAGAAAGAACACACAAGAACACGGTTCTACAAAGACCCTTTCAAATTCATCAAAGACCTCTTCGCAAAGGAAAAAAGTGGAACTTTGAAAACATCAAAACAAGAATTGGAGGAACACCTGGAAAAGCCCACCAAGACACGAAAAGGCATGAGCAGTTAGTCAGCCCACATGACATCCCGCCTATTCAACCACCTGAATTCAACCTGGACACCAGCCCTCCAAAATGGAAAGAGGTAGAGAACACTGTCTGGCGAGCAAGAGCAGCATTAGCTCCGGGGCCAAACAGAGTACCATATAAGCTCTACAAGAATGCACCGGATGTGTTACGCTTTCTATGGAAGCTGATGAGGGTGGTGTGGAAGAAGCAAACAATACCTAAGGCGTGGCGAAGGGCCGGCATCGTACTAATACCTAAAGAAAAGGATCAAAGTCAAAAGTCAAACAAACTTTATTGTCATTTAGAAATACATCGATATATGCAGTTCCAAACGAAATTCCGTTGCATTTGGCTCCTTGTGACGATGCGTCAGACATCGGCCAATTCCATCAACATGTCTCCTCAACGTCGAGGGAAAAATCTTTTTCAGCATTGTATCAGAAAGGCTATCCACAAACAAACAAGTACATTGATAAATCTGTACAGAAAGCAGGAATTCAAGGATTTTTGGGCTGCTTGGAGCATACAAGCATGATCTGGCACCAGATCCAAGCAGCTAAGAAGGATAAGAGAGACCTATATGTGATCTTCCTCAATCTGGCCAATGCATTTGGTTCAGTTCCCCATGAACACCTTTGGGAATCTTTTGCCTTTTTCCATGTACCAGAGCTCATCACCACACTGGTCAAGAACTATTTCCAAGACCTGCATCTGTGCTTCACAACAGCTGAATTCAGTACAACATGGCAGCGCTTGGAAGTAGGCATCATGGCAGGCTGCACAGTCTCACCCTTGGCCTTTACAATGGCCATGGAAGTCATCATCAGGGCCTCAAAATGGGTGGTGGGCGGTGAATGAACCAGGGCTGGGCTCTGTCTGCCACCCATCAGGGCATACATGGACGACATGACAACACTAACTACTACCGCAGCATGCACCAAGCGGCTACTTGGAAAGCTACAGGAGAACATCAAGTGGGCCCGAATGAAAATCAAACCAAGTAAATCTCGAAGCATCTCCATAGTTAAGGGGGAGCTTAGAGACACAAGGTTCTGCATCGGTGACGACCCAATACCAACAGTGTCTGGAGCAGCCAGTAAAAAGCCTGGGCAGATGGTACAACGCAAGTTTCAAGGACAAAGATCAGGTGCAACAACTAAGGCAAGAAATTGTCAACGGCCTGGAGAACATCAATCAGACCTTACTGCCTGGGAAACTGAAGCTCTGGTGCCTACAGTTTGGACTCCTGCCTCGGACAATGTGGCCACTGACCGTTTATGAAGCCCCAATAACAACTGTGGAGAAGATGGAGCGAACCATAACTTCATACGCGAAGAAATGGCTCAGTGTCCCACGATGTCTAACTAACATTGGCCTCTATGGCAAAGGGGTCCTGGAACTACTTCTCACTAGTCTAACAGAGGAATACAAGTGTTCTAAAGTAAGACTTCAGATGACACTGAGGGACTCTAGAGACAAGACCATCAGTGCTGTTATGCCGCCCCTACTAACTGGCCGGAAGTGGACACCATCTGATGCCGTACAGCAAGCTTCATCAGCCCTGAGGCACAAAGACGTCGTGGGGCAAGTGCAGCAGGGAAGAGGAGGCTTTGGCCTTACGACAAGTACACCAACTTGGCGAAAGGCATAACATCAGAGCGGAGGACATTGGTGGTTGAGGAGGTGCAGCGACAGGAGGAGGCCGCAAGAAGTGCAAAGGCGGTCTCTCTTGCCAAACAGGGGCAATGGATGCAGTGGGAAGGTGTGGAGCGGAGGAAGATCATTTGGAAAGAACTATGGGAAATGGACTCAAGCAAGATCAGCTTTATCATCAGAGCGACATATGACTTGCTTCCATCACCAAAGAACCTCCATCAGTGGTTCGGCGAGGATCCAACCTGTGCCCTCTGCGCAACTCCAGCGACCCTCAAACACATCATGGTAGGCTGCAAGACCAGCCTCAAGCAAGGGAGATACACGTGGTGGCATAATCAGGTACTAAAAAGCCTGGCAACAGCCCTTGAAAACAGGCGGTGTGCGACCAACTCCTTGCCTCCGAGAGCAAGCAACCCCCCCACCCCCCTTAAGGGCAACAACCTTTGTCCAAGAAGGACAGAAAACACCTAAACATCCTTCCACTAGATCAGAAGAAGGAAACCTATGCAGAGCCCGTGACTGGAGGATGCTGGCAGACATCGGCCGACAACTAATCTTTCCACCTGAAATTGCTTCAACCAACCTCAGGCCAGACTTGTCCCCTTCACAGAAGACTGCTTACATCATAGAGCTCACAGTTCCATGGGAGAACTCTGTTGAGGAGGCCTATGAGCGTAAGAAGCTGCGCTACGCAGAGCTTGCAGCAGAGGCAACGCAGCGTGGCTGGAACACCAAAGTCTATCCAGTTGAAGTGGGATGCAGAGGATTTGTTGCGTCATCTACCATCAGACTGCTGAAGGAGCTTGGAATCCACGGTCAGGCTCTGCGGAAGACCATAAGATCACTCTCACACTCTCACGCGGCTGAAAGAAGCAGCCGTTGAATTTGGCTCAAGCGAAAAGACCCATGCTAGGCCCCAAGTATGTCATGGTGAATCTTTGGGGCAGTTTGACACGGGACACGTGCTGAGGGCTGATCATCCTGCAGCGGGCCGCCCTTGTGGAGGGTGTATAGTGTTAAAAGGTTGAAAGACCCAGTGATGCAAGGGTACACTACTGATGATGTGTCCTGTGCCCAACTGTCCTGAAAGTTACCCAGGCCAAGATATATGTATACGTATTCCCCCCCCCCCCCCCCCCCCGCCCCCCCGATGTTGAGTGTCTACCACTCTCAACAATCAACGAATGTCGTGAAATGTTCCCCACCTACTGGCACAAGGGACTTCTTTTCATGTCCCGTGCATTTGATTCTTCTAAATTAAAGTCATAATATACTAATTCACATTTATCATATTACTAATCACAGATTGTAAAATTAAGAATTATTTTTATGGAACGATTCATAATTTCAGTTCGAATGGTTTTGAAAAATCTGAAGTAGGATACATTCAGCAGTGAATGCTGAGGCAGGTTATCATCAATGTACAGGTTTTGGGAGAAGACTGAAACAAATACAAATTTGTGAATAAGGGAAGCTAAACTTGGGTTATTTTAAATCAGTACATCGCAAGAAGAAAGAAATACTGTGGGAGGACTGTCACTGATTTGAGCACCAGCAGAAGAATGGAGGCAGTTTTAGAAATCTTTATGTCAGAACAATGATGATATAAGGAACAGAAGATCTACAAAAAGATGAAATATTTGCAGCTTAGAAGAATTCTTAAAAAGGTGGGATCTGTGAAGTAGTGACAATAGCATCAGTTGAAAAATAAGTTGCACAGAAACATTGCTTTGGAGTCAAGAAGTAAGAGAGAGCTTAACCAATACATAATGTATAACGGGGATAAATGCTGCATCTTTTGATTTGATGAATAAGAAATGAATCAAAAAAATAGAGATTCCTTTTATTATTCTGAAGAAGTGTGAAACTTTGACTGAATATAGATTACCTGATAGTTTAAAAAAAAACTACAAGGACTGTGTCAGTGGTGTCAATGTGTCACATGCTTCCAACAAATCGTTATTGATGGGCATTTAAAGACAAAAATTAATTACAGGCTTGAGTTGGTTCAGTATTGTGTGCTGCATGTTTGTCACATCACTCTGTGGATCAGTGATTTCTGTCACTTCCTCAAGACTTATCGGCTCCTAACAATATTAAAAAGAAATATTATATGAAAAATTAGAACAGGGAGAGTGAACCGTAACAGTCAAGATTCATTTCTGTTTTGCATCTCTGTGCAGACAAAATCTTCACTTTGGTGTCATCTGATACACATCATCATATCTGCTGATGAGTACATGAAACTTAGACATGTCAGAAAAAAATGGCAAAATATACATCACGTGAATAACTTTACCAAGAAAAAGATAAATAATATAAACATGCCAATAGAACACCATTTAAACTTTTTAATTGGTTTTAATTGATGCTTTTCTTTTCCATGCTTTTAAGTCGCTTAACTTATATATGATTCCTGCATCCAGACAGGTGAAATGAACTTTACACTGTGATTAGCTTAAATGTTTTAGTTGCTTTCAGATAAATGTCATAGTTTCATATGTCTTAATTTAGTTTGCGAGAGAATTTTCAAGCAACAGGCCGAGGAACCTAAAATTGTTGACTGCCGTGAAGTGGTACAGTGGTAGAGTTGCTGCCTTACAGTGCTTGCAGCGCTGGAGATTCGGGTTCTATCTTGACTACAGGAGCTGTCTGTACAGAGTTTGTATGTTCTTCCCATGACCACGTGGGTTTTCTCCGGGATCTTCAGTTTCCTCCAAAGACGTTCAGGTTTGTAGGTTAATTGGATTGGTGTATGTGTAAATTGTCCCTTGTGTGTGTAGGATAGTGTTAATGTGCGGGGATCACTGGTCGGTGCGGACTCGATGGGCCGAAGGACCTGTTTCCGCGCTGTATCTCTAAACTAAACTAAACTAAACAAATTGACTGACTCCATTTTTGCAGTTACTGGTGCAGGTATCTGCAAAATGGGACTTACATCATTTTACTTGTTGCTCACATGCCATAGATGTTAGATTAGTTTGAATATGAAAACTAGTGCAGCTACGTTTATCTGTAACACCAAACATGTTGGCAATGTATAGCCGGTAGGATCATCGCCGTATGTGCAAAATTTAGGACATCAATCACAATGCAATGCTGGTATCACACCAGCCCTGCCAAATCAAACCTCACAGGTTAACTAGCTGCAACTTTTAATCTTGTGTTGCTGAGTTCAGCAGCAGGAAGGACAACACTAGCAGTTTTAGCTGCAGGTCAGTTATTGATTTTACTTCGGAGTCACGTGAGTGACTACGTGAAGAAGCCCCGCCTGGCGCTGGATCGGCATTACATCGACGCTATCGGCAGAGGAAGAGCTGCAGAGCGCAGCTCCAACACAGCGGTAAGGAAACGGCTCACAGGTAAGTAAAATTATTTTACTCCCGGGGCGTTTTCTAAAAACTCCGTAGGCTGGTAGGTAAACCAGGAGGAGTTAAAATAAAAATAAAAATGTTTTAAAGAATCGCGGGTAAAACGTGCGTCCCGGGGTGTAGAAAAGTCGGGACAGCAGATTATTGCGGAGCCGGTTCCGATACCGGTGGCCGTTGAAATACCCGTTAGTGAGCCTTTGGTTGCTCCACAAACAAAAACTTTGAAAACTCAGTGCCTAAAATGTAAAAGAAAGAAGCTTGAAAGGCCTGAGGTTTCTGAAAGATCCTGAAAGGAAAGCCTTTTGGCTAAGTATGGATCTAATGGAGAAAATACTCCAAACAATATCAACCAAGGGTCTAAGTACCCAGAATATTCCCAGGCAGCCCCTGAGGGGGTTCCATATACATGAATATGGTGCCAGTTTGAATTGGGAATTGAAACTCCAGTGCCTGGGATTGGGCTGGAGGAAGTCTCCTTGAACAAGTTTCAGGAGTACCAGGGCTGTATGAGACTGACCCTGAAAGTGGTGTTGTGGTCAGAAGTACCCACCACAATACAAATCCAGGTGTGTCTGATGGGGCACAAAGTTACTATACCTGGAGGAGGCGGTGAGGCCATGGAAGGAAACCTGGTGGCCAATGTTAATTATATGGCCTCTCACCTGCCTCAAAAAAGCTGTTATGGTTGAGACAGCAAAATTGGATTTAAACACCTATTTATTGTGGTCAGAAGTACCCACCACAATACAAATCCAGGTGTGTCTGATGGGGCACAAAGTTACTATACCTGGAGGAGGCGGTGAGGCCATGGAGTGAAACCTGGCGGCCAATGTTAATTATATGGTCTCTCACCTGCCTCAAAAAAGCTGTTATGATTGAGACAGCATATCGGATTAAAACACCTATTATTGTACCTCAAAGAAGGTACCTATGATGAATCCAGCTTTTTTGGGCGCCAATGTCAGCAATAATGCGGGCGCAGGAATTACGATTCCAAGAATCCTCAAGCTAATTTTGGCATCACTGTCTTTTGGAAGACAAGCTGGAAGGTTGTGGATTGACCAAAGTTCAGAATAAAAAACATATGTTGGACTTATTCTGCAACTCATTTTGAGATAAAATATATAAAATGGAAGATTGCCATTCGGCCTCTTTTACATCCAAGATTTTCAGGGTTGTGCAGGGCAAGCAATGTTCAAGCTCTTGGTTATTTGTTTAGAGGAAGTCTAAACAAATTAAAGAAATGGATGAAGAGGCAAAAACTGTTGGCCTTGTGAAACCCTTCAGTTTGGCCAGAAAGGCTGGTCATATGAGAAGGGGATTTGATTTTGGAGCTGGAACGAGCCGAGGAGAGTATGATAAGGAAGAATACCAGCCAGCACAGCCGAATGTACACCCATTATTGGGAAAGGAGATCATTTTGTCCAGTTGGAGAGGTACAAAAACTTTATCCTATTAAAGAAGGATGTTTGGATGAACCTCAGATTGGTGGTAGACTCTGAATGTTATAATGAAAGGGAGGTATGGATCCATTGGGACACAATAAGCCTAATCATTCTTTGATGTTCAGTCTTGAAAGTATTCAAATTGACAAAAGAGGTTAAGTATTTGTGTGAGAAAGGAGTTATTGAGAAAACAAAAAGGAGAGGATCCACAACAATTGTATCAAATATTTTCCCCAGACCGAAGAAAGATGGGGGTTGTAGAATCAATTTAGATCTCACACAATTAAATACATTTGTCCAGTATAAACATTTAAAAATGGACACATTCAACACTGCAATGCAGCTGGTATCAACAGGTTGTTATATGGCTACAATAGATTGAAGGATGCATATTTTCGGTCCCAATTCAACATAGTTTCACAGGTAATTAAAGTCTATGGATGGGACAGCTGTGGCAATACAAAGCTTTGCCTAATGGATTAAGCCAGCACTTGCACTGCTAAGGGCACAAAAAATAAACACATTGTTATGGCTTATCTAGATGACATTTAATTGTCAATGCTAATCAGAAGTCAGCTGGAAAATCAGTCTCAGCAACTACAAGTTTGTTTGAGAAGTTGGGTTCCTGATCCATCCAACAAATCTAAGTTACAGCCATCCCAAACCATTGAATATCTGTGGGTTTGTGATTAACTCAGTTACCATGTTGGTAACTTTACCAATGGATAAGGTGTTGAATTTGACAAACGTGTGTCAGGACCTGATTAACAAACCTTATCCCTCCATCCGAGAGGTTGCCAAGGTTATTGGTAAATTGGTAGCAGCATTTCCAGCGGTAGAGTTGGTCGTCTACATTACCAAAATCTTCAAAGGGCAAAAATTCAAGCGCTTATTCAGCGAGCAGGCCATTTTGATAGGCCAATGCAATTGCCTAAGGAAGCTTATCAGAATTACATTGGTGGATTGAGTATGTTCCACAAGCTGCTAAGAACATTAGTTCATCAGCCAGCAGTGTTTTTGCAAACTAAAAAAGACGCAAGTTCTCCCGGATGGGGGGCTACGGATAATGAGACCAGCTGTGGAGGCAGATTGGGCTGTCCAAGAGGATTTTTGCTCTATACATATGGTATTAAATATGTGGAGCTACTGGGAGCATTTATGGATTAAAAGCTTATTGCTCTTCATTAAAAGATTTGCATGTCTAAGTACAAATAGATAATACCACAGCTGTGGTATATATCAATCACATGGGTGGTGTCAGATCAATATCATGTGATCATCTGGTAAACCAGATGTGGCAATGGTGTATGGCAAAAAATATTGGCTTTCAGCTATTTATCTCTTGGGGAGAGACAATGTTGTGGCAGACAAAAGATCACGAATATTTAAAGACAATACAGAATGGATGTTAAATCCACAAATTTCAAAAATATTGTCAGTCGGTATGGAGTGCCGGACATTGATCTGTTTGCATCTAGATTGAATCACCAATTGCCCAAATACGTGTCTTGGGAACACGATCCAGGGGCAGTAGCGGTGGATGCTTTCTCGCTACACTGGGGGAATACGTTCTTTTATGCTTTTCCCCATTCTGTCTCATTGGGCAATGTCTCAAGAAAATAGCTCAAGACGTTGCCAAATGCATTTTGGTGGTGCCAAATTGGCCCACGCAGTCATGGTTCCCATTGATGCTAAAATGATTATTGAACCATGTAGGACAATTCCCAGTTGCGACAATCTGGTGACACAACCAGTAACAAAAGAAATTCATCCATTGCATGATCATATGAATTGTAAATCTGCAGGTTCTGACCAGACCGTTGCAAGAGTTTGAACTGTCGGACAGGACCATGGATGTTATAGATGCAGCTTGGAGGAATAGCACTAAAAAACAATATGTCGCATATAAGGAAATGGGAAGTTTTTGTACACAGTCAAAGATATCTTATCATACTGCAAATATTTCAAATGTATTGGAGTTCCTTGCTGGGTTACACTTTGATGAGCATTTGAGTTATAGTGCCATTAATTGTGCTCGTAGTGCATTGTCATCCTATTTAGGACAAATTTCGGATCGGGATTCAGTTGGGTCTCACCCATTAGTATCCCGATTCATGAAAGGAATTTTCAATAAAAATCCTCCCAAGCCCAGATATACCGAATTTGGGATGTTAGCATTGTTCTCACTTTGCTTAAACAATGGACTCCAATTAATTCAATGTCTTGCAGAAATTAACATTCAAGGTGGTAATGTTAATGGCATTGGTATCAGCTCAAAGAGTACAAACTTTGCAATTGTTATGGTTGAATTGCATGCATGGGACTACAGATAACATTGTGTTTTATGTTTATGACTTGATCAAACAAAGCAGACCGGGTAGAACTGGAATGAAGGTAATGTTTAAAGCATATCCTATTGATGAAACATTGTGTGCAGTTAAGCATTTAACTCAATACATTGAGGTAACCAAAAATCTCAGAGGTTCTGAGAAAGCGTTATTGATAACACACAAAAAGCCACATACAAAAGTTTCAGTTCAAACCATTTCTAGATGGTTAAAACAGGTTTTGGGTCTAGCAGGAATAGACACTGATGTGTTTAAATCTCACTCCACTAGGGCGGCAGCTACGTCCATGGCAAAGGTACTGGACGTACCACTCGATCAAATTTTAAAGGCCTCAGGGTGGTCTAGAGAAGAGATTTTTTCAAAGTTCTACAATAAACCTGTTGTCACGGTGCCAGGATTTGGACACGCAGTACTGGGTTCTCTTTAAATGCTTGCTTTGTTTTATATTATCGATTTATATTATCGATTTATGTTACCATTGACATCATTATCAATTTATTTTGTAATTTTCACCTGCGATAGAGGGGTTATTATTAAAAAGTTGTTCTTTTTATGATTAAAGGACTTATTACATAAATTGTAACAATGTCTTAAAATACTATTTACTCACTACTGTTTTGACTAAACAGAGAGTCGTATGAAATGAATTTACGACATAAAAAACACAGAGCTTTAAAATCTTCACGTAGTCACTCACGTGACTCCGAAGTAAAATAGTGAGATTAAACGAGAACTTACCTGTTCGAAGTTTGATCTTGATTTTATGAGGAGTTACGATGAGGGATTACGTGCCCTCCACTCCCAACCCTCATAATGTAAATGATAATCTGGTAGTTCTAGTCTATTTTGAGCCTTACTATTTTACTTCGGCTATTGGTTCTGTGTTTTTCATGCCGCTGCTTTGAAGTATGCCGATCCAGCGCCAGGCGGGGCTTCTTCACGTAATCCCTCATCGTAACTCCTCATAAAATAAAGATCAAACTTCGAACAGGTAAGTTCTCGTTTAATCTCACTATTATAATGCTCTTTGTTATGACAGAACCAAACCCTTGTACTTCTGGAATTCTTTGAAGTAGTTGGTCTCTGGAGAGTGGTGCATGAGGCTTTGACTTCAAGTTTGGCTTCAATTGATGCTCGATATAAGGGCATGACCAAGCATTCCTCATAACAAGGATTGCTGCATAACCTTGTTGCTGCATAACAAGGAGAATAAGCAGGATGCATGCACCTGGATGAAGGTCCATGCACGCAGGTACATGCACACACATGCACATACGCACGCAGGCACACACACACACACACACACACACACACACACACACACACACACACACACACACACACACACACACACACACACACACATACACATACACATACACACACACACACACACACACATATACACATAGACCAGGTGCCATATTGGGGAGAAGAGTAATGGGGCTGTCAGCTGAAGGTCACATTTACTTGGCTTTCTGGAAACATTTCTATCTGAGTAATAGTTAATGAGGTATTTTAGATTTACCACCAAAATCCTCATAGAAATACCCATCTGCCTCAGCGACATTTATATGCTTAGAGTACTGTGAAGACAACTTTGTCAATTGTTGTCATGGTCACTATTGCCAGGTCTCTTCCAGACTGGATCTGAAAATCTTTATAGCATCTTGGAATTATCAATCCATTCATCAACTACCTGACACTATACTTAATGGTGTTTACATTATCGTAAAAATTACCACTTTTCAAGCAACATATCACGCTGTTCAAGGGTCAAGAGTATTTAATTGTCATATATATTGAAATGGAACAATGGAATTCTTACTTGCAGCAGCACAACACATCTGCAAACACTGTACTCAACAGATAACATGATAAAACAAACAAAAAGTGTACAATTAATTTTTTTTAAACCCCAAAGTCCCTAGTGCAACCGTTTATCGGTTCGTAGTTTAGCTGGTGTTTGCAGTCTTTAATAACATAATATAACCATTTAACAACAAAGAATCTGACAATACACATACCTAGATTTCCAAGTTCAAACACACCACAGATCGTTCATTCTCAAGAAATGTCTCAGCAGATTGGTATTACTGATCTTGCTGGCATCCATCTTCGATTTTGAATGACCACCTACTTCAAGATTCATAATCATCTCATTTCGACTCTGTCATTGTTTCCTATCTTCCACTGAGGCATTTTATTGTAGCCTATCTTGTTATTCATAACAGTGGCAACAATTCTTGCATCTCAAGTGCAATGATTTGCGTGAACCTTCCTGTGACCTTCACAAACAACTTTTTGGCACTTTACACTTCTGACTTCTCGCGAGCCTCACTCTGTGGGTGGCCTGTAGGTCTAAGAACTTTGTCACCCAATTGAAACTGTGCTTGACTTCATCTCCCCTCTCCCATCTAAGCTGGGCTCTGCCAGCCATCACCAATTTCTAAACCAACAAAAAATTAGCAGCTTATTCAAAGGAATCTAGTGATGGATATTATAACCCACTTCCCTAGGTTCGTCTTGCATGCCTCACCTTCTCCCCCAATTTTAATTTCCTATCCATCACTAATCCCTGATCCCTTCTTCCATCCCTCATACTGCTCACACCCTTGTAGGCCCTATCCCTTCCATTACACTGATTCTCCAGTCTCTGGTTCCTCAGCTCCTTCTCTGTCTCTCCCCTTGCCTCAGAATAATTGATGTTATTGATTAAAACTTTATGCTTGAAGCTGACTGCGTGACTTATCCCTCAGCTCACTGTCCAGCAGGTACCTATCCCACATCTCCCCCGGAGGACAGCAGATGTATGATGCTGACAGTGTGTGATCTCCCTTTGTCCTGCATGTTGAATCCTATGCCAGTTGATGAGAATGCATTTGTTCACATTCTAAGGTATGGGATGGTGAGGGGGGGGGGGGGGGGTGTTGATGAGGTGATATACCTCTGCCATGACAGGAAAGCATAGAGTCTTGTAAACTGCTTATACCTGATCATAAACCTAGCCAAGCTGCAGTTCATTTTCTTTCAACTTTCGGACCAGATATCCAACCTCTTGCTCCATTTTGATTAGGCACTGCACAATTTGGCACCTCCAGAAATCTGTTCAGGCATATTCAAATGTGTGACTCTGATTGTCTTTCTTCCCTCTCTGCTCGTACTTTACTCATCTCATGGTTACGTTTTCATGGCTATCTGGAAATAGGATAACTCAAGGGTTGGGTTCAAGGCAAGCCCCAGTTTGCTGCAGCCGTCACCTTCCTTGGAAGTTTGGATCGACTAGCGAAGTGTCGTCCCTCTCCTTGCCTATCCACCGTTGTACCCCGGGGGAGCTTTCGACAGCCGACCTAGAGGGCGCTGTTGGCCTCTCCTCTGTTCCTTCGCCTCTCTTATTGGCCTTGCTTCCTTACTGACACTTCCTTACCACACTAACATATCCGGCTCATTTTGCATAGAAGTGTGAGTGCCACATTCTCATCTCCCTTTACATAAGGAATACCTGTTTATTAAACTGTCAGTGTCTATATAACAACTATTTTTTCATTCAGGACTCACCTGCAAGTAGACATAGTTTATTTGTACCAGATCTGTCAAACCACTTCATTATTGTAAAGACTTCTGGTTAGACGCCTTGAGCTACCCTCTTCCGGAGAAAAGAGCTCTATGATGTCTAAATCATCTCAGTTCAGGCAACTTTGTAAATTTTCTGCACTTCTCAAAGAAAATAGTCCAAAAAGTAATGTTGTAATGTGGAAACCTAAGCGTTCCATATAAAATTAACAGTACTGAAGTGCTTTTTAAAAATGTTCATATATTTGCTTCCATGTACAAGCCCTATCAATTGGTGTTGCTATTTCCAATAATGTTTCCTCATAATTTTTATTTCCCATTCAGTTTCTCAGCTTTCAAGGGATAAAAGGCATACACCTTCTTCCCACCAAAATGTATCGCTGGGTCTCAATTGCCTAATCTGGAAATCTGTTTACTTCCTCCTGTATCTTGGTCCATTACCCTCCTCATCTCCACTGCTGCCCACATGTCATTGTGAGTTATTAAAGCATCATTGAATTTTCAGATTAGATCATCCATTCAGGAACATTTCATGTGAACATATCTTGATTTGTTTCCCACATTTTGTGATTTGTGTGCTTCCAAGATGCCCGAGTCAATGAATTCAGGATTTTACATTTTCACACTCTTCGATGTTTTATTTCCTATTTCCGCTTTTCTTGCCTAATTTCCTAATTATATTCTAATGCTTTCTTCAATTAATGATTTTTCTATATAATTTATACATGCAATCTATTTTTTTTAAAGAATCAGTTTTAACTTCACTAGGTGCCATTCGGCCCTTCGAGCCAGCACCACCATTCACTGTGATCAAGGCTGATCATCCACATTCAATACCCTGTTCCTGCCTTCTCACTATATCCCTTGACTCTGCTATCTTTAAAGACTCTACCTAACTCTCTCTTGAAAGTATCCAGAGAATTGGCCTCCACTGCCTTCTGAGGCAGAGAATTCCACAGATTCACAACTCTCTGGGTGAAAAGTTTTTCCTCATCTCCGTTCTAAATGGTCTACCCCTTATTCTTAAACTGTGGCCCCTGGTTCTGGACTCCCCCAACATCGGGAACATGTTTCCTGCCTCTAGTGTGTCCAATCCCTTAATAATCTTAAATGTTTCAATAAGATATCCTATCATCCTTCTGAATTCCAGAGTATACAAGCCCAGCCGCTCCATTACATGGGCTGCGGAACCGGGGAGGGGGGGGTGGTGGCTTGGGGGGGGGGCTGCAGCCCCTCCACTTTTTTGGCGAGACATGCTTCATAACCCGAATAATTATCTGGCCTGCAGGCATATTTTTGTCGTCTTCTGAAGACCTCTGACATCCAGAATCTCAGAACAAATGCACAATGAGCGCGGCAAAACCAAAGATCAAAGCTCCGCTCTATGATCTTTGAGCAAAATCATAACCAGCAGAAACCGACTGCCCCCCTAAACCCTCCCTCCCCTCCACTCAATGGCCAATCACAGTCAAGATCTGGGGCAGTGAATGAAGCGCTGTGATTAGCCGCCGAGCGGAAGGGAGCGTGGGCCCGTGGGTTCCGAGAGAGAGAGAGAGAGAGAGAGAGAGAGAGAGAGAGAGAGATCGTGTTTTCTTCTCAGCTCTGCAGTTGAGAAGGATTGGAGCAGCCTTTCCAGGATTTTGCCGTTGGAGAGGGCACAGACCCAGGGGGGCTTCATAGTTCAACTTATTGTTGGGCTGTTGAAGCTTTTCTCTGGTCTGGGGAGCCTCCATCTGTGTGAAGATTCCTGAGTTTCTCCACATTGTCGAGGGTGCGGTTGGCGTTGGCGGATTGCCAAGAGTGCCTGTGATCTCAGTGGGTTGAAGTTGTGCGGTGTCTTTGTCGTTTTTGGCACCGCTTCTCTGCCCTAAAGTCATTTTGCTCAGTGCGGCTGCCTGGCTTAATGTGAAGAAGGTACTTTTGCGTCCAGCGCGACTGGGATCGAGTTTCCCGTAAGCTGCTCTTGGCTGTGGACGAACCTGGGGACTTTCCTGCTTCAGCTGGAGGTTTCTGTTTTCTGCTGCCTGTCTTTGACTGGGACTGTCTCTGGGACTTAACTTGGAGCTGTGCTGCTGAGGGGCTTGGAGCTGGTTTGTGCCTCTGTGAGGATGGCGATGGAAGGGGCGCGGCCGAAGGTCCGGACCTACGCAGCGACGGCATCAGTGGCGGGTGCGAGGCCATCTGAGCTTGAGCCTCATGTTGACTTGGATGGGGACAGTTTTGGTATTTCTGTTCAAACTGGGCCTATGATGTCGAGGGGGGTAATTACGAAGGCCATGAATGAACTTCTTGGGAGGGGGGCTATTGTCTCTTCTGAGCTCGAAAGGGGAAAGGTGGAGATGATACTTAAGACCCGGGAGTGTGTGGCCCGAGCGTTGGAGGAGGGGATCTCAGTGGGGGGGGTCCACGTACAGGTGGATCCGTGGGTATCCAGGGTGAGACCGGTTCTCCTGCGGAGCTGCCCCACTTATTTTTCGGATGCAGTGCTTATTCCACACCTGTCCAAGTTCGGGGAGGTGCGGTCTAAATGTTTTCGTCTCTTGCATCCCGGGGGGGACCCGGAGGAAAAAGGGGTCTTCAGTTTCAAGAGGAGGGTGTTCATGAAGGTGGGTGAGGGGGATGGTGCCGAGGGGAGTTTTGAGGTGGTGCATAAGGGTGTACCCAGAACCGTGCGTTGGAGTTGGGGCAAGGCACGGTGTCATGCGTGCGGCGAATTTGGACATCTCCGTAGGGAGTGTCTTTTTCGCGGGGGCACTGCTAGAGGTTCTAGTGCAGTGGCCCAGGAAAGCACTGCTGGCCCATCTGGGGTGGCTTGTCAAACCTCAGCGGCGCGGGGTGGTACTGCTGACCCGGCTGAGGTTGCCAGTTCTGCCTTGGTGACCCGGGGCGGCAGTGCTAAGCCTTCTGGGTCCAGAGGTTCCGCTTTGGGGACCCTGGGCAGTGAGAGCCCAAGCCTCCCACGTCCCCTACGTCTTGCGCCTGTGGCGGTGGATGGAGGTGGGGCGCAGGAGGAGGGGAGTGTTGAGGGGGGGTTTTGGGAGAAGCAGGGGAAGCACAATAAGAAGAAGGAGAGGGATAGGGCCGCCCGAGCGAAGAAAGTGCAATCGGGTAAGTTTAGCTCCAGTGTGGTGCAGACTGCACCTGCTGGGGCCCAGGGGGGAGTTGTGGTGGCTCGGAAGGGGGTCAAGAAGCCTAAACGTGTGGGTGGCAAAGTGGTTGGGGGTAATGTGGAGGCGGATGACCCTTCCCTTATGGAGGTTACCGCACCTCCGCATGCGAGTGGGACTAAAAGGAGGCATCTGCCTGGTGAAGAGGAGGAAGGGCGTGGGTCCAGAGCGAAGGGGATGTCTTTCTCCGGGCTTTCCACCACTGAGGTGGCTGAAAGTGGTCTTGACCCGGTGTCTTCTGGGTCGGTGGTTGGGCCTTCTCTTCATGGATCTACAGCGGGTGTCACCGGACTGGGTGCTGAAGTTGATTTCGGTGGAGGTAGGTCCACTGGGCGGGAGTCTGTCCCTTCATTTCAGGGGCCCTCTGAGGGAGTTATCTCGGCGGGTGCTGTGGTTAGCTCCCTTGGGGGTGTACCCTCTGGGTCGGATGAGGTCCCCTCGTTTCAGAGGCCTACTGAGGGTGCTAGCACGTTAGGTGACGTGGTTGGCTCCTCTGGTAGTGTGCCCTCTGTGACGGGGGATGCGCAGAGTCAGGCTGAGGGGGGAGTTTCGGGGGTGTTGTCGTTCAAGTCTGTGCTCCATATCAGTGCCAGTGGAGGTGCTGGGGGGCGGGATGCCTCACCGGATGAGTTGTCTGGGGTGAGGTTAATGGCAGGTGGTGATTCTCTGGGTGATGCCTGTGGAGAGGGCACTCTGGATGATGTGGAGGTCAGGGCTGTTATGGGACGTGATCCTCTTTCAGACTCCGAGGGTGCCAGTGTTCCACAGGCCCTGGGGATGCCTCTTGTTGTTGCTTCCCCAGGCCCAGAGGAGGAGGGTGATGGTAGCGTGCAGGAGCCCAGCCATTCAGAGGGCTGCGAGTCTCAGGTAGGGGTGTTGGGACCCACCCCCAGCATTGATCCGGGTGGTCGTGTCATGGCTGTGGAGGAGGATAGCGATGCGGCCAGTGGGGGGGGCTCAGAGAGTGTTGTGTCAGACAGTTCTGGTCTTTCTGAGGTTGTTGATTCAGGTGCGAGCGGGTTGGCTGAGAGCCCAGACTCCAAGGCCGTGTCTGAGGCGAAGCTTATTGTTGAGGTGCGAGAGTTCTTAAAAATAAGTCGTGCTCCCAAAACATTATGGTGGGCCGTTACAAGGAGATGGGAGGATTGGCCAGAAGTGCGGGAGAGTCTCGAGGCTATCCTTAGTAACAAGGATAGTGGTCTTTCTGACTCGGATTTGGGGCAGTTTTGGGGTTTGTTGAAGGTCCTCAGAAAAGGACCTCCTGTGACTACAGGGAGTGTGAGGGTCACAATCTAATGTGTCTACACATTCACAGTAGCTACATTAAATTTAAATGGGAGTAGAGCGAGTTTTCGAAGATTTCAGCTCTTATCAGCCCTAAGGGAGGGGAGATTTGCAGTTTGTTATCTGCAAGAGACACATACCGTTGCTAGTGATGAACCTACCTGGCAACTGGAGTGGGAAGGGAGGGTTTATATGAGCCATCTCAGCTCAAATTCGAGTGGGGTGGCTTTTCTGTTGGCCCCAAATTTTCTGCCAAGCATTTTAAAAGTGCAGGAAGTGGTGCCAGGACGTTTGCTCCATCTGGCCGTGAGCCTGGATGGCATGCCGTTGCATTTCATTAACGTGTATGCCCCTAGCTCCGGCACGATGCAGGCCGGCCTGCTTCGGGAGGTGAATGCTCTGTTGGGCACTATTGATAGGGGAGAGTGTGTCTTCCTTGGTGGGGACTTTAATTGCACACTTGAGGTGCGGGACCGTTCTGGTACTCAGTGTGCGCCTGCTGTAGCGAAGAAGCTGAGAGGCTTGATTGACTCCTTTGAGTTGGTTGATGTTTGGAGGGACCTTCACCCTGATTCCACTGCTTTTTCGCGGAGGTCTGAGGGCGGTGGTTCCCGCATTGATCGGTTTTATATTTCCCGAGCGTTTGTTTCCCGTGTCTCAGCGGCCTCAATGCGGCTGGTGCCGTGCTCGGACCATTGTCTGGTGCGTGTGGATTTCAATCCAGCGTGCGCTCGGGCTGGGTCCGCGTACTGGCACTTTAACAGCAGGCTGCTGGAGGACCGGTGTTTCCGGGAGTCATTCACTCGGTTTTGGGTGAAGTGGAGAGAGAGGCAGAGGTGCTTCTCTTCCCTTAGGCAGTGGTGGGATGTGGGTAAAGCTCACATCCGTCTCTTTTGTAAGGAATATACATGGGGGTCGACTGGGAGGCGGGACTCAGCGGTCGAGAAGCTGGAGAGGGAGATACAGGACGCTGAGTCTCGCCTGGGTCAGTTTGGTGAAGACTCCAGCGAATGGGGAGAGTTTCAGAGGAAGAAGGAGGTTTTGAGGAGTCTGCTGCTTGAGCGATCTCGAGGCGCTTATGTGAGGTCTCGGGTCCAGATGCTGCACGAGCTGGACCGAGGGTCGCCTTTCTTTTTCTCTTTGGAGAAGGGGCGGGGAGCTCGAAAACAGCTCGTGGAGTTGCTTGCAGATGACGGCTCCTCTGTCACTGATCCAGAGAGGATTAATGCCTTGGTTAGGTCCTTTTATGGGACCCTGTTCTCTGCGGAAGGATTCAGTGTGGAGGCTAAGCAAGATCTGTGGGAGGGTCTACCGACCGTAGATAGGGGGGAGGCTGATCTTCTTGATGGCCCCTTATCTTTGGAGGAGTTGACTCGCGCCTTGCATCAGCTCAGGAGGGGTAAGTCCCCCGGGCTGGATGGGTTGACGGTGGAGTTTGTTAGAGCATTCTGGGACATCCTAGGGGGTGACTATATGTTGGTTTTGGGGGAGAGCCTGGCGACTGGAGTGATGCCTCTCTCGTGGCGTAGGACGGTTGTTGTCTTGCTGCCTAAGAAGGGCGAACTCCGTTTGTTGAAGAACTGGCGTCCAGTCTCTCTCCTTTGCACAGAATATAAAATTTTTGCACGGGCAATGGCAAATCGCCTGGGCTCCGTGCTGCATCAAGTGATTCATCCTGATCAATCTTATACAGTCCCTGGCCGGTCCATCCAGGATAACATCCACCTGGTTAGGGACCTGATTCATTTAGTCCAGGGTACTGGTGAGTCAGCTGCTTTTCTGTCTCTTGATCAGGAGAAGGCTTTTGATAGGGTAGAGCATGAATACCTATTTGGGACGTTGCAAGCGTTTGGGTTTGGACCACACTTCGTGGCCCGGGTCCGGCTTTTGTACGCTGCTGCGGAGTGTCTTGTAAAGGTTAATGGCGCGGTGCTATCTCCTTTTCATTTTGGGAGGGGGGTCCGCCAGGGGTGCCCTATGTCGGGCCAGTTGTATTCGGTCTGTGTGGAGCCGTTCCTGTGTCTTCTTCGGAGGAGGTTGACAGGCCTGGCCCTACCTGGCCCGCGGGTTGAGGTGATTCTATCGGCGTATGCCGATGACGTACTTCTTATGTTCACTGATCCTGGTGACCTGCGGAGGATGCGTGACTGCCAGGAGATATTCTCGGCTGCATCTTCTGCTAGGATTAACTGGAGTAAGTGCTCTGGACTTTTGGTGGGTCAGTGGCGGGTAGACTCCCTGCCGGAGGAGATGGCATTGTATGCGTGGAGTACCACGCACCTCCTCTATCTGGGGGTGTACCTGAGTCCCACTGAGGATGTTTGGCCGGCAAACTGGCAAGAGTTGGAGACGAAGGTGGTTGCTCGGCTGGGGCGCTGGTCAGGCCTGCTTGGAGTTCTCTCCTTTCGGGGGAGGGTGCTGGTCATAAACCAGCTGGTGGCCTCTATGTTATGGTACCGGCTGGCTACTCTTGTCCCGCCCTCTATATTTGTAACTGCTATACAGAAGAAGCTGGTGGATTTCTTTTGGGGAAATAGGAAGCATTGGATTTCCGCGGCGGTCCTGAGTCTTCCGTTAGAGGAGGGCGGCCAGTCCTTGGTGTGCGTGCGCACCCAGGTGGCGGCTCTCCGTCTCAGGACTCTGCGGAGATACATGTATGTAGAGAACCCTCCCAGATGGCACGCTCTGGCCACGTATTTTTTTCGTCAGGGTCGTTGCCTAAGGGGGGTCTCGCGGCTCCCGGTGGCGGGTGTCAGTCGACCCGCTCTAAGGGGCTTGCCTGTTTTCTATAGGGATGTGTTAAGAGTGAGGAATTTGGTGGTGTTCAGCCAGAGTGTTGTTCCACGAGGAGAGGGGGATGTTGTGGCTGCGGGTGTGGCTGGTCCTCATCCTGTCATGGTGGTTGTCGAGGAGAGGCGCGAGCCTAGAGTGGTTCAGATAGAGCTTACCCCTGCTCCGTCAGATCTGCTCATCGGGCCTAGGCTTCGGGATATTTCTCGGCCTCCGGCTCCGCATAATCTGAGCTGCCTTTCTGAGATGACCAGCATGCCATTTTGTGATGCAAGGAGACGCGCACTGTACAGGATGCTCCTGCACATTCTGAACCACCGTGCCTTCGTCTCCCGTCCTGACTCACCATGGAGGACGGTGTTACCATCCGAAGGCGGCGGGGGGCCCCAGTGGGGGTCCTTCTATAAGGGAGTTGTACCCCTTTATATTGGGGACCTGGGGTGGAGAGTGCTGCATGGAGCGGTGGTTTGTAATAAACTTTTGAGTCGGTTCACGGGCTCGTCTGCCGCATGTATTTTCTGCGGAGAGGAGGAGACCGTATTCCATGTGTATATGGAGTGTGTGAGGTTACTGCCCCTGTACCAATATCTGAAGGGGCTGTTCCTCAAGTTCTGGCTGCATTTTAGCCCCACAATCCTGGTGTTTGGACACAAGGCGGGGAGTGGGGAGAGCCGAGTGTGGGGGGGGGACTTACCTGTCGGTTTGCTCCTTGGCCTGGCCAAGATGGCCATTCGTGGGTCCAGGCAGCGGGCGGTCGACGGTCTGGCGAGAGTCGGCTGCCTGCCCCTCTTTCGGGCCTACGTCCGTGCACGTGTGTCCCTGGAGAGGGAACACGCGGTGTTCACGGGGACTCTGGAGGCCTTCCGTCAGCGCTGGTCGCCGCGTGGGGTTGAGGCGATTATAAATGAATGTACTGCTGTACTACAATGATCTGTTCATTATAGTGTGATTTTTGATTGTGTTTTGATGTGTTGTATTTTATGATTTGTGTTGAATAAAGTTTTTGAAATGAAAAAAAAAAAAAAAAAAAAAAAAAGAGAGAGTCGGCCCCGAGAAGGAGGGAGAGAGGATGGGGGGGGGGGGGGTAGATGGGGTAACTTTTTGAGTTGGGGGATGGCCTGTATTATGCCCCAGTTTTTGGAGGTCAAGCAACAACAACAAATACCCTCACCGGGTATTCCCGAGGCCGGTGATCAGTGATCGCTCACTCCCCCCCCACTTTCAAAAATGTTTTGTGGCCCCTGCATTCTATCAATATATGTCAATCCCGCCATTCCGTAAATTAACCTCGTGAACATACGCTGCACACCCTCAATAGCAAGAATGTCCTTCCTTAAATTTGGAGACCAAACTGCACACAGTACTTCAAGTGTGGTTCCACAACGGCCCTGTACAACTGCAGAAGGACCTCTTTGCTCCTATACTCAACCGCTCTTCTTGTGAAGGCACTCAAACCCAACATGTAGGGGGGAAAGAAGAAAAAAATAATAAACAGAGAATAAGAGGTGGTGGTTTTCTTAAATATGTGATCAGAGAGAAAGAGGGGTATAAAATGAGGTCAGAAGCAATTGGTAGCAAGGTGAAAAGTAAAAGTGGCAGGCAGACAAATCCAGGGCAAAAATCAAAAAGGGCCACTTTTCAACATCATTGTATAAGGAGTAAGAGTGTTGTAAAAACAAGCCTGAAGGCTTTGTGTCTCAATGCGAGGAGCATTCGTAATAAGGTGGATGAGTTGAAGGTGCAGATAGCTATTAATGACTATGATATAGTTGGGATCACGGAGACATACTCCAGGGTGACCAAGGCTGGGAGATGATCATCCAGGGATATTCAATATTCAGGTGGGATAGGCAGAAAGGTAAAGGAGGTGGGATGTGTTGCTGGTTAGAAAGGAGATTAACGCAATAGAAAGGAAGGACATTAGCTTGGAGGATGTGGAATCAATATGGGTTGAGCTGCGAAACACTAAGAGGCAGAAAACACTAGTGGTAGTTGTGTACAGGCCACCTAACAGTAGTAGTGGTGTTGGGGATGGCATCAAACAGAATTAGTAATGCGTGCAACAAAGGTAAAACAGTTATAATGGGTGACTTCAATCTACATATAGATTGGGTGAATTAAATTGGCAGGGGTGCTGAGGAAGAGGATTTCTTGGAATGTATTGGGGATAGTTTTCTAAACCAACATGTAGAGGAACCAACGTGAGAGCAGGCTATTCCAGACTGGGTATTGAGTAATGAGGAAGGGTTAGTTGGCAGTCTTGTTGTGCGTGGCCCCTTGGGCAAGAGTTACCATAATATGGTTCAGTTCTTCATTAGGATGGAGAGTGACATAATTAATTCAGAAACAAGGGTTCTGAACTTAAAGAAAGGTAACTTTGAAGGTATGAGACGTGAATTGGCCAAGATAGACTGGCAATTGATTCTTGAAGGGTTGACAGTGGATGTGCAATGGAAGGCATTTATAGACTGCATGGATAAAGTACAACAATTGTTCATCCCAGTTTGGCAAAAGAATAAATCAGGGAATGTAGTGCATCCGTGGATAAAAAGGGAAATCAGGGATAGTATAAAAACAAAAGATGAAGCATAAAAATTAGCCAGAAAAAGCAACCTACCAGAGGACTAGGAGAAATTCAGAGTCCAGCAGATGAGGACAAAGGGCTTAATTAGGAAAGGGAAAATAGATTATGAAAGAAAACTGGCAGGAAATATAAAAACTGACTGCAAAAGTTTTTCTAGATATGTGAAGTGAAAAAGATTAGTTAAAACAAATGTAGGTCCCTTGCAGTCAGAAACAGGTGAATTGATCATGGGGAACAAGGACATGGCAGACCAATTGAATGACTACTTTGGTTCTGTCTTCACTAAGGAAGACATAAATAATCTGCCGGAAATAGCAGGGGACCGGGGGTCAAATAAGATGGAGGAACTGAGTGAAATCCAGGTTAGCCGGGAAGTGGTGTTGGGTAAATTGAATGGATTAAAGGCTGATAAATCCCCAGGGCCAGATAGGCTGCATCCCAGAGTACTCAAGGAAGTAGCCACAGAAATAGTGGATGCATTAGTGATAATTTTTCAAAATTCCTTGGATTCTGGAGTAGTTCCTGAGGATTTGAGGGTAGCTAATGTAACCCCACTTTTAAAAAAAGGAGGGCGAGAGAAAATGGGGAATTACAGACCTGTTAGTCTAACATCGGTAGTGGGGAAACTGCTAGAGTCAGTTATTAAAGATGGGATAGCAGCACATTTGGAAAGTGGTGAAATCATTGGACAAAGTCAGCATGGATTTATGAAAGGTAAATCATGTCTGACGAATCTTATAGAATTTTTTGAGGATGTAACTAGTAGAGTATATAAAGGAAAACCAGTGGATGTGTTATATCTGGACTTTCAGAAGGCTTTCGACAAGGTCCCACAAAAGAGATTAGCATGCAAACTTAAAGCACACTGTATTGGGGGTTCAGTATTGATGTGGATAGAGAACTGGCTGGCAGACAGGAAGCAAAGGGTAGGAGTAAACGGGTCCTTTTCAGAATGGCAGGCAGTGACTAGTGGGGTACCGCAAGGCTCAGTGCTGGGGCCCCAGCTATTTACAATATATATTAATGATTTGGACGAGGGAATTCAATGCAACATCTCCAAGTTTGCGGATGACACGAAGCTGGGGGGCAATGTTAGGTGTGAGGAGGATGCTAGGAGGCTGCAAGGTGACTTGGATAGGCTGGGTGAGTGGGAAAATGCATGGCAGATGCAGTATAATGTGGATAAATGTGAGGTTATCCACTTTGGTGGCAAAAACAGGAGGGTAGACTATTATCTGAATGGTGGCCGATTATTAAAAGGCAGATGCAGTGAGACCTGGGTGTCATGGTACACCAGTCATTGAAAGTAGGCATGCAGGTGCAGCAGGCAGTGAAGAAAGCGAATGGTATGTTAGCATTCATAGCAAAAGGATTTGAGTATAGGACCAGGGAGGTTCTACTGCAGGGAGGTTCTACTGCAATTATAGGGTTTTTGGTGAGACCACACCTGGAGTATTGCGTACTGTTTTGATCTCCAAATCTGAGAAAAGACATTCTTGCCATAGAGGGGGTACAGAGAAGGTTCACCAGACTGATTCCTGGGATGTCAGGACTTGCATATGAGGAAAGACTGGATGGACTCGGCTTGTACTCGCTAGAATTTAAAAGATTGAGGGGGGCTCTTATAGAAACTTACAAAATTCTTAAGGGGTTGTAATGTAACTACAGAAGGTAGTTGAGGCCAGTTCATTTGTTATATTTAAGAGGGAGTTAAATGTGGCCCTTGTGGCTAAAGGGATCAGGGGGTATGGAGAGAAGGCAGGTACGGGATACTGAGTTGAATGATCAGCCATGATCATATTGAATGGCGGTGCAGGTTCGAAGGGCCGAATGACCTACTCCTGCACCTATTTTCTATGTTTCTATGTTTCTACCCCCGTGTCCATCACATCACTGTGAAGGCATGAACGTTGTCCCAAACCTCCACTCCACCCAGCCTGCCGACCAGTCACCTATGGCTTGTGTGGGAAAATGAACTCCACGCACCCATCTCCCCCTTCTCTCTCCCCTCGTCTCTCTCTCCCCCTCTCTCTCCCTTTTCCCCCCTCTTGCTGAAGTACAGAACCACACAACACACAACAACGGTTTACTCACCTGCAGAACTGTTGATGAAGAGAAGTATAAGAATACGCCTAATGCCCCTGTCCCACTTAGGAAACCTGAACGGAAACCTCTGGTGACCTTGCCCGCAACCCAAGGTTTCCATGAGGGGGATGCGCCCTTTTCTTTCTCGTATCCCCGTCTCCGTCTCCGTCTGCACTGAGGCCTTATCGCAGAGCTGGTGGCTTTCAACTGGGACCGACCTCGAGGCTGCAGAGGCAGAGCCAGGACTCACCATCGCGAAGCTGGCTGACTTCCGGGCTGTGGTGGCTCTGTGGGGGCGGCCCGACTTCGGAGTCTCGGAGGCTTCGGCCACGGGCCCAGTGGACTACAAAATCAGGAGCACGCAGGGAGCTCGCAGGTCCCAAGTTAATGATCGATTCTCCGGAGCTCCCGCAACGACAGCTTCGTTCGCTGGACTGGAGGGTGGCAGCTTCATTCGCCCTGGGCCGCGGAGTTTGAACCGGCCCGTTCGCGGAGCTCGGATTCCGCCGCGGGACTTACCATCACCCGGCGGGGGGCCCAACATTGAAAGCCTGGATCACCTCAACGCAGAGGGAGAACAAGAAAGGAAGAGATAAGGACTTTAAGACTTTTGCCTTCCATCACAGTGAGGAGGTGCCTGGTAGACTCACTGTGGTGGATGTTAAACTGTGTTCATTGTATGTTCTGTTATTTTATTTTCTGTCATGACTGCAAGGTACACAATTTCGTTTAAACTAAAAGTTTGAATGACAATAAAGGAAACTTTATACTTCATACTTTATATACTTCCTTTGTCAGTTGCCCCATACACCCATGGTCGCCCCTTACTCCCCCTGGAATCTTTCTTCCTCTTGGGAATGAACCGATCCTGCACCTTCTGTATTATTCCCAGAAATACCTGCCATTGTTGTTCCACTGTCCTTCCTGCTAGGGTATATTTGCAGTCAACCTCTCCCACATGGTTCCATAGTCCCCCTGTTCAACTGCAACACAGACACTTCCGATTTTCCCATCTCCCTCTCAAATCGTAGATTAAAACTTACCATATTATGATTACCTCATAATGGCTCCTTTATCTTGAATCCCCAAATCTGGTTCATTACACAACACTAAATCCAGAATTGCCTTCTCCCTGGCAGGCTCCAATACAAGCTGCTCTAAGAATTCATCTCGGAGGTATTCCACAAACTCCCTTTCTTGGGGTCCAGCAGCAACCTGATTTCCCCAGTCTACCTGCATGTTGAAATCCCCCATGACAACCGTAGCATAACCTTTGTTACATGCCAATTTTAACTCTTGATTCAACTTGCACCCTATATCCAGGCTGCTGTTTGGGAGCCTGAAGATAACTCCCATTAGGGTATACAGTGGCTTGCAAAAGTATTCATACTCCTTGAACTTTTCCACATTTTGTCACGTAACAACCACAAACGTAAATGTATTTTATTGGGATTTTATGTGATAGACCAACACAAAGTGGCGCATAATTGTGAAGTGGAAGAAAAATGATACATGATTTTCAATTTTTTTTACAAATAAAAAACTGAAAAGTGTGGCGTGCAAAAGTATTCAGCCCCCTTTACTCTCATACCCCTAAAAAAAATCCAGTGCAACCAATTGCCTTCAGAAGTCACCTAATTAATAAATAGGGTCCACTTGTGTGTAATCTAATCTCAGTATAAATACAGCTGTTCTGTGAAGGCCTCAGAGGTTTGTTAGAGAACATCAGTGAACAAACAGCATCATGAAGCCCAAGGACCACACCAGACAGGTCAGGGATAAAGTTGTGGAGAAGTTTAAAGCAGGGTTAGGTTATAAAAAAATATCCCAAGCTTTGAACATCTCACGGAGCACTTCAATCCATCATCCGAAAATGGAAAGAGTATGGAACCACTGCAAACCTACCAAGACATGGCCGTCCACTAAACTGACAGGCTGGGCAAAAAGAGCATTGATCAGAGAAGCAGCCAAGAGGCCCATGGTAACTCTGGAGGAGCTGCAGAGATCCACAGCTCAGATGGGAGAATCTGTCCACAGGACAACTATTAGTCGTGCACTCCACAAATCGGTCCTTTATGGAAGAGTGGCAAGAAGAAAGCCATTGTTGAAACAAAGCCATAAGAAGTCCTGTTTGCAGTTTGCCACAAGCCATGTGGGGGACACAGCAAATGTGTGGAGGAAGGTGCTCTGGTCTGATGAGACCAACATTGAAATTTTTGGCCTAAATGCAAAACACTATGTGTGGCGGAAAACTAACACTGCACATCACCCTGAACACACCATCCTCACTGTGAAACATGGTGGTGGCAGCATCATGCTGTGGGGATGCTTTTCTTCAGCAGGGACAGGGAAGCTGGTCAGTGTTGATGGGAAGATGGATGGAGACAAATATAGGGCAATCTTGGAAGAAAACCTGTAGAGTCTGCAAAAGACTTGAGACTGGGGCGGAGGTTCACCTTCCAGCAGGACAACGGCCCTAAACATACAGCCAGAGCTACAATGGAATGGTTTAGATCAAAGCATATTCATGTGTTAGAATGGCCCAGTCAAAGTCCAAACCTAAATCCAATTGAGAATCTCTGGCAAGACTTGAAAAATGCTGTTCACAGACTCTCTCCATCCAATCAGACTGAGCTTGATCTATTTTGCAATGAAGAATGGGCAAAAATCTCAGTCTCTAGATGCGCAAAGCTGGTAGATACTTACCCCAAAAGACTTGCAGCTGTAATTGCAGCGAAAGGTGGTTCTACAAAGTATTGACTCAGGGGGGCTGAATACTTTTGCACGCCACACTTTTCAGTTTTTTATTTGTAATAAAATTTGGAAACCATGTATCAATTTCCTTCCACTTCACAATTATGCACCACTTTGTGTTGGTCTATCATATAAAATCCCAATAAAATACATTTACGTTTGTGGTTGTAACATTGCAAAATGTGGAAAAGTTCAAGGGGTATGAATACTTTTGCAAGCCACTGTATTTACCCTTACAATTCCCCAGCTCTATGCATACTGACTCTACATCTCCTGATTCTATGTCACCCCTCACAAGGGAATGAATTTCATTCCTCACCAACAGAGCTACCCCACCCCTTCTGCCCACTTGTCTATCTTTTCGATAGGACGTATACCCCTGAATATTCAGTTCCCAGCCCTGGTCCTCTTGCAGCCAGGTCTCTGTAATTCCCACAACATCATACTTGTCAGTTTCTAACTGAGCCTCAAACTCATCCACTTTATTTCTTATGCTTTGTGCATTCATATATAATACCTTTGATCCATTACTCCCCTCATCCTTCACATCGATTCCTATTTCACTTGTCCATACTCTCAATTGGATGCAATACAATCAATGATGTATTGCATCCAATTTTGAGCTCCATGCTTCTGGAAAGATGTAAAGGCCTTGGGTTACAGAAGGGATTTATTAGAATCATTCCAGGTATGAGGAATTTTAATGGAAGGCTGAACAGCAAAACATTCAAACTTGATATGAGAAATATTATTTGTATGCAGCGAGTGATTAGGATATACTACTGTACAGTACATTGCCAAAGGAACATGGAGATAAATGCAACCATAACGTTGAAAAGGGAACTAAATAAGAATTTGAAAGTAAAGTGCTTTCAGGTATATGAGAAGAAGGCAAACAGAATGGGACTAGCTGGATTGTTCTTGCATAAAATTGGTACAGATCCAACACCCCAAATGGCACCTTTCTTACTGTAACCTTTCTGTGATTATATGAAAGGAATAATAAACAAGGAAAGAAGCAATCCCAACTTCTTGTGTTTATCCACCACAATCACAATTCTCCCATCAGCGAGCACAAGGCCATTGGTTTATTCTGTTAATTTCAGTATTAGATTAACATTGCCTCACAAAATCCAGGCCATTATTAAGGCGCGGAAACTTAGTTCTGCTTTTTGCACAACTTTGCAGACAATTGATATTTCAAAGGACTAATGACCGGAAGCTGGCCTCATCTTTTTTCCTAGATAGGCCTTCAGATAAAGCTGAATGAAAAGGATTTGATTTTCACTTGGTCTTTAATATAGTAATTGATGCTGGTGAAGTCAATGTTTTCAGTATGTTATTTGGAGCAAACTGTGATGTAGTAAATGACAGGCTGTTAAAAAGTTCAGAGAAAATTGACAGATGTTTGAACATTGAGAGAATCAGAGGTTATAGGGGCTGTGCAAGAAAGTTTTTAGAATTAGCTCTGACATGAATAAAATGGAGGATTAGACTTGAGGGCAGTAAGAAACTGCCAATTTGTAAATGTTCTAGATGTAGGGAAAAACATGCTTGAATGTAATTGAATAGATGTGTAAAAGGATAAAGGTGTACAGATTAATAGTAAGATTAAATGAGAATTTACCAGTTTGAGGTTTGATCTTTATTTTATGAGAAGTTACGTTGAGGGATTACGTGAAGACCCCGCCAACATCCATGCGCGACATTCTTCAAATCAGCGGTGTGAAATCACAGATAACAGAAGTTGGCTAAATATATGGTAAGATAAGAGAACTAAAATACCAGTTAACCTTTATATAGAGGGTTGGGAGAGGAGGGCACGTAATCCCTCGACGTAACTCCTCATAAAATAAAGATCAAACCTCAAACTGGTAAGTTCTCATTTAATCTTACTATTTCACTTCTGAGTCACGCGAGTGACTACGTGAACATTTCTAAGCTCTGCGATTTCATGCTGTGGAGACGAGTCCATGCATCACACACTGCATCAGTGAAGAGTGAAATTTACTAATGCATTCAGACATGACATAGGTATAGACATGTTGATGCTATTAATGGACAAATAATGATAATAGTAACCTCCCTCAACTGGGAGGAACTATAACATAGACCTAAAATAGAGTTGGCAAATACCCCCGGTCTGGCAAAGGGTATTTGTAAAATGTTTGGAAGATCGTTCGTTAGACCATCCTGCAGCCGCCAGGATGTGGTCCCACAAAACGTCCATCCCCTGCTGCTGATATAGTTGCAGCCTGGGTTGTGTGAGACTTGTATGTCAGTGTTCATTCCTGTATCCCAGAGCCCATATTAACCACCTGGAGATGGTCTATAGTGATATTTTCTTAAGAGGCTTCATGTGACTAACAATCATAGCTAGTTCAGAGTCTCTAAGGCTCTAATGACCTTAACATACTGGTGTAGATGTGTGGCCACACTCAACCAAAGGTCCATGGGATATACCAACAATTCTAGTTTGAGACCTAATGTCCCTGATGTATTCTGCTGATTAAGTCATAACATAAATGTAATTTCCCTGCAGAATAATCATCTTGTCCAGTCACAGCTATGCAACAACTGGACCTGTTGTGCTGACTCAGCACCATGAGCATAACCACTTGGTTAGTGAGCCAAGGACAGGGATGTTCCAATGTTAACATTCCATATCTCTGCGTACCTGGCCTGGGGGGTGTCGAGTTGAAGGTACCCTTCATAATCTAGATATCAGAAGGTGAGACCCGACAGAGTGGATTCTGCTCCTCGCAGCCAATATGCTGTGAAGGCACGTACAGCACAGTAAATGGCACTCGATAAATGATTGTCAAACCCCATATAGAAACTGAACTTCAAGACGTCAGTCATCTGTGTCAACTTATATGTAATAACAAAATACTTCCTATCTCTTATGAGGGAAGTACTGCTTATTTGGTGCTATCCCTGCAATTGCAGTGAGCACGTCCATAGCTTGGTTTAACGATCCTAGCCGCAGGAACGGTCTTCCCAGTCTGCAATGAATTGATTTATGTATGCAGAGGATGGTTTTCCGAGTCATGGCTAACCAGCAATTTTGTGCCTGGAAAATAACCGTACAAGGTCCTATCATCATTCCCAACATCTGCGGGAATCATGGCTGTATAGGCCAGTCAGGCACTACGAAAATGCCTGAAGCGAGAAATTGCTGAATTTGCAAGACCCGTCCGATAAGGTAAAATGGAGGGAGGCAAAGAGCATTCTTCCCCAGTGTAGCGAGATGCATCCATCACCACTGATATGCCACGTATTTTGCAACTGGTGATTGAGCCTGGAATCAACATTTCGATCTTTAGGTGTTCGATCGAGCCCACAATTTCCTTAAAAACTTGTGATCCAACATCCGTTCTAAGTTGTCATTGCGTTTACATGATGATACACCAATGCCAAATGAAGTTAGGTAAACTATTACCGGATACTTTGACTTGATTGCACCCATGTGATTAACATATAACAACATCAGAGTGTATCAAGTTAGACTTGAGCATGCAGATTATGCATATTCGCACAAACCTTTAATCCAGAGAATGCACCTAGTGTGAATAGGTAGTTGATACCATATAACTGAACAATTGGTAACTCATGCAACCCCATCCGCCTCTGTAACTAAAGATGGTATTTAGTAATTATCCATCTTTGAGCAATAGTTAGTAATTAACTGACAAGTACTGATGAAGGTTAGTGGAGCAATGCTGAATACTGTTTGTCCACCATGGTGACTTTGATAGTTTCAGCTGGGAATAGCATAGATCTGGTAGTAATGACCTACATGGTACCTGTGAGCTTGCTCCTTTGCTCGCCGTATACCTCTGATGATGCAAAGGTGCAAATAGCACAGCTGAAAGCCAATATATTGCCAATCCCAGATAATTTAATAGAGTTAAAGGTAATCCTAATACTCAATAATTTCAGTTGGTATCAACTTAAATTTAACTGGATGGATGAGAACCCAATTTCTGCAGTATAGTTTGTGGCTGATACCGCTGATTTGGCAAAATACAGCGTTTATAGAACATCATCCAGATGGGCCATAACAATAGCTTTTAGTTCTGAGCAGCCGAAGCACTGGTTTTAGTAATTTGGTAAATAGCCTGGGGCTGAAGTTAGCCCATTGTGCAATGCTTTTGACTGTAACATTGCCCCATCCAGCAAATTGCACATACCTCCGGTGAGCCCTGTGAGTGGAAACTGTTCCTTTGTTGTTAGACAGTAATTAAGTTTTCTATTCAGAAAAGTCTATACTGCACATGCGAGTTGAACCGGTATCTTTCATTGTGACAATGAGCGGCCCGCAACTGCGGCCTGTCTTGAAAGGCAACTCTGTCTTGCATAAAACAAGTGTAAATTTACCAACTTGTAAATGATCCACATACCTCATATTCCGGAAAGAACCAGGCCCACCTACCTTCATGGTTATTGGTGGTCTTGTGGTAAGCCCAAAGGCTCCTGGTGAGGGTTCTAATTCCATCCCAGATTTGGAGAGTAGGATTGCTGGGGTGCGTGGACCCAATTCCCTGAGGACCAGTTTGGGCCTTGGCCTGAAAGGCCTGCGCCCAGTTTTGAAGCTGCCACCAGCTTCAGTGAAACGCTTGCTGTCGATAGAGACGTGGGGTGTGTTGTTGCCGTGGTACCTTGATAAGCCGGACAGCTTTAATTCTTCATCCGGGTCTTACCTGTTTGGGCAGGTTTCCTGAAGTGAGGATTTGGCGGCTGGACATTGCTGGCCTCACTTGAACCTGCAGATTTGGAATTTAAGGCAGGTCCGATGGCATTCTTCTGGAAGCAGTTCATTTTGAAGTGTGCATTGTACCCCACATAGCGCTGTTCACTGCTGGTCCTTTCAGGGACAATTTTGCAGGTGCATAGTATCCCACAGCCGGCACCTGTTCTAGTAATGATGTGGCGTGAGCTGGCTGCTCCTTCACGAGGGAACTCTGGCCTTCAGGTTTCTTCATTAGCGAAGGTCTTGATGCCATGCCAGAATTTTCTGGACCCTCACGCTTGTACTCTAGTATGTTCCCTGGACATACTTCCGAGTCTTCCGATAAACGGCCGCTGTCGTTATCCGTAGGCGGTGGACCTTCCAGCCTGGACCCTGCTGAGTCTCCGGGGTTATCCGCGGCGGTATATTCCCAGTCCGGACCCTACCAAGTCTATGAAGCCTTATCCGCGGCCTTATCCACAGGCGGTGAATCTTCGAGCCCGGTCCCTGTCGAGTCTACTGGGTTATCCCCCGGCGGTATATTTCGCCTGGTATACCACCATGGACCATATCAGGATGGAGCATTAGTGGGATGAGCGCTCTCTGACGCTATCCATGCTCCACATAAGCGTCCGAGGATGTATCTATGTCGGAGGGGACCCTCCTGGCCTGCCCAGGCCTTTCAGACTCCGTTGAACCTCTCTGGGCCGCTGGAGTCTGAAAAATGCCGCCGGCTATCCGCACTTCTGCGGTTCGCAGCCGTGTCTTCCACACGGTCCCCGCGGCTGGGTTCCCCGAGCCGGGCTCATCCCACAGCTTGTGCTTTCACGCGGTTCCCGCAACCGGGTTTCCCCGAGCTGGGTTTACCCCGCGGTTTGCCTTCCCCATGGTCCCCGCGGCCAGGTTTCCCCGCGGCCGGGTTTCCCTGCGGCTGGGTTTCCCCGAGCCGGGTTCACCCCGCGGCTTGATTCCTCTTGTTATCCCGGGTTCCCCGCGGATTCCAGTCTGCGGTTTACCCCAGCCGGGATTCCCTCGCGGTCCCTGGAGACGGGATTCCCCGCAAAGTCTGTGGTGGGGTTCCACCCCCAGCCGGGCATCCCCGCGATTATCGCAGCCAGGATTTCCCCGCTGTGTAGGGGAATCCGCGATATCTCCAGCAGGAACTCTATCAGAGCTTCCTGCAAGGAGGAAAAACAGACCTGGAGTTAAGTTGAAAAACTTACCTTCAGGTTTCAAACGTACCGCTGGTGGAGCAGCGCTTCCTCAGCCTGTCGATGTGCAATACAGTAGACGATATGTCATGCATGCGTGCTGGCGGAGTCTTCACATAGTCACTCACATGACTCCGAAGTAAAATCTCCCTACATGAATGATGAGTAAATATTCAGTTGAATATGACAACTTGTTATGATATAGAAGACTGTATCTCAACCAATCCAAGTCTAGCGGGAAAAGAGATGGCAATAATTGTCAAATTATGGTTTTGAACGGTGCAATTAGTTTATTAATGTTCCATATATTTAATCACTTTTTTTTATAAACCACTTGATTATTACTTGATATGTCCTTTAGTAACTAATTTAATGCAAATTGTACATCACAAATTCCATTATAAAAACAAATTAGCGTAAACTTGTTTTGAACATATCTTTAGTTCTGATTTTTTGCTTGTGTAGTTTTTCTATTTGTAACATGAATAATACGGCACACTTCATGCAGCTAGTAGATTAGTTCACAGTAGATAGTTAATCAAATTTAAGCAATAGGATTGACTAGATGACAAGAATGAATCCCAAAAGAGGTTTGTGTTCTTAAGCACTCATTTAACTGTCATGTTGTGCATCTCCTTAAAGGAAATGTTACCTGTTAAAGATTATGAACAGAGGAACAAGCAAATTGTGTGATAGAATAAAGGGAAGCAAATAATTTTGTTTATCGATAGTGTAATGTATTCATACATATTCATGTATATGTTAATGAGTTGGTGTTCAATATAAGCAGGGAATGTTGGGTAATAAAACTCTCTCTCGTGATCCAGGCAACCTGCGTGTAAGTTGTTATTCATTCTGTATTCCGGAATATAACAAAATTGGCGACGAGGATGGGATAGAGTTTGTGAACTCGTCCTTTAAATACAGTGCAGGACTGTTTTGCAACATGCAGTACTGTTTAACATTTTAAACAGTAAATACGGAGTTGTGTCGCAGTTGTGTGCGAGCTGCACACGATAGATCCTTCTATGCAGGGGACTGTAGTTTAAAACAGCAGCTGGACAAATCATTGAGAGTTTGTCAGGCTATCTTTATGTTGTGTCTACGTGGCAAAATGCCGTCCTTGGGATTATATGTTTTTTTTTGTCGAGTTCTTCAAGCTGAATTGCCTTTGTACAGCTAAGTTTTAGGTGAATTGTTACACAAGAACAGACAGGAAATCGGGGTTTTTGAACGGACTTTAAAAAACTAAAAGAGAACGACACGATGGCAGCGTCCACGGATTACATTGGAAACCTTGGCAATTTTGACAAGAGTAGAGAGCCATTCAGCACTTATATGAACAGAGCGAACATGTTTTTCACGGCAAACAACATAATAGAGTTTAATGGTGGAGAGATAGTGACTGAAACAAATAAGGCTGTTTGCGAACGCATGAAAACGATTATGCTCACAGAGATTGGTCCTGAAGTGTACGGCATGCTCGTGAATCTCCTTGTGCCCATAAAGGCAAAAGACATGCCATTCAATTACATTATGACAATGACAATGAATGTTCTCCCGTTCCGACGTCGGAGTTCCATCATCCCTGAACATTGGGCCGCCAGTAGCGGTGACAGCGAGGGGTCGGGAGCCCCCCGACTACAGGTGAACAACAGAGGACAACAGAGGAGGATGACTGAACTTTGGTGCCTTCCCTCACAGTGGGAAATGGTGATTCTGCTGTGTGGGGATGTCGATGATAAAGACTATCATGTTCTGTGCTCTTTTTTTTCTTATGGCTGTATAGTGACCAATTGGTACATGTGAGAATAAATGTCTCTTGTCTTGTCTCTTGTCTCTCATAAAGAGGTTGGAGGAGCATTTCAACTCGCGAGTTTCGTCCACCACGGACTGCAGTGCCGTTTACAGTCACAAGGCAGTGCCCATGGCCAAACCAAAAGGCGCTAAACCAAAACCAAATTATGGCGGAGAGCCGAGTTCAGCGAGTTGTTATCGTTGCTACGGTAATCACTCATCCGAATCATATCACCTCAGCATGTCGGGTTAAGCTTAAAACAGGAAACCAACAATCTGTGGGAAACAAGCGACAACACCAGAAAGGAGTTCACAATTTGGAGATGAACACTCAAATGGAAATGAATTTGGGTTGTACACCATTTATGCAACCAACATCGATAAGCCTACAACCAGCCAAGGAAAGGACTTTCAAACTAAACTATTGATAAATGAACAGTTAATCGATATGTGTATTGACACGGCAGCAGATTATTCGGTCATGAGCAGAGACCTGTACGAAACAAAGTTCCCACAGACACCATTGTTTGAGAGTAAGGTCAAGCTGAGAACCTACTCAGGCAAAGTTTTGGAGACATGTGGACAAATGAACTGTAAAGTTCAGCATAATTGTCAGTCAGTAACACTGCCCATCATAGTGGCTAGCTACAGAAATCAACCAACCCACCTTGGAAAGGATTGGCTGAGCAGAATACAGTTAGACTGGAAGAACATTTTCAGCGTCGATTTGTACAAATCACGTCTTGAAAACATCATAAGCAAACATGCATATATTTTTTCCGACAGTTACACGGGAATAACATGGTAATCTGCACACATTCGACTTGAGCAAGATGTGAGACCTGTGTATTGTCGACCAAGACCAGTACCATATGCACTAAAGCAACGTGGAGGAAGAACTCGACAGGTTAGAACGGAATGGAGTCCTCGTGAAGACAGACCAGAGTAACTGGGCAGCGCCAATTGTGCCGTACGCAAGGCCAACAATATGGTTAAACTATGTGGTGACTACAAAGTCACAATCAACCAATCAACAATATCCAAAACCAACCTCGCAAGATTTGTACACACAAACTGTAGGGTTGTAACTGGATTTGTCTCACGCTTACGCCCAACTCAATGTCGACAAGGAAAGTCAGCCATACTTGACTGTCAACACTCATAAGGGATTGTATTCATATACAAAGCTGCCCTATGGTGTGAAATCCTCCCCAAAAATGTTTTAGTCAGTCATGGACAAAATGTTACAAGGCATTCCGCACTGTGTGTGCAACCAGGATGACCTACTGATATTTACAGAGGGCATGGTAGAACATCTGGAAATCCTTGAGCAAGTTCTCACACGACTGAACTGCCATAATGTCAAACTGCGACAAAGTAAATGTACATTTGCGTAGTCATAGGTGGTCTACCTTGGACTCAAAGTAGACACCAACGGACTTCGCCCTGTGAAGGCGAAAGTTGAAGCAATAGTGAATGCTCCAAAACCCAACAATGTGTCAGAGCTACAATCATTCCTTGGGATAGTGCAGTTCTATGCATGATTCCTTCCAGATTTAGCAACTGTGCTAAAGCCACTACATCATCTGCTACAAAGAGATGTGCAATGGTCATGGGGAAAGGAACAGCAACATGCATATGACATCTGCAAGGAAAACTTGACAAGTGACAAACTCCTTGTTCACTACGATAGGACACGCAAGATGAAACTTGCTTGTGATGCTTCAAGTTATGGTGTAGGTGCAGTGATCTCCCACGTAATGAATGATGGACAGGAAAAGCCTATTGCTTTTGCATCCCGCACACTATGATAGATTGAGTGTAATTATGCACATTTGGTGGATGTAGAGACGGCAACCAGGTTTTGCGAAATTATTTATTCGGAAAATAGCTCCCTGGCTTACAGGTCTTCGCAAACACAACAGTGGTCAGCAACACAACTGTGGTGCGAAAGCGAAACCACATGAAAACAGCAGCCCCTCCCGTGTCACGTGACCGCGGCTTCCGAACGCCAGGTTTGATACCTGCGTGCGCCAGCAGGCGCCGCTACACATAGATAGAAAAGGAAGCACTCAGCATCGTGTTTCTTCTCGGCACCCTAGTGACTGATCACATACTAGTGATACTTGGTCCCAAGTCAGATATACCTTCCATGGCGGCATCAACGATGCAGCATTGGGCAATTTTGCTGTCCCAGTATGACTACAAGGTTGAGTACAGAAGCTCCAAGTGCAACGCAGTTGCAGATGCGTTGTCCCGGTTGCCCCATGAGAACTCTGATGTGGGAAGTGCGAGCTTAATCTACACACAGCAAGTTGTGGATGAAGACTTTCCGGTGACTGCAACAGAAAATGCAGCAGAAACAGAGAAATACACTGCGCTGAATTGGGTCTATGAACAGACATTAAACGGTTGGACTGAAATCGATAGTGGATTGAACTCAGTTCTGAACTCAGAACTTAATGCTTTGCATAATCAACGCCATGAATTATCATGTGAGCTGGGATGCATTAAGCGGGGTTACCATAGATGAGTTGAGATCAATTTTTGCATGCCATGGTTTACCGGAGGAACTTGTTTCTGAAACCGGGCCTCAGTTTCGTTCAGAACGGTTCAAAGAGTTCATGCAGCGGAATGATGTAAAACACACACTTGTTCCCCTATACCATCCAGCCTCCAATGGGGTGGTGGAAAGGTCTGTTAGAGTTGTCAAAGATGTTCTCAAGAAACAGGTTTTGCAGGGTAGTTCAAAGCTCAGCATGAAAAATCATTTGGCTAATTTCTTGCTGAAATATAGAACCTCACAACACACAACAACAGGTTACTCACCTGCAGAACTGTTGATGGAGAGAAGGCTAAGAATATGCCTAAGTCTAGTTCAACCCAATTTGGCCTTGAAAGTTGAGCAAAACCAGTTAAGTCAAAAACGCCATTTTGACTCCCACAAAAAGGAGAGATACTTCAAGCCAGATGAGCAGGTTCATGTTCTCAGTCCTCCCAACAAGTCCAGTCGAGACAAATGGGATGTTGGGAAAATAGTGGAAATGTGTGGAACAAAAAGATACTTAGTTGAAGTTGGAGACAGGATCAAAAGTGTTCATGTTGATAAAATTAATATTTAAGCTATATTTAAGAGGGCGTTAGATGTGGCACTTGTGACTAAAGGGATCAGGGTGTATGGAGAGAAGGCAGGTACGGGATACTGAGTTGGATGATCAGCCATGATCATATTGAATGGCGGTGCAGGCTCGAAGGGCCGAATGGCCTACTCCTGCACCTATTTTTCTATGTTTCTATGTTTCTAAATGATTCCAGCCAAAGATGAACCAAAAACTGAGCATGAAGTCCTAATCCCTGAGTTTTTATCTGAAAGTGAGTTGGAAGAGACCACTGGTCAAAGTCAGGGTACTAAAACAGAGCCAAACTAGCCTACAGTTGAGTCAACACCTAAACCTGTTACACCTGTTACTGTTAGACGATCAGGCAAGATTTGTAAGCCAGTAATCAGGTTAGGTTTGTAAGTTAAATAAATCACTGCTCAAGTAAAACAAAAATGTGTAGATATGTAAAATAAATATATTATGTTTATCATTTAAGATTTCATAAATACTGGTTTAAATCAAGTATCACAACAACAAAATTGTGACTGAGTACTTAGATTTAATACTTTAAAAAAAGGAGAGCAGTGTAGTGTATTCATACATATTCATGTATATGTTAATGAGTTGGTGTTCAATATAAGCAGGGAATGTTAGGTGATAAAACTCTCTCTCGTGATCCAGGCAACCTGTGTGTAAGTTGTTATTCATTCTGCCGTCCGGAATATAACAGATACCTCTGGGAATTTCAACTAGCATATCTGGCAGCAAACTACTGACAAATGTAAACATGGATGAATTGTGATTTATCTAAACTGGCAAAACAGCACAGACAAAGTGTGATCTATATCTTTACGGAATAAATTGATAGTCTCGGATCATTCAGTTATCACCTGCTTAACGAATCTTCCACCTCTTCATCATGTATAAATAGAGCCTGTTTTATACCAAAGATACTACTAGTGAAAATTTAGTCATTTTCTCCAAGGCGTCTTTGTGGAATAGAATTATTTAATTTATAAACCACTGAACATTTGGGAAAGGAGAAACAGAAATTCCGACATGGAATTGACTTCAATGCAAATAGTGACTGAACAACTGCAATAACGTTTCTCCAACCCCCTTGCAATAATGTGTGGGAAAGAACTGCAGATGTTGGTTCTACCCCACAGCCAACAATGGACCATTGTGGGCTCCACCTTTCCTTGATCATCATTGTTTTTTGCATATATTTCATTCATTTTTTCTATATATCTATATCTCTCATTTCGCTTTCCACTGATTCTCAGTCTGAAGAAGGGTCTCAGTCCAAAACATCACCTATCCCTTTTCTGCAGATATGCTGCCCGACCCGCTGAGTTACTCCAGCTTTTTGTGTCTGTCACCTTGCAATAATGGTCAACATACCATTTGCTTTCTGGATGTTTTGCTGTACTTGCATGTTTACTTTCAATTTAAATGATTTATAATGGAATTATGTAGGTAAATTAAAGAACAATTGGTATACTGTAATAATCTTTAAAAGACACAAGTGGATGTGGCTGCAGGGTAATTTTATTAAATTTGTAATTGTCATTCATTGTAAAGGTGATATAATAACACAAAGAAATATTCATTAATCTGGAGGTAACCCTTGCCATATTTCCATAGGTTGATTGTGCCATGCTAAGATCTTGCTATTAAACACACAGATATCTGGAATTCAGTCAACATGTGAAGCGTTTATTAATCAAATACATTTTTTTTTAAATGCACATGCTGAAAATCTCAAACAAGATCAGAAAATGCTAGAAATAGTTAGTATGTCAAGAAAACCAAAGTCAAGTTCTCTGGTTAGCAACCCTGATAAAGGGTCTCTGACCTGAAATGTTGACTCTGTTTCTCTTCCCACAAATGCCCTAGCCTTGCTGAGCATTTCCACAGTACTTTCTTTTTGTGTCTTACATTTTTTTTTTTTTTTTTTATCATGCACCCTTGAACCGTTTCTGTAAACTATGCTCAGCAACAGCATTAGATTCTGAAAACACCCAATGCCCCTTTGCTTGCTAATCTACACTGACACTCGGCCAAGTAACAAATCAATTTTAAAATTCTCACACCAGTTTTCTATATTTTTTTGTATCATTCATTTTCAAGATCTGGAAGTTGTTGATAAGGAGAGTATTTATTTCAAATCCCTAATTCCCCTTGAGAAGGTAGTGGTGAACTACCATTTCGAACCATTGCAACATTAAGGGCCTGTCCCACTTACGTGTCCTTGACACGCAAATTACGCGACGTCGTCGTCGCGATGAGGCACACGGGCATCGTATGGCCGTGCAGGGCCGGTCCTACTGAGAAGCACGGAGGGGTATGAAGTTGTGGGCGATATCGCGCGGCGCTCCGAAATTTTGTAGCGAATGAAATCTTTGCGCGCCAACGGCCTGTTGCGTAACTGACGGCCAAAGTGGGACAGGCCCAAGACCCTGGCGCGATGCAACGTCTCACCTCCAACAGCAGCAGAAGCAGGCAAACGATCGCCGAACTCGGCCTGGGGCTCACGGCCGTTGCGGTCCGGATCCGCCCCCACTTCTACTTCCAGAGTGGGGCCAAGAAAATTGAAGATAGACACAAAATGCTGGAGTAACTCAGCGGGACCAGCAGCATCTCTGGAGAGAAGCAATGGGTGACGTTTCGAGTCAAGACCCTTCTTTCAGACTGAACAAGAGTCTTGACACAAACCGAATCCCATTCCTTCTCTCCAGAGATGCTGCCGATCCCGCTGAGTTACTCCTGCACTTTGTGTCCATCTTCAAATGACGTCACGCGCTCCAGACGGCTGTGCGGGCGCATGAAATGGCGTGTGGCCTTTGCTGGACCGTTGCGTAATTAGCGTGCCAAGGACATGTAAGTGGGACAGGGGCTTTACTTTCCACTTATTAGGCCATGGTTGAACCTTGCCTTGGTTTTGCTGTTTGCAACCCTGTGCTGCTTTATTTACTGAGGAAATCAATCGTTCAGAGTGTTCTCTTCCCTTTCACTGTTATTTCCTCCAGCTCTACACCTTCAGGGGTATATGTGACTCTCTCCCTTTGGCCATTTCATCCACCTTCACATTACTAACTCTACAATTGGCAGACAGCTTTGCTTCAGGTGACAAGACTGTCACGGATGTAGTATCTTTGAGTCTGCTCAACTTTGCATAAACAAAATCAACATTGCAACATCATGGTAGCTCTGAGCTAATTTATGGTATTGACAGTGGAAAATGGCTATATATGCAGTGGCGTTCAATACGCAAGGAGAGTCAAGTTCAATTTCTAACTGACAAAGTATTATTTTTGCAGACCTGTACAGTTGAAAATAATATTGCATGCTTCATTAGTTGTGGGAGTTTTATGAATTAAGGAGAACAACAATCTTACCTGAAAATGAAAGGAATTTCCCATTGGTGCTAAGACAATGAGTATTGTACACAAAATAGCTCCACTCTGTGCTAGGCCACCTATATGTGTTGGGTGAACACATTTACCATCTGAATGAATGAATGAATGAATAAGTTTATTGGCCAAGTATGTTCACATACAATGAATGTTCACATACAAGGATCTAAGTTAATCATTCAATGGATGCTGTGCACTTGATGATAAATTGTGTACATTACATTACATGATAAATATGATGGATAAACAGGAAGCAATGAAATACATGAAAGATGATTCTTGACAGTACTATAGGTGCAATGTTAAATAACTGTTAACAAAGGTTGCCGAGGGATGAATGGATCTTAATCACAGAATAGCATTGATTCTATATCCACACGTTTCCTTATGATCAGTATATTAAAATTATTTCCAATGATGCATTGATAACCTGAGCACAAAATCCGGCTTCTTGCTTTGCAATTCCCTCCAACCATGACTTCACGATGAGAACCAGTTTTCTCATGACGAAGGACAATTTACAGAAGCCAATTAACCTACAAACCTGCACGTCTTAGGAATGTGGGAAGAAACAGGAGCACCCAGAGAAAACGCATGCAGTCACCAGGAGAATATATGAACTCCATCCAGAGAGCCACCCATAGTTGGATCGAACCCGGGTCTTTGGCGCTGTAAGGCAGCAACTGTGCCACTCTGCCAACCTAAGGGTATCGCTAAGTAGCTGGCAGCTCAGTTCTGGAATCCTGCATCAAGCAGGTCACTTTAAAGTATATACTTGTTTTAGCTCTCGAATGCACAAACACACATCCTGCACTCTATCTTTGCCCACAGTATTGACCCAAATCCCAAGCTTGGAAATATTTCTGAATTTTCTAAACCAATGTTCAACCAAACATCATGCTACGACAACTTTAGTCATTGGCAGCTGATCCAAGCCATGACCCTCCCCACCTTCCCAGATTCACAACATTCTCCTTGCCCACCCTTTTGCATGTGCACCCATAACTCTCTCATCAGCTCCACCCATACCTCTTTCCACAGCTATCCTTCTTATATTCTGTACTGTTGCAGAATGTGATGGTAGCAACTTCACTTGGGCAAGGCTTGGTCATTACCACATTTTCCTTTTTCACATCCACACCATGTTGGCCCATCACACAGTAGTTGATTACCATAGCATGAGCTGTGTCCAATAATTTCTTGACATCAATTGAGTCACTCTCATATTGCTGGCAATGGTAGCTTACTGTAAACAAATTGGCCACCGCATTTCAGGAATAATAAGGGGCAAACTTCCAAAATACTTCTGAGAAAGTCTCATGTTTCATTATAGCCAGAAGTCCTGAAAGGCTCTATGTGAATGTAAGCCTTTATTTCACATGCTAGAATTACTTTGATAGATTTTGTTTTTTATTGCTTTTTCACTGGAGGATTAAGTGCAGAGGTTAGGAAAGCTGTTTACCAGTTCAGATTTTCCAGTGATGGATTTAGTCTTCGGGAAATTGGGAGCATTGACCTCGGCAGCCAAATGCTTTATCCAAACATCTATTGGAGAAGTCATCGTGCCTCAGAACAAAATTTTACAATTTTAAGCAACTTGTCATCCAAAAGATTAATAAACCCAAATTTGAAAGGGTAAACACCTAACAAGAAGCGGAAGTCGTTGCCTCCGTCTCTGTGCCCTTTTCTCTGCGAATGAATCCACACCACCCAGTTATGACCCCCTTTCCTGTCTCCACTGGTTCCCCTCCTCTTGGACTCCCTCAGATGGGCTTCTCTGTACCTTCACATACCTCTAGTTTCCCCCTCCTTGACTCTCGGTCTGATGAAGGGTCTCGACCCGAAACGTCACCTATTCCTTCTCTCCAGAGATGCTGCCTGACCCGCTCGGTTATTCCAGCATTTTGTGTCTATCTTTGCTGTAAACTGACATCTGCAGTTCCTTTTCACACAAGAAGCAGATAATGTTTGGTACCCTGCTGCAACCAAATCTGGAAGATTGCAATTGTTTTGAGCCAGCCTGATGATGACATCTGAATGCTCAGCCTGTTAACTTGCTCCCGCAATGCACTTACTGATACACTAACCCTTTCTATGCAAAATGTACCCTTGCCATCTAAAGTACTGCTTTCCATTTGACTGTAATTGGGAGCTAAAATGACTGGCAATGCAAACACAGAGCACCTTATGCTGAAGTAATTACACCACAGATACTTAACCCAATGTCTTCCACCATTCCTATAACACATCTGCTGATGGTGCATGTTAACAAGAACAGGATATCTTGGAATAATCTGAGTATTGAGGTGAGAGCCATGCAGTCACACGGAGAATGTGTAAACTCCACTCAGAATGCACCTAAGGTCAGGAATGAACCCTAGTCTCAGTATGAAGATAGATCTCGACCCGAAATGTCACCTATTCCGTTTCTCCAGAGATGCTGTTTGACCCACTGAGTTACAGCAGCATTTTGTGTCTATCTCTGAAGGTAGTAGCTCTACCAGCTGCACCAAGGTGTCATCCGCTGAGGGTAGCTGAAGATTATCTGGACCTCCAAGTCCTCAGACCGATCGGGCCTCATGTAAACCATGCCCATTCTGCCTTGTTGCTTTTAGACTATAATATAGATTAATGCAAGCTGTTTGGATTGTAAGTAATTGGCTAAATTACAAAAAAATACTGTAATAAATTAGACTGCAGGAGAATTTTAGAGAAAATAAAAATAAACATCTGATTAAAGTAGCTGATTAGATAAATATGGACATTGATGATGAGGAGAATATTTTGAACATAATGGTTCTATTGAGAAATAAATATAATGGAAAATATTTGTTGCTAGACTACTAAAAGTCTTTCAGGAGATTGAAAATAAGGTAGCAAATAGAAACAAAAGGCATAAATTAAAAGGTAATATTAGCTAGAATGAGAAATGGCAAGTTACAGCTAAATCTAAGGGGAATAAGATAGATAGGTGAAAAAGGAACAATAAACCAATAACACTTTTGTTCAAGTAAATGAATAATTGGAGGAGAATCGATGAAATGATGGATTGCGTCTACTTTGTCAGAAGGGATGGGTTCAATTGTCTGAATGACCTGTTTATGATTAACTATTTCCTGAAAATTGTCTTTGCAGAATACTAGGTGGAAAATCAAATATTCTCTTACACTTATTTGAACAAATTGCTTTTTCCAAATTCAAATCTATAAACGCAGATATCAATTTAAATTGAAAATTAGATTTTATTAACAGACAACGTGGACATATGGAGGAAAATTTAATTCTGTTTGCTTGGCATTAGTGTGGTGATAGCTACTTCAAGATAGGATTGGCAGCCTTAACACTGTTAAATTTGTTAATCACGGTCCTTTGAATCATGGAAAAATAATCTGCACCAACTGTGCTTCCAGGACTGCCCCATAAATGCACATAACTAGCAGTAATTTAACAATGTTTCTTGGTCTAGTGTAGAGCATTGATGTGGAATGTGGCCATAACCCAAGGCTTGTTAGTTGTCATTAGCAACAGATCTTCCAAATAAATGCCTATTTTTGCTCGAATACTGACAAGTTGACCAAATCGTGAGCTGGTGGAACAAGTAGTAGTTCATACTGACCTCGGGAATCCACATATTCTTCCTGTGTGATTTATCCTGCGAACACTGATTTTCAACCACATCTGAATGATGTCCTGTTTGGTAAGTTATTTGGCCCCTATAAGTCACCCTAGTTATGTCGGCCAATATTAAAATTGAGGAGAGTTGATGGAAATGTGAAGGCGAGTCGAGGAAATGAATGAGAGAATGGGATTATTGAGACTTGTCGGCCAAACTCCTAATACACTCTATTTGTACTTAATACACTCCTAAGTAATATAAAATAATGGATTTTAAAAACAATGGAATGAGTTTTACTTTTTGAGAAAATTAAGTCTGCATTATATCATTCAACGTCATGGCACAAACCTTTCGCTAGCCAGCATTGCACTGGGGGAAATAAAATGCCATTGGTGTCATGCTTTTAGAACTAATCTAGATCATCTACACCTTTGGTTGGACCCGGAAGTAATTATATGACTCTTGAAGCACTGAGAAAGCTTTTGTCTGTTCTCTCCTGCATAAGGCACCTATTCATTTGGTGCATTTGTGGTTGGAAGGGAAGATTAGGGGCAATTGACATTGGAATTGTGCATCTGAGTTGGGTGTGAGATCGACAACAAGCTCGGCATGTTTCAGGGATATGCCAGGGATCAGTAGGTTCATGATCACAACCTGAAATGTCACCTGTCCTTTCCCTTCACAGATGCTGTGTGAGTTCTTTCAGAACTGTGTTTAGGATCTTGAGGAGAGTCAATAGGGTAGATATGAAGAAATTGCTTCCTCTTATGGGAGAATCGACAACTAGGAATCAATGTTTAAATGTAATGTTGCTCATTTAATTCAGAGATGAGGTCATTTTTTCTCTCTCAAATAGTCATAAGGTTTCGGAAGACACATCTTAGAAACAAAAACATAGAAAAATAGGTGCAGGAGTAGGCCATTCGGCCCTTCGAGCCTGCACCACCATTCAATGTGATCATGGCTGATCATCCAACTCAGTATCCCGTACCTGCCTTCTCTCCATACCCCCTGATCCCTTTAGCCACAAGTGCCACATCTAACGCCCTCTTAAATATAGCCAATGAACTGGCCTCAACTACCTTCTGTGGCAGAGAATTCCAGAGACTCACCACTCTCTGTGTAAAGAATGTTTTCCTCATCTCGGTCCTAAAGGAATTCCCCCTTATCCTTAGACTGTGACCCCTTGTTCTGGACTCCCCCAACATCGGGAACAATCTTCCAGCATCTAGCTTGTCCAACCCCTTAAGAATTGTGTAAGTTTCTATAAGATCCCCCCTCAATCTTCTAAATTCCAGCGAGTACAAGCCGAGTCTATCCAATCTTTCCTCATATAAAAGTCCTGACATCCCAGGAATCAGTCTGGTGAATCTTCTCTGTACCCCATCTATGGCAAGGATGTCTTTCCTCAGATTTGGAGACCAAAACTGTACACAATACTCCAGGTGTGGCCTCACCTTCTATGGCCGCTTCGACAGGGACAATCTAGAGACAGCCATCAAGGCTGTGCTACCTGCCGATCACCAACCCCTCACACTCACCCCCTACGACGTATACATGGCACTGAGTAGGACTAATGCACGTAAAGCTGCTGGCCCTGACGGCATCCCCAGGCGCGTGCTCAGGGTCTGTGCGGCGCAGCTGGCAGATGTCTGGACTGATATCTTCAACCTGTCACTTGCCCAGGCAGTTGTCCCCACGTGCCTTAAAACCACCTCCATCGTGCCAGTGCCAAAACACTCCACTGCGGCAAGCCTCAACGACTTCCGCCCAGTTGCACTTACCCCCATCATCACCAAGTGCTTCGAGAGGCTGGTCCTGGCACACCTCAAAAGCTGCCTACCCCCCACACTGGATCCCTATCAGTTTGCCTACCACAAGAACAGGAGTACGGAGGATGCCATCTCAACGGCACTTCACTCCGCCCTCTCCCACCTCGAAAACAGAGACACTTACGTAAGAATGCTGTCATCGATTACAGCTCAGCATTCAACACCATTATACCATCAAAATTGATCGCCAAACTCGGTAATCTGTGCATCGCTCCTTCCCTCTGCAACTGGATACTGGACTTTCTAACCAACAGACCCCAGTCTGTTAGGTTAGACAAGCACACCTCTTCAACCCTCACCCTGAACACCGGCGTTCCACAGGGCTGTGTGCTGAGTCCCCTCCTCTACTCCCTCTTCACCTATGACTGCACACCTGTACATGGTACTAACACCATCATCAAGTATGCAGATGATACAACGGTGATTGGCCTCATCAGCAACAACGATGAGTCGGCCTACAGGGAGGAGGTCCAGCACTTAGCAGCATGGTGCGCTGACAACAACCTGGCCCTTAACTCCAAGAAGACCAAGGAGCTCATTGTAGACTTCAGGAAGTCCAGGGGCGGCACGCACACCCCCATCCACATTAACGGTATGGAGGTGGAACGTGTTTCTAGCTTCAGGTTCCTGGGAGTCAACCTCTCCGACGACCTCTCTTGGACCCACAATACCTCAACTCTGATCAAGAAGGCTCACCAGCGTCTCTTCTTCCTGAGGAGACTGAAGAAGGTCCATCTGTCTCCTCAGATCGTGGTGAACTTCTACCGCTGCACCATCGAGAGCATCCTTACCAACTGCATCACAGTTTGGTATGGCAACTGCTCTGTCTCCGACCGGAAGGCATTGCAGAGGGTGGTGAAAATTGCCCAAAGCATCACCGGTTCCTCGCTCCCCTCCATTGAGTCTGTCCAAAGCAAGCGTTGTCTGCGGAGGGCGCTCAGCATCGCCAAGGACCTCTCTCACCCCAACCATGGACTGTTTACCCTCCTACCATCCGGGAGGCGCTACAGGTCTCTCCGTTGCCGAACCAGCAGGTCCAGGAACAGCTTCTTTCCGGCGGCTGTCACGCTACTCAACAACGTACCTCGGTGACTGCCAATCACCCCCCCCCCCCCGGACACTTATTGTTATTTATTCAAATCATTTGCTGTGTCGCTCTTCCAGGGAGATGCTAAATGCATTTCGTTGTCTCTGTACTGTACACTGAAAATCACAATTAAAATTGAATCTGAATTGAATCTGAATCTGAATCTGAATCACCAAAACCCTGTACAATGCAGTAGAACCTCCCTCAAATACTATACTCCTATACTCAAATCCTTTCGCTATGAATGCTAACATACCATTTGCTTTCTTCACTGCCTGCTGCACCTGCATGCCTACTTTCAATGACTGGTGTACCATGATACCCAGATCTCGTTGCATCTCCCCTTTTCCTAATCTGCCACCATTCAGATAATAGTCTACCCTCATGTTTTTGCCACCAAAGTGGATAACCTCACATTTATCCACATTATACTGCATCTGCCATGCATCTGCCCATTCACTCAGCCTCCAAGCATCCTCCTCACACCTAACTATACCCCCCAGCTTGGTGTCACCTGCAAATTTGGAGATGTTGCATTGAATTCCCTCGTCCAAATCATTAATATATATTGTAAATAGCTGGGGTCCCAGCACTGAGCCTTGCGGCACCCCACTAGTCACTGCCTGCCATTCTGAAAAGGACCCGTTTACTCCTACCCTTTGCCTCCTGTCTGCTAGCCAGTTCTCTATCCACATCAATACTGAACCCCCAACACCGTGTGCTTTAAGTTTGTATGCTAATCTCTTATGCGGGACCTTGTCGAAAGCCTTCTGAAAGTCTAGATATAACACATCCACTGGTTCTCCCTTATCCACTCCACTAGTTACATCCTCGAAAAATTCTATCAGATTTGTCAGACATGATTTACCTTTCGTAAATCCATGCTGACTTTGTCCAATGATTTCACCACTTTCCAAATGCGCTGCTATCCCATCTTTAATAACTGACTCTAGCAGTTTCCCCACTACCGATGTTAGACTAACTGATCTGTAATTCCCCACTTTCTCTCTCCCTCCTTTTTAAAAAGTGGGGTTACATTAGCTACCCTCCAATCCTCAGGAACTACTCCAGAATCTAAGGAATTTTGAAAAATTATCACTAATGCATCCACTATTGCTGTGGCCACCTCCTTGAGTACTCTGGGATGCAGACTATCTGGCCCTGGGGATTTATCGGCCTTCAATCCGTTCAATTTACCCAACACCACCTCCCGGCTAACCTGGATTTCACTCAGTTCCTCCATCTTATTTGACCCCCGTTCCACTGCTATTTCCGGCAGATTATTTATGTCTTCCTTAGTGAAGACAGAACCAAAGTAGTTATTCAATTGGTCTGCCATGTCCTTGTTCCCCATGATCAATTCACCTGTTTCTGACTACAAGGGACCAACATTTGTTTTAACTAGTCTATTTCTCTTCACATATCTATAAAAACTTTTGCAGTCAGTTTTTATGTTCCCTGCCAATTTCCTTTCATAATCTATTTTCCCTTTCCTAATTAAGCCCTTTGTCCTCCTCTGCTGGATTCTGAATTTCTCCCAGTCCTCCGGTAGGCTGCTTTTTCTGGCAAATTTGTATGCCTCATCTTTTGTTTTTATACTATCCCTGATTTCCCTTGTTATCCATGGATGCACCACCTTCCCCGATTTATTCTTTTGCCAAACTGGTATGAACATTTTTTCTACTTCATCCATGCAGTCTTTAAATACCTTCCATTGCACATCCACTGTCAACCCTTTAAGAATCACCTGCCAGTCTATCTTGGCCAATTCACATCTCATACCTTCAAAATTACCTTTGTTCAAGTTCAGAACCCTTGTAGATCTTGAAAGGGTGCTGGAAACAATAGCTTCTAATTAGGGTTTTCCCCAGGAGGGAATCATTTCTCCATATCCACCCCTAAAAACCTGTCCTTGTCAGGTACAGGAAGTTAAAATTCAGCGGAATCATTCTTAAATGATTCAACAGACTGCATCAAACTCTTTAGTTTAGTTTAGTTTGGTTTAGAGATGCAGCGTGGAAACTGGCCCTTCGGCGCACCGAGACCGTGCCGACCAGTGATCCCCGCTTATTAACACTATCCTACACACACTAGGGTCAATTTACATTTACACAAAGCCAATTAACTTTCAATCCTGCACATCTTTGGGGTGTGAGAGGAAACCGATCATCTCAGAGAAAACCCACGCTGTCACAGGGAGAACGCACAAACTCCATCCAGAAGCACCCGTAGTCAGGATTGAACCCGTGTCTCTGGCGCTGTAAGTGCTGTAAGGCAGTAACTCTACTGCTGCACCACCTGGGGAATAACTCTAGGTAATAACTTTACCTTATCCACAAATGCACGAACATTTTGAGTCCAAAGATAAGTTATATCTGTCCCAAAACAAAAGGAATGGTTCAGGAAAATGGATTCAGGAATGGACTTAATTTAAGTTAATTAACCATTAATAAGGCTAATAAAACTTATGTTGAATCTATGACTAATTCCATTATTGTGAACATCTATTATCAGGAATATTTCAGGAAAATAAATGCAGGATAATGCCATGTGGCATTCCTAAGCACATTTACTGACCCTACTTCTTTTATTGTCAAACATAAGTGTCAGATACCTGGAAATATCATTTAAAATCTGTACTTCTGCATAATTTAAGGACAAAGGACAAAGGACATTTATTGTCACATACACCAATTGGTGCAGTGAAATTTAAGTTGTCATTGCAGCACACAATAAAATAAACATAACACTATGGAATTTAACATTAAAACATAAAAAAAAATCCCCCCCCACAGCGGGATCAACGTTTCCCACGTGAGGGAAGGCAGCAAAGTTCAGTCCACTTCCTGTATGTTCACCCGTGGACGGGGCCTATTGAGGCCTCCGCAGTTGGTGCTACGGCAGCCCGAAGTTTCAGGTCCTCTCGCCGGGATGATGTAACTCCGGCGTCGAAAGAACACTCTCAGCAGCTTGGAGTTCTGAAACGGCCGTTTCCTCCTGGAGACCGCGGCTCCCGAAGTCCACAGGCCGCGCTGGGCAGAGTTCCAACACTGGCAACCTCGGTGAAAGAGCCCAGGCTCCACGATGATAAAGTCAGCGCCGCCGCGGCTGGAAGCTCCGCAGACCACAGCTCCACGATGTTGAAGTCGGCAGTCCCGGCACTCCGGAGCTCCAACACGGCGACCCGGCTAAGGCATCGCCCGCTCCGCGATGGTACCTCAGTGCTGCGCCACCGCTGAAGCTGCAGCTCGAAGCTCCGACAGGAAAGGCCACGCTAATCCAGGTGGTAAGCGGCTCAGAGGAAAGACGCATCCTCAACCCGGGTACGGCCTGGAAAAACGTTTTCCCCCTTCCCCGCCCCATCCCCCATAAAAAAAGACTAAAAGGCCTTCAAAACAAAACTCTTTAAATGCTCTCATATACAAATATCACAGCTCAGACTGGCAAATAAGTAAAACTAAGTATCACTGTCTCAGATACTTTTCATGGAGGCTTCTTTCAAAAGCTCTATGTGGTGATGGGTTCTGTCTTTTGCCTTCCTTCCCTTAATGTTCTACCTTATTCTGGAATACATGATGGAAAATGTTATTTGTTTACTGTACTACACTTATTATTATGATTGCTTCATGAATGTAATAAAGAACTTGAACAGCTTTATCGAAGTATACAAGATATAATGAAGAAAAACGCGATGAATGATCAATATTTGGTGTCAGCGGTGGCTCAGTTGGACACTCTCCCCTCCTGTATCAGGAGGTTTTAAATTCAGGTCCTACTCCAAGGATTCAAGCATAAAATCCAGGATGACTCCCCAGTGCAGTAGGACATCCTCCACTACCAAAGGTGAGCCCTTCAAATCTCAAGATCCAATGTGCTGGCAAACACATTGACAGCATTGCGCTTCTACCTGCTGAAGTTTAGAAGGATGAGGGGGAACCTTATTGAAACTTACCGAATAGTGAAAGGCCTGGATAGAGTGAATGTGGAGGGGATTTTTTTATTAGTACGGGTGTCTGGGGTTATGGTAAGAAGGCAGGTGAATAGGGTTAAGAGGGAGAGATAGATCAGCCATGATTGAATGGCAGAGTAGACGTGATGAGCCAAATAGCCTAAAGGGCCTGTCTCACTGACGCGACCTTTCAGCGACTGTCTTCGACCTTCATGCTCGAGGGCACTCACCTGACAAACCTCAAGCTGGATCGACCGTCAGCGATGAAACCTCGAGCTGGATCGACCGACCGCACGCACACACACACACACACACAAACACATCGCAAAGGCGGGGGTCAGGGAAAGCGGGGGAGTGCTGTCTGAAGTTTACACCCGCGATGAACAGGAAGGTAAAAGACAGCTGCACAGTGTACGGTAAGTCCTTTAGAGAGCGCGGAGTGGGGGAGGGGGGAGAGAAGGGGAGAGAAGGGGAGAGAAGGGGAGAGAAGGGGAGAGAAGGGGAGAGAAGGGGAGAGAAGGAGGAAGAAGGGGGGAGCAGGAGGGAGGTGTGGAGACACTTTTAAGAAGCCAGACAACGTTTAATAAAGTTTAGCGGGCATTTTACATTACCGGTCGGTTTTCCTTGGTCCTGAAAACTCCAATGAGCCAATTAAAATGCCTGGTCAGCGAAGAAGATTGCCTACAGCTGCCCTCGACTGCCTGTAACTACATAGCGACCCCACTCCACTGCACTACGAGTTTCAAAGAACCATGCAGACCAATTTTTACGCACGGAAAATTTGTCAACATGCTGAAAAATTTTCCATGACCTAGCTGAGGCCGTGTGTCAGGCGGGAACTTCCCTCGAGCATGAAGGAGAGTTCCAGTGACCTCATAGGACCTCCTAGGACCACGTGTCGACCATGCTGCGAGTTTGAGACGAGGGCAAGCTCTTCTAAACTCACAGATTAGGTCGCCACAGTGGGACAGCCCCTTAATTCTGCTCTTATCACTTATGAACTTAATTATGCTCTATTTCATAATAGAGCAGTGATTTTCTAGCCACTATTGATCCCTCTTTGACACTTATAACAGATCACTTGGTCATTGTCGTATTGCTCAAAGAGCTTGTTCTATATAAACTGTTTGCTGTAGTTCCTATGCCATGATAATGACTGCAATTTACCGTTCTGAAAAGATCAAAATAATATTCACAATGCAAGTCATTATTTTCCCATACCCTTCAACATGTGTTTCGTTCATGCTGGTGGTCTTCTAATGAAATAATTTTTTATTGCGAGAAGTGAGTGATGTGTTAGTAATGTCATCTGTGGCTTAATATCTTCCTAAAATCCTGCATATTTGATTTCAGACTTGGGTTATTCATTAGCAAAAGCCTAATGATATGTCATTCATTTATTTAAGAGTTAATGTGAACACAATTTCGCGAAAACTGTGACAGGTACATTATGATTATGAACTTAAATAGCATTATTTTTTTCCTTCAGCTTACAAATGAATGTGTTGTTGGGTTTAATTTGAAAACTGGTAATGATTTCTGTCAAAGGAACATGCATTTAATAACACTACAATTAAACTGCAGTAAGCCACTTGTTAATATCTTAAAAAAAAAACTAACAACCCTCAAGCAATACTGACATTTTCCAGGGAACAGGGGGAGTGGGAGGGAGGTGGAATCTCCAGATGTGTTGAACAGTCTCTGGGAGATCAATTTATTTAACTCTAATTTACGCATAATTAACTGTAGTAACTTCATGATTGTAAAGTATCTAATGTTGCCTTAAAATAGGGGGTCATATATCCTTAATTGGGGATCCAATAAGCTTTTATTTTCCTCCTATCCTTACTTGACCAACTAACGGATGAAATGAACTAAATCTGTACTGCACCTTCAGTTACCTAAATTGGAATGTATTGGTGAGTCTAGGTCACTTACTTAGATCAGATGTCAACCAGTGCAACCTTTTGCTCTGCAGCTTATTATGTCTCGAAACCAGGAGGAAGGTTGATCATTCCTACAGGCCTACAAGGCTTCAAGCAACAGGAATGGCAAGCAGCACCTAAGCCTACAGGCTTTGTTTTCTTGCCATACCACACATTGGCCACCATTTCCATATTCCTTGCATGCTTTTTTTCAGTTCAGGTTTCCAGTACAGATATTATAACAAAATAGTTTTAAAGCCGTCATCAAAGACATCTTATCTGATTGTGGTATAGGTAACCTACCCCTTACATCTTCATCAATCTGCCGGTAGTTTTTGTTGTGATTGAACATACCATACTTCTTCAATGCCTCCCTATTAGCAAAAGGCCACATGGACCACATTTACCTGACTCCGTGCAACCACAGAATTGCCTACAATGGACATGGTCCCCTCCTTTATTGGTGGAATATCTATTGAGTTGTGTTGAAGGGAACAAGGATTGTTTTTTTAAATGATGAACATACCCTTTGACTAGTCACTAGCTGCCTTTTATTGATGACACTGGTTCATATCAGAAGCATCCAAGTTGCAGCTCCTACAGTTTTTCTGGCTACTAGATAATTTATTAGATAACCGAGTATCATTGTACCTATCAATGGAAAGATCTATTCATTTGGAAGGAAGTGAAAAAAGTGGTGACATTCTATCATATCCTACAAAGATTTATCACATTTAATTTTCACCAGAGAGGGCAATGAGATATGGATGGATCTTCAAATCAGGGCAGAAGATTTTCTTGGCCTTGGCAGCAGAGTAGCGCAGCGATAGAGATGCTGTCTTACAGCACCAGAGACCCGGGATCGTTCCTGACTATTGGTGCTGTCTGGAGCTTGGACGTTCTCCCAGTGGCCTGTGTGGGTTTTCCCCGGGAAGTCCGATTTTCTCCAAAGACGTATACATTTTTAGGTTAATTGGCTTGGTAAAATTGTCCATAGTGTGTGTAGAATAGTAATAATGTGCAGGAATATCTGGTCGGCTCGGGCTCGGTGGGTCGATGAGCCTGTTTCCACGCTGTATCTCCAAACTAAACTAAACTAAACTAAGAAATGCGGATTCACAATCCTTGGGCCTGATATTGATATGGTTGCTTCATTCATCTCTGAAAACAATTTTCAGTAGCATGATTAGTTGCCAGCAGCTCCCCAATAAGGGATGAGATGGAAAGTCCATATGTAGTGGTTGGGTGCACAGTAGAGACAGGAAAACTATTTCTATTCCTCTGGTTCCACAATCAGAGAATTGTTGCAATGCACATGGATGCCATTCATCACAATAAGCCCTTCCCAGCTATTTGTAAAACATTCCAATCAATTACATTCCTGTTTTCTTTTCCCATTGTGGCAACATATTCATTTTCATTGTAATGCTGATGATACATAGCTTTATGTGTCCACCAAGCCCACTTCTACTGTCCCCTCCAGTACTCTCACTGCCTGTCTCCATGATATACAGATATGGATGACAAACTACTACCTAAAGGGCCTGTCCCATTTACGTGTCCTTGGCACGCAAATTACGCGACCTCGTGGTCTCATTGAGCCGCGATGGTCCGGCAAAGGTCGGGCGCGATTATATGCATACGCACAGCCGTCTGGAGCCCGTGACGTCATTTGAAGATGGACACAAAGCTGGAGTAACTCAGCGGGACTGACACTCTGGAGAGAAGCAATGGGTGACGTTTCGTGTCGAGGCTCTTCTTCAGTCTGAAAAGAAAGACCCGAAACGTCACTCCCTGCGTCACAAAGGATGAAATTTAAAATTGTATTATTAACTTCATAAGCTTCATAACCTTTCCCCAGTTTATCTCACAGACCTCCTTCAGACTTACTCCCCCTCCCGCTCCCTGCGGTCTTCATCAGCAGGTCTACTGGCACTACCACCCATCAAACCCAGCACAATGGGTGCCAGGGCCTTCTCCCATGCTGCACCTAAACTTTGGAATTCACTACCCCCTCACATCTGCATACTGGACTCCATGACAGAATTCAAAACCACTCTTAAAACCCATCTTTTTAAACTAGCTTACTCATTATAACTGCAACAACTGCATCTTATTTTATATCAATCTTAACTCATTGTGCTATGCTTTGTTGCTTATTGTATGTTTATTACTGATATTATGTGATGTAAGGAGACCTTGAGTGTCTTGAAAGGTGCAATTAAATAAAATGTATTATTCTTATTATTGTTGTCCTACCAATAATTGCTTGCCTAATTCTATTTTAAGGCCCTAATTGACTGTTTCCACCAACCATAGAAAAATCGTTAATATTTAATTATTAATCATTAACATCTAAAATAGCAGTAGTCTTACTACTAACCTCGGGGAACATCGCTGTCCAACTTCTTACAGACTGAAAGCCAACCACTTAGGATGACTTTCTGATTCCTGTCAAGCCATTCTTTTACTCTATGCTGTATCCCATGATATACTCTATCCTTTTATTCCACGAGCTTCATTTTGTTAACTACGATTTTCTGTTGAATTTGGCAATGTCTTCTGAAAATCCATGTAGAAAACTTGATAAGGTAACTGGATTCAATCATTGAACCTACATTTTTTGTGGTGTCTTTTGAAGGAGCCCAGTAGAACATGCATCCAATCCATTAAAATCATGAATCCTATATGCATGTAAACTCATATATGATTGATAGCCCTAAATGGCCTTGATACTGGTGATGATATTGTGTCCTTCCTCCAAAAGAAACTCAGTCAACAATTTAGCACTCCCAACCCACGATAATGTAAAAAGAAAGGAACTAATCATTTTGTTAGAGGACTTGCCCAGATATCTGAGAAATGAACTGACCTTGGATTTGCTCTAAACATTCTTGGGCAAGTTTGGGTGTAGCCACAGACTTCTAATTTTGGTCATTGTTGTCTTACATTTCCTCCAATTTAGCCAATTTCCTTCCTCTTTCATCCTCCCAATCCCCACCACTCATACATGTCAAAACTAACAGAATTAGCTCTTTATGTTATTTCCAAACATAATGAACATTGTGTAGCGGCACCAAACGTGGTGAATAAACAGTTGCTTTATTCAGGTGTTACATGTAAGTTTGGTCCACTAACAATATTGTCATTGCTGCTGTAGCTGAGCGAGGGTGTTGTCTCGAGCTCAGCTACCTGTTGACTGGGGAGATCTCAAGGTGAGATAAGCTTATGTAGCAGGACACTCCCCCTAGGCCATGACGTCACGTGCCAGCCTTCGTAGCTACAGATGAGGGTTTGACCAACTCCGGTGAGCAGCAGCTGGTGGGGGGCGGCGGCAGCCGCAGCCTCTCAGCTCCGGTGGTCGGCTCTGGGCAGGTCATGCAGGAGAGCTTGGCGGCCACAACACAAGGCCTGGACCGTGCCCCTTTGACCCGGGCGGCCTGCGGCATACATTACAGTGGGGCAGGGTTGGCAGCAGCGTCGTTCTGCAGGGCTGGGCAGTCGGCTGCAGACATCAGGTCTCGTGAGGCTGTGTGCGTCGGGAGAAATCCAAATTTCAATTTGGATCACGTCGGGGTCACCAATGTAGCGGCACCAAACGTGGTGAATTATCAGTTGCTTTATTCAGGTGTTACATGTAAGTTTGGTCCACTAACATGATTGTCATTGCTGCTGTAGCTGAGAGAGGGTGTTGTCTCGAGCTCAGCTACCTGTTGACTGGGGAGATCTCAAGGTGAGATAAGCTTATGTAGCGGGACACTCCCCCTAGCCCATGACATCACGTGCCAGCCTTCGTAGCTACTGACGAGGGTTCGACCATTAGTGGTCTGTGTATCAGCTGACGCCACAATTGGCAATTTTTCTGTAAAGAGAATGTTAAAACATTTAAGGTTCCATATATAAGGATTAATTTTATAGAATAACATTTAGTTGATAGTTGCCAATACATTTCCCTCTTTGCAAATAGCATTTATGATGAATGGTACTCAAGAAACATGAATGATTATTTTTCAATTTTCCTTTTTCTCAATAAAAAAAAATTGTGATTACATTACAAAATAACAGTATACAAACTCACTTTAGCAATAAATAAATTAACACTACTGCTGCACAATAATATAAATCTTAATAACCTCTATTTGTCTCATAGCGAATTAATAATTAACATACATAATAAATATCTGAATTATTCTCTATTTTTCACAGAATGATGAATTTCCAAATTAAATCAATATCATTGAAGCTTCTAGGCATTTACACTTGTTGTTTCTAAAGGGCAGAAACTAATGTTTAATGCAATATTAAAGGAAGATATCTCAACTTGTTATTTGACTGAATATTTCTAGAGACCAATGGCATCAATAAATTAATTGTCTTATACTATTTTATTCATTAGAAATATTCAATGAAATAAAGCTGTTTTTTTTAAAAGCTTTGTTATAAAAACAGGACAGAAATCGAGTTACATTTAAAATTTTGGTCAGATGTTAGAGGCTGTTAGAAGAAAATACTGGAGTTGGCGAACTCAGTCATCGCTGGGATTATTCATGCAACATTACCTCTGCACTTTTCTTAATGTGTGCATTTGCAGTCTCATTTCACAGGCAGCCATGGTGGCGCAACGGTAGAGTTGCTGCCTTACAGCGCTTGCAGCGCCAGAGACCCGGGTTTGATTCCGACTATGGGTGCTGTCTGTACAGAGTTTGTACGTTCTCCCCATGAACGCATGGGTTTCCTCCCACACTCCGTACAGACGTACAGATTTGTAGGTTACTTGGCTTGGTGTATGTGCAAATTGACCCTAGTGTGTGTAGGGTAGTGTTAATGTGCGGGAATCGCTGGTTGGTGTGAGCACGGTGGGCCAAAGGGCAAGTTTCCGCGTTGTAACTAAACTAAAAAATAAATTGCTAGTTTACTAGTATTGTCCCCATAATTTTCAAATTTAGCTCTTTGAATATTTTCAATGCTGTGCATCAATCACCCCAAATTAAATCCCCATGCTATAACCTGTATCTCCTGAAATAAAATGGAGTTAGTATTGGAGAGCAGTGTTGCTCCCTTTATGGGAAGGATTATGCTGTGATTCAAGAGGCATCCACTCTTTTTAGTAACCTTTCATACATTAACATAAACATTGTGACACCAATCATGAGTGCAAATTGAACAATATCAATCATTGAACATTGATCTATAACAATTATGGATACCCCTTAATTGCACTGCATTATTTTACTTTCTGGCATTTTACTAATGTAATAAACTCAATTTGTTAATACCTCCCACATGTCCAGACCATAGTTGAATATTTCCTTCCCAACCAAACCATTTGTGGAAAGGCTACTTGATTCCATTTGGGTGAAACCAATCTTGCATTCACTAATATTCAGAAATATATATTAGAGCTAGGATTTATGTTACAGAGGACTTAAATGATGTTATACGTGGACATTATATGATGTTTTTGACTGTGGAAACGTGTATACCTGAATCACGGAAATACAGAAGCAATGAAATCTTCAAAAGAAACAGCTATAGGTGAGAACTTGTCTATTTGTGTATGAGATCTTTACTGGAAGCATTCTGGCAATAAGTCTTTGTCATAAACAATTGTCATAAATATCTGGTCTCAATTGAGTAGTGAACAAAACCTTGCCCTACATGAAGCATTATTGCTCTCAATTTCCTATATTCTAGATTTTTTTCCTCCAAAATGAAGGAAAATGAAAATTATGTAAATATATACATAAACAACCACTGATGCTGGAATCCTGCAGGGAATGCAAAGTAGTAAATTGGCAGTTCATGCAACATCTCTGGGAGGACATCGATAGGCGACATTTTGTGTTGGGACACTTCGTCAGACTCACACAGGTGGAACAATGAGAGAGGATCACATAGAACTCCCATCCCAAAAGTAGGGTCCCAACCCAAAAAATCACTTACCCATGTCCTCCAGATTGTGTTCCTCTAGCATTTTGTGAGTAAGTAAGTAATTCTGTAAAAGTCTCAGTATTCATCTGGCAGTTTCTGTACAATCAAAATAGAAGATAAAAGACTAAAAATTAATGCTCCAAACAAAATTGGTTTCAAAACATTGAAACTCTTTAATACAACACAACCTGCTTCCAACCCCTCCCACTTTCAAATTTAACTGAGGTGGGAAAAGGAATATGTGGGCAGAGGGGTAATCTTATAGAGGTATATAAAATCATGAGAGGAATAGAACGGGAAGGTGCACAGAGTCTCCTGCTCAGAGTAGATGAATCGAGGACCAGAGGACATAGGTTTTAGGTGAAGGGTAAAAGATTGAATAGGAATCTGAGGGGTAACTTTTTCACACAAAGGGTGGTGGGTGTATGGAGGTAGCTGCCATGGAAGTGTGGTGGTTGAGGTTGGGACTATCCCAATGTTTAAGAAACAGTTAGAATGGTACATGGATAGGACGGGTTTGGAGGGATATGGACCAAAAGCGGGCAGGTGGGACTAGTGTAGCAGCGACTATTGGCCGGTGTGGGCAAGTTGGGCAAAAGGACTTGTTTCCACACAGTATCACTCTATCATTCTATGACTATGAATGAGGCTGGCAGCCAGCACTTTAAATTTCTTTGCAAGTTTAATTTTGGCTGATTGAATTTCCAGGACAAGAAAACTGATAGCTGAAGGAATGGAAAGGGGTCTTTGAAGAATGAAATAACTTTACTGTGGTGTTTATTTGCAGCCAGATGAATGAGTTACTTCTTTACTTGACTTCCAGGGCTTTTAAGAAGCAACAATAAGAGCTAGTGGCATTCTGTTAATGCATTTGAGCAAGGAATAGGAATTTAGCCAATGCTGAGGAATGGCAATGAATTATTTAACATTTTTTTAATGGATTTCAGTAAGTGCACCACTTACAGTGCACTCTGCAAGCATTATAGTTGCAAATTAACCAAATACCAAGGTTTCGTACAACTACTCAATTTATAGTCACCAGGAGTCACTAGGTCTGTCTGCTAAGATAATATGACTTGTTGTCTGGGACAATTAACAATGTTTTACTCCTAATATGTTTCTCTGTAGAAAATATTGCCAAATATTTTCTCAGCACCTTTGACAAACATTCTGAAACTCTTAATATTGTATTTTAAATGTTTACAATTCCTCATTAATTGTCCTCCACCCCAATTCTAATCTAACTTTTTGAAACTTGCTCGAAGTATGTGGTCTCACTCAACAGGCATGAAGATCAATGAATTGGCAGGCAACATGAAAAAGGAACAATGCTTTAATTTAATTGTATCAATTCTGGACCATTATCGTAAACTGTGAAATACATCCTTAAATGAGAAACGTAGCCAGGGCGGACTTTGGTTTCATCTCTAAACAAGAGAAGGAAATAAGGTTATAACAAAAAAAATTCATATGTAAAAAGTTTTGCTGCCAGGGAGTCCTTGCAGAGGATGTGCCAATGTTAAGTTCAGTTCAAAACAGCATTGAAAGAGAGGTGCCTGATTGCAGCTGATGCTTTTGGGCATGGTTCGCACCTAAGGCTCTGCAATCCTGCCCTAACTTAACCAATACAATACTTCAAGAAGCCAACCATCTACACAGTTAGAAACATAGACATAGAAATTAGGTGTAGGAGTAGGCCATTCGGCCCTTCGAGCCTGCACCGCCATTCAATATGATAATGGATGATCATCCAACTCAGTATCCCGTACCTGCCTTCTCTCCATACCCTCTGATCCCCTTAGCCACAAGGGCCACATCTAACTCCCTCTTAAATATAGCCAATGAACTGGCCTCAACTACCCTCTGTTTGCAGAGAGTTCCAGAGACCCACCACTCTCTGTGTGAAAAAAGTCCTTCTCATCTTGGTCCTAAAGGATTTCCCCCTTATCCTTAAGCTGTGACCCCAGAGTTGCTTCACAATCTCCTTAATCATGCCAGAATACCTGCTGCTCCTCTTTGAAACAAGAAGTGTTTGCAAAGAAAATGCTTTTGTTTCCTAATGGATTTTCCTTGTCTTTGGGCAGCAACATGCCACTTTGTGTGACTGTTGCTAGCTGGATGTGGTAAGGACAATGGGGACCCGGCGTGGGGGAACTGCCATGGAGGGGGGGGGGGGGGGTGGGGTGGGGGGGTAATGGGAGAACAAAAGAAGGAGCGTGCGTACTTTGTAACTTTGTCAGCGCCATAGGTAGCTGTTATTTGTATACATTGGGTATGCTGCAAAGAATTTCACTGTGCCTAGTCACATGTGACAATAAAGTATTCCATGATATCAGAGGATCCAAGCACAAGAAATGGCTTGATGCAATTAAGATAGACACAAAATGCTGGACTAACTCAGCAAGACAGGCAGCATCTCTGGATAGAAGGAATGGGTGATGTTTCAGATTGAGACCCTTCTTCAAATGTAATTAATGTCTTTATGATCAGAGAATGGAAGAAGAAGCTCTTGTACTGACTTTCTCATCCTCCCTTTTGGACCTGGTGAAAGCCTCGGCCAAGCCTAATTTCAGCTATAAATTTGCTTATAAGGTATTTGCTTCTTCATGTACCATCGCTATATTGCTTTATTCTCCCTTCACACTGGAGTCTCCTTTGTTTATAGGAATTTCCAGTGAATAATCTCCTGTTGACATTTAAAAGGGAGAGACAGCTGAGCCAAAGAGGAACTTCTTTAACCTCTTCGGGCTCAAATTCCAAAATGCACATCTTGAGACCTGCCAATCAACGTATTCCATTATGAATCTGGCCTCCAGCCAAAGAAGACTAATTCTCGAAACGGCAAGTGAATTGCTCATCTCTGATTTCATATTTTTAAATAATATCTCATCTTTGCCAAGCGCACCACAGATAAATGTAAAAAAAGCTACATTTTTTCCCCATGGTGATTTCCATTTTCATCATTCATTTGAGGGAAGAGGGTGATGGGGAGTAACTGTATGTAACCCAGGAATATCCTCCTTTGATATCCAGCTACAGGCTAGGAAGCCTGCAGATCATTCAGCATGAAATGTAGGCAGGTGCTGAGAAGGGAGGATACAGGAGATTTGTGTGCAATAGGATCAATGAAGAAAATGAGATTATCTGACTTTTACAGATGGGGCAGTCCATTTTAGCTGTTTTTAGTTTTCTTCACCCAGAACAGCACACACCCATTGTTCCCATCAGATGATTTTTTAAATGACATGAAGAGTTTTGACTCTACCACAGCCTCGAAACTCATGCCAGTTTTTGATTATTTTGAATGAAAACAATCGTCCAGAAATCGGCCCTAGAGTTAATTAATATTAGTGCTATATTCTCCTATTGGATTTGAATTTGCATTTTTGACTGACTATTTTTTTAATCCTTTATATTAGCCCTGACATCTCATATCAAAACTGAAATTGGAAATCTTCCCAGAATGTCTTTATAATTCCCTAAAGACTCATCTTTCATTCTGATGTTTAAGGTTTCCTTTGATTCTTGGAAAATTAGAATTGTTCATTGTACCTGATTAGCACATAATTTGATCAGGATTTTAACATTCAATGATTTGTTCAACATGTCGTTGGCTTTATCCATTGACTTCTTTCAACGTCTGGGTGTGTTGATCCTACTACAGTCTATAGCAAACCCTAATCTAGTTCAATTTATCTGTGAGCTATTTGAACTCTATTAATGAAGTACATATTTTTCAACTGCATTACATCTTCCATTCTTTGACTCGCTTCTATAGAATAGTTATGTCACAAGTAATTCCTGGGACATTCCATTTATTCCACTCTCCATTGAGGGAATAGCTTTAAGTTGAAAGGGGAAAAGTTCAAAAGGAGAAGTGCAGAGCAAGTTTTTAAGGAGAGGGTGGTGCTTGGAAAGTACTGCCATGAAAGTGGTGGAGGCAGATACAATCATGGTGTTTAAGAGGTTTTTAGAGAGGCACTTGGATATACAGGGAATGGAAGGAAATGGATCATATGCAGGCAGTTGAGATTAGCTTGGCATCATGACGGCACAATCATTGTGGGCTGAAAAGTCTGCTCCTGGACTGTACATATTTACGTTCTATATGTCCTAGTCTGATATTATTTGTAAATCTAATCAATCATACTTCATTTCTGAATCCAAGCTCCCCAAGTTGTCACTCATTCGGGAATGCACAATGTATTGCAGGAATCATCTTGGACTTTTCAATACCTTTGTATGGTCCTGATAGTTTGTTATGGTCCTGATAGTTTATCTTTTCACTGCAGGAGAATTGAAATGTATTAGTTAACAACTGGAGTCTAATATCTACTAAGCCTACACTTGGATTCAACACACTTTATTTCCAATACACATACTTGCTTCCCTGGGAATTTAACTTAGAGATACAGCATGGAAACAGGACCTTCACCACCACCCCCACAACGACCAACACTCATCTGTTAACTAGTTCTATCCTACACAATTTATTGTGAAACATTCTGTGTCAAATCCCCATCTAGATTATTAGTATCACCATTATTTATGTTATTTTGCATGGTGAGTGGATTTTATAGAGCTTATGGTAGAATGGTTCAATTTCTGCTTGTGGTATCAGATACTGAAGATTCTGGCTTCAGCAGAGATAAGCAGAATGAAAAATATAATGAGCTTTCTGCCCCCTGCTTCTCTTCTTTCCTGTAGATTCATACCAGAGAGTGAGCTTCAAGCAAAAAAAAACTACATATGTTCTCCAAAAAATGGCAGAAAACCTTTCCTGGTTGACAAAATAAAGCTTGTCACAAACTGCTGAACTAATCTCATCTGCCTGTTCACGAATTTCACAATTATTTAAGTTTCTGTCACTTCTCTTATTACAATTTAATGGCATTTCAGGGATGACGGTGGATAACAGGATGCAGTATCGATTTAGCCACAACCATAATACGTACAACCTCCATTTATATACTAATTGCCATTAATAAAACATTCAAAGGATTGGCACAGAAATATTAGCAGACAAAAAGTGCCAAAGAACCATACAAGAATACGTGAGTTTAAAGAAGGTATGGGAGGGAATTCTATGAATTCGCTCCACTGAGGGCAGAGAGGCAGAGCAATTAAATTCTGGGATGAACAAATTATCAGAATTAAGGAACTTGAGAGACCTCTAATATTTTTAAGGCTGGAGGGGGTTAGAGAAACAGAGAGAGACACAATGCAGGACCTGGTAAACAAGGGTAACATGTTTAAAATCCCAAGGGTTGTTTCACAAAGCGGGACAACAAATACAAGGATATACAGTAAAGGAGTGGGAATTGGTGTAAGTTAGAACAGTGAAGCAGTATTTTGAAGTAAAAACAGAAAATTCCTTAACACTAAACAGGTCAGGCAACATTTGTGGAAAGACTAATAGTTAATGCTTCAGATTAGAGACCCTTCATTAGAATTGTAAATTTAAAAAATATATAATTTTAAGTTGCAAAGAACATGGCGGGAGGGCTAGTTTGGGCAAATGGAATAACTGAGGCAAGGTTAAATGTCATAAGGTCATATGGTGCCATGAGGCATTAACAACATGGCCGTGGAACACACCAAGCAGGGCAGATTGGATTAATATAGACAGTAAATTTGGGTAAATCAAATTGATTGGGTAAATCAAATTGGCAGGGGCGCTGAGGAAGAGGATTTTTTGGAAAGTATGAGGGATAGTTATCTAAATCAACATGTAGAGGAACCAACGAGAGAGCAGGCTATTTTAGACTGGGTATTGAGTAATGAGGAAGGGTTAGTTAGCAGTCTTATTGTGCGTGCCCCCTTGGGCAAGAGTGACCATAATATGGTCGAGTTCTTCATTAGGATGGAGAGTGACATTGTTAATTCAGAAACAATGGTTCTGAACTTAAGGAAAGGTAACTTTGAGGCTATGAGACGTGAATTGGCCAAGATTGACTGGCAATCAATTCTAAAAGGGTTGACGGTGGATACGCAATGGAAGACATTTAAAGACTGCATGGATGAACTACAAAAATTGTTCATCCCAATTTGGCAAAAGAATAGATCAGGGAAGGTAGTGCATCCGTGGATAACAAGGGAAATCAGGGATAGTATCAAAGCAAAGGATGATGCGTACAAAGTAGCCAGAAAAAGCAGCTTACCAGAGGACTGGAAGAAATTCAGAGACCAGCAGAGAAGGACAAAGGGCTTGATTAGGAAAGGAAAAATAGATTATGAAAGAAAACTGGCAGGGAACATAAAAACTGACTGCAAAAGTTTTTATAGATATGTGAATAGAAATAGATTAGTTAAAACAAATGTAGGTCCCTTGCAGTCAGAAACAGGTGAGTTGATCATGGGGAACAAGGATATGGCGGACCAATTGAATAACTACTTTGGTTCCGTCTTCACTAAGGAAGACATAAATAATCTGCCGGAAATAGCAGGGGACCGCAGGTCAAAGGAGTACTTGAGTGAAATCCAGGTTAGTCGGGAAGTGGTGTTGGGTAAATTGAATGGATTAAAGGCCGATAAATCCCCAGGGCCAGATAGGCTGCATCCCAGAGTACTTAAGGAAGTAGCTCCGGAAATAGTGGATGCATTAGTGATAATCTTTCAAAACTCTTTAGATTCTGGAGTAGTTCCTGAGGATTGGCGGGTAGCAAACGTAACCCCTCTTTTTAAGAAGGGGGGGAGAGAGAAAACGGGGAATTACAGACCAGTTAGTCTAACATCGGTAGTGGGGAAACTGCTAGAGTCAGTTATTAAAAATGGGATAGCAACACATTTGGAAAGTGGTGAAATCATTGGACAAAGTCAGCATGGATTTACGAAAGGTAAATCATGTCTGACGAATCTTGTGGAATTTTTCGAGGATGTAACTAGTAGCGTGGATGGGAGAGAACCAGTGGATGTGGTGGATCTGGACTTCCAGAAGGCTTTCGACAAGGTCCCACATAAGCGATTAGTATATAAACTTAAAGCATATGGCATTGGGGGTTCAGTATTGATGTGGATAGAGAACTGGCTGGCAAACAGGAAGCAAAGAGTAGGAGTAAACGGGTCGTTTTCACAATGGCAGGCAGTGACTAGCGCAACGCTCAGTGCTGGGACCCCAGCTATTTACAATATACATAAATGATCTGGATGAGGGAATTGAAGGCAATATCTCCAAGTTTGGGGATGACACTAAGCTGGGGGGCAGTGTTAGCTTTGAGGAGGATGCTAGGAGAATGCAAGGTGACTTGGATAGGCTGGGTGAGTGGGCAAATGTTTGGCAGATGCAATATAATGTGGATAAATGTGAGGTTATCCACTTTGGTGGCAAAAATAGGAAAACCGACTACTATCTAAATGGTGGCCGATTAGGAAAAGGGGAGATGCAGCGCGACCTGGGTGTCATGGTACACCAGTCATTGAAAGTAGACATGCAGGTACTGCAGGCAGTGAAGAAAGCCAATGGTATGTTAGCTTTCATAGCAAAAGGATTTGAGTATAGGAGCAGGGAGGTTCTACTTCAGTTGTATAGGGTCTTGGTGAGGCCACACCTGGAGTATTGCGTACAGTTCGGGTCTCCAAATCTGAGGAAGGACATTATTGCCATAGAGGGAGTGCAGAGAAGGTTCACCAGACTGATTCCTGGGATGTCAGGACTGTCTTATGAACAAAGACTGCATAGACTCAGTTTATACTCTCTAGAATTTAGGAGATTGAGAGGGGATCTTATAGAAACTTACAAGATTCTTAAGGGGTTGGACAGGCTAGATGCAGGAAGATTGTTCCCGATGTTGGGGAGGTCCAGGACAAGGGGTCACAGCTTAAGGATAAGGGGGAAATCCTTTAGGACCGAGATGAGAAGGAATTTTTTCACACAGAGTGGTGTGTCTCTGGAAATCTCTGCCACAGAGGGTAGTTGAGGCCAGTTCATTGGCTATATTTAAGAGGGAGTTAGATGTGGCCCTTGTGGCTAAGGGGATCAGAGGGTATGGAGGGAAGGCAGGTACGGGATACTGAGTTGGATGATCAGCCATGATCATATTGAATGGCGGTGCAGGCTCGAAGGGCCAAATGGCCTACTCATGCACCTAATTTCTATGTTTCTATGTTTCTAAAACTGAGTCGGTCACAAATGGATGAAGTAGTGCAGAGGAGTCAAAAGTTTTATATTGTCACATGTGCCAGCTACAGAATAATGACAATTTTACTTGCAGTAGTGTAAAAGGCCTGTAACACAATACACAAAGGTAATATATAATAAACAAAAAAATCAATTAATTAATAAGACAAAAAAAGACAAATAAAGGCAAATAAAAGCCAGAAGTCTTTATTGCAACCATAGACAGTCCATACTTCATTGGTTAGTGTTGGAATGTTTTCAAGATCCTGATGATTATTGGGAAGAAGCCATTCTTGAACCTGGAAGTCACAGTTTTCAGATTCTTATACTTTCTTCACAGTGCCAGGAGTGAAATAAGAGTATCACAATGGTGGTGAGGGTCTTTGGTGATGCTGGCTGCCTTTTTGAGGCAGCATCTTCCATACCGGAGAGGTCAGTACCCATGATGTACCAGGAAATGTCCACCACTTTTTATGATCTCCTTTATTCCTGGGAATTTGAGTTGCTGAATCAGCCCATGATGCAATTAGTCAATTGCTCTCTTCCATACACCTGCAAACATTCAAGAGCATATTCATCAAAATACCAAATCTCCTCAATCATCGAAGGAAGTAGAGGCATCGGATGGGGTTTCAGAAATGTCCAATTCTGATACAGACAGAAAAAAGAGTGAGTTACCTAATGATGAATTTCACTGTTGAGTCTGGAAGGATGTAATGTCACATAAAGATAGATCACAGTGAAAGTGGCAGGTGTCTGGAAGCTTGGGGTTATTTCTGTCAACTCAATGTAGGTTGATAATATCTCTCCACATAGAGATCACCAACCTGCCATGTAAACACTGAAAGCAGTGGACTAGATTGGAAGAGGACCAAGTGATTTGCTGCTTCACCCCGAAAGACTCTTTAGGTTCCTGGGAGGTAGGAAGACAGGAGGTAAAATGACAGTTGTTGCATTCCTTTGGTTGCATGGGAAGAATCTGTGATCTGAAACTCTGTTTCTCTTTCCTCAGATGCTTCATGACCTGTTGAGTATTCCCAGTACTTTCTGTTTTAATTTCAGATTTTCAGCAACTGTGATTTTTTTAAATCTTCAATTAGAATTTTCGATTGCCTCCAGTTTATGAAGGATAAACAAGGCATGTCAGTCATTAATGAAATAATTGAGTTGAAAAATTATCAAAAGATTAATTGAGGATTTCACCAGGTACAAGAATGCATTCTGGTAATAATACAGAGGCAGAGATCAGCATACATGAGTATGAGAGTAATGATCAAATATGAACAGATTTATAAACTCAATGGTTCGGTTTTGGATAGTTATAAGGTAAGAGAGTTGGTACCTACATAATGGAGTCTGTGAAGGAGATTGAAGACATTGGCATCAACTTTTAATTCATTTTAGTTTAAGCTAACTATGACTGGAGATTATTTTGCTTAAAGAGGAACATACTCTGCCCAGGCGAAGCTACTGGTCCCGATGGTGTCAGCCCTAGGGTAAACAATGCGTGTGCCAGGCAGTTGTGTAGAATGCTACAGCAAATCTTTCAACCTAAGCCTGATCCTGGAGAGAGTTCCTGTGATGTGGAAGATATCCTGCCTGATTCCTGTACCAAAGAGGATGCGCCCAGCTCCTCCAATGACCTACAGAAGGGTGGCGCTGATTTCTCACATCATGAAGTCCCTGGAGGGGTTGGTGCTCACTCACCTGTGCTCACTGGGTAAACACTACCTGGACCCCCTGCAGTTCACTTACCAAGCAAAGATGGGGGTTGAGGACGCCATCATCTACCTGCTCAGCGTTGCTATGCTCACCTGGATAAGTTGGGAAGCATTGTGAGAGTCATGTTTTTTTACTTCTCCAGTGCTTTTAACTCCATCCAGCCTGCACTGCTAGGGAGCAAACTGACAAAGATGTGGTTGGATGCTCCATTGGTGTCCTGGATCACCAACTACCTGACTCGATGACCACAATATGTCAGGCTATAGAACTATGTGTCGGACATGGTAGTGAGCAACACAATGGCCCCACAGGGGACGGCCCTCTCTCCCTTCCTGTTCACCATCTACACCTTGGACATCAGATATAACTCTGTCTCCTGCCACCTGCAGAAGTTTTCAGATGATTCTGCAATTGTGGGCTGCAGCAGTGAGGCGAGGGAAGCTGAATACAGAGATGTAGTCAACGACTTTGTTGAGTGGTGTAGGCTGAATCACTTGCAGCTCAACACTGACAAGACTAAGGAGTTAGTGTTGGACTTTAAGAGGAGAGGAACACCCCTGTCCCCTGCCTCTATCAATGGTGTGGATGGGCAGTTTACCAGGGAGTACAAATACCTGGGAGTGTACATGGACAGTGAACTCTGCACTACTTCATCCAGGAATGCTGAGGTCCTGTACAAGAAGGGACAGAGCCGGCTGTACTTTTTGAGAAGGCTCCGCTCCCTCAACATCAGCAGTGAGATGTTGCGGATGTTCTACCAATCGGTGGTAACCAGTGCCAACTTCTTTGCTGCCGTGTGCTGGGATAGCAGGGCGAAGGCTGCAAACGCCAATAGGATCAACAAACTCATCAGGAAAGCTGGCTCCATTCTGGGGGCAGAGTTGGATTCATGGGAGGTGGTCATGGAGCGGAGGATGCTCCTCAAACTGCGGAGCATCCTGGACAATACATCTCACCCCCTCCATGCATACTGGTCAACCTGAGGAGTACTTTCAGCAACAGGCTGGTTCCACCAAGATGCAGGACAGAATGCCACAGGAGATCCTTCTTCCCTGTGGCTATCAAACTTTACTTCTTCTCCCTCTTCTGTCGTGTGGTGGACTGAGACTGAGACTGACCCGCCACCCCCACTGTCTCAATCTATGCACATCCCCAAAGCCTTACCACTCATCATTTTATTTTCAGGTTTCATGTATTTTGTGTTTTTTATGACAGTTGGCAAATTAATTTCCTTCCTGGGATAAATAAAGTTCTATCATTTCGTATCGTATCTTATCGTAATAGTTATAAATGTATTTTCAGTGTTACTCTGCCTACCATTTGAATATTCAGTAATCAAAATAATCAACAAAGTAGCATGCAGCCATCTTGCTCACTTTTGCTGTCACATATCACCATCCTGCATAGGTGAAAGGTAATAAGTGTTTGGAAAATGCTCTTAATTCATTATTCAAGCAGTTTCCTTTCACGTGGTTCTGTGGGTTATTTTAGTAGATCCCTTGCTGCAATTTCCCATAATGGCACTCTTTACCATTACTTTGTCATTAAAAAATACACATCAGATGATTCCATTGGGTGTAAGGCATCTTAATTAAAAAGGCTTTTAAGATGATCAAGAGAAAAGAAAAAAAACTTGAAACATTAGGACTTTAATCAGAATCACATGGGTTGTGGGATGATATGTGTTTACAATTATACAATATAAATGGAAAAAAAAACTATTACCATTCACTGACGGGCTGAGAGAGTAGGCCCTCTAACGCAAGACTAGTTGTACATGACGTGGTGCAGAGCAGATGGAACTGTTTACCCAGAGAGCTATCTAAATGGCGTCAAGTTGGGAAAAGGGGAAGTACAACGGGATCTGGGGGTCCTCATACATCAGTCTATGAAAGTAAACACGCAGGTACAGCAGGCAGTGAAGAAAGCGAATGACATGTTGGCCTTTATAACAAGAGGGATCGAATATAGGAGCAAAGAGGTCCTTCTGCAGTTGTACAGAGCCCTAGTGAGACCACACTTGGGATATTGTGTGCAGTTTTGGTCCCCTAATTTGAGGAAGGACATTCTTGCTATTGAGGGAGTGCAGTGTAGGTTTACAAGGCTAAATCCCGGGATGGCGCGACAGTCATATGCTGAGAGAATGGCGCAGCTGGGTTTGTACATGCTGGAGTTTAGAAGGATGAGAGGAGATTTCATTGAAACATATAAGATTGTTGAGGGTTTGGACACGCTAGAGGCAGGAAACATGTTCCTGATGTTGGGGGAGTCCAGCACCAGGGGCCACAGTTGAAGAATAAGGAGTAAGCCATTTAGAACGGAGATGAGGTAACAATTTTTCTCACAGAGAGTGGTGAGTCTGTGGAATTCTCTGCCTCAGACGGCGGTGGAGGCATTTCTCTGGATGCTTTCAAGAGAGAGCTTGATAGGGGCCTTAAAAATAGCACAGTCAGGGGTTATGGGGAGAAAGCAGGAACGGTGTACTGATTGGGGATGATTAACCATGATCACATTGAATGGCGGTGCTGGCTCAAATGGCCGAATGACTTACTCCTGCACCTATTGTCTATTGTCTATTGCCTATCTGGCTATTGTATTCACTTCCAGGCTAATGCTGATGCGACATCAAATCCCAACTAATCCAATCCATCCACATTATGTGATCCATTGCAAACCCCTCCTCTCCACCCAACACATGCCAAAAGTATGTGACTCATCAACCATTTCTGAGGCCTAGAGCTTCAGCTGCAGAAATATTCAATACATTAGAGCGATACATCAATACATCAGCACAACCATAAGGAGGCACCAGAATATCTTGGCATAAAATATATTTGATTTGAAACAGATTCTGAATCTGGAATACCCTGGTGTCCAAGGCTAAAGTCAAGTTATGTGAATATGCAGCAAGAAGGTACCTCCTGCTGACCACACGGGTGGTAGTCCTTTCTGTTATTTTGTGAGACTCGATGCAAGCTGATGCTTTTTTTCAGTTATGAGCAGTTGCTTTTGAAACAAAAATAACTGCTTTAGTACTTTTGGAAAATATATGGCCAATCCTCAACTGTGATGTTGCGTTAAGCTTACAATGAAATGCTGTTGAGATGCGTTGAAATGTAATATCATACCACTGAATATAATGTAAGCAGCGTTACCTTGGCAACATTCCTGAGACCAATAAACATCTTTCTCAGCTGCTTCAAGGTTCAGTGAACAGGTGATGCAGTATTGACTCTTGTGCCATTTCCATCCAGATTGCTTTGGCATTGCTTATGGCTGCAGGGTGGCCTTCAGTTCTGAAAAGTATTAGACTTCTTTTGAAAACTTGCTGCAGCAACATCCCAGGATGTGTGTCACTAAAGGTTCTGCAACTTTCTCTACTCATTCCGCTGGCAAGATATCTTGGTATGGAAATAATTAAAAGTTCGATTGAGAGCTATTATCGCTTTATTCCTGTACAATCTCAGTGACTCTATGTTACAAATATGAACTAAGTTTATATTCATTATTCTTATAGACTGCATGGACCAAGTTGCCGGAGCTTTTGCAGAAGGTAGACACAAAATGCTGGAATAACTCAGCGGGACAGACAGCATCTCTGGAGAGAAGGAATGGGTGATGCTTCAGGTCGAGACCCTTCTTCATAGTTTTTGCAGACATCTGCAATCTCTCTCCACTAAGTTATTGGGGCTGCCCATCTGCTTTAATAGGGCATTCACCATCTGCCCAAAAGGTGTAAGATGACATGCCACAATGACTACTGACCAGTGGCATTAAAATTCATGGTGATAAAGTGCTTTGAGAATGACACAAAAAGCTGGAGAAACTCAGCGGGTGCAGCAGCATCTAACGAGCGAAGGAGATAGGCGACGTTTCGGGTCGAGGCCCTTCTTCAGTGCTTTGAGAAGTTGGTTATGATGCATATCAACTCCTGACTGAGCAATGATTTGGACTTTATATAATTGGCCAATATCCACAACAGATCAACAGTAGATGCAATTGTGCCTGCTCTCCAATCTGCACTGGACTGCTTGGATAATAAGAACACATACGACAGACTGTTGTTCATTGTCTATAGCTCGGTGTTCAACACCATTGTCCCCTCAAAACATAATAAAACTCAGCGAATTATGTATAAGGCGTCAACGTGGCACTGCGTTAGAGTTGCTGCCTTACTGTGCTAGAGACCCGGGTTCGATCCTGACTACGGGTGCGGTGTTGTACATTCTCAATGTGACCATGCGGATTTTCTCCAAATTGTTTCCTTCCACATTCCAAAGATGTGCAGATTTTTAGGTTAATTGGCTTCTGTAAATTGTCTCTAGTGTCTCTAGTAGGATCGAAATATATAGGTGTATAGGTGATCACTGATTGGCGTGGACTTAGTTGGCCGAAGGGACTGTTTCCGTACTGTATTTCCAAACTAAACCAAATCTCCAAACCAAACTACTCTTCCCTTTGCAACTTCCTCATCAGCAGATCACAATAGTACAAGAGCATCTCACGCCGTGTGCTCAGTCTGCTGCTCTACGCCCTCTATACCCATGAATATGTAGCAGACATGGCATCAACACTAATCATAACACTGTTATTGAATGTATAATGAGTAAAGGGATCTAGAAGTACAGGTGCATGGTTCCTTGAAGGTCGAGTCGCAGGTAGATAAGGTGGTCAAAAAGGCTTTTGGCACTTTGTCCTTCATCAGTCAGAGTACTGAGTGCAGAAGTAGGGAGGTCATGTTGCAGTTGTATAAGACGTTGGTGAGACCGCATTTAGAATATTGTGTTCAGTTCTGGGCACCATGTTATAGGAAAGATATTGCCAAGCATGAAAGGGTTCAGAAACGATTTATGAGGATGCTGCCAGGACTAGAGGGTGTGAGCTATAGGGAGAGCTTGTCGGCTGGGTCTCTATTCCATGGAGCGTGGGAAGATGAGGGGAGATCTTATAGAGGTATACAGAATCATGAGAGGAATAAATCAGATAGATGCACAGAGCCTTTTACCCAGAGTAGGGGAATCGAGGACCAGAGGACATAGGTTCAAGGTGAAGGGGAAAAGATTTAATAGGAATCCAAGGGGTAACTTTTTCACACAGATGGTGGTGGGTGTATGGAACAAGCTGGCAGAGGAGGTAGTTGATGCTGGGACTATACCATCATTTAAGAAACAGTTGGACAGATACATGGATAGGACAGGTTTGGAGGGTTATGGACCAAGCGCAGGCAAGTGGGTCTAGGGTAGCTGGGACATTGTTTGGCCGGTGTGGGCGAATGGGCCAAAGGCCCATTCTATGACTCAATGACTCTATGAGTAATGATGAATCAGATTATAGGAAAGGGATTGATCATCTGATTGACTGGTGGCAGAATAATAATCTACTGTTAGCAAGGCCAAAGAACTGACTGTTGACTTCAGAAGGGAAAGCCAGGGATCCATAATTCTGCTTTCATCAACAGGATGGCAGTGAAGAGCTTCGTGTTCCTGGATGTGTTTATTTCTAAAGGTCTGACTTGGGCACAGCACATTGATACAATCATAAAGAAAGCTTATCAACGTCTCTACTTCCTTAGAAGACTGAGGAGGTTTGGTACGTTGTCGAATATTCGATGGTACTTTGCAGATGCACAGTAGAAAGCACACTAACTGGTTGTCTCACAGCCTGGTTCAGTAACTGGAGCATCCAGGAATAAAGAAGACTGCAGAAAATGATTGACATTGCCAATCAGAGGTACTGATCTCCCCGCTAATGAAGGAACCTGCAGGAGGAGCTGCCTCAAAGGGCTAGTTAATATCATCAAAGACCCATGCTACTCTCATCGTGCTACAACCACTGTGCGCTACAGGTTGAAGAACAGCATCTTCCCAGCAACCATCAGGCACTTGAGCACTGCACAACACAAATTACTACCTCAGCAACTATGATCAATTATGCACTTTGTTTTAGTTGCACTACATACTTTGGTTTTTGACTATTGTAGAATATAGAACAGCAAAGCGCATGAACAGGCCCATCGTCCCACAGTGTCCATGCCAAACATGATGCCAAGACCATATGTTGTCCACCAGTGCATAATGCATATCCTGACAATCCTGCATATCCATATGCCTATCCAGAAGCATCTTAAATGGCACCATCATGTCTGCCTCAAACTAGATCTCTGCCAGTGTGTTCCAGACACTCATCACCTTCCATTTAAAAAAAAGTTGCCCCGAACATTGCCCTTTAAACTTTACCCTTTACCCTTCTCACCTCAAAGCTATGCCCTCTTGCATTTGATTTTTCCATCCTGAGAAAAACGTTCTGACTATCTACCATTTCTTTGCCTCGCATGATTTTATATACTTCTATCAGGACACCCTGCAATCTTCGTCCTTATTAATCTATTGATTATTGTATATATATATATATATATATATATATATATATATATATATATATATATATATATATATATATATATATATATATTTGTGTGTTTTGCATTAATGGGCCTGTAAGGCTGCAGTACATAAGAATTACTTGAACATGTGACAATTAAACACTGTTGACTCTTGACTGTAGTATATTGAGTGGAATGCATCTTGCTAGAGTGCCCACAAAGTCATGTTATCATAACTGCACCACAATGGCCAAAATATTCTGTTGATATGACAATACGGCCAAGTGTTCCGTTTGCTTAATTGTTTGATATTTAAAACATTCTGTGGGTCAAATGGTACTGGCTTTACAATGTTATCATTTTTAATTCCAGTGACCTGAGCACAATAAGGGCAGCTGTGAGTCATTTCAAGTAGAAATCCAAGTAGGTCTTGACCCCAGCAATCCATCAGACCAGAGGGACCATGAAAAATAGGCAGCAGTTTAAATAAAGAGAGACGTATTTATTAATTGCCTTTTATGACCTTAGGGTATTCCAAAGCACATTACAGGCAATGAAGTAGAGTGCCATAGAATGTTCTCTGATATATAGTGTTTCAGAAGGAACTGCGGATGCTGGTTTACACTGAAGATAGACACAAAACACTGGAGTAACTCAGCAGCCCAGGCAGCATCTCAGGAGAGAAGTAGTGGGTGACATTTCGTGTTGAGACCCTTCTTCAGTCTGAAAAAGGGTCCCAACCCTAAACGTTGTCCATTCCTTCTGTCCAGAGATACTGCCTATCTTGCTGAGTTACTCCAGCATTTTGTGCCTATCTCTGATATATAGTGTGTGTATAATATGGCAGAAAGAATTTTCACCAGAAAACCCATGTAATAGTGAAAATGATCTTAGACATTCATTCCAAGTTTGCAATTGCCTAGGCCACTGGAACAGACCTGTTCTTCTTTGGAATAATGCCATCGGTGTTTTTTTATGCTTACCTGCGAGAGGCGTGGTTTCACCTGAAAAGCAGCACCTCCTCCTATGTGGCATTATGACATCCTACTTCCTGTGTCAACCTAGATTCTTGCGCTGAAGTCATAACTAATTCTTGGACCGACAACTGTCTGACTCAGGGGGCATTGCTACCAGCTGAGCCACAGATAATGGGCCACAGATGATGAATGACTTTCATCAATGGGATGTACTTACATTGCAGGATTAGTTTGTGCGTTAGAGTGACTTTTCTTGGCATTGAAAGACTTAAGATTTTGGCCTCATTAAGTGCTAGAACTATTATTAATAATTTAATTGATATTCTGCCATTTTTATGGGGTTTTAAATTATTCAATGGCATTCAACAGGGTCCATCGTTAGTAATAATTCTCTGGTCTTTAAAAAAATATTCTTCCATGCATAATTACTTGATCACATAAGTTTCCACAGCCCTGATATGACATTTAATTCTCACATCCTTCATAAAAATACATTTTCTAAAATTGTGGGAAATGGTCTTGTTGATAAGGTCACATCTTCTGCAAGAACTACCAATTGTTGGTCTACAACTGAAGTATTATACCCTGTGCGATATACATCAGTTTTCATAAGCAAGATAGTTTTAAATCTAAATTGTATCTCTGTCCTATATTCTGTATTTCTTTCATTTGAAATGTTTTCATTCCCAAAAGGTTTGACACAGAAGCTTGGTGAAGTAAATGAATCCATCTTTTTGCTCAAACAACCATAATTACCGTAATTGGTATGTTAATTGTTTTATGAACGTGGATTTCTCATATCACTAAAACCTTTTATGTTCATAAAAACTCATTGGCTATGTGTGTCAAATTAAGCCTCACTAAAACAAAGACACTGTAAACTATTTGCACCACAAATAGTCAATTTGCTTTATAATGATATAAAGAGTGTATTTGAAAATGCCACCTTCACGAGATTTGAAAGTTGGCACAACATGAAGATTCTTGGGAACAAGTACAAATATTTAAGTATATTCTTAATCTTAATGGGAAGTATTGACTAGGATGAGCTGATAATAAATCTTGGGATCATATGTTTTCCAGTATTTCCAATTATTCTATTGATTTATGTTGGCATTTACTCAAACTTTCAATTCAAAGAGTAAATGTATTTATATACTGTATTGTCTTCTTTAGTTGGGCTGAAGAACCCGTTTCTGTGCTGCATGACTCTATATCCCACTTAAAAATCTGTGCAATACAGCTATATCTCTCAATGCTGTATGACTCAATTTATTAATGAACTCATTCTTGTTTTGCAGTTGCAGGACCTCCTCAACATATGAACGCTCAACTTTTGAACAGCCTTTTCTATGAATGAACGATTCAGAGATTGGCAGCATGGGTTTGCCGGCTGCTGAAAACCTGTAGACATCCTCTGTCATGTGGGGACTCAGCACACGGCTGTAGGTGTAGGTGTATAATATTGTAGAGATATAACCCAAGAGCATATATACTGGGGAACTATGATGGGAAAAGAGGCCAACAACAAACTGAAGGTAACTTAGAGGCTGTGTTAGGAGTAAGTAAGTAAGTAAGTAAGTAAGTAAGTAAGTAAGTAAGTAAGTAAGTAAGTAAGTAAGTAAGTAAGTAAGTAAGTAAGTAAGTAAGTAAGTAAGTAAGTAAGTAAGTAAGTAAGTAAGTAAGTTTATTGGCCAAGTATTCACATACAAGGAATTTGCCTTGGTGCTCTGCCCGCAATTAACAACATACGCAATAAGCAACAACGCAATAACTGCTACAGTCAGTTATTAAAGATGGGATAGCAGCACATTTGGAGAGTGGTGAAATCATTGGACAAAGTCAGCATGGATTTACGAAAGGTAAATCATGCCTGACGAATCTTATAGAATTTTCCTAGGATGTAACTAGTAGAGTGGATAATGGAGAACCAGTGGATGTGCTATATCTGGACTTTCAGAAGGCATTCGACAAGGTCCCACATAAGAGATTAGTATACAAACTTAAAGCACACAGTATTGGCGGTTCAGTATTGATGTGGGTAGAGAACTGGCTGGCAGACAGGAAGCAAAGGGTAGGAGTAAACGGGTCCTTTTCAGAATGGCAGGCAGTGACTAGTGGGGTACCGCAAGGCTCAGTGCTGGGACCCCAGCTATTTAAAATATATATTAATGATTTGGACGAGGGAATTGAATGCAACATCTCCAAGTTTGCGGATGACACGAAGCTGAGGGGCAGTGTTAGTTGTCAGGAGGCTGCAAGGTGACTTGGATAGGTTGGGTTAGTGGGCAAATGCATGGCAGATGCAGTATAATGTGGATACATGTGAGGTTATTCACTTTGGTGGCAAAAACAGGAGAGTAGACTATTATCTGAATGGTGGCCAATTAGGAAAAGGGGAGATGCAACGAGACCTGGGTGTCATGGTACACCAGTCATTGAAAGTAGGCATGCAGGTGCAGCAGGCAGTGAAGAAAGCAAATGGTATGTTAGCATTCATAGCAAAAGGATTTGAGTACAGGAGCAGGGAGGTTCTACTGCAGTTGTACAGGGTTTTGGTGAGACCACACCTGAAGTATTGTGTACAGTTCTGGTCTCCAAATCTGAGGAAAGACATTCTTGCTATAGAGGGGGTACAGAGAAGTTTCACCAGACTGATTCCTGGAATGTCAGGACTTTCATATGAGGAAAGACTGGAAAGACTCGGCTTGTACTTGCTAGAATTTAGAAGATTGAGGGGGGAGCTTATAGAAACTTACAAAATTCTTAAGGGGTTGGACAGGCTAGATGCAGGAAGATTGTTCCTGATGCTGGGGAGGTCCAGAACAAGGGGTCACAGTTTAAGGATAAGGGGGAATTCCTTTAGGACCGAGATGAGGAAAACATTTTTCACACAGAGAGTGGTGAGTCTCTGGAATTCTCTGCCACAGAAGGTAGTTGAGGCCAGTTCATTGGCTATATTTAAGAGGGAGTTAGATGTGGCCCTTGTGGCTAAAGGGATCAGGGGGTATGGAGAAAAGGCAGGTACAGGATACTGAGTTGAATGATCAGCCATGATCATATTGAATGGTGATGCAGGCTCGAACAGGGCTGAATGACCTACTCCTGAACCTAATTGCTATGTTTCTATGTTTCTAACATGACATACAGTGACAGTTACAAATGACTCAGAAAACACTAAACATTAATAATAATAAAACATTAATGATAAAACACCATTGATTAAGCATGTGAACCAACAAAATACCAGATCAAAGGGAGGCTACAGATTTTTGGCTGTTGAGTAGAGCAACTACTCGTGGATAAAAAACTGTTTTTATGTCTGACTGTGGCAGCTTTGTTAGACCCGAGTCGCCTTCCAGAGGGAAGTGATTCAAAGAGTTTGTGGCCCGGGTGAGAGGGGCAGAGATGATCTTACCCGCTCGCTTCCTGGCCCTTGCAGTGTACAGTTCATCAATGGAGGGAAGGTTGCAGCCAATAAACTTCTCTGCTGATCGGACGATTCGCTGCAGCCTCCAGGTGTTGTGCTTGGTGGTTGAGCCAAACCAGACCAGGAGAGGCAATAAATAGATATAGGTACACAAAAGGCTGGAGAAACTCAGCGGGTGCAGCAGCATCGAAGGATCAAAGGAGATAGGCGAAGTTTCGGATCGAGACCCTTCTTCAGACTGAAGAAGGGTCTCGACCCGAAACATCGCCTATCTCCTTCGCTCCTTAGATGCTGCTGCACCCACTGAGTTTCTCCAGCCTTTTGTGTACCCTCGATTCTCCAGCATCTGCAGTTCCTTCTTTAACAAATAGATATAGGTGGTGTTTAAACCACTAGGCATAGCTAGTTAGAGTAAAGATAAACTCAGAATGATGTAAAGACTAAGAGCAATAAAACTAATCATAAGATAAAAACATTCTTTATTACATCCATTTGTCAGAGGATGTTTTTTTTTAAATTAATTAAGGAAACAGAAAGTTGAAATTTACTCTAATAGAGATAACAAGGGTGGATTTTTACAAAGAAATATAGTTAACATTAATTATTTCAAAAATGTAATATCCTCATGTAACCATTAAAACAGAATATAAAGGGCTGTGGGTGCTGTGAATCTTTGAAGTTGAGGCCTTGAATAAACTGATTTGTTTGAGAAACTCGCCATCGCTCAATGAGATGGTCTTTGTGCCTGCCCGACCTGACCTGTAAGAGGGCGTCTTGGTCCCACATGAAAGCCAGATTCAGTGGACAGATTAAACATACATTTCCCCACAAAATCATGAAACAAAATCATAAGGAATGGATCCACCTGTTTATCTCCTTTTCTAATCATAATTGGTTTTGTTGATTGATTCTTGCCTCCAAAAATTATGGATGCATTGAATAGGTTGCACATTACATTTGTAAATTGTTTATCAATATCCATGCATAGTGACAATTTAATTATCAATTTATGTCTAAAAGAATCAGCTTGAGCCAAATCATAAAATATAATAGCAGGAGTATGCCTTTATTACTGTGCAATTTTTTAATAACTTTCTGAAGAATGTCAATGTTTTCATTATAACCAGAAGTAGCAGACAGACAATTATCTCACCAGAGATTGGTGAAAATCTTAATAAAATTAGAGCCGAGAGGTTTTGATTAATTCCTGATACATTAAGGGTCTGGAGTCAAAGACCATGAGTACTGTAGATTACTTTAGAAAACTAGAAAACCAGATTACTGTAATGTTAGAAATCTGAAATAAAAGCAAATGCTGGACAGGTCATCTCAAAAAATATATACTCAGGACATCAGATGGTGTCTGTGAATAGACAAAACAATATTTCAGTCTAATGACCTTTCATCAGATTTGGTATAAACCCAGTGCATTTTTACCATGGACATCCTATCTCTTTCCATTTCCATCTTACATTAGGATGGCCTGAAGGCTTTTTCTTTCTACCTCCAGCAGTGGCCCAACCGATTGCACTCCTCCACCACCCTTCATCGCCTGCATAAACATGCTTCCCATCGAACACCTACTGCTTGAGCACCACGCACCTGCTCTTAATCAAAGTGTTGGGAATGGGACTCTACATGGGTCCCAAGTTACAGTATGTCTGCCTCATTATAGCTATATGGGATTTGAGACGTATGGCAATGAGAAGAGAAGAGGTGAAGGAATATACATAAGTAATTTGTGATCTGCAGTGGATATAGATTTTGGTTGATTGAAATGTGAGCTGTAATTAATTTAACATTGTCTGAGATTAGTAGTTGGTCATATATTGTTATGATATAGTGTTATGGTCAGTTAGTCAGCAGATAGTGTATTTTATAGAACTGATGGAGCTTTGGGAGAACTTAGTGGATGAGGCTTATGCTCAATGTTACAAAATTTTGCGATTTTAAAAATCAAGTCTGCAATTTATCCCATCAGATAAAGCATACAAAGAAGGTTACACAAAAAGCTGGAGAAACTCAGCGGGTGCAGCAGCATCTAAGGAGCGAAGGAGATAGGCGATGTTTCGGGTCGAGACCCTTCTTCAGACGGGTCTCGACCCGAAACATCACCTATCTCCTTCGCTCCTTAGATGCTGCTGCACACGCTGAGTTTCTCCAGCTTTTTGTGTAACCCTCGATTCTCCAGCATCTGCAGTTCCTTCTTTAGCATACAAAGAAGTTTAATTTGACACCTAATTCACTTTCATATCTTCAGTATTAAGAAAGTTATTGCCAGTTTCATACTCAGAAATTAGCATCTTGTTCCCCATTGCCTTTCCATTGACTTAACACAAAAGTTGTGATCAAGGACAGTCAAAAGCCCATAACTTTTTTAAAAATTAAGAGAATGAAAGAAATGTTCAGTTATTGTAGATTGAAGGATTCTGAAACTAATATGAAACAATCTTACTTGGATGATCTGAAATTAAAGCATATAATTAGTTAGTTACCCAATTGTAGCTAATTACAAAATTCAATTACTAGATCTAAACATCTATCCATTTCTTAAGAAAATATTAACATTTTTTTTAAAGCCTAAGTCTCCAAATAACATTCACACAAGAATTCACAATATAACATGATTTTTAAACCTAATTGTCATTAATTTATAGGCCAAATTGAAGGAATTGTGTGTTTAATGCCTGTAAATTAATGGGCATTTTAAACAGCTTGCTAGTGGGATTTTTTGGAACGCGATGGAGTAGAACGTTGCAGTTACGGTGAATTTAAACCCAATATCAGCAGGAAACATTCTGCCGGTTCATATGGGGACTAAATCATCGTTTCACAACATGAAATATTGATTAAAGTCCCCTAAACAAGCAAGTGTATATGTTAAAATAAACAGCTTTCACTTACCTGTCCCCTACGTAAAATCGGTCCCCGTTGTCGGCGTTCATGGCATTAGGAGCTAATTTTTATTTTGCTGCAGTGCAGAAATAGTCGGGCGATTAAAAAAAAAAAATTAACTTACCGGTAGTCGGAACGAATCTCCAGAAATAGATCGCCCTCCAACAAAATATAATTCCGGATGGCAAGGGAAAAAACGCATTTTAATCCCGCCCCCCCCCCCCCCCTTTAAAGGCGCCAAAGTCGCGCACACGGCCAGTGACAGAACTGCAGCACCGCTGAAAGTACGTTTTGTAACATACCTACTTAGATATGTAGAGTTGGCAGCAGAAGTTGAACAGTGAGAATGGAGAGTAAGAGTACGTCCAGTAAAGGTGGGTTGTAGAGGTTTCAGAACGAGATCAACCACGTCGCTATTTGGAGAGCTAGGAATTTGTGGGCAGTGTTTGCGTCAGGCCGTAAAGCAGGTGTGAGAGGCAGCAGAGCAAGCAGTAGGTGGACTTGGTGGAGAAAAAATAATGTCAGTTGGGGGCAGAAAGGAAACGTATGACATACAGTAAAAGTAATTCTTTGTAATTATAGTCTGGGTAAGTGTATCCGGGTCTAATGCAAGGGTGATATTTGTGATGTTGCAAGCTTAATGATGGGCTAGGATAAGTTGGAGATAGGATGCAGATGTTTACCATTTGTTAGAGTGAGCTAATTGGCTGCAGCTTTCTTTATTCATTAGATACTGGTGGTATAGGTGGTGAGAGCGGGTATTGAGGGTGGAGGGTGGAGGGTGGAGGGTGGAGGGGTAGGAGGGGTAGGGAGGGGAGGGGAGGGGAGGGGAGGAGAGGGGAGGAGAGGGGAGGGGATGAGGTGAGGTGAGATAAGATAAGGGGGTGATGAAGGGCGATGAGTGGGGATGAGGGGGCAGGGGGAGGAATGCCAGAGCCAACTGTTGAGCCTTCCCGAGGTGTCAAGGGGCTAACTTAATAAAACACCAGTGAAGGGAGGTGCCCACTTGATAACCCCAATGATATACTTGCATCGACAGGATTTGTTTTATTTAAGAGCTAGGTAACATGTAGGTAACTGTTTTTTTGCATACTGAGATACATTGTAAGGTAGTATATTTAGTTAGATAGTTAGATAATACTTTGGCTTTTGGCTTGGTTTTCTTAGTTGAGCACTTATCCTTGAGTTATCGCACAAGTGTTTTGTGTTTGTACTATAATTGTTTTTGAGGATGACATTGAAATCACATACAAGGTCTCGTTTTCACTATATTCTTGGGACCCAATCCTAGCATGATCTGAACCAGTTATGTCTACCACTCATTACTCATGTTGAGTGTGACTGGAGGGCCACTTGACCCCTTTGCAAAAACCTAAATTCTCCCTTTATCCCAATACTTAGATGCCAAGCTGAAGCCTCCAGTGCAATATTGAAAAACCAAAGACATGGATCTCTCTTATAACAATCCTTGGTCAGAATTTTTCTAGAATAGAAGCCTGCAGGAGCAGCAATGTACTCCAAGTAACCCTCCAGTCCAGACAATGTATTGTATCAGTCTGAAGAAGAATCCTCACCTATCTATATTCTTCAGAGATGCTGCCTGACCTGTGTTACTTCAGAACTTTGTGTCTTGTTTGTAAAGCAGCATCTGCAGTACTTTGTTTCTACTATACTGTACCTCGTATTTAAGAATTTCAGCCAATTTTGAATGTTCTAGACTGTTTTTATGTGATGCTAAGCATTCATGAAATTATAGTAACTTTCAAGACAATAGGCCAACCACCCAGTTAAGTTTAGGTTAGCGATTCAGCGTGGAATCATGGTCTCCTTAGAAATGTGTGGCTCCTGGGAAAATGGCAATGGGAAAACTAGTTCTATCCTACTCGCTGGGGACAATTTACAGAAGCCAAACATCCTACAGACCTGCATGTCTTTGGGATGAGAGAGGAAACCGAAACAGGTTGGAGAAAACCCACGCGGTCACAGGGAGAATGTACAAATTCTATTAATCAGAGTGTTGGGAATGGGACTCTACATGGGTCCTAAGTTACAGTATGTCTGATGAATGTACAGGCAGCGCCCTTACTCAGGATCAAAACTGGGTCTCTGGTGCTGTAAGACAACAACACTACCACCGTGCCACTGTGATTTCCAAAGATAGTGCCAACTCTAGAGAGGAATGAGAATGTAAATGATAGTGTGCTGGCTGCATTGAAAGATTCTTGATATCCCTGACATTATTGAGGCAGCTGAGCACTTGGTCTTAATATTCATTTCAAGATCCACCAAATCACGTATCTATTCCTCCATTTATTACATTCTTTCATGCATTCAATCCCCATGTAATAAATATTGATATTGAAATAAATTGAAATTTGCAGCTGTTTTTAACGTGCAGTGTTTTCAGACTTTGAGATTTTCATATTCAATGAGCTCCTACCCTACAGAAATTTCATGTGGATATAGGATTGTTGGCTACCAGGTCATTAAATTCAGCGACTTTAATGAAATGTCAGCTTTTATAAATCAAAAATGATGGAAATGCCTTTTAGTTGCTTTATTTCTTCTGTTGCGGCATTGTCTGACTCACTTAACCATTTAGTGAATTCTAAATCACGGATTGAAGCAAAGCTTGAATTATAAAGTTATCTCCCTAAAGAAATGGTGAGATATTTTATTGCATCAATCCTAATTTCAATTTAATATTTAATTTCTGAAATTGTATATATAAATTGTATATAAAAATATAAATATATATATTTTTGCATTTTGGAAGTAATGTCCTTGAAAAGGTCCAGCACCTCTAAAGGTGCTTTAAGTCTGTTGTGTACATCCATTTAAAGTATGTTTTTGTCCTTAAGCTCATAACATTTCATGCTGCTTAATTCTGATTCAAATCTAGAATAGTCATGAAAGTGCTTAATTTGCTGGAAATATTTATCTTTGGACACTATACCATTATAAAAGAGAGACTAGAGTTGGGCATCTCAAGATTCAGGTGGAGGGATTGGGAGCTTGGGTGGAATGGGATCGGTTCCTGAGGATGGGATGTTTTGTTTGGTATATTTAGGAGATGATTGGAAAATCAGGTTTGCAACCCAAACAGAGAAAAACTGAGAATGTTACAGATTCACGACTTTTTACTGGAACTGGCTACTTATGTAAACTGAAAAGCCTGGTTATGTGAAATTGGTGCATTTTTGTGAAGGGCCAATGCTGTAGACTGCCCACCTAGAAGATGAGATGTTGTTCTTCAAGCTTATCTTGGGCTTCAATTGAACATTGTACAAGAGCAAAGATCAAAGTAGGAGTGGGATGGAAAATAAAAATGATTGGAAAAATATGAATGTTTAAGAAGGAACTATATGTTGGAACAATCGAAGGTAGACGAAAATGCTGGAGAAACTCAGCGGGTGAGGCAGCATCTATGGAGCGAAGGAATGGGTGACGTTTCGGGTCGAGACCCTTCTTCAGACTGATGAGGGGTTGGGGGGGGCGGGAAGAAGAAGGGAAGAGGCAGAGACAGTGGGCTGTGGGAGAGCTGGGAAGGGGAGGGGAAAGAGGGAGAAAGCAAGGACTAACTAAAATTGAATAAGTCAATGTTCATATGCTGAGGTGTAAACTACCCAAGTGAAATATGAGGTGCTGCTCCTCCAATTTACGGTGGAACTCACTCTGGCAATGGAGTGAGGCCCAGGACAGAAAGATCGGATTCGGAATGGGAGGGGGAGTTGAAGTGCTGAGCCACGGGAGATCAGGTTGGTTATTGCGAACCGAGCGGAGGTGTTGGGCAAAGCGATTGCCAAGCCTACGCTTGGTCTCACCAATGTAGAGCAGCTGACACCTCGAGCAGCGGATGCAATAGATGAGGTTGGAGGACGTGCAGGTGAACCTCTGCAATCTCAGTCTCATCTTTGCAGATTGAATAGAAGTGTTTTGTTAAGTCTTCAACCAATTTGTGTTTGTTTTCTCCAATGTAAAGGAGTCTACACTGTGATCATCATTTACAATGTACTAAACCAAAATCAGTACAAGTGATTCATTGCTTCACCTGGAAGTGTTAAATCATGATAAAGGACAAGGTAAAGGGTCAGGTGATACCTTTCTGGTCTACAAGGATGAACACCACTTATCACTTAATTGTTGGGGTTCACTCTATTAAGAGAGCATCCTGTAACCTGATTCAGCATCGTCTTGTTATGCATCAATGAGTTATATATTCAATGAATACAATCCTGACATAGGCTTCTTGTGTAGCTGATCCAGGACTTAACAGAGATGGCATATACAGTGGCTTACAAAAGTTTTCATACCCCTTGAACTTTTCCATATTTTGTCACGTTACAACCACAAACGTAAATGTACTTTATTGGGATTTTATGTGATAGACCAACACAAAGTGGTGCATATTGTGAAGTGGAAGGAAAATGATACATGGTTTCCAAATTTTATTACAAATAAAAAAAAACTGAAAAGTGTGGCGTGCAAAAGTATTCAGCCCCCCTGAGTCAATACTTTGTAGAACCACCTTTCGCTGCAATTACAGCTGCAAGTCTTTTGGGGTATGTCTCTACCAGCTTTGCACATCTAGAGACTGAAATTTCTGCCCATCCTTCTTTGCAAAATAGCTCAAGCTCAGCCAGATTGGATGGAGAGTGTCTGTGAACAGCAATATTCAAGTCTTGCCAGAGATTCTCAATTGGATTTAGGTCTGGACTTTGATTGGGCCATTCTAACACATGAATATGCTTTGATCTAAACCATTCCATTGTAGCTCTGGCTGTATGTTTAGGGTCATTGTCGTGCTGGAAGGTGAACCTCCGCCCCAGTCTCAAATCTTTTGCAGACTCTAACAGGTTTTCTTCCAAGATTGCCTTGTATTTGGATCCATCCATCTTCCCATCAACTCTGACCAGCTTCCCTGTCCCTGCTGAAGAAAAGCATCCCACAGCATGATGCTGCCACCACCATGTTTCACAGTGGGGATGGTGTGTTCAGGGTGATGTGCAGTGTTTGTTTTCCAACCACACATAGCTTTTTGCATTTAGGCCACAAACTTCAATTTTGGTCTCATCAGACCAGAGCACCTTCCTCCATATGTTTGCGGTGTCCCCCACATGGCTTGTGGCAAACTGTAAACGGGACTTCTTATGGCATTGTTTCAACAACGGCTTTCTTCTTCCCACTCTTCCATAAAGGCCCAATTTGTGGAGTGCACGACTAATAGTTGTCCTGTGAACAGATTCTCCCACCTGAGCCGTGGATCTCTGCAGCTCCTCCAGAGTTACCATGGGCCTCTTGGCTGCTTCTCTAATAGAAACATAGAAACATAGAAAATAGGTGCAGGAGTAGGCCATTCGGCCCTTCGAGCCTGCACCGCCATTCAATGTGATCATGGCTGATCATCCAACTCAGTATCCCGTACCTGCCTTCTCTCCATACCCCCTGATCCCTTTAGCCACAAGTGCCACATCTAACGCCCTCTTAAATATAGCCAATGAACTGGCCTCAACTACCTTCTGTGGCAGAGAATTCCAGAGACTCACCACTCTCTGTGTAAAGAATGTTTTCCTCATTTCGGTCCTAAAGGAATTCCCCCTTATCCTTAGACTGTGACCCCTTGTTCTGGACTCCCCCAACATCGGGAACAATCTCCCAGCATCTAGCTTGTCCAACCCCTTAAGAATTTTGTAGGTTTCTATAAGAATTCTATAATCAATGCTCTCCTTGCCCGGCCTGTCAGTTTAGGTGGACGGCCTTGTCTTGGTAGGTTTGCAGTTGTGCCATACTCTTTCCATTCTCGGATGATGGATTGAACAGTGGTCCGTGAGATGTTCAAAGCTTGGGATATTTTTTTATAACCTAACCCTGCTTTAAACTTCTCCACAACTTTATCCCTGACCTGTCTGGTGTGTTCCTTGGGCTTCATGATGCTGTTCGTTCAGTAATGTTCTCTAACAAACCTCTGAGGCCTTCACAGAACAGCTGTATTTATACTGAGATTAGATTACACACAAGTGGACTCTATTAACTAATTAGGTGACTTCTGAAGGCAATTGGTTGCATTGGATTTTATTTAGGGGTATCAGAGTAAAGGGGGCTGAATACTTTTGCACGCCACACTTTTCAGTTTTTTATTTGTTGAAAAATTTGAAAACCATGTATCATTTTCCTTCCACTTCACAATTATGCGCCAATTGGTCTATCACATAAAATCCCAATAAAATACATTTACGTTTGTGGTTGTAATGTGACAAAATGTGGAAAAGTTCAAGGGGTATGAATACTTTCACAAGCCACTGTACATTACTATTACTGTACAGTACCTATTTTTCATGTATGCAAATTGCAAGGAGTCTAGATATGGGCCATTATCAATATTTCAAAGCACTTCATCATGGTCAACATTAGCGCTACAAGGCGGTAGTCATTGAGACAGGTCACTTCCCTTTACTTTCAATGGAGAATTCCTTGAAACAGATAGGGTCTATAGAATGCTGTAGGGAGAGGCTAAATATGTGGCAAAGGTGGAGGCTAGTTGATTAGCACATGATTTCACCTATCTAACGACTCTAGCCAAGCCAGCCACTTTCTGAGTTTACCCTCCAAAAGCAGAGTTGACTACTGCCACTGAAATGTATGGGACTAGAGAGAGATAGAAGTGTCTTGTTTTTTCCTATTCAAAAAGGATGTAAAAGACAATAAACTAATCTGGAAAAAATGTTTAATTGCCTGAGATTACCCCCAGATTTCTGCTTGTTACCCTGGTAGTATTGTCTGATCTGCCTTGCCATCTGTCTGATTGAACTAAGCTCTAACTTGATTTGGAATTCTCTCTTGGCTTCTCTGATAGACTGCTGATGTTTATACTTGGCCTTCTTATTCAGTAGTCGGTCTTCCTTCAGGAAAGCTTCAGACCTGGACTTTGACAGAGAAATGACTCCAACATTCGGTGTAAATACATTTAGCAGGTGTTGCTTTCACTAAACTGGACCTCATTTGGCACCAGTGGTGCTTCATTGCCACTCTTAAGTAAGATACTGTCTTTGTCCCTGCATGGCTCATCTCATCCACTTCAGAGGCTTTCAACATCCCTTATATTGTGTGATATTTATAAAGGCGAATGTTCAATCTGCATAAATTATCCATTTTCCTGTAGGCTCAACAATTCTTTATCAGCCTCTTATGTTGCTCTCCAAAATGCATACAGAGTCTCAGCCCTCTTGGCTATACATTGTCTGTTATGCGTATTGTCTTACACTGTATATACTATCTTCTTTTTACAGCCCAACATTGCTAGCCTGGTTTTGGTTAACTTCATAGTCAATTTTGTGCCAGTTACATATGTAACAATTATACCAATTATATACATAGTCAATTGGTTATTGCATGTGAACCAATCAGAGTAATGTAGCACCACTAACTCCACCTTACTATACACTTTATATTAACACCCATTTCCGATGTTACGTTAGTTATACCAGTGGTCACAATGAACTAACAACCTGCAGTACTGCTATAATATGCATTATGATTAAATATTATTTAAACTACAGACCTGTGTCTGATAGCTCATTTACACATACCAACAATTATATGTGTAGATTATGCAACTATTCCTAAAAATGTACACACCCCATTTCTACCTCTGAAGAAGGGTCTCGACCTTAAATGTCACCTATTCCATTTTTCCAGAGATGCTGCCTGACCCGTTGAGTTACTCCAGCATTTTGTGGGTAGACAAAAATGCTGGAGAAACTCAGCGGGTGAGGCAGCATCTATGGAGCGAAGGTCAGGTGACGTTTCGGGTCGAGACCCTTCTTCAGACCCCAGCATTTTGTGTCCATCTTCCATTCCTACCTACACCCGATATGGATATCATGCTGCTAGATATTACTTCAGGCATGACTCTGCATTAGCATGTCATATTTCAAAGAATATCACAGATCTCAGTCCCTTTTTTTTAAACAAAGGCTTCACTCAGATATTCAATAAACATTGTGCTGCATAACAGAACCTCTTGGCCATTACCCCTAAGCTTTCTGATTGACATTAAAGTTCTCATCACAATAATATACAGCACATTATAGCTTCAAACAATTTTTCAAACTGGTTAAGTGGCTCCTTAAGATATTGATCTCTGCGGCTAAATAGTATGTCATGATTTCAGTGTACGTATTGCTGTAGTGAACAATTTAAAAATACTTTTTGAAGCCACATTTCCCCAGACAGGAAAGAGATAATGGAAAATATGACTGCAGGCTTTCAAGATTTTAAAAAGTAGATTCCTTATATTTTTCACTATTAAAGACAGTGATTAGATTCTGTCACAGGTAAGGATTTTGTAACTGTTCATGGTGGTAGTTTACGTTGCTTTTTACCATGATATAAAAATATTTTTTTCATGGCTTGTGTGCCTTGTTTTGCTTCATGTTTTGATTACTACATTTTATTGTATTTCTCCTATTGAAAACAGAGGCAGAAATAACTGATCAGGACTGCAACAACTACTAACATGCCAACTTAAATTGATACATTATTTGGTGAATACTGGAGATGAAATTGGGCAACCATGCATGTTAGTGATAGTGAATCAACAGTTTGTTTTACATCATTCACTTTTTTTAAATACTAAGTCTGCATTAAAATGGACTGCTGATCTGCTATTGTAATTCCCGTGTCACTCAGACCACCCTAGAATGTTTCATTTCTCAAGGGAGCCGCACACCTGAGGGAGTGCAAGCAGGAATCAAAGAACCACCTGGATATCCTCAGCATGAAGCTACCTAGATCTCAAAGCTGGTCTTCTATTTAGTATTATTCATTATGAAAGAAATGGCATTTTCCAAGCTGATGCATTATCAGCCCCCCCCCTCCTTATATCCCATTGTAGAACAAATAGAATACCCTTAATTAAGGCTAAGACATGGAGTGCCTGATCAGATGGATGGGTGGGAGAGGAATGTGCTTTGGTCTGGTGGACAGGACAAGGAATTTATGTTGCATACTATGAACAATTCCAGTTGCAGGATGCAATTGAAATTAATTGGGAATGTGTTGGTAGGTGTCTATTATGCTCTATTGTTGCTTGAATTGGTAAGATCTATAATGCTTGGCAGCACTAGCTACCACATTGGAGACCCTCAAATTATCTTTGATCCAACTTTACTGGCTTTATCTTGCACTAAACATATTATTCACGTTATTCCCTTTATTATGTCAGTACACTGTGGGTGGTTCGATTATAATCATGTGTTGTCTTTCTGCTGGCAGGTTAGGACATAACAAAAGCTTTTCATTGCACCTCAGTACATGTGACAATAAACTAAAACCAAACTCAAGATGCATTATGATTGGAATTAATTGCTTTATGTCTTGTTTGCGACTGATAGTGTGGATGCTGAGCATGAAGATCTGCCTGGTAGGTATCCTCCTTCCACTTGCTGCTCTTGCTTCTGGCAATCTTTAGGTTCTGCCTCCTGTTCCTTGTGCTCTGGGATTTCTTGCTTAACTTTCCCCATTGCTGGCAGCAGAAGTTTCTTTGCCAGATTGTGCAGTTTGCAGCACTGGAAGTCCCTGTACCTGCTTCACATTGACTAAAGAGATCCAGAGACTCGGGCAGGTAACATAGAAACATAGAAAATAGATGCAGGAGTAGGACATTCGGCCCTTCGAGCCTGCACCGCCATTCAATGTGATCATGGCTGATCATCCAACTCAGTATCCCGTACCTGCCTTCTCTCCATACCCCCTGATCCCTTTAGCCACAAGTGCCACATCTAACGCCCTCTTAAATATAGCCAATGAACTGGCCTCAACTACCTTCTGTGGCAGAGAATAGTAAGATTGAACGAGAACTTACCAGTTCGAAGGTTGATCTTTATTTTATGAGGAGTCGAAGTGAGGGATTTCGTGAAGAGCCCGCCGGCACGCATGCTCGACATACTTCAAAGTAGCGGCGTGGAATCACAGAACCAACAATAGAAATGACTTCGCATAGTATGATTGAATTGACTAAGATTACCAGATGAAGGTGATTGAGGGTTGGGCGAGGAGGGCAGGAAATCCCTCACTTCGACTCCTCATAAAATAAAGATCAACCTTCGAACTGGTAAGTTCTCGTTCAATCTTACTATTTCATTTCGGAGTCACGTGAGTGACTTCGTGAAGACTTCAAAGCTTCTGTGATTACACGCCCTGGACCACGTCCATGCTGACACACCACTACCAGGGATGGATGGGAGGAACAAACTTGCTCAACAGTCCATACTGCAAAACAAGAGCATATTTATTAATAACAAATTAAACCCCTTACACGGGGACATCTCCACGTTCTTGACCTGCATTCAGCACGGCTTCAGCGAACTGTAGAGGAGCAGCAACAGGCTTGTTATAAAAACGCTGGAACACAGCTTCATTAGCCCATCCTGCGGTGGCGAGAATTTGGTCCATGGGCACCTCCATGACCCTCGCCGCTGACGTCGATGCAGCCCTGGTGGAATGAGACTTGAACACATTAGTGTCGATACCTGATTTACCCAAGACGACTCGAAGCCACCTGGATATCGTCTGGACTGTCACTCGATGATGAGGTCTCTTATGAGTGACAAGCAGGTATCTCTCCATTCCTCTGATGCGTGCCGTCACGTTGACATAGTGGCGGATATGTGAGGCTAAACATAGCCTAGCATCTGCGGGGTATGCCGGGAACTTCAGCTGCAGCCCTGTGCACCCAGGTCTATGCTGCTTTAGTAGCTCGTCAATGAAAAAGACTACTTCTGTGGGGGTAGACGTCATTCTGTCGACACGAAGTTTGTGTAGTGTCTGTACCCTCTGAGCTGAAGTCAGCGCTAGTAACATCACCAGCTTCATGGTGAGTTGGTCCAGTTGGAGCCCTTCCATGGGTGACCACGTCCTGAGCAGGGTTAATACATCCCTGACATCCCAGGTGATATTATAGCGTGGTGTAGGCGGATTCATATTGAATATACCCCGCATGAGTCTGGACACTAGCCTGTTGGATCCTACCTCCAAACTGAGGTAGAATGATAGCGCACTTCTGGCGCTGTTGATGGCACTGTAACTTAAGTGTTCATCATGGTGCAACCCCGCGAGGAATTCCAGGACGTCGGTTATTGTCACGTCATCGTACGTGATGCGAGAGCGGCTGCAGTAGGCTTCCCACTTCTTAATATGCGAGCGGTATCTTCGCCTTGTAGACTCTCGACACGATGCCCCGATGGTATCCATGGTCCGAGCCGAGAGGCCGTATTGGACTAACGGCCTGTTCAGAACCTGCAAGCCAACAAATTTAAATAGCCATGGCAGGGATGCGGCTCCCCTGAGACAGGGTGAGTAACCAATTGTGGGCAACCCTTCAAAAGGACCCAAGGTTCGTTGAGCATGTCAAAGACCACCGGATACCAAGGCTGTGTGGGCCAGTCGGGTATAATAAGAATGCCCTCGGCAGCATCTGCCTGAATCTTTTGCAATACCCGACTGATGAGGCAAAACGGGGGGAAGGCATAGAAAAACCACTTCCCCCAGTCCAGCGAGAATGCATCTAGCGCTATTGCCCCAGGATCTGGTTCCCATGAAACGTAGGTTGGTACCTGATGGTTCAACGTGACGCAAAGAGGTCAATGTCCGGTTTACCAAATTTGGCTGTGACTTTAGAAAAGATCTCAGGATGCAACATCCATTCAATATTGTCATTAAATTTGCGTGACCTGGTGTCCGCCACAGTATTAAGCTCACCTGGCAAATAGGTAGCTGAAATCCAAATGTCTCTTTGAACACACCAGAGCCAAATTGAGTTTGCCAATTTGTCACACGAAACTGACCTGGTACCACCCATATGGTTTAAATATGCTACTGCTGTGGTGTTGTCTATTTGGAGACGGACATGTGCTCCAACAAGCTTGGAACAATACGCACGAAGTCCGTGGAATGCTGCCAGCAACTCCAAATAGTTAATCCCTTGAGTTGACAACATCGTTGATTCAAGGGTGTCCCATCTGCCACCACAACTAGAGCAATTATTCGTGGCTCCCCAACCATTGGAGCTTGCATCAGTTTGCAAATATACCACCGGATTAGCCTCCCTAATAGGCTTGAATGAGCTGCTAATGTGACACACCCACCATTGCAACTCATTTATCGCTTCGGGCAGCAGCTGCATGGACCGATCATAATGACCAGCGTTCTGTTTTAACGCAGCAATTTTAGCTCTTTGCAAATTCTGATAATGCAAAGGTCCATATCGCGCTGCCGGGAACAAAGCTACCAGCTTCCCAATTATTGTAGCTAAGTGCCGAATCGATGGTATATTGGTGCGGATTAAATCTTGACACACCTGGGTAACCTCCTCAATCTTGTTAATTGGAATGGTAACCCTCATGCTTATAGAGTTCATCGTGAACCCTAGGTAATTAATCACCTGGGCAGGGTAGAACTTTGATTTCTCTGGATGGACAATAAACCCCAATTGTTGAAATATATTGACAGCAGCTGCAACTCCATGTTCAGCCAATTCCAGGGTGTGGCCCACAATTAAGATATCATCTAAATAGGCCATAACTATATGGTGTTGTTGTCTCAAATAAGCCATAATTGGCTTCACTAATTTAGTGAACAATCTAGGGGCTGTGGTGAGCCCATTAGGCAAAGCCTTGTACTGCCAGAGTTGCCCCATCCAGATGAATTTCAAAAACCTTCTGTCACATTTCTGGACGGATACGGAATAATATGCGTCTTTTAAATTGATGCATGCCATAAAGCAACCGTGAGAAATCAATGATTTGGCTGTTTCAAACGTATCCATTTTAAAATGAGTATATGTTACAAAAGTATTCAAACGGGTTAGATCAATAATGACACGACAATCTCCATACTTTTTAGGTCTGGTGAATATGTTCGAAACAAATTCAACTGGCTCATGCACCACTCTCTCAATCACTCCTTTGTGCTCAAGACTTAACAGTTCCTTATAGCCGGCTGCCTGTTCTGCAGCAGATAATTTAAACGTTCGAGCGGGCATGTGCTGGGATGGAGGAATGTCGCCATTAATAAACTCAATTTTATGCCCCTGAATATTCTGCAACACATACTCGTCACCAGTAAAATTACCCCATGCACCCAAAAACCACCGAAGGCGACCACCAACATGTGAAGTTAAACAGAGAGAAAAGAGAGAACCAGACCCCCTCACCTCCGTGGTTACCGGCGGTCCTTGACACGCGTGTGCGGACGTGGAGGTGCTGGGTTGGCTTGAGGGCGCGGCGTCTTCGTTTTCCACCAGGGTCTCTGCCGACCCTGTCCTAAAAATGACCCCTGGTGCTGGGTCTGATGTTGCTGTCGTTGTGGAGCTTGAGGGTGGGTCCTCGTCGAGGTACTAGCAGACCCTCGTGAACGAATGTATGGAGACTTTGAGCCTGACGGTGCGGGGGCACTCTGAGGGCGCATGATCCCCACCGTTTTGGCTTGCTCGTCAAGCTCTTTGACTCTCTTCGAGAGGTCCTCCCCAAAGAGCTGACGGGGTGGGGGCGGCGGCGGTGGTTTGCACAATCCTGCAAACTTCGGATTGAGCGCTGGGCGGATGCTGGTTTTGCGAAACCCGTTAATTTCGTGCTGGGTCGCGCACAGGAGGGCCAGGGCATCTTCCTGGTCCAAATTCAATTCGTCCCCATCCACCGACCGCACAAAGGTGGTAATACCGGCCGTGAGGAGCTTCAGGATCCGCTGCAGTTTTACCTCCTGTTGACGGATAGCCGCACTGATGTTGCCCCATATCGACGTATTGACCACAGGCACGTTGAGGGAGTTGCAATTGGATGGAGCCTTGTGACGGCTCATTGCCTGAATGAGGACTTCTTCCTGTAGTTGCTGGTTGTTAAGAAAGTCCACAGTGGCTGCCAGCTTCGTGTTTAAAGGAAGTCCAGATGAATGTGGGGCCGTAAATTTGGTCGCCACATCCAGAAGATCCTCCGCTGGTACCTCCACCGGAGGTGGTATGGGATCCACCAAAACCTCCTCCTCCTGTTGCTCCAGGCTGATGGTAGAGGCTGGTGACGACGCCCTGTGCCTGTGGCTGCCCTGCTGTTGTTGGCTTTGAAGCAGGAGCTCCAGCAGCCGCTCCATACGGTCAATACGCCCTTCACCCTGAACACTCAGGTGGTCGGAGTCCTCCGGCTCTGAAAAGAAAACCGGGCTCCTATCATCGGCCCGCACCTCATCGAGGCCCTGCCGGTGCCGGTAGTTGTCGCTAACAGCCGCCGAGGCGAAACTGCGCGATTCCCGCGCGGGCGTGTTCAACCGCCTCCGTTTAGCGGGAGCTGACGCCGCTGCCACTAAGGGCACTTGCAGCGTGGTGTCGGCACCAGCCGAAGCATGGCTACCTGAAGCCCGCGCAGGCTTGCCGGCTGCCCACATCGTGGACCTTGCCAACGCATGGTCTCGCCCACCCATCCATGGGGGGCTCGGCGACCGTGACGAGACCCGACACAACCGACCCGTCCCGGCGTCGAGAGTCGGGGTGTGCCGGCTGGACCTCACAGCCGCCCCGGGTCTCGCCCTGGAACCTGACCGCTCCTCCGTGTCAGGCAATGCCTTAGCCCTGGCAGGGTTAGGCTTCTGGGCTCCTGCCCTGCCCCTTCTCGGGGGGCTGAGTGGAATGGGCCGTGCCGCCACACGCCCCCTGCTCGAGGTCGCCAGCGAGCCCGCTGACGACCTGACTGCCATGGCAGGGTCCCCCTGCTCTGGCGGCACACCACACTCCTCCTCGTCGAACTCCTCCGAGCTGTGGTGTGCTGGCGGATCTGGACCTGTAAACACAGGGCTTACCCACATCTCCGCCTGAGTCCCGGCCTGCACTGCAGGTACTGCCGATGGTAAAGGCCCCGGAACTGTTGACCGGCGAACTCATCCTGACGTCCTCCGGCCCTTCGAACTCCCATCCATGTCCTTGCTGCAAGACATAACGAACAACAAGGACCACCAACTAAAGGTGGAATACTCACCTCCGTGGCCCCTTATGAAGGGCTGGCGAGGAGCGCGCTCCACCGCCAGCCGTCGCAGCAACGCGTTACGACGATATGTCGAGCATGCGCGCCGGCGGGCTCTTCACGAAGTCACTCACGTGACTCCGAAATGAAATTCCAGAGACTCACCACTCTCTGTGTAAAGAATGTTTTCCTCATTTCGGTCCTAAAGGAATTCCCCCTTATCCTTAGACTGTGACCCCTTGTTCTGGACTCCCCCAACATCGGGAACAATCTTCCAGCATCTAGCTTGTCCAACCCCTTAAGAATTTTGTAAGTTTCAATAAGATCCCCCCTCAATCTTCTAAATTCCAGCGAGTACAAGCCGAGTACAAAATGGCATTTTGAAAAGACCAGTATTATTTACCACACTTGTATGCATCTTCTTCTCTCTGTATCTAGTTGCTGTGTTTGGAGAGCAACAACTGTGCGGAGACAGAGAAGCGTACTCCGGCATTCAATCATGGCTGATCTATCTTTCTCTCTCAACCCCAAACTCCTTACACCCATCAGGGGTTTGCATAAGTGGTAGATGTAGGCCAACTCTCAAACCAGCCATCTAGCTCTCTCATCTGGGGAACGGTTTGGTTCCTACATTGGTGTCATCAGCCACCTCAACCCCAATAGTGAAATTAAGCCTTCCTCGATTCCAGACGGGATGGGGAAGGGGTGGTAGAGGAAGATGATGTAGAAAAGAAGAAGAAAATAAAAATACATAGATTACATAATTATTTCCTATGGATGAGATCTTCCCTTGCTTATCCTCCAACAAGTGCAATGATAATATTATCAAAATAAATTAGCTCCTATTGCATCTTTACTACTCTGCAGGATACTGTTTACAGAAAAGTTTGTTTATTAATAACCATAGACTGAAAGCTAAAGGACATCATTGTCACATTCTGTGTTAATTAATGTATGTATGCATGCATGTGGCAAAGACTTGACACATTTTTCTTTCACATTTGACTCTAGAACTTCATGCGAACTCCATCCAGTTTAATTTGTCTCCAAATTACACAAACTGCATACTTCAGAAATTTAATCAGATTATCAAACTGAAAATGATAGTACAAATCTTCCTGAATCTTATTTATTCATTAGGTCTGCCATGTTAAATGACTACATTCAATTGCATCAGATGACAGATGATCTTTATCTTCCATTTTATAGACTGACCTCATTTTCTGGGTAACCTAAGATCTTAGCATCAGCTGTTCTGGATGCTAATTGTAACCTTGAATGATTTTAGGCTGCAGGATGTTAAGATGGAACTGATGAAGTAGGCAAGATGTTTATTAACATGAGGGTGATCCATACTAAATATTTTCTATCTTATAGTTTAATCTTGATTTAAGGAAAGATGAAAAAAACAGAGAAGGTATCAAAATGTACAGTTTTCAACTGGTTGGAAAAATTATTTTATTCTCTCCTGTTTCCATTTTAGCCATCATGTGTATTAAGTCCCAATATTTGTGTGTGCGTGTATATAAAATTGAAGATGCAATGGTTTAACATGGTACCTTGAGAAGCATGTGTCCCAAAATAAAGAAAATTGTCAAAGTAAATTACAACAGAAAGAAATATCTAACATTTAGAAAACTGGAGAAGACTTGCAGAATTAATTAATTGGTTCAAAAAGCTTCCAAACATTTCATTTCACTGTATTGTAAGATTTAATATCAAATATATTTAGTATATCACATATTGAGAGTGTATACATCTTTAGGAACCAATGTACGCCATGTGCTATGATTTTAGTTACATTATTGTAACAGCCGCTGCAGTTAGTTGAGTGCGGTCCACCTTCAATAAAGGGTTGTTGCTTAAAAGCTTCATTCTTGCTCTCTGACTTACTAAATTGCAAAGTAGAAGAAGCTACATGTTGTATATTCAAGTGGGCTGGGAATGTTCTGTTGTCATATGTATGAGAAACTGAACTATTTACTTGCTGCAGCTTTAGAGACACATTAATGCAACAACACAACAAATACATTTACAATAATTAATAATACAATAAATTGTTAGTAATATGAGGTAACCATACCATAATAGTACAAATCAATGCATGCAATGTTTTCAAGAGAGAGTTAGATTTAGCTCTTAGGGCTAAGGGAATCAATGAATATGGGAAAAAAAGCCGGAACGGGGTACTGATTTTGGATAATCAGCCATGATCATATTGAATAGTGGTGCTGGCTCGAAGGGCCGAATGGCTACTCCTGCACCTATTTTCTATGTTTCTATGCAACCTAAACAAATTTCCCAAAAGATTGTTGCTGAGGTACAATTATGTTTAGGTTTGTGCATTGTGGTTCAAGAGCCTGATGGTTGATAGGAAGAATCTGTTCTTGAACTTGGAGATTATGGTGTTATATCTGGGAACTTTTTGCTTAAGGAAATAATAAGGTTTGTGGGACAAGAAAATTAGGTTCTCTAAATAGACTGGTGATGATGGACAGGCAATAGATGTTTTGGAGGCATGCTGGTGAGCTGGGAAAAATAGAGAAAATATAGACATTTGTTATATCAAGGCAGAGATGCTCGTGATTTACAATTAGTTTGTAAAGGTTTTGGGTGAATATAGAGAATAGAATAGCTAAATATGAAAAGTGGATAGTGACACTACTGCTTGGAGTGGGTCTGGAAACTATGCACCGGTGCATCTTAATTCTCCAAACATGGATGAGATCTCTTCCAAACTTGTTTATTATAATAATAACTATCAAGAGATTTTTTAAAGTAGTACCTTCAGAGGTTTGCATGGGCCACATAATTGGTATGTGCAGTCAGCAACTGGAATAAATTGTTAATAATCACAGAGTCCGATTAAAGTTTAGGACAAATTAATGATTATTTTAGATCAAGGGTTGTGGGATCAGTTGTAGTAAGGATTGATTGATGAGATCATTTTGGACCGAGCTGCTTCAACTGAAGGGCTTAATGTTGAAGGGGGACTGTCAGGTAGATTTTTCATGGAAATTCATTAAAGAAAAGTGTAATACAGTTTTGTTGAGGCATAAACCGGGAACGCAATAAAAATCTGTGGCTTTGTGAGAGACTAATTTACTCGAAGATGTTCTAAGATTACTGGATAAAGGGGATATACTATACTGATTTTCGGAAGACGTTTAATAAGATCCCACAAGAAAGGTCATTGCTGAAAGTAAAAACTCAGAAAATAATACCCAGGCCTGGATAGTAAATTAACTGACTAACAAGTATCAAATTGTAACAATAGGTATTTACCGAAAATGGACACAAAATGTTGACAGCATTATTAGATTAGATTAGATTCTTTATTTGTCAGTCAGACCTTTCGGTCTGAACGAAACCCTGTTCCCCTACAGTCATACACACAATCAAAAACAAACAAACAAAAATGACAGAACACACAACAAACACAAATCCAACATCCACCACAGTGAGTTCACCAAACACCTCCTCACTGTGGTGGAAGGCAAAGTCTTAAAGTCTGTGTCTCTTCCCTCTTTGTTTCCCTCTGCGCTGAGGTGATCCAGGCCTCAGATGCCGCGACCGCACTGGGCGATGGTAATTAAGTCAGTCCCGCGGTTCAACCGAGCTCCACGAATGGGCCGGTTCAACTCCGCGGCCTGGGGGGGTCCACCGGGCCCGTGGTCGGGCCGCTGCAACCGCTCCGGGACCGGGTCGGGTCGCCGCCCCGGGACCGAGTCGGGTTTCCGCCGCCGCTGTCGCCGTCGCCGCCGCCGCTGCTGGGACCGCTCCGGGACCGAGTCGGGCCGCCGCCGCAGCTGCAGGAACCGCTCCGGTAGTCGGGCCGCCGCTGCTGCTGCCGCTGCCGCCGCTGCTGGAACCGCTCCGGGAGTCGGGCCGCCGCAGCCACTGTCGCCGCCGCCGCTGCTGGAACCGCTCCGGGAGTCGGGCCGCCACCGCTGCCGGAACCTCTCCGGGAGTCGGGCCGCCGCTGCCGCCGCTGCTGCCGCCGCCGCTGCTGGAACCGCTCCGGGAGTCGGGCTGCCGCTGCTGCTGGAACCGCTCCGGGAGTCGGGCCGCTGCTGCTGCTGGAACCACTCCGGGAGTCGGGCCGCCGCTGGAACAGCCCCTGGGCCCGAGGCCGCCAGCTCCGCCATTAGGCCTCGGCACAGACAGAGATGGGGGAATACGACAGAAAGTCGCACCCCCCCCCCTCAGAAGGAAGAGACCCGGACATGTTACTCCCCCCCCACCCACATACACACACAATCTAACAAAACAAACAAACCCAACTAAAAACAGGACAGAAAAATAAAATAACAGACGGACTGCAGGCGGGCCGCAGCTGTTAACCCAGCGCCGCCATCTTGGATGCGCCAGCATCTCTGGAGAGAAAGAATGGGTGACATTTCAGGTCAAGACCCTTCTTCAGATTGAGAGTCAGGGAGAGGGAGACATAGATATATGGAAGGGTAAGGTGTGAAAACACAGATCAAAGCAGACATTGATAAGATGTAGGATGGTTCATTGTTAGCTGAGGGAAAGGTGACAAGGAGGCATATAGTAAAATTTAATCAGGAAGATAGTGAAACTAGTCGGAGAAGTAGGATGGGGGAGGGAAGGAGAGAGAGAGAGAAAAAGCAAGGGTTACTTGAAGTTAGAGAAATCAATATTCATACGGCTGGGTTGTAAGCTACCCAAACAAAATATGAGGTGCTGTTCCTCCAATTTGCGTTTGGCCTCACTCTGAGAGTGGAGGAGGCCCTGGACAGAAAGGACAGTATGGGAATGGGAGGGCGAGTTAAAATGTTTAACAACCATGCGGTCATGTAGGCCTCCTGGTGGAAGCAGTTTAGAGAAGATTTACTGGACTAATAATTTGAATGGGTACTTTGATCTGACAGAGTGCATGTGGAGAGTGTGCTTCTTTTTGTAGGAGAATCTAAAACTCAGGGACACTGTTTTAAAATAATATGTTACCAAATTAAGCAGGGATGAGGTGGCTTTTATTCCTCTTCTCAGAAGATTGTGAATCATTGGAACTGTCTCGTACAGATTAGTAATTAATCTCTTTCAGAAACTTTATGGAAGTACATACAAATAACATTCATAGAGATATCCTGTTGGTTACATGCGTCATCTCTTCAAAAAAATACATCAGGCTCATTAGGTACGACCTGCCTTTTACAAATTTATGCTAGTCAATTAAAATTGTTCAAGGTGTGAAGTGTCTGTATTATTAATAATGGCCATTAAAAAGTTTGAAACATCAAATATCAATCTAATTGGTCTTCCCCTCACAAACTTTTCCAAACTAAATGAATAGTATCTGAAGAAAAATGTGGAAGCTTATGGATCAAACATCCACAAAGACCAAGAGGGGAATCTTGTGTATTTTCCATTCTTTGCTGTATTATTTCACTTATTATTGTCTTGCTTATGCTAATTTTGGTAATTATTCCTTACTTGGTATCCAAGATGTTCAGAATACTCTTCCTCTCCTGTAAATACTGATAAAATGCCTTTACCCTACTTTCATTTACTATAATGCTTTATCTTCTTTTTGGACCAATGTTTCTGGTCAGCTTGAGAGCCCATTGTGATAGGTGCACTGTGAGAGGCATTGTGACATCATCACTGGACGCAATCTGAGAAAGCGGTTTTGGCTTTTTTTAAAACTTTAAATCAAGAATAACTTCGGAAATATAGGTTGGAATGCAACGGGAAGATGTTTATCGCTTTGATGGGAAAAAAATGTGAGTAGAATATGTGAAAATGGGAAGGATGTGGCCTAGCTAGGTAGGAAAAAGCAGTGACACATTGCTGGCACAATCAAAGAGTTTTATTAATATAGATGTGTTAATATTCTCTGGTTTGTTTTATGTGGGGGATGTGGGGGGGGGGGGTCGTGGGAAACTTTTTTTCAATCTCTTACTTTGCAGGATCGTATCTCCAGTCGCTCTGCGGTCTGACATCATGGAGCTGGAGGCCTTGCTCGAGACTGACTTTGAGCCCCACTTGGGGGCCGTGGATTCACCATCAGGACCGGCAATCCCTTGCCTGGGAGCGATGCTCTAACCACGGCCTGTGGGTTTCAACATCGAGGAGCTCGCAGTCTCGGGTAATGTATGTCGGGAAGCTCCAAGTCGCAAGAGGTTCAACCAACCCTGATCCGGGGTCCGATCGCCCGGCGTGGGGGAGCTGAGATCCCCCCATTGCGGGAGCTTGGTTGCCCCGATGCAGGGGGCCTGACCACCAGCTACAGGAGCCAAGATCATCCCATCAACGGAAGACTCAAGCGCCCCGACCGCAGAGAACAAAGAAGGGAAGAGATTTAACTTTTTTATTTGCCTTCCATCACAGTGAGGAATGTGGAGGAGTCACTGTGATGGATGTTCATGTTAAAATGTATTCTGTGTGTTTTGTTGCTTTTTATTGGTATGACTGTGTGGCAAATCAACTTCCTCGTATGTTGCAAAACATACTTGGCTAATAAAGTATGATTACGATTATGATCTTTCCGCATGAATTTCCTTTGTTGTCCCTTCCTGTTTTAGTCATCCGGGTTTTTCTATTGTGCAAACAGAGGTTTTGCATATAAGGATAACAACACATATTAACACACTCAATTATTTTGATAATATCTCCTACAGATCTTCCATGATTTTACACATCAGCGGCATTTGCCCAATTTAGAGTAGTTAGTCTAATCGTTTGGAAGTCAACTTTGCCTAAATCAAGAATCTTGCGAGTTTATTCTCATTACTGTCTTTTAACACTGTGTTGAACTCTATAAAATTATTATCACTGTGAAATAAATGTTCACGCACCATTAAGTTGTTAACTTAAGCCAGCTCAGTACTCTCAATAAATTTAACGTGTTGAATCCAAATGATATTAAGAACATCTTTAAATATTTAATATGAAAATATTCATTTGCAACTAATTGTAGTATATAAATTCTAAGACTAATACATTGGTTTCAAGAACAAATATTCTGCCATGCACTATTTCCAATTATTTCCAATTGAAGATATTTATTTTCCCTGTATATATCGGGGATTTAAAAAAGAAAATAATTCGCTGCAGTATTTATTTTTTATGATTTATTTAACTTCCCCATAAACACTTGATAACCTGTTTCTAAACTTTAAGAAAGGAAAATTTTATTTGAACAACATATTGGAGTTCTTTATGTGCGCTCTGGGTAAAGGGAAACCAGTGGAGGTACAATATATACTGTAGGTTTACAAAAGATAATTGGTAAGGTGTCACATCAAAAGGTGTTGTATAAAATAAAAACAAAACTTTCCAAGTAGCAGTTGATATGGGTGAAGGATTGGCTGGTTAACGTAAAACAAAGCAGGCATAACTTTTGTTGATTGGTAAACCCTGCTATGCCACAGAGATTAGTGTTGGATCCTCAATGTTTAAAATCCATATTGGGTGAATGCACTGAACGAGTAGCTCTTCAATTTGTTAAATGCACAAAGATGGGCAGGAACGTTGAGAAAATAACAAAACAAAGCTACAGAGGAGTATAGCTAAGTTATGTGAGTGGACAAAGATTTGGCAAATGGAAAATGATGCAGGAAAGTTGATATTATCCAGTTGCCAGTAAAAATAACAAAGAAGCATGTCATCACATGGATATGCAGGGAATGAAGGATATGGATCACGTGCAGGTCGTGGAGATTATCTTCACTTGGTATCATGTTCGGCACAGTCTTTAAGGGCTGCAGGTTCTGTTCCAGTATTGTATTGTTCTATGTTTTATGTTCTAGGTATCTATGTAGCGAAAGAATGCCAAGCTCCATTAGTAAAAACTATACGTTTATGTTATCTATTCCTCTCATGATTTTATACACTTCTGTAAGATTATTTCACAGCCACCTGCACTCCAAGAAATAAAGCTCTAGCCAGTTCAATCTCTCCCTATATATCATGCCCTCGAGTCCTAGCAACATCCTCATCAATCTTCACTGCACTCTTTCCAGCTTAACAACATCCTTCCTATGGCAGGGTGACCAGAACTGAAAACAATACTTGAAATGTACAACTGTGACATAATATTCCCTATCTACTTATGACACCCCTTCCAGGGAACTATGTACATGCATCTTAGATCCCTCTTCTCCACAACATTCTACATGGCCCTGCCATTCACTGAAGATCCTGCCCTGGTTTGACGTTGCAAAAATTTACTTTTGTTGAAAGTAAAAATCAGAAAATAATACCCAGGTCTGGATAGTAAATTTACTGACTAACAAGTAACAAATTGTAAATCATTTGCAAAATACTGCCTGGTTCAGCATTTGAATGCCCTGAAATGAAGGAAGCTATGGAAAATGGTAAAGGAGCTGTCGCACTGCGGCGGCCTAATCTGCGAGTTTAGAAGACTTTTCCCTCGACTCAAACTCGTAGCATGGTCGACACGTGGTCCTAGGAGGTCCTATGAGGTCACTGGAACTCTCCTTCATGTTCGAGGGAAGTTCCCGCATACTTGCGGCCTCAGCTAGGTTGCAGAAAATTTTTCAGCATGTTGAAAATTTTTCCGCAAGTAAAGATTGTCGGCATGGTTCTTTATAATTCGTAGTGCATTCATTGTGCTGCCCTTATCAATCTTCTTGGTGACCTCTTCAAACAATTCTCCGATTCAGAAGACAATTTTCCACTCACAAAGTCCTGTCAATTATCTCTAATCAGATCCTGCCTATCCAACTTGAGAACCCTGGAGCAGAAAAGACTACAAAAAGTAGTAAACATTGCCCAGTCCATCATCGGCTCTGACCTCCCTTCCATCAAGGAGATCTATCACAGTTGTTGCCTCAAAAAGGCTGGCAGCACATCAGGAACCCACACCATCCTTGCCATACACTCATCTCCCCACTACCTTCAGTTAAAAGGTACAGGAGCTTGAAGACTGCAATGACCAGGTTCAGGAATAGCTACTTCCCCACAGCCATCAGGCTATTAAACTCGGCTCGGACAAAACTCTGTACATTAATAGCCCATAATCTGTTTATTTGCACTTTATCAGTTTATTTATTCATGTGTGTATATATTTATACAATGGTATATGGACACACTGATCTTTTCTGTATTCGTGCCTACTATGTTCTGGTGTGCTAAAGCAAAGCAATAATTTCATTGTCCTATCAGGGACACATGACAATAAACTCTCTTGAACTGTCACTTGAACTCTTAAATGTTGGTAGATTCTGTCCCTAGGATTCCCACCAACTATCCTATGAGCCTACCTCACCACCTTATCTACCTGGGGTACACAAAATGCTGGAGAAACTCAGCGGGTGCAGCAGCATTTATGGAGCGAAGGAGATAGGTAACGTTTCAGGCCGAAACCCTTCTTCAGACCTTATCTACCTGTGCTGCCACCTTCAGGAATCCTGGAACTTGCTTGTTAAAACAGCTCATTAAAATATTCCTGCAGCAACTGTCCTTTCAGTTGCGTTCTTACCCTAACTTGTCTTCAGCATCTTCCTACCATTTCAACCTTTACCTTCGTCAATGTTTCCCTTATCCCCTCCGCACTAGAACATTCACCATTGGGCAACTTATTTGCCTCAAATTCCTGGTTAACAGCACTTTGCCCCAGTTAATTTAACAAAACCAAAGAAATTATGTCCGCTGGTCTTCTTCGAATATAAAGCAATAATAATTCCTACCCTCATATCAGTGTTCTCTGAGAGTGCAGTAACTCTACTGCTTTGTGACTGACTTTCCAGATATGAGATCAGCGTACAATGACTTCATATTGCAGGCACCAGATACTTGATATTGTAAGTTTCCCTACAACTGACACTGATAAATAACGTAGGAATAACTAAGTCAAAGGTGGATTATGGTCAGTTCACAACTGGAGACGTGCAACATATTAGATACCACATGGCCTATTAATAATGAATGCAGTATATTTAAATAGAAAATGATCGAGTGAATTCCGTTCATTTTGCGATTTTAATGCAGATAAAATAGTTTAAGTATTTATCATTTTGATCACATATTTGCAAAATAAGAATCTTAGATATACTGATTCTGAGCAAATGTGGCAAATATAAATTATAGGTAATTATTGTATTTTTATTCCAAAGTTTGGATTGTCATAAATATATAAACAGCTCATGCATGCTCAAACATCAGGTAATATTGAATGGTCCAGAAAATAGATACAGTAGCACCACATTTTTGAAGCTATGAAAAATATACATTAATGAACATCAGATAACTGAATTTCATGAAATAAGCAATTTCTATTCAGTATCCTCCATATATTTACTGCGAAATGCACAGGAAACGCGGTGTGCAAATGACATATGATGTTGCCTTTCATACTTATAACACTGGGTTTTCATCTACATTGGTGGGCTGCTGCTCATTCCTACAGAATCAGTCCTGTGACCTGCATCTATTAGGTACATTTAAGATGGTCACCTTTCAACTCCCATTTTGGGAACCCACTGCTCTGCCCCTCATGGTTACAATCATCACTGAAAGACAACATTGTATCAAGGTCACGCCTTTCTGACTAACCATACACCTACCTCTTGGGCTCCTCTGTCCTGCAACATTACTTCTTTCTGAGGCTTAGGATTGGATCTATTTCCCACATCTCTTTCCTCATCCTATCTCCTCCTGGACAGAGCAAGGAAATAATAGTTTGGCCCCTCTTTCACCATACAAACGTCCACATATCCTTAGCACTTCCTGCCACTTTCAATGAGATTCCATAATCAAACACATTCCGACCTCTCCCATTTCAGCATTCTGAAGGGACTGTTCCCTATTCCATTCCTTTTTTTTCTCTTCCAATCCAACCAACCACTATCCTGACAGCACTTCCCCATGCAACTGCAAGAGAAGCAACACTTGTCCTTGTACAGAGCCCTAGTGAGACCACACCTGGAGTATTGTGTGCAGTTTTGGCCCCCTAATTTGAGGAAGGACATTCTTGCTATTGAGGGAGTGCAGCGTAGGTTTACAAGGTTAATTCCCAGGATGGCGGGATTGTCATATGCTGAGAGAATGATGCAGCTGGGCTTGTACACTCTGGAGTTTAGAAGGATGAGAGGGGATCACATTGAAACATAAAAGATTGTTAAGGGTTTGGACACACTAGAGGCAGGAAACATGTGCCCAATGCTGGGGGAGTCCTGAACCAGGGGCCACAGTTTCAACTGCCTCAGAGGACGGTGGAGCCAGGTTCTCTGGATGCTTTCAAGAGAGAGCTAGGTAGGGCACTTAAAGATAGCGGAGTCAGGGAATATGGGAAGAAGGTAGGAACGAGGTACAGATTGGGGAAGATCAGCCATGATCACATTGAATGACGGTGCTGGCTCGAAGGGCCAAATGGCCTACTCCTGCACCTAGTGTCTATTGTCTATTGTCTATTGTCCTCTAATTTCATTCACCCTACTATCCAGGGACAAAACAGTCCTTCTAGGTGAAGTATTTTGTCCATTCGAGTTTCCCCAATCTAGAGTACTACATGTGATATTCACATTGTGGTCATTTCTGGCATGGAGAAACCAAACATGTCATTGCATGGCAGATCTTCTCCATTCACGGTGGGGAATGAGCCCTGAATATCCAAATGGTGTTATTTTGTTGTTCAGTTCCCTTTATTTCAGATTTCCAGCATCTGCATTTTCATTATTTACATTTAAGAGAAAATTCTATTCAGTCAATGGTTGCCTCACTGTCAACAGGCTTATTAAATTAAGTGATAATCAACTTTTAATTTGATTTTTAAAATCATGTCTAGATGGCCGTGGTGGTGATTTTTCTTTATGCCTCAAATATTAAAACAGAGTTGAAACTTGAATTTGATCAGTGCGTTACAGAGCTACATGATTCTATGATTCCCTGGAGCACTGGTTCATGTCACTATATGATTGCAGCCCTTTTGTGCAGTCATCTATTTAAAAGAATACAAACCTACTAGCTCGAGAAAACAAAACATCAGTAGGGTGTTTCACACATCAACTGGCAGCTGATTGTCTTAGATTGTTGATACCATGACTGGCAGCTAGAAATGATCCCAAAGGATAAAATGCTTAAGATTTTGATGACCACAGGCAATACCATTTCAGTGAAAGATTAACGACTGTACTTTAGTTTGGGGCATGCGGAATAATCCAAACATAATATATTTTTTAGGATCCTGGCATTACTGCCCTGACTGCATCTCTGTGTCTTCAGCTGTAGATTCTCACATGGGGTTCACGGGATACAAAGTTCCTCCAATGCAGCCTGCAATTCCAGGATCCTTAAACCCATGTCCCACTTTCACTACCTAATTGGCGACCTTTGCCGAGTTTGCCCTTGACACATACTCACAGCATGGTCGCCACAAAGTCGTAGGAGGTCTTCGTACCTCTTCCTCATGCTTGTAAGTGGTCTCCGCGTACTCGTGGCCTCAAGTAGGTTGCGGTGTTTTTTCGAGCCTGATAAAAAATGTGCACGAGTAAAATAAAGGTTGTCATGGAAAAGATTGATACTTTTTACTTATAGGTAGGTCGTAGGTAGGTCGTTGTAGGTCGTGATGGTAGTCGTAAATAGTCGTAGGTAGTTGTAGTTCGGTAACTGGCCCGAGAAAAAAAATGGACCATTTTATCATGTGATCATTTTCCACTCGTAGCTAGTCGTAGTTGGTCTGAGGTTTGGAAGACTGAGGTCGAGGGGGGTTGTAGGAGTTCATAGACATAGAAATAGGAGGTTGTGGACATAGTCGTAGGAGGTCATAGACATAGTCATAGGAGGTCGTAGGAGGTCTTTTACTTTGGCGAGTCAACACGACCTTGACATTTTTTTCAACTCGTCTAGGGTCTTCTAAACTCATGGATTAGGTCATACAAGTGGGGCAGGCTTTAGCTTAGTCCTTCTCTTCCTCCATAAATCAAAAATATAGTAGAGATAAACAATGGATGTTTGCTGCTCTTCCGTGTATTACTGGAACAGAGGTGGGATAAGAATCTTTATTTCTCCTGTCTGCTTTACCACATAATGAGATTGCAACCCGTTTTCCAGCCTCATTTAATTGAATGTATTGGGTTGAAAAAATACTGGATAGAAAATTAACAACTTATATTTCATCAATTGTCATTTCCAAAAGGAAATGTCATATTTCTTCCAACCTCTTTCCCATTGTTCTGTGCAATGGATGCATGTCTAAGGAGAGACAGATCAAATCAATTTTAATTAGGTCCCTGAAGAGCCATCAGAACACTTCAGCTCCTAACTTCACTCCTAAAATCCCTGTCTTTAATTTTTTTCAGTTATACCCTTTCATTTAAAACTTCACAAAGAGTGGAACTAGTTTCTCTCTACCTATTATTTCCAATTTTCTCAAAATCATGAAAATGGGTAAAAACGTCGTCAAACTTTCAGGGAATATGTGATCTTTCCTGTAATTTACTTCTCTAATTCCAGTTCTTACTCTTATTGTCCAAAGATGTATATTTAGAATGGTTTTCCCTAAAATCTGCAATAATAACAAACATTCTTCAATGTTGCCATATAGTTGCCAGCATAAACTGAATGGTAAACAAGGCCTCAATAATATTAACCGAAGAAGTTAAGATATTTAAGCAAGAGTAGGCCATGTGTAAGCTCTTAAGCCTGCTCTGCCAAGGCAATAAGATCATGCTAGCCTGCAACCTAAAGCCCATGATCTTTGATTCTCCTGGAAAAGTCTCAACACTTGAATATACCATACTTTCAGGAGCAGGAAATTCCAAGGTCACAAAGACGTGATTTCATTCTGTACTAATTGTAAATAGTTTGCCTATTCATCTCCCACAGCCCCTGTGCATATCCCCGCTGACATATTAGAATTCACCTTAAGCTGCTCAGTGCAATGGATGCATGTCTAAGGGGAGACACTTCAAATCAATTTTCATAAGAACCATCATAGAATGAAGGCATCCACCATCTTACACTGAATTTGCATCAAAGTTAGACAAGTAATTCATTCTGTCAGCATAGATCTAATACAGTTTGAAAAACATGGAGACTAATTTACTTTTTTTGGAAATGTTTGCAATTTTTCAGGGTTATTATTTAAACTGCAGTGTTGAGGGAAGGCTTTAATATCATTCTATCTACCAAGCTAAACAAAGCAAATGTCCAATTTTAAAACATAAAATGTACAGTAGAGAGCATGCTGACCGGTTGCATCGTGGCTTGGTTCAGCAAATTGAGCGTCCAGGATCGGAAAAGACTGCAAAAAGTTGTAAACACTGCCCAGTCCATCATTGGCTCTGACCTCCCTACTATCGAGGGGATCTATCGCAGTCGCTGCCTCAAAAAGGCTACCAACATCATCAAAGACCCACACCATCGTGGCCACACACTCATCTCTCCGCTGCCATCAGGTAGAAGGTACAGGACGTGAAATCTGGTACATCCAGGTTCAGGAACAGATTCTTCCCCACAGCCATTAGGCTATTAAACACAACTTCAAACACACTATGAGCCATAACAGCCTATTGCACTTTATCTGTTTATTTATGTATACATATATATATTCTATGGTATATGGACACACTGATCTGGTCTGTATTTATGCCTACAATATTCTGTTGTGCTGCAGCAAGCAAGAATTTCATTGTCCTATCTGAGACACATGACAATAAACTCTCTTGACTCTCTTGACACGATTTGACTATAACAGTACAGTGAAGGCACAAGGAACATAAGAAGCTGGAATCTTGATTAGAACATAAAATGCAGGAGTAAATGCAGGCAGTATCTCCGGAGGACATGGAAAGGCAAAGTCAGGACCCTGAAATGACGCCTCTTCATGTCCCCTAGAGATGTTGTCTGATCCACTGAGCTACTTGAGTAGAACAGTACCGCACAGGAAGAGGCCCTTCAGCCCATAATGTCTGTGCTGAAACTAATCTTCTCTGCCTGCACATAATCCATAATCTCTCCATTCCTTGCATATCCATGTGTTTCCCTGCATATCAATGTGGGGTCCCTGCATATTCAAGAGACAAACAAATCAAAATATATAACTAGTATGCATAAATGTAGATTTATTTGTACTTCTCAAGATAGGAAGTACAAGTAATGAAAAATCAGACCACCAATTTAGAAGCCCAGAGGCAGGCTTTCATGAGATGATTGGAATGCAAGAATGCAGTAACCACAGGAAAACAGATACAAGGGGAACTTCTGGGCTACAATGGACATGTGTTTTATTATCAATTGAGACCAAAAATGTGTCATCTTTACTCACTTTTATCTTCCTTTGTTTTCCTTTCCATTTATTATACCCAGGTGAAATAATACTCCCAAAATTGGAAAAATCCTCCATAATATCAATAATACATCACACCCATGTCCGGCATAATATACCTCTTTCTGCCTTACCTAAATATTGTGGTTACTCTGCAGAAATATATATTTTCAAAATTGCATTGATGACTGATGCGGTCATATTAGGTGAGGGGGAGAGGTTTACCTCCAGATTCAGGTACATGCCCCACCCCCTCTCCTTCTGATCCACCTGCATCCTCACATACACACCTTCCCTTCCACCTCCCCCCCCCCATCATCCAGTTCCTTTTCCTGCAGTACGTCATCCATCTTCTCATTACCCACTCCTAGCACTCGATTTCCCCCAAACCCATTCCAATCTAACCACCAGCTGTCCTTCGGGTCACATTGCACTCCTAACCTTCCTTTCTCATCAGATTCTACCATCTGGTCGTTTGTCTTTTCCACATCATCTCCAGTCCTGGTTACTATATGCACCGTACTTTCCCCCACTTGGCTTATTTGCCATCAACTCCTCCTTGCCTGGATCCACCTACCAATTGCCAGTTCTTTCCCCACCCCTTTGCCTCACCTCTTTATACACCCATCTCCCTTTTACTCCAGAAAGGTCCCGATCCAAAATGTTGTCTGTCCTTTCCCCTCCACCGCCTCCCCTAATCACCGAGTTCCTTTTCCTTCAGCACCTTATCCTTCATCTCATCACCCCTTTCTATGTGTCCTCTATTTCCCGCACCTCCATTGCCTGACCCTTTGATTTCCTCCAGCAGTTTGTTCTTTGCCCAAGATTCCAGCATCTGCTGCCTCCTATGTCGGTCAAATAGAAATTCCTATTCCCTCAGGTTATACTGCTGGAGGTGAATACAGAGCCTGAAACAAAATCGTAGTCTAGTTTGAAGCTTATGTTTCAAAAGTAAATGCTTCTCCTTCATTACACATCTGCTCAACCATCATTTTGTTAACTGTGTTTAATTGTTTGTATGTCTTTGTCATATCAGATGCTTTTATTTTGATGCTGTTATTTCCTTCCTTTCATTTTGTCAGAGCTTGCAATCAAATTGATTGAAGCCTGAATCCAAATAAGAGCATAAGGTCATAATGAATAGGAATAGAATTAGGCCATTCAGCTCATCAATTCTATTCCACCATTCAATCATGGCTGATCTATCTCTCCTTCCTAACCCCACTCTCCTGCCTTCTCCCCATAATCTCTGAAACCTATATTAATCAAGAATCTATGTATCTCTGCCGTAACAATATCCACTGACTTGGCCTCCACAGCCTTCTGTGGCAAAGAATTCCACAGATTCACCACCCTCTGACTAAAGAAATGTTTTCTTTCCTTTTCCTTTTGTAAGTTGGGCTCTCAGTGATAAGGGGATACGATCTGAGAATTAGAACTAAACATTCTGGGAATGAAGTAAGGTCATCAGTTAGTTTTAAGTGTGAATAACAGAATATAGGAATTAAAACAAATGCATATGTAAGTGGAAATCAGATATGAAATGCTATGCTACAGATCATCAATAATATTGAACAGTGGTTCAGACGGGAGGGGTAAAATAGCTGCTTCTCCTGCACAAAGGTCTTATATTCCTACATTCTTGCAAAAGTCACAACATATGGCACTTCATAAAATAATCATGCTACATCTAATTAACATAAGGAAACAAAACAGCAAGGTGACAACATCAGGGTAATTTCATTTACAGATATTCATATTTAGTTAAATTCTATGAGACTAATAGGGATGTTGAAAAGCTTTCTTCAAACCAGGGTCTTTTCTGCATTCCACTACATGTGTGATTTCCCCTTTAAATAGAACAATTGGATGTGTTATTCTAAAATATTGCATTTTGTAAATTCAATAATGTTATGTACTAAACACCTATTGAAAATATTCCAATCCGAATGGCGAGTTTTCAATGCCAAAATATGGTTCCCAGTGAATATATGCAGATATATACAGTATATTAGCATTACTTTGCATTCTGTATCTGTTACGCATTGTAGTTCTATGCTTTCTGAATACAAGGTAACCAGGCATTATTAACAATCACATCAGAGATACTTAATTAGCCTGAAGGATCATCTACAAGATGTTGCAAAATATTTATATAATTGATATGACAAATATAGACATTTATTAATGAAAAATACAAAGAAGTATTGCACACCCACCCATATGCTTATATTACACATGGCCCTAGTTGACCCACGTTATTGCTTCATTCTCAATACAAAAAGTTAATTAACAGAGATATCCACGTGGAAGATTATTAAAATTGAAGTTTAATTGATAACCTTATCAGAATTTGTTTTCACTGTATAGTTATGCATATATGCTTAGTTCCAAACAAAGCATTTCATTGAGACTCTAATTTTCAATGGTTTATTTTGAAAGTAAAAAATATTATGACAGATTAGCTGTTTGAAAACTATGGTCCTAAAAACAGTTATGTACCAAGCTTTTTCAAATATGTTTTAAATTATAAATGTACCAAATTTAATTTCAGTGTAGTACATAGAAATTCACATTGAATAATCATGTACCGCTTGTTGGTTCTGTAAAATCTATAACTGATTATGCAGAAAATATTGTACATGAAATACATTTCCAAAGTATGTATAATGACAAAATCCTGCTACCTCTTTTTCTTCTTTTCTTCTCAGGTGAAATTTGGTCACTTTCCGTTATTGTATCACAGAGAGGTTATACATGTTTAAACAAAGAGAATTACAAAGTTATGTGGAGTGAATGGGACTTTAGAGATACAGACCCGAAACAGCCCCTTCGGCACATTGAGTCCGCACCAACCAACGATCGCTTTGTTTCACTAGCACGAGCCAATTAACCTACAAACCTGTACATCTTTGGAATGTGGGAGGAAACCGGAGCACCTGGAGAAAACCCACGCGGTCACGGGGATAATGTACAGACTCCATACAGACTGCTTTCTGTATGGAGTTTGTACATTCTCTCCGTGATCTGCGTGGGTTTTCTCCGGAAGCTCCAGTTTCCTCAGACACTCCAATGACGTACAAGTTTGTAGGTTATTTGGCTTGGTAAAAATTGTAAATTATCCCTAGTATGTGTAGGATAGTGCTAGTGTACGGGGATCACTGGTCGACATGGACTCATTGGACTGAGAGGCTTGTTTCTGCGCTGTATCTTTAAACTAAACTAAACAATTCTAAAATTTACTTGAAGAGACCCTCAAGTTCTGTCTTCACCGAAGAGGACACCAATACTTCCCGGAAATATCAGGGATCCAGGATTCTAATGAAAAAGAGGAATTAAAGAAAGATTGTGTTTGTTCAAAAAAAAGAATGGAATTGATGGCACTGAAAGCTGATAAATCCCTAGGGCCTGAAACAAAGGTGAGAGAGAAAATAAGGAACTGAAGATTGGTTAGCCTTGTTTAGTAGTAGAGAAACTGCTAGTCTTTGATAAAGGATGTAATAACAGGATACATAAAAAACATCAGTGGGATTGGACAAAGTCTCCATGGATTTATGAAGGGAAATTGTGTTTGATTAGCTACCAAAGTCTTTTGATAATTATACCAAATATGAGATTAGTGTGCAAGATTAAAGTACATGGGAGAGGAGTTAATGCAACGGCATTGCTTAAAACTTGATTAAGGGCAGCTCGATGGTGCAGCAGTAGAGTTGTTGCCTTACAGTGCCAGGGATCTGGGTTTGATCCTGGTTACACGTGCTGTCTTTATGGAGTTTCTATGTACTCCCCTTGACCTGTGTGGGTTTTCTCCGGGATCTCCAGTTTCCTCCCACACTCCAAAGATATACAGGTATGTAGGCTAATTGGCTAGGTATAATTGTAAATTGTCCTTGGTGTGTAGGATAGTGTTAGTGCACGGGGATTGCTGGTCGGCTTAGATTCGGTGGGCCGAAGAGCCTGTTTCCGCACTGTATCCCTAAACTTAACATCATGAATAAATGGGACTTTCTTGGGTTACAGGTGGTGACTAGCATGTTACTACAGGAATCAATGCTTGGGCCATAACAACTCAGAATGTACATCAAATGTATAGTTTTTAACTTCAAGTCGAGTTTATTGTCATATGCACAAGTACGGATATATACAGGTACAATGAAACTTGCTTGCAGCAGCATATGAGCACATGGACTCATATAAACATACAAAAACAAATTAGACATAAAATTATGAGAGTATAAAGAACTGTGCAAAAAACAGACACGTGCAAAAAAAAAGAAAATAAAACAAGTCCATGGTAGTTCAAGAAGTGGGCCATAATGTTCTGTCATCAAGGAAAAATTAACATTGTGTGAAGAGGGCAAAGAGGTTTTGGAGAAGGTGCAGAAGTTGTTCACCAAAATTCTGTCCAGATTAGTGGGTATTATCTACAAGGAGAGGCTGGATAAAGTTGGACTGTTTTCACTGGAATGCTAGAGATGAGGGAAGACCTGATAGAAGTATGTTAAACTTTGAGGCATCAATAGGGTAAACGGTCAGAATCTTTTTCCCAGGATGGAAATGTCAAAGACTAGAGGGCCCAATTTTAATGTGAGAGGTGCAAAGTTTAAAGGAGATGTGCAGGTCAGTTTTTTAATAAAATGGTGGTGGGCACCCGGAATGCACTGCCAGGGGTAGTGATGGAGGCATCTACGATTGTGACATAAGAGGCTTTATAAAAGCATGTGGATATGCAGAGAAATGCAGAGGAATGCAGATATGGATCATGTGCAGGCAAATTAGATTTATTTATCTTGGCAGCATGTTTGGGTCAGACATTGTGGGCCCAAAGGCCTGTTCCTGGGTTGTATAGTTTTATGTTGAATTATCCAAAAAATAATAAATTTGCCATGGAGGCTATGAAGCGAAGGTCTACCAGACAGGTTCCTGGAATAACAAGACTATTGTATGGGGATAAGCAGTCAACTTGGCTTGTGTCTACTGCGTTGTAGAAAATGAGAATGGATGTGATTGAAATATGGAGAATTCTGTGAAGACCAAACAGACGGATGTAGGTGGCGATATAGAATTCCTACCACGGAGACCTGTAGCAACCGAGTTGTTGAAATCATTCAAGCAGGTAGATGGCACAGAAATGGCCCTTGAGAAGTGCAGGTATATGGTATTGAGCTTGTATTAAATGGTGAAGCAAACGTTAAGGATTCCTGGTCCTATTTTGGATTTCCCTCATTAAGAAAGATTTTTTTTTTAAATCTCTTCCCCATAATCATCTACCTTGATACTCATTTTCATTTCCATACACTGTAAGAATCACCTATTGCTTAAAATAATCTTATGTCAAATATTTCATTCTGCAGGAGATCTTGCAGATATTCTATCTCTCTGTGTAGGTACGAACTGCAGATGCAGGTTTAAACCAAAGGTAGACACAACATGCTGGATTAACTCAGCGGGACGGGCAGCATCTCTGGAGAGAAGGAATGGGTGACATTTCGGGTGACGTTCCTCTCTCACTCCTGAATGCTGGCTCAGCACCATGTGGTTTGGCCACCTACAGTGCTGTCATCGGCGATTTTGTCGATGGCCTTCGAACTGTACTTAGTCACTGTTATGGGCGTAATGAGTGCAGAGCAGGGGCCAAAGCACGCAGTTTTATGGTGCACCTGACAAAGTACAGAGCTATAAGATAGCGAATGACTGGATTAATTAAAGCAAATACATGAGTGCATCAGTTCAATGAACAAAGAAGTATATCCATTTCTCCTCAGCTATTGAAGCAGTGCGGAAAATTCACCTTCCAATCGTTTTCGATCAGCAATGACTGCAATTTAGGAACTTATTCTCATGTTACAATAGTCATTGCAACCACATTGAATAATAGTATTTTAAATTTTTGATGCTTATCAATTATTCAACAATATAAAAGCTTTAAAGACAGCAAGTGAGAAGAACGGCTCTGTCATAATAGGAATTCAAATTAAAAATTAAAAAGGTAAAAAATAAAAACATGACATCTCAATGAAAAATAAACATTGTTAAATCAATTTATCTAAACCAAAGAAAAGGATATTGTTGTGAGCTGTTATCAGGCAACTGAATCGTCCTACCACAACTGGAGAGCAGTCCTGAACTACTATCTACCTCAATTGTGACCCTCGAACTATCTTTGATTGGACTTTACTGGCTTTACTTTGCACTAAACGTTATTCCCTTATCATGTATCTATACACTGTAAATGGCTCGATTGTAATCATGTATTGTCTTTCTGCTGACTGACTGCACGCAACAAAAGCTTTTCACTGTGACAATAAACAAAACTAATATTGCCCTGATTTTTTTATTTTGTACACAGCTATTTCTTTCTCTTCAATTTAATTTGTTCCCTAGTCTTATAAAATGTCACCATGTTTACCTTGCTCTTGTAATTCACTTCCTCATAACTAAAGCCAAGATGCTGCAAGATTTTATTTTTACTTGCTTTGACAAACTGTCCTGCAACTTCCTGTAAGCTAAGCAGAAACACTCCTGGAAGTATTCTTGCACCCTGTTTAGAACTGTTCCCTTGTTCTGAAATATTTACGTGGTTCTCTGGGGTTTATGGAAAAGATATTCCCCCTGATCCAGAACTGGCACTTTTTGGATGCTCAGAGACTGCTTTGTACTTCACGTCTGAAGAACAACAAGCACTGATGCTTGTTATGGTGGCAGCCAAGAAAATGTACTTAACAGACTGGAAATCTCCCACACCCCCCTGCTTCAAAAAATTCTCAATGAAATGATAACAATCATACAGATGGAAAGGATACGCTTCTACAACTCCAAGATACCAAACAACTTTTTAAGTGTTTGGGGACCATTTGTCAACCACCTCAAAGACCAATAATTTCATAAGCTCATATTATTTGCAGTGATGTAGTCCTGTGCTTTTTACTTGTGCTCTTGCAATACCTGACTGTGTAGCACCATATGGATTGCACCAAACTGTTATGTCTGTTTGTTATGTTATTTTTATTTTTTTCTTTGATGTCGTTTTTTTAAATTTGATTTTTTTGTTTTTGTTTTTGTTTGTTTCCTTCTCTTTTTTGTCTTGTTTTGTTTAATTAAATATATATTAAAAATTAAATAAAGAACTGTTCCCTTTGCTGCTCTATTACATCTCAACATTCTTCATGCTGAAATATAACCGTTTGCAATTATCTGTGGTAAATTTTAAATGCACGCCTCCTTCCATTCTCCCAGCCTGCTTCGATCATGAAGTCTATTATTATGCCCACACAGTTCTCTCTTCTTTTAGTTTTTGTGCCTTCTGCAAAATTGAAAATTGTGCTCTACAATATACGCAAATTATTAATATACGCAAGTTATTAATATGTATTAAGAAAAGTACTGGTATTCTACTCGATTTTTAGTCCATATTGCTACTGCCCTTTTTATTTTGTTGGCTTTACTTTTGATAATAATTCAGCACTTTATCAAACATCTTTTAAGATCCCTTATATTCCACAACAACTACTTTTGTCTCAGCAATCCATCGAAAGGTTAACACAGTTTGCTTTAAATAAAATACATGTTAGGTCTCCCTAATCAACCTACAACTGTTATATTTACTGCTAACATTTTCCCAAATTATTTCTGTAAGTTTTGCCACTTTCAATGTCAAGCTGACAAATTTGGAGTTTTTTGAACAAGGCTACATCATTTGCAATTTCCCAATCCTTGTCTGGAAGAATATGGCTAATAATTGTGGAATTCCTATCTACCATTCTTTCAGCAATCTTAGACACATTCCATTTGAGCTGGGTGAATTATTCCCTTTACATACTTTAGAAGGATAAGTTTAGAAGGATTCGAATGCGTCGAATGGCCTAATTCTGCCCCTATCACATGAATTTTTGAATGTATGAACGCACAACTGGCCGTTTGAACGTATGAACGTTACTTTCTGCATCAGTTCTTGGCCTGATATTATGTAGCTTAACTATATTTTCCTTTGTTCTGCAGCAGCATCTATTCTGGTAAAGCTGCTGTAAATTGCACATTTTGTGCCTCAGGCATATGCTCTGCCTCCATGAGTAATTCTAATGTTGTGCCCTTGATCAGCCACAATCTTCCACTTACAATGTCCTTACTGTGCAGAAACATTAATATTTGCCACAGCTCTTGACATTTTACAAAGCTGGAGTCATGGATATATCATCTGCTGAAGGTTTTCTCAACAAATAACTTGACCCACACATAATTGTGATGCCAACAGTTGAATTCAGAGTACACTTGTCCAGCAAGTTTGGTCCTCTGGATTGAAGTGAGGTTAAATGGTGTTGAATGGGGATCTGTGGGGTACGAATGGGCGAAGAGCTCCTTGCTCTTGAATCAATAATTCAAATCTATACCTTTTCACACAAGGTTTCCAATTTCTTTTTTTTTCAATCTAAGGAATTTTTATCAATGTTAGCAACAGAAAAATATATTTTTTAAATATTTATTCTTTACTTACACTTTTCAAAGAAGCACACAGGTGTAAAAAAATATATTTTCTCAGGACGTTCAACTTCGTGATCTGTCGTTACCGTTCTGTGTAGCCAGAAGCAGAATAGAATTTGAGCACAATTAAGTTCCGTTAACAACAAGTTTAAGAAACAGCCGGTTTGCTTAATTTCAGAGGAGTGGGTTTTTAAAGAGGAAAATGGGCCAAAAAAAGGGAAATGAGAATACTTTCAGAGACTGAAGATTTAAATTAGTTTTTAAATTTTAAGTTTTAAATTTTTAGTTTTAAATTAAAAGCAAAAACATGAGATTTAAGGAATTAGAACAAGGCTTTGTTCAGTTCTGAAGAAGGGTCTCAACCTGAAATGTCACCCATTCCTTCTACCTGGCGATGCTGCCTGTCCCGCTGAATTACTCCAACACTTTGTGCCTATCTTCGGTTTCAACCAACATCTGCATTTCCTTCCAGCACAATAGTTCAGTTCAGTTTTAATCTTTAGTTTTCAGTTTCAGTTCAGGCTTTGCAAATGAGGCAGCCTGATTTATGAGGCAGTTGTCCCCACGTGACTTAAAACCACCTCCATCGTGCCAGTGCCAAAACACTCCACTGCGGCAAGCCTCAACGACTTCCGCCCAGTTGCACTTACCCCCATCATCACCAAGTGCTTCGAGAGACTTGTCCTGGCACACCTCAAAAGCTGCCTACCCCCCACACTGGATCCCTATCAGTTTGCCTACCGCAAGAACAGGAGTACGGAGGATGCCATCTCAACGGCACTTCACTCCGCCCTCTCCCACCTCGACAACAGAGACACTTACGTAAGAATGCTGTTCATCGATTACAGCTCAGCATTCAACACCATTATACCATCAAAATTGATCGCCAAACTCGGTAATCTGTGCATCGCTCCTTCCCTCTGCAACTGGATACTGGACTTTCTAACCAACAGACCCCAGTCTTTTAGGTTAGACAAGCACACCTCTTCAACCCTCACCCTGAACACCGGCGTTCCACAGGGCTGTGTGCTGAGTCCCCTCCTCTACTCCCTCTTCACCTATGACTGCACACCTGTACATGGTACTAACACCATCATCAAGTATGCAGATGATACAACGGTGATTGAACAATGAGTCGGCCTACAGGGAGGAGGTCCAGCACTTAGCAGCATGGTGCGCTGACAACAACCTGGCCCTTAACTCCAAGAAGACCAAGGAGCTCATTGTAGACTTCAGGAAGTCCAGGGGCGGCACGCACACCCCCATCCACATTAATGGTACGGAGGTGGAACGTGTTTCTAGCTTCAGGTTCCTGGGAGTCAACCTCTCCGACGACCTATCTTGGACCCACAATACCTCAACTCTGATCAAGAAGGGTCACCAGCGTCTCTTCTTCCTGAGGAGACTGAAGAAGGTCCATCTGTCTCCTCAGATCCTGGTGAACTTCTACCGCTGCACCATCGAGAGCATCCTTACCAACTGCATCACAGTTTGGTATGGCAACTGCTCTGTCTCCGACCGGAAGGCATTGCAGAGGGTGGTGAAAATTGCCCAACGCATCACCGGTTCCTCGCTCCCCTCCATTGAGTCTGTCCAAAGCAAGCGTTGTCTGCGGAAGGCGCTTAGCATCGCCAAGGACCTCTCTCACCCCAACCATGGACTGTTTACCCTCCTACCATCCAGGAGGCGCTACAGGTCTCTCCGTTGCCGAACCAGCAGGTCCAGGAACAGCTTCTTTCCGGCGGCTGTCACGCTACTCAACAACGTACCTCGGTGACTGCCAATCACCCTCCCCCCCGGACACTTATTGTAATTTATTCAAATCATTTGCTGTGTCGCTCTTCCAGGGAGATGCTAAATGCATTTCGTTGTCTCTGTACTGTACACTGACAATGACAATTAAAATTGAATCTGAATCTGAATCTGAGCTATCCACCCATTTCGCACTTTGATGATACAGACGAGGTATATAATAGGTAAAGGAGTTTCTGTTTCCAACCCTCGAAGGAGATCATGGGAGATCTCAAACTGCCTACTTTGTCTCTTGACACCTCAAACATGATCTTAGTCAAAAAAAGACACAAAGTGCTGGAGTAACACAGCGGGTCAGACATCTCTGGATAACATGGATAGGTGGTGTTTCGGGTCAGGACTTCAATCATATTTGTTCGATTGATCAATGCTTGAAGTGTTTGTGCATCCAGAGATCTACCCCTCACAATATAGACATATTGCATGTCTGGATTTTCTTTTATCCTCAAGCTTTTGGAACACCCAAGTGAACTATCTTGGTCTTGTCAGTTAAATGTCTGCCAATTGTACATGTAAGATTCTATGGAACCATTTGCCACATCAAAAATAGTGAAGTGTGTAACTGTAACTATTGAATTTGTATTTAACCACTTGCTACAATTCTTGCACCTAGAGGGTATAAAAATGATGTACTGTCAGATTGAGAAGAAATCTTCCATCAGGTCTCCCTTGCGTATTTGCTTATGCTGGATGAAGTTAAATCTAAAAAGTTGAAATCTACCTATGTGACTCATTTAAAATCACAACAATGATCTATTAATTTATTTGTAGTGCAGGTGCCTGCAGCATTTCCAATCAACCTCAAATCAATAACTCTGCCTATCAATAGATGTTGCCGACCCTGTTGGGATTTTCCAGCATTTCCTATTCTTACTTCACATTTATAACATCTGAAGTTTATTGTCTTTCAAAAGCAGCATCATAATATAAAAAAGTGTATATTTTGATTTTGATATCTTGTGGAACAAGGAAGTCAATCTCATTTTAAGGCACCATAACTCATTTTAATATTGTGAATACGCATCAAACCCAAGGGTTGAATCTTTGAGGTACATGCTTGTTCCTGTTGCCTTTACTTTATTTTGACTTTCTATCATAGGCAATCCTTGCTTTTGTTTCAACTCTACTTGATAATCTCTTCCGGATTGATACCAAAGAGATATTGATATTCTCTTGCCAGGAGGCTCTACGGTGGCCACAGACCGTCTGGAGACCAAGTCATTGGGTACTTTTAAAGCGGGGATTGATTGGTTCTTGATTAGTACAGGTGTCAGATGTTATGGGGAGAAAGCAGGAGAATGGGGTTGAGAGGAAAAGATAGATCAGCCATAATTGAATTACCGAGTAGACTCAATGGGTTAAATGGCCTAATTCTGATACTATGCTATATGTACTTATGAACTCTGTGAACCCTGAAGTGCATGAAGAGGCTAACATGAAACCTGCAGTTTCTTCTGCAGGGGCAGAACGTGTTTGAGATGATAGGCAGGTGTGTGGGCAGTTTGTGAGGTCATGTGCTCCTCAGAGGTTTGCTGACACAGAGTCTCATCTTGGAACCTCTTTATCCTTAGCAGTTGTTTGTCAGATATTTCCATCTGTTGGGTTTTGTTTGAGGCTTTGAGAACCACATCGATCACGGAACAGTACAGTACAAAAACAGGTCCTTCCGCCCACAATGGCTGTGCTGGTGGGCCTATTAAAGTGTAGAGAACATTCTGGAATCATTTCATTGATCAACCTGATAATCGCTTGCCATGATAGAACTTAGGGTGAAGCTTTTGTATTAAGAGGCGCTTGTAAAACTGGTGAACAATCTACATTGAAATGGACAGGATTTCAATTGGGCTGCTGATCCCAAGTAAACAACAAAATAAAGCATCCACAGTAAAAGAAAATGACATTCAGATTCCCAGGGCTAAACACCTTGTAGTTATGTAACACTTAAAACATTGTAAGGTATTCCAAAGCACTCTCAAAATCAAATAAAATTGGACATGAATGCACATAATGTGATCTCGGGACAGACATCTGAAGGTTTGGTCCAAGAAGCAGGATGTAAGCAAAGTGAAAAGCTGCAAAGAGAATTACGGATTTTACAGTGCTACAAAGAAGCACGAAGAAAGGTAGTAAACTAGATAGAACATATTGTAGCAGCACCTACTGGTGCGCGCCATCATCGAACCCTGCGGTCGGATGCCGTGCGCACGTGACTCTGGGAGCGGTCGGGTCTTCGCACGGTTTCTGAGCTCACCCCGCCAGTCGATTGAAGACCAACGTTGTAGTCAGTTGTGTATTAGAACCTGTGTTATTGGAGAACTGCAATTGAGAATAGAATCAAATACACAGGACAAGGTGTTAAGAAGTCCCTTGTGCCAGTAGGTGGGGAGCATTTCACGACATTCGTTGATTGTTGAGAGTTGTAGATGCTCAACATCGGGGGGGGGGGGATACGTATACATATATCTTGACCTGGGTAACCTTCAGGACAGTTGGGCACAGGACACATCATCAGTAGTGTACCCTTGCATCACAGGGTGTTTCGGCCTTTTAACACTATACACCCTCCACAAGGGCGGCCCGCTGCAGGATGATCAGTCCTCAGCGCGTGTCCCATGTCAAACTGTCCCAAAGATTCACCATGACGTACTTGGGGCCCAGCATGGGTCTTTCCGCTTGAGCCAAATCCAACGGCTGCTTCTTTCAGCCGCGTCTGAGAGTGATCTTATGGTCTTCCGCAGAGCCTGACCGTGGATTCCAAGCTCCTTCAGCAGTCTGATGGTAGATGATGCAACAAATCCTCTGCATCCCACTTCAACTGGATAGACTTTGATGTTCCAGCCACGCTGCGTTGCCTCTGCTGCAAGCTCTGCATAGTGCAGCTTCTTACGCTCATAGGCCTCCTCAACAGAGTTCTCCCATGGAACTGTGAGCTCTATGATGTAAGCAGTCTTCTGTGAAGGGGACCAGAACACCAAGTCTGGCCTGAGGTTGGTTAGAGCAATTTCAGGTGGAAAGATTAGTTGTCGGCCAATGTCTGCCAGCATCCTCCAGTCACGGGCCCTGCATAGGTTTCCTTCTTCTGATCTTGTGGAAGGATGTTTAGGCATTTTCTGTCCTTCTCGGACAAAGGTTGTTGCCCTTAGAGGGTGGTTGCTTGCTCTTGGAGGCAAGGAGTTGGTCGCACACCGCCTGTTTCAAGGGCTGTTGCCAGGCTTTTTAGTACCTGATTATGCCGCCACGTGTATCTTCCTTGCGTGAGGCTGGTCTTGCAGCCTACCATGATGTGTTTGAGGGTCGCTGAAGTTGGGCAGAGGGCACAGGTTGGATCCTCGCCGTACCACTGATGGAGGTTCTTTGGTGATGGAAGCAAGTCATATGTCGCTCTGATGATAAAGATGATCGTGCTTGATTCCATTTCCCATAGTTCTTTCCAGCTGATCTTCCTCCGCTCCACACCTTCCCACTGCATCCATTGCCCCTGTTTGGCAAGAGAGACCGCCTTTGCACTTCTTGCGGCCTCCTCCTGTCGCTGCACCTCCTCAACCACCAATGTCCTCCGCTCTGATGTTGTGGCCTTTCGCCAAGTTGGTTTACTTGTCATAAGGCCAAAGCCTCATCTTCCCAGCTGCACCTTCCCCACGACGTCTTTGTGCCTCAGGGCTGATGAAGCTTGCTGTACGGCATCAGATGGTGTCCACTTCCGGCCAGTTACTAGGGGCGGCGCAACAGCACTGATGGTCTTGTCTCTAGAGTCCCTCAGTGTCATCTGGAGTCTTACTTTAGAACACTTGTATTCCTCTGATAGACTAGTGAGTGGTAGTTCCAGGACCCCTTTGCCATAGAGGCCGATGTTAGTTGGACATCGTGGGACACCGAGCCATTTCTTCGCGTATGAAGTTATGGTTCGCTCCATCTTCTCCACAGTTGTTATTGGGGCTTCATAAACGGTCAGTAGCCACATTGTCCGAGGCAGGAGTCCAAACTGTAGGCACCAGAGCTTCAGTTTCCCAGGCAGTAGGGTCTGATTGATGTTCTCCAGGCCGTTAACAATTTCTTGCCTTAGTTGTTGCACCTGTTCTTTGTCCTTGAGACTTGCGTTGTACCATATGCCCAGGCTTTTTACTGGCTGCTCAGACACTGTTGGTATTGGGTCGTCACCGATGCAGAACCTTGTGTCTCTAAGCACCCCCTTAACTATGGAGATGCTTTGAGATTTACTTGGTTTGATTTTCATTTGGGCCCACTTGACGTTCTCCTGCAGCTTTCCAAGTAGCCGCTTGGTGCATGCTGCAGTAGTGGTTAGTGTTGTCATGTCGTCCATGTATGCCCTGATGGGTGGCAGACGGAGCCCAGCCCTGGTTCGTTCACCGCCCACCACCCATTTTGAGGCCCTGATGATGACTTCCATGGCCATTGTTTCTGGCCACAAAGCCAGAAACCTTGGTGTAGTTATAGAGTTGGATTTGAATTTTAACAGCCATATAAAGACCATTACCAAATCTGCCTACTACCGTCTAAAAAACATTGCAAGAATCAAGGGATTTCTGTCCAAAGAAGACACTGAAAAACTTGTTCATGCATATATCTTCAGTAGGTTAGATTATTGTAATAGTATCTTTGCAGGTCTCAGTAAAAAATCAATTAAACAACTGCAGCTTATCCAGAATGCCGCTGCCAGAGTCCTAACTAACACCAAGAAAATGGACCACATTACACCTGTCCTTAAATCTCTGCACTGGCTCCCTGTGTGTAAAAGGATAGATTTTAAAATTCTGCTACTGGCATACAAGGCTCTGAATGGTCTGGGTCCAAAATACATCTCTGACCTTCTTGTTGTTTATGAGGCACCTAGACTCCTCAGGTCTTCGGGGACAGGTTTACTCCATGTTCCCAGAGTGAGAACAAAAAGGGCTGAAGCAGCATTCAGTTTCTATGCTCCACACCTGTGGAACAGGCTCCCCGAACACCTGAAGTGTGCACAGTCCGTAACCACATTTAAGTCAGGCCTAAAGACACTATTGTTTGATGTAGCTTTTTCATGACCCTACATGTGGGTAATTTTAATCTTCTTGTTTTAACCTTTTTATGTGCTTTTAAAATCGCCTTAATATTTTAGTGATTTTGCTTTACTATTCATGCAATTGGCTTATTGGCTATTTTGTTGTCCTGTGTTGTATTGTGGTTCTGCAATGTTTTTAAACTATTTTATTCTCTTGTTTCTTTTGTAAAGCACTATGAATTGCAGCTTGTATGAATGGTGCTATATAAATAAACTTGCCTTGCCTTGCCTTGCCATTGTAAAGGCCAAGGGTGAGACTGTGCAACCTGCCATGATGCCTACTTCCAAGCGCTGCCATGTTGTACTGAATTCAGCTGTTGTGAAGCACAGCTGCAGGTCTTGGAAGTAGTTCTTGACCAATGTGGTGATGAGCTCTGGTACATGGAAAAAGGCAAAAGATTCCCAAAGGAGTTCATGGGGAACTGAACCAAATGCATTGGCCAGATCGAGGAAGATCACATGTAGGTCTCTCTTGCCCTTCTTAGCTGCTTGGATCTGGTGCCAGATCATGCTTGTATGCTCCAAGCAGCCCGAAAATCCTGGTATTCCTGCTTTCTGTACAGATGTATCGATGTACTTGTTTGTTACCAGATAGGTGGATAACCTTTGTGATACAATGCTGAGAAAGATTTTGCCCTCGACGTTGACGAGACATATTGGCCAGAATTGTCTGATGTCTGATGCATCCTTTTCTTTAGGTAATAGTACGCCGCCGGCCACCTTCTTCTGATCTGGTGGAAGGATGTTTAGGCATTTTCTGTCCTTCTCGGACAAAGGTTGTTGCCCTTAAAGGGTGGTTGCTTGCTCTCGGAGGCAAGGAGTTGGTCGCACACCGCCTGTTCTCAAGGGCTGTTGCCAGGCTTTTTAGTACCTGATTATGCCGCCACGTGTATCTTCCTTGCGTGAGGCTGGTCTTGCAGCCTACCATGATGTGTTTGAGGGTCGCTGGAGTTGGGCAGAGGGCACAGGTTGGATCCTCGCCGTACCACTGATGGAGGTTCTTTGGTGATGGAAGCAAGTCATATGTCGCTCTGATGATGAAGCTGATCGTGCTTGATTCCATTTCCCATAGTTCTTTCCAGCTGATCTTCCTCCGCTCCACACCTTCCCACTGCATCCATTGCCCCTGTTTGGCAAGAGAGACCGCCTTTGCACTTCTTGCGGCCTCCTCCTGTCGCCGCACCTCCTCAACCACCAATGTCCTCCGCTCTGATGTTGTGGCCTTTCGCCAAGTTGGTTTACTTGTCGTAAGGCCAAAGCCTCCTCTTCCCTGCTTGTTAAATCTTGTTCAAACAACTGATTGGCGTTTCTAATCCACCAAAATAAAAAATAAGAACTTAATATGTTCACTGTAAAAATAAGAGCTTAATATGTTCACCATCTTTCAGTCATTGGAAGGTGAATGTCCAAAAAATGTGAGCATTTTATAATTGAATATGCAGTGCTGCATTTTGCTTGGAAATACCTGGGCTGGGTTACATCAGTTCTCATTCTCCTATCTGGAAGGTTAGCAAGAAGAATCTTCCAGGAACCTGCCATAAGTGGTGGACTGCGTGACAATTAAGTCCGATTTGACAAGCAAAACAATAAACCAATAGGTCAATTCTCCACTTTATAAAATATAATTTGGCTTTTCACTTTTACCTTCAGCTTTGTAGGAATGTTTATGAAAGTCTGGATCCACCGTGATGTATTAAAGATCAGCATTCAATCATTTAAATGAACTTCAACTGGGACTTGAATGCTTGATTGTAGGATGCAAAAGTTATAATGGGTAGAATTGTCAGATGGAGTGACTACATTCACCCCTTGAACAACAGCTTGAACAAAGTCCAGCTTCCCACTCGTGAATGACATGTGGAAGCTGTAGTGTGACGAAGGTTAGGATAGCTATACAACACAACACCTTTAGGCATTCATTGACGCACATCAATGTTCCTGATAGGCAATGTTTTGGGATGGGTATTTCTTGACGCACACAACAAGGTTCTAGATATTGAATGTGGGTTTACTTGTATTAGTGTTATTGCATTTGTGTATTAATGTTTTGAGCATGTATTGTTACTAATGATAAGAAATAGTAAGATTGAACGAGAACTTACCAGTTCGAAGGTTGATCTTTATTTTATGAGGAGTCGAAGTGAGGGATTTCGTGAAGAGCCCGCCGGCGCGCATGCTCGACATACTTCAAAGTAGCAGCGTGGAATCACAGAAACCAACAAAAGAAATGACTTCTCATAGTATGATTGAATTGACTAAGATTACCAGATGAAGGTGATTGAGGGTTGGGCGAGGAGGGCACGAAATCCCTCACTTCGACTCCTCATAAAATAAAGATCAACCTTCGAACTGGTAAGTTCTCGTTCAATCTTACTATTTCATTTCGGAGTCACGTGAGTGACTTCGTGAAGACTTCAAAGCTTCTGTGATTACACGCCCTGGACCACGTCCATGCTGACACACCACTACCAGGGATGGATGGGAGGAACAAACTTGCTCAATAGTTCATACTGCAAAACAAGAGCATATTTTTTAATAACAAATCAAAACCCCTCATGCGGGGACATCTCCACGTTCTTGACCTGCATTCAGCACGGCTTCTGCGAACTGTAGAGGAGCAGCAACAGGCTTGTTATAAAAACGCTGGAACACAGCTTCATTCGCCCATCCTGCTGTGGCGAGAATTTGGTCCATGGGCACCTCCATGACCCTCGCCGCTGACGTCGATGCAGCCCTGGTGGAATGAGACTTGAACACATTAATGTCGATACCTGACTTACCCAAGACGACTCGAAGCCACCTGGATATCGTCTGGACTGTCACTCGATGATGAGGTCTCTTATGAGTGACAAGCAGGTATCTCTCCATTCCTCTGATGCGTGCCGTCACTTTGACATAGTGGCGGATATGTGAGACTAAACATAGCCTAGCATCTGCGGGGTATGCCGGGAACTTCAGCTGCAGCCCTGTGCACCCAGGTCTATGCTGCTTTAGTAGCTCGTCAACAAAAAAGACTACTTCTGTAGGGGTAGCTGTCATTCTGTCGACACGCAGTTTGTGTAGTGTCTGTACCCTCTGAGCTGAAGTCAGCGCTAGTAACATCACCAGCTTCATGGTGAGTTGGTCCAGTTGGAGCCCTTCCATGGGAGACCACATCCTGAGCAGGGTTAATACGTCCCTGACATCCCAGGTGATATTATAGCGTGGTGTAGGCAGATTCATATTGAATATACCCCGCATGAGTCTGGACACTAGCCTGTTGGATCCTACCCCAATCTTGAGGTAGAATGATAGCGCACTTCTGGCGCTGTTGATGGCACTGTAACTTAAGTGTTCATCATGGTGCAACCCCGCGAGGAATTCCAGGACGTCGGTTATTGTCACATCATCGTACGTGATGCGAGAGCGGCTGCAGTAGGCTTCCCACTTCTTAATATGCGAGCGGTATCTTCGCCTTGTGGACTCTCGACACGACGCCCCGATGGTATCCATGGTCCGAGCCGAGAGGCCGTATTGGACTAACGGCCTGTTCAGAACCTGCAAGCCAACAAATTTAAATAGGCATGGCAGGGATGTGGCTCCCCTGAGACAGGGTGAGTAACCAATTCTGGGCAACCCTTCAAAAGGACCCAAGGTTCGTTGAGCATGTCAAAGACCACCGGATACCAAGGCTGTGTGGGCCAGTCGGGTATAATAAGGATGCCCTTGGCAGCATCTGCCTGAATCTTTCGCAATACCCGACTGATGAGGCAAAACGGAGGGAAGGCATAGAAAAACCAATTCCCCCAGTCCAGCGAGAATGCATCTAGCGCTATTGCCCCAGGATCTGGTTCCCATGAAACGTAGGCTGGTACCTGATGGTTCAACCGTGACGCAAAAAGGTCAATGTCCGGTTTACCAAATTTGGCTGTGACTTTAGAAAAAATCTCAGGATGCAACATCCATTTAATGTTGTCATTAAATTTGCGTGACCTGGTGTCCGCCACAGTATTAAGCTCACCTGGCAAATAGGTAGCTGAAATCCAAATGTCTCTTTGAATACACCAGAGCCAAATTGAGTTAGCCAATTTGTCACACGAAACTGACCTGGTACCACCCATATGGTTTAAATATGCCACAGCTGTGGTGTTGTCTATTTGGAGACGGACGTGTGCTCCAACAAGCTTGGAACAATATGCACGAAGTCCGTGGAATGCTGCCAGCAACTCCAAATAGTTAATCCCTTGAGTCAACAACATCGATGCCTCAAGGGTGTCCCATCTACCCCCACAACTAGAGCAATTATCAGTAGCTCCCCAGCCATTGGAGCTTGCATCAGTCTGTAAATATACCACCGGATTAGCCTCCCTGACAGGCTTAAATGAGTTGCTAATGTGACACACCCACCATTGCAACTCAGTTATCGCTTTCCGTTTTAACGCAGTAATTTTAGCTCTTTGCAAATTCTGATAATGCAAAGGTCCATATCGTGCTGCCGGAAACAAAGCCACTAACTTGCCAATTACTGTGGCTGTATGCCGAATCGATGGTATATTGGTGCCAATTAAATCTCTGCACACCTTAGTGACTTCCTCAATTTTGTTAATTGGTATAGTTATCCTCATGCTCATTGAGTTCACCGTGAACCCTAGGTAATCAATTACCTGGGCAGGGCAGAACTTCGATTTCTCTGGATGGACAATGAATCCTAATTGTTGAAATATATTGACAGCAGCTGCAACACCCTGTTCAGCCAATTGCAGGGTGTGGCCCACAATAAAGACATCATCTAAATAGGGCATAACTATATGATGTCGTTGTCTCAAATAAGCCATGATTGGCTTCACTAATTTAGTGAACAATCTAGGGGCTGTAGTAAGCCCATTAGGCAAAGCCTTATACTGCCAAAGTTGCCCCATCCAGATAAATTTCAAAAACCTTCTATCATCTTTCTGGATGGATACTGAATAATATGCATCCCTCAAATCAATGCATGCCATAAAGCAGCCATGAGAAATCAATGATTTGGCTGTTTCAAACGTATCCATTTTAAAATGAGTATATGTTACAAACGTATTCAAACGGGTTAGATCAATAATGACACGACAGCCTCCATCCTTCTTAGGTCTAGTAAATATGTTCGAAACAAATTCAATTGGCTCATGCACTGTTTTCTCAATCACACCCTTCTGTTCCAAACTTAAAATTTCCTTGTAACCTGCTGCCTGTTCTGCAGCAGACAATTTGAACGTACGACCAGGCATGTGCTGGGATGGAGGAATGTCGCCATTAATAAACTCAATTTTATGCCCCCGAATATTCCGCAACACATACTCATCACCAGTAAAATTACCCCATGCATCCAAAAACAACCGTAAACGACCACCAACATGGGAAGTTAAACAGAGAGAAAAAAGAGAACCAGACCCCCTCACCTCCGTGGTTACCGGCGGTCCTTGACACGTGTGGGTGGACGTGGAGGTGCTGGGTTGGCTTGAGGGCGCGGCGTCTTCGATTTCCACAAAGGTCTCTGCCGACCCTATCCTATAAAAGACCCTTGGTGCTGGTTCTGGTGCTGTTGTCGTTGTGGAGCTAGAGGGCGAGTCCTCGTCGAGGCACCGGCCGACCCTCGTGAGCGAATGTATGGAGCTTTTGAGCCTGACGGTGTGGGGGCACTCTGAGAGCGCATGATCCCCACCGTTTTGGCTTGTTCGTCAAGCTCTTTGACTCTCTTCGAGAGGTCCTCACCAAAGAGCTGACGGGGCGGCGGCGGCGGCGGTGGTTTGCACAATCCTGCAAACTTCGGGTTGAGTGCTGGGCGGATGCTGTTTTTGCGAAACCCGTTGATTTCGTGCTGGGTCGCGCACAATAAGGCAAGAGCATCTTCCTGGTCCAAATTCAGTTCGTCCCCGTCCACCGACCGCGCAAAGGCGGTAATACCGGCCGTGAGGAGTTTCAGGATCCGCTGCAATTTTAGCTCCTGTTGACGGATAGCCGCACTGATGTTGCCCCATAATGGCGTATTGACCACAGGCACGTTGAGGGAGTTGCAGCTTGATGGAGCCTTGTGCCGGCTCATAGCCTGGATGAGGACTTCTTCCTGCAGCACCTGATTATTAAGAAAGTCCACTGTGGCTGCCAGCTTTGTATTTAGAGGAAGACCAGCCATATGTGGGGCCGCGAATTTGGTCGCCACATCCAAGAGTTCTTCCGCTGGCACCTCCAACGGAGTTGGTATGGGATCCACCAGAACCTCCTCCTCCTGCTGCTCCAGGCTGATAGTAGATGTTGGTGAAGACGCCCTGTGCCTGTTGCTGCCCTGCTGTTGTTGACGTTGAAGCAGGAGCTCCAGCAGCCGCTCCATACGGTCAATACGCCCTTCACCCTGAACACTCAGGTGGTCGGAGTCCTCCGGCTCTGAAAAGAAAACCGAGCTCCTGTCATCGGCCCGCACCTCGTCGAGGCCCTGCCGGTGCCGGTAGTTGTCGCTAACAGCCGCCGAGGCGAAACTGCGCGATTCCTGCGCGGGCGTGTTCAATCGCCTCCATTTAGCGGGAGCTGAAGCCGCTGCCACTAAGGGCACTTGCGGCGAGGTGTCGGCACCAGCCGAAGCATGGCTGCCTGGGGCCCGCGCAGTCTTGCCGGCTGCCCACATCGTGGACGTTGCCGACGCATGGTCTCGCCCACCCATCCATGGGGGGCTCGGCGACCGTGACGAGACCCGACTCGACCGACCCGTCCCGGCGTCGAGAGTCGGGGTGTGCCGGCTGGACCTCACAGCCGCCCCGGGTCTCGCCCTGGAACCTGACCGCTCCTCCGCGATAGGCAATGCCTTAGCCCTAACAGGGTTAGGCTTCTGGGCTCCTGCCCTCCCCCTTCTCGGAGGGCTGAGTGGAACAGACCGTGCAACGGCACGTGCCCTGCTCGAGGTCGCCAGCGAGCCCGCTGACGACCTGACTGCCATGGCAGGGTCCCCCTGCTCTGGCGGCACACCACACTCCTCCTCGTTGAACTCCTCCGAGCTGTGGTGTGCTGGCGGACCTGGACCTGTAATCACAGGGCTTACCCACATCTCCGCCTGAGTCCTGGCCTGCGCTGCAGGTATTGCCGATGGTAAAGGCCCTGGAACTGTTGACCGGCGAACTCTTCCTGACGTCCTCCGGCCCTTCAAACTCCCATCCATGTCCTTGCTGCAAGACATAATCAGACAACAAGGACCACCAACTAAAGGTAGAATACTCACCTCCGTGGCCCCTTATGAAGGGCTGGCGAGGAGCGCACTCCACCGCCAGCCGTCGCAGCAACGCGTTACGACGATATGTCGAGCATGCGCGCCGGCGGGCTCTTCACGAAGTCACTCACATGACTCCGAAATGAAATTAGAAATTGCGCACACTTTCAAGGATTAAAATCTATACAATCCTATCCAGTAGCTGACAGTTCTGATTCGTATTTCAGGGTAGTACAGTAATTGGGACTGTGCTGCTCTCCTTGTGCACAACTAAATAAACTGTGTCCAGAAAATGAATGGAAGTTGTCAGAGTCCAGTTGATCGGCGACGACAAACACATCTTTTTCATAGCAATTATCACTAAACTACAGCAGTGCAAAAAATCAAACTAAATTTCTCAGGCTATTGAGGAGTGAATAAGAATTGAAAGTATTGCAAAGACTCAAGAGGTCAGGCAGAATGTGTGTGGAGTAGAATTAACGTTTACACTATGCTCTGACATTGACGGTGCGAAGAAATAGCTTGAGTGCTCAAAAGTGCTTGAAAAATACGTGTTGTTCCTTGTGTTGGTGTTCAGCCTTGTTGGAATACCACAAGAGGACAAATTATGCAAAGAATAATCTTAACAAAAGAGCCTTGGACAATGCCTCTCGACGTGGCTTCAAAATCTACGCAGCAGTTTTTCCCTCTAACGCCACTTCATTGTTACAAGCCATAGATCGAGTGCTTTTGCTATATTTTGCTATCTTTTGCTATCTTTTGCTATATTTAGGCTATACTAGACTAAGTATAGCCTAAGTCCTTCAACGCAATTTTCCACCTCTCCTCCTATTCCAATACTGGTGGCCAGTGGGGGGGGAGGGGCTTTCTGGAGCGCTAGTATGGGTGTTGTGGGCTGAAGGGGCTGGTTTCCAGAGGGTTAGTATTGACATTGTGGGCCAAATGGATTCTTGGGCTGGCGGCTCAGTCACTTAAGCCTGTTGTGCTGGCAGCACACTCACTCACAGCTGGTGGGCTGTCAGTTGACTTGCGGCTATTCCTTGAAATTCCATTTCAAATGGGGTGCAAGGCCACCAAATTCAAGTGCAGTTTCTTACCATTTCAAGCAGGGTACAAGGCCACCAAATTCAAGTGCAGTTTCATACAATTTCAAACAGGGTGCAAGGCCACTAAAGACAGCGAGTCATGACCTCTCCATCCTCCATCTTGCAGAGACAACCACGCCCACACTTCTGGGTTTTATAGTCCCTCCCCCCTCCCACCAGGAAAGAGAATCTCAACATTATTTAAGCACTAATAACTTGTTTATTTTTCATCAATGAGAAAAGTCCTCGGCACCTGTTGGGCGGAGGGGGACTCTGAGTAAGATGGCAAAAAATCACAGCAGTATATGGTAGCGTTCTTTCTAAAATCAATATAAAGCGCAAACAGAAAGTGGTCAAGATTAGACTTGGCAAGGCAACTTTTATTAGGCAAGGCAACTTTTATTAGGCAAGGCAACTTTAATTAGGCAACACAGATTTAGCATTTCCAAACCAAAGGCAACACAGCTTTAGCATTTCCAAACCAAAGGCAACACAGCTTTAGCATTTACAAACCAGGGGCAACACAGCTTTAGCATTTCCAAACCAAAGGCAACACAGCTTTAGCATTTACAAACCAAAGACAACACAGCTTTACCATATCCAAACCAAAGGCAACACAGCTTTAGCATCTCCAAACCAAAGGCAACACAGCTTTAGCATTTCCAAACCAAAGGCAACACAGCTTTAGCATTTCCAAACAAAAGGCAACACAGCTTTAGCATTTCCAAACCAAAGACAAAACAGCTTTAACATTTCCAAACTATATTTTCAAACCACATTAAGGGCACTGATGGGTCAGTAAAACTCACTCACAGTTTAGTAGACATGTGTTCAGTGTTATTCACATCTCAGACTGAGAGACGTAACCCTCTTGCTCCCCCATCTTGCAGAGACTGACTGAAGCACTCAACACTTCCAGGTTTTATAGTCCCCCTGGAAGGGACGTGGCCTTCAGTAGAGAGAACCTCAACATTTTTAAACATTAATAACTCATTTATTTTCTATTGATGGGAAAAATCCTCTTGTCCTGCGCAGCGGAGGGGACTCTGGGTAAGATGGCCAAAAAATCACAGCTGTAAGTGGCAGCTTTATTTCTAAAATAAATATACAGAACAACAGGAAGTGGTCAAGATCAGACTTTTAGTAATATAAATATTTATATATAAATCTGCTGTATTTAGGGCTTACTGCTACCTAAAGCACAGAATGAGCCATGTCATTGTGGTTGAAATGCAATGACAAACCAAGCATTTCATAAATTTGGAAGTGTTACTATAGCAAGCGCCTCGTGGAATAAAGTAATTCATGAAATAATTAATGGCATATGCATAAAATGATAGCCAAAATGTGTACATCACTGCCGTGGGATTACAAAACTTAAAAAATAACTCTCAAAGAAAGTTGTCAATGTGAAAAAGTTTTTGGAATGTCATGCCAAAATGCTTGCAAATGAACATCTGTTAGAGTTTGACTAATGAGTTGCTCAATACATGAAATGTTTTGAGACATTCCTCCACATTGAGCAAGCAAAATCTGTTTTAGAACATGGAACAGTACAGCACAGGAACAGGACATTTGGCCCACAATGTCAGTGCTAGACATGATGCCAAGATCAAATCTTCTTTCATTAATTTGTTCTATATTCCTTCTATATTTCTCGTTTCCCTGTCCCCTGACTCTCAGTCTGAAGAAGAGTCTCGATCCGAAACATCACCTATTCCTTTCTGCCTGACGCGCTGAGTTACTCCAGCTTTTTGTATCTATCTCAAATCTTATCTGCCTGCATATAACCTACAGTATATTCCTCCATTTCTGATATCTTCCATTTCCCATGTGCCTACCCTAAAGTCTCTCAAATGCGTCTGTCTTATCTGCCTCCAACATCACCATTGCAGCACATTCCAGGCACTCACCAACATCTAGGTAAAAAAAATTACATGTACATTACCTTTAAACCTTACCTATCTCACTTAAAAGCTATGACCTCTAGTGTTTAATGGCATCATGGAAGAAAGCAGAGGGTGATGGTGGAAGGTTGCTTCCAGACTGGAAGCCTGTGGCTAGTGATGTGCCTCAGAGTTTGGTGCTAGGCCCATTACTGTTTGTCATCTGTAACAATGATTTGGATGAGAACATACACGGCAATAGACAATAGGCAATAGACAATAGACAATAGGTGCAGGAGTGGGTCTTTCGACCCTTCGAGCCAGCACCGCCATTCAATGTGATTGATCATGGCTGATGATCCCCAATCAGTACCCCATTCCTGCCATCTCCCCATATGCCCTGACTCCGTTATTTTTAAGAGCCCTATCTAGCTCTCTCTTGAAAGCATCCAGAGAACATGCCTCCTCCGCCCTCTGAGGCAGAGGATTCCACAGACTCACCACTCTCTATGAGAAAAAGTGTTTCCTCGTCTCTGTTCTAAATGGCTTACTCCTTATTCTTAAACTGTGGCCCCTGGTTCTAGACTCCCCAAAATTGGCAACATGTTTCCTGCCTCTAGCATGTCCAAGCCCTTAACAATCTTATGTGTTTCAATGAGATTTCCTCTCATCCTTCTAAACTCCAGAGTACACAAGCCCAGCTGCTCCATTCTCTCAGCATATGCCAGTCCTGCCATCCCGGGAATTAACCTTGTGAACCTATGATGCACTCCCTCAAAATAATGTCCTTCCTCAAATTAGGGGACCAAAACTGCACACAATACTCCAGGTGTGGTCTCACTAGGGCTCTGTACAACTGCAGAAGGACCTCTTTGCTCCTATATTTGATTCCTCTTGTTATAAAGGTCAACATGCCATTTGCTTTCTTCACTGCCTGCGGTACCTGCATGCATACTTCCATAGACTGATGTACAAGGACCCCCAGATCCCGTTGTACTTCCCCTTTACCCAACTTGACGCCATTTAGATAGTAATCTGGCTTCCTGTTTATTATACCAAAGTGGATAACCTCACATTTATCCACATTAAACTTCATCTGCCATGCATCTGCCCACTCCCCCAACCCGTCCAGGTCACCCTGCATTCTCACAGCATCCTCCTCACATTTCACACTGCCACCCAGCTTTGTGTCATCTTCAAATTTGCTAATGTTACTTTGAATCCCTTCATCCAAATCATTGATGTATATTGTAAAGAGCTGCTGTCCCAGCACTGAGCTTTGCTGTACCCCACTAGTCACTGCCTGCCATTCTGAAAGGGACCCGTTAATCCCTACTCTTTGTTTCCTGTCTGCCAACCACTTCTCTATCCATGTCAGCACTCTACCCCCAATACCATGTGCCCTAATTATGCCCACTAATCTCCTATGTGGGACCTTAACAAATGCTTTCTGAAAGTCCAGGTACACTACATCCACTGGCTCTCCCTTGTCCATTTTCCTAGTTACATGTTCAAAAAATTCCAGAAATTGTTTTCAGAAATTCCAGAAATTGGAAAATTATCACCAATGCATCCACGATTTCTAGAACCACTTCCTTAAGTACCCTGGGCTGCAGACCATCAGGCTCTGGGGATTTATCAGTCTTCAGTCCCATCAATCTATCCAACACCATTTCCTGCCTAATATGAATTTCCTTCAGTTCCTCCATCACCCCAGATCCTCTGGCCACTACCATATCAAGATTAGCAAGTTTGCTGGTGATACAAAAGTGGGTGATTTGCAAATAGTAAAGATGGTTGTGAAAAATTGCAGCAGGATCTACATTGATTGGCCAGCTGTTTGATGGCATTTAATACAGAGAAATGTGAGGTGTTGCATTTTAGGACCTCTAACATGGGCAGGACCTACACTGTGAATGGGACGGCTCTGGGGAGTGTTGTAGAGTAGAGGGATCTAGGAATACAGGTGCATGGTTCCTTGAAGGTGGAGTCGCAAGTAGATAAGGTGGTCGAAAAGGCTTTTGGCTCATTGACCTCACCAGTCAGACTATTAAGTATAGAAGTTGGAAGGTCATGGTGCAGTTGTATAAGACGTTGGTGAGACCGCATTAAGCGTATTGTGTTAAGTTCCGGGCACCATGTTATAGGAATGATGTTGTCAAGCTGGAAAGGATACAGAGAAAATTTACGAGGATTTTACCAGGACAAGAGGGTCTGAGATATAGGGAGAGGTAGAGTCGGCTGGGGCACTATTCCTTGGAACGCAGGAGGATGAGGGGTGATCTCATAGAAGTGTATAAAATCATGAGAGAAAATGATCAGGTGGATGCACAGAGTCTCTTGCCCAGAATAGGTGAATCGAGGACCGGAGGACACAGGTTTAAGATGAATGGGAAAAGATTTAATAGGAATATTAGGGGTAACGTTTTCACACAAAGGGTGGTGGGTATATAGAAACATAGAAACATAGAAACATAGAAAATAGGTGCAGGAGTAGGCCATTCAACCCTTCGAGCCTGCACCGGCATTCAATATGATCATGACTGATCATCCAACTCAGTATCCTGTAGCTGCCTTCTCTCCATACCCCCTGATCCCTTTAGCCACAAGGGCCACATCTAACTCCCTCTTAAATATAGCCAATGAAGTGGCCTCAACTACCTTCTGTGGCAGAGAATTCCACAGATTCACCACTCTGTGTGAAAAATGTTTTTCTCATCTCAGTACTAAAAGACTTCCCCCTTATCCTTCAACTGTGACCCCTTGTTCTGGACTTCCCCAACATCGGGAACAATCTTCCTGCATCTAGCCTGTCCAACCCCTTAAGAATTTTGTAAGTTTTTATAAGATCACCCCTCAATCTTCTAAATTCTAGCGAGTACAAGCCGAGGCTATCCAGTCTTTCTTCATATGAAAGTCCTGCCATCCCAGGAATCAGTCTGGTGAACCTTCTCTGTACTCCCTCTATGGCAAGAATGGCTTTCCTCAAATTAAGAGACCAAAACTGTACACAATACTCCAGGTGCGGTCTCACCAAGACCCTGAACAAATGCAGCAGAACCTCCCTGCTCCTATACTCAAATCCTTTTGCTATGAATGCTAACATACCATTCGCTTTCTTCATTGCCTGCTGCACCTGCATGCCTACTTCCAATGACTGGTGTACCATGACACCCAGGTCTCGTTGCATCTCCCCTTTTCCTAATCGGCCACCATTCAAATAATAGTCTACTTTCCTGTTCTTGCCACCAAAGTGGAATACCTCACATTTATCCACATTATACTGCAACTTCCATGCATTTGCCCACTCACCCAACCTATCCAAGTCACCTTGCAGCCTCCTAGCATCCTCCTCACAGCTAACACTGCCCCCCAGCTTCGTGTCATCCGCAAACTTGGAGATGTTGCAAGCTACCATATGGGACGAGCTACCAGAGAAGGAAGTTGAGGCTGGGACTAGACCAATGTTTATGAAACAGTTGGACAGGTACATGCATAGGACAGGTTTGGAGGGATATGAACCAAACACAGGCAGGTGGGACTTGTGTAGCTGAGACATGTTCGCCGGTGTGGGTGTGTTGGACCGAAGGGCAAGTTTCTACACTCTATGACTCTATGAAAAAAGGTTCTGACTGTCTACCATATCTATGCATCTTATAATTTTATACACTCCTATCAGGTCTCCCCACAACCTCTGATGTTCCACAGAAAACAATCCTCTGATCCAGCCTCTTCGTGTCACTAAAACCACCTAATCCAGGCATCATTCTGCTAAACCTCCTCTGCACCCTTTCCATATTCCCCTATCTTTCCTGTATTGTGACAATCTAAAATACATGCAATATTCTAAACGTGGCCTAACCAAAGTCCTTTAACGCTGCATAATGACTTCCTGACTTTCAGGAAGTTATGGTCTTGGAGCCCAAGATCCTATGTACAGCAATGCTGCTGAGGGTCTTGCTACTATTTGTATATTTTCCCCTTGCATTCAACCTCCTGAAGTGCAACACCTCATACTTGCTCAGATTAAACTACATCAGCCAATTTAGTTCAGTTTAGTTTTGAGATACAGCGCAGAAATAGGCCCTTCGACCACTGGATCGACATCGACCAGCCATCTCCACCCATTTTTGTAGCTGCTTTATAACCCACTATATACTTTGACAGCCTTCTTTACCATCACCGTCCCCAGCATTCTTGGCGTTATCAGCAAACGTACTAACCAACCCGTCCATGTCTATACCCAAGTCATTTATATTTGTCACAAACAAACAGAAGTCCCAGCTAGATATCTGTGGAACTCCACTGTCACTGACCACCAGCCTGAATATTGTCCTTCCACCCCAACTCTCTGTCTTGTACCAGTACGCCAGTTATGAGTTCACATGAACAAGTCGATGTTAATCCCGTGCATCTTAATCTTCTTGATCAGCCCAACATGGGGGACTTTCTCAAATATCTTACGAAAATCCATGTGAACAAAATCCACCATCCTCCCTCAACGGTCACATACTGGATCAAGTTAGTAAGTTGACCTGTCACATACATAGCCATACTGATTGTTCCTCATTAACCCATTCTCTTCCAAATAGGAATAAATGTTATCCCAATGAATCCTGTCTAATAGCTTCCCTACCATTGACGTGAGACTCACAGACTTATAATTCCCTGGATTATCTCTACTTCCCTTCTTAAACAAAGGAACAACGTTACCTACACCCCAGTCCTCCAGGGCCTCACCTGTGGCTGGAGAAGATGTAAAGAAGTAGAGATATTCGTCGTAGCTCCCACAATCTCCTCTTACCTCTCTCAATGACCTGGGATAGATTCCAACAGACCCATGGGATTTATCTACCTTAATGCTCTTCAAAGATGATGCTTCCAATCTGGAGTATAGCAGTATTGTCCACATCCTAAAATATTTAAAAACGGTTCATTAAACAATATGTTCTGTATTTTTCTGATGCAATACTAAAGGTATTCCCAATATTGTAATATTATAGATCTCAACCAATCCTTCATATTAAGCAATTTTCCAATGTATTTGGGAAAATAGCAACTCTTTCCATTTCCGCATTAGCTAAGAAGCTTGTGTCATATGCTTGCAAAAATATATGATTTAATTTCCCTTCAAATTATTGAAAAATTTGAGCATTCATATTAAATCCATTGCAATGCTGCCCCAGCAGAATTTTTTTTTGCAGACAACTTAAACAAAAATCAGAATTCAACTCCATTTGCAATGAAAGGTCATTGCAGTTAATTGAATGAAAGGACAATTGTAATGTTGGCACCTTAAGAACTATTTCTCTGGACAGACAGACAGGATGGATTCTGTTCAGCTTGATTTAAATTCATCTAGTCTTGTCAGTCTTGCACCTCTATTTCACATGAAGGTGAACAAAAACTTGATTAATAGTTGACACTGTACTGTGTTGTAAAGTTTTGATCCATTTGCTTTCTGCGCAACTGATGCAGCAGCCTTGGCAATGCATCAAACTGGGATTGGATTGCAAAAGTGTCATTTCATCCTTCCATATAATGGCTGATTTTATGAGGCTCCACTGACAATGCCAGGTATGTAGCACAAAATCAGTTCCAGAGTCTAGTTTAGTTTTTAGATACAGCACGGAAACGGGTCCTTCGGCCCACAGAGTCTGCACTGAGTTTGCATTGACCAGCGTACCCCGCACATTAACACTATTCTACACACATTAGGGGCAATTTACACTTATACATAACCGTGTTCCAGAAGTGGTGGCGCTGCCTTAGCAGCTGCGGCTCGCCTGCAGTCCGTCTGTTTTTTCTTTTGTTTTGTTGTCCTAGTCCTGTTTTAGTCAGTTAATTTGAGTTATTAGGGTGTGTATGGGTGGGAGAAACGTATCTTAGTCTCTAACTTCCTTTTTTTTTTGTCGTATCCCCCGTCTCCGTCGGAGCTGAGGCCTAATGACGGAGCTGGCGGCCTCCAACTGCGACCGACCCAAGGCTTGGGAGGCAGAGCCAGCCAGGACTTACCAGTGCGAGGCTGGCTCAACTCGGGGCTGTGGCGGGCTCTGGCGGTGGTGACGGCCTGATCCGGGGCTGAGGAGGTGTCCCGGCGGTGACGGCGGCCCGACCTCAGAGGTTTGGCCGCGGGCCCAGCAGACTATATCGTCGGGAGCTCGCAGGTCACAGGATGGTGACCTGTTTTTGCGGAGCTCCCGCGGCAACAGCTTCGTCTACTGGACTGGAGGGCGGCAGCTTCGGTAGCTTCAACCACCCCGGGCCGCGGAGTTTGAACCGGCCCGTTCGCGGAGCTCTGATTCAGCACGGGACTGACTTACCATCACCCGGCGCAGTCACAACATCGGAGGCCTGGATCGCCTCAGCGCAGAGGGAGAACAAGGAGGGAAGACATAAAGACTTAAGACTTTTGCCTTCCACCACAGTGAGGAGGTGCTTGGTGAACTCACTGTGGTGAATGTTAATTTGTGTTTATTGTGTGTTTTGTTTTTTTAATTAAATGTATGCCTGCAAGGAACGAAATTTCGTTCAGACCAAAAGGTCTGAATGACAATAAAGGATATTTTACTTTACTTTACTTTACTTTACTTATTCCAAGCCAACTTACCTGTATACCGGTTCGTCTTTGGAGTGTAGGAGAACACTCGCGGAGAAAATCCACTTGGTCACGGGTAGAACGTACAAACTCCATACAGGCAGCATCTGTTGTTGGGATCGAACCCGGGTCTCTGGCGCTGCAAGCGCTGTAACTCTACTGCTGCACCACCGTGTCACCCTCATGCATTCAGTCTCATTTATTCCGCTTCAAGTTTTGCAGAGAATAGTTCTTTTGGTGCCCAATGGAAGCAAGTTTGCTGGCAAAGAGAAACTTAATTTCAGTCGATTCATTATTCCGTTGAGAAACCATACTGAAGTTTGACTTGTAGCAAATCGCTACCCACTGCAACCTCACTCGTGAGAAATGTATGCACATTTTTCAATGGGCTTGACTTTCTTACAGGCTGCTCTTTAAAGCAAGGTTTATGTTGTTTGTGCTGATCGTGAAAGGTAGGTTTCTGACATTACGCATTTATCTATTGATTTACTAAACATCTTGCCCAGTTTCTTTTAATATTAAATAGACTGGAACAGTCACAATGGAGCAAGAAGGGAATTGAGGGGTATAGATCATGAGCAGACTGAGGAGATTAGTATCGTGTTCGGTATGACATTGTGGGCCAAAAAGCATGTTCCTGTGCTGTACTGCTCTATGTTCTATGACTGTTGCTGTTTATGGTAGATGAGTTGGTGCATTAACTGAAGAGAAGAGTTACAAAGGTATGACATCCCTGATCATTCTTGAAACTGCCTGTAACTTGCCTGCCTTTTGGAATAGAGCATAGCAAAGTGTGGAGTCAGGCATTTTGGTAGTAGGAATAAAGGCATATAAAGAAACTAGGGAGATAAATTAAAAGCAGAGGTGCAAAGGGTTGATTAGTTAGGGTACCAGGGGTGATGGGGAGAAGGCAGGAGAATGGGATTGAAAGATAGATCAGCCATGATCGAATAGTAGAGTACACTCGATGGGGCAAATCGCCTAATTCTGCTCCTATAACATGAACTTTAGAACTAACTGTATGATGGTCTGTTCAACATTGCACATGATCGCCTGTGATCAGATCTCCCCATTCTATGGCCAAATCAAAAAGTTGCTTTTTCAGTAGGAAAGTTAAAAGGTACAAAAATAGTAAGATTCTACTGCATCCGTTGCTCCAGATGCCAGCTGATCTACATCGGTGAGACCAAGTGGAGGCTGGGCGATCGTTTTGCCAAACACCTCCGCTTGGTCCGCAATAACCAAACCGACCTCCCGGTGGCTCAGCACTTCAACTCCCCCTCCCATTCCGTATCTGACCTCTCGGTCCTGGGCTTCCTCCACGGCCAGAGTTGGAGGAACAGCACCTCATATTCCGCTTGGGGAGTCTGCATCCTCTGGGCTTAAACATTGAATTTTCTCAATTCTGTTAACCCAGACTGCCTCCTCCCCCTCCCCACCTCTCCCTCAGCCCTCGGGCCCTGACATTCCTTCTCCATCTTCCCCCTCCCCCACCCAAGTCGCACTAGCTTCTCATTTTCACACGACAAACAGCTTACAATGGCCTGTTTCCTTTATCATCAATACTTGTTTGCATATCTTTCATTCATTGTTCTTTATCTTTCCACATCACTGTCTATATCTCTTGTTTCCCTGATCACTGACCAGTCTGAAGAAGGGTCTCGACCCAAAACTTCGCCTATCTCCATCGCTCCTTAGATGCTGCTGCACTCGCTGAGTTTCTCCAGCTTTTTGTGTAACCCTCGATTCTCCAGCATCTGCAGTTCCTTCTTTAACAAGATTAAATGAGAACTTACCAGTTTGAAGTTTGATCTTTATTTTATGAGGAGTTACGATGAGCGATTACGTGAAGAAGCCCGCCAGACCGTATGCGCGTCAATCTTCAAAGCAGCGGTGTGAAATAGTAAGATTAAACGAGAACTTACCAGTTTGAAATTTAATCTTTATTTTATGAGGAGTTACGATGAGGGATTACGTGAAGAAGCCCGCCAGTCCGCATACACGGCAATCTTCTAAGCAGCGGTGTGAAATCACAGATAACAGTAGTTGAAGTGACATAGTAAGATTAGAGAAAACTGGAACTACCAGATGATGTTTATGATATGAGGGTTGGGAGTGGAGGGCACATAATTCCCCATCGTAACTCCTCATAAAATAAAGATCAAACTTCAACCAGGTAAGTTCTCGTTTAATCTTACTATTTTACTTCGGAGTCATGTGAATGATTCTGTGAAGATTTTGAAGCTGTGTGATTTCATGCCGTGGAAACGAGTCCATGCGTCACACACTGCATCAGATGACCAGGATGAGTGAGAATAATTAATGCATTCAAATATGACATAGATAAAAAATGCTGATGCTTTAATAATCAAAGAAAATAATAGTGATCCCTTTCACCCAGGGGGAAACTATAAAACAGAACCTAAAACAGAATTAGCAAAGGTGCCCGGTCTGGCGATAGGTTTGGCATAAAACCTTTGGTACGTCAGTTCATTAGACCATCCCGCAGCCGCTAGAATGTGGTCAAGAGGGACGTCCATATCCCTTGCTGCTGACGTAGATGCAGCCCTGGTGGAATGAGGTTTAAAAGTGTCAGTGTCCACCCCTGCACATGCCAGAACCTGTTTTAACCATCTAGAAATGGTCTGCACTGTAACCTTCCTATGAGGTTTGGTGAGGCTAATGATAAGGATAATTCCGAGCCTCTGAGGCTCTTAGTGACCTTAATGTGTTGTAGTATGTGAGATACCACACACAACCGTAGTTCTAAGGGGGAATCCATAAAACTTAATTTGAGCCCCGACATCCCTGGTCTGCTCTGCTTTATAAGATCATCAACAAAAAAGGTGATGCTGTCAAAAGATGTTACCATGCTGTCCAGTCTAAGTTTATTTAACGTCTGGACCCGTTGCGCTGAGACCAGCATCATGAGCATGACTACCTTAAGTGTGAGATTAGGCAGAGACAGAGATGAAGCTGGTGCCCACTGATGGAGCAGTGTGAGGACCATGCTCACATGCCATATCTGTGAATATCTGGGCATAGGGGGAGTAGAATAGTGTAGAAAGAAACTCCAAAACATCCGTAATGGAAGCCGTGTCTTACGAAATATTCGAGAGAGAGCAGTACATCTCCCACTTCCTTATATGAGTGATTTACTGTTTCTGGGTGCTCTTCCTCCAGCCCACAGTGATCACATCTACTGTGCAATCTGAAAGTCTGAGCCCCAGGAATGGTCTCCTCAGAATCTGCAAACCAATAAATGTATTCAGTCATGAAGAGGGTGGCTTTCCCCTGTCACAGGATGTACCAGCAGATTTATACTTTTGGGGACAGCCATAAAAAGCTGTGTAATCATGGCTAGGACGAGTGGGAAACAATGCTGAGTAGGCCAGTCTGGTACTAACAATATGCCAGAGGCGGAGTCTTGCTTGATCTTGGCCAAGCATCGACTGATGATGCAAAATGGGGGAAACACATACAAAAACTTTCCACCCCAGTGTAGCAAGAATGCATCTATTGCTACTGCCCCTGGGTCTGGTTCCTATGAAATGTAATTTGGTAACTGATGATTTAGTCTGGATGCAAACAGATCAATGTCCGGTACACCATACCGAATGACAATGTCGTTAAACACTTCATGATTCAACATCCATTCTTTATTGTCATTGAATTCTTGTGACCTGGTGTCCGCCACCATGTTATATCTACCTGGTAGGTAGATAACTGAAACCCAGATGTTTCTCGTAATACACCAGTGCCAAATGAGGGGAGACAATTTATCATAGGATACAAACTTACTTCCACCCATGTGATAAATGTATGCCACTGCTGTAGTGTTGTCAACCGATGTTGAACATGCACATGATGCATATTGCTACAATAAGCCTTTAACCCATAGAGTACTCCCAACAACAAGTAGATAATACCATGTGACTGAAGTATCAATGATTCCTGCAGATTCCATCTGCCATCGCAGCTTGAGACGGTGTTGGTAGCACCCCAACCTAGAGCACTGGCATCAGTTTGCAGGATAACTGATGGTGTATCAACTAAAATAGTACTAGAGAAAAACCGAATATTGGTCACCCACCATTGTAACTCAGCAATCGGTTCAGCTGGCAACTGCATGGGTCTATCGAAGTGACCTATATGAAGTTTCAGCACCTGCTCCTTTGCATGTTGTAAGTTTTGGTAGTGCAAAGGCCCGAACTGAGCAGCTGGGAAAGCAGCCACTAATTTGCCAACTATACTATCCACATGTCTAATAGAAGGTTTGTTCTTAACAATGAGGTTGCTGCAATCTAATTGCTTGCCCTAAGGCAGAGTCACTGACATGTGAATTGAGTTAATGGTGAATCCCAAATAATCAATTACTCTAGATGGTACAAATTTGGACTAAACTGGATGAATTAGGAACCCCAGTCTTTCAAACATGAGTTTGGTAGCTGACACAGATAATGCAGCTAATTCCATAGTCTTTCCAATGATTAAGATGTCATCCAAGTATGTCATGACTATATGATTCTGTGCCCTGAGTAGCCCCAGGAATGGTTTTAGCCATTTAGTGAATAGTCTGGGACTGAGGTTAACCCATTAGGCAGTGCTTTAAACTACCACGACCATCCAGCTAAACTTCAAATATCTCCTGTGGTCTTCATGAATGGCCACTGAATAGTAAGCATCTTTGAGGTTGATGCATGCCATGTAACATCCCTTGGAAACCAGTTGTTTGGCAGTAACAGAGTTTTCCATTTTGAAGTGTTTATACTCCCCAAGGGTGTTAAGCTCAGTCAAATCAAGGATGATTCGGCATCCTCCATCCTTCTTTTGCCTAGTAAATATATTGGACACAAATTGGTGAGACTCATGACTCGACTTCTCAATTACCCCTTTCTTGAATAAAGATTCGATTTCAGCTTGTGCATTCGCACACTTCTGTTGTGAAGGAATAAAAGTGCGGCTCGGTGTGTGCTGTGTGGGTGGAGGCGAATTGAAAAGGAACTCAATTTGGAAACCTTGTATACTGCGCAGTATAAATGGGTCAGATGTTATCCAATGCCATTCATGTAAGAAAAATTGTAATCTCCCCCCAACTTGTAACTGATCCATCAAAAATGTGTTACGCAAACAACCAGACTCACTTACCTCAGTGGTTATCGGCGGTATGGTGTTTGCTTCTACCCCCGAGGTCTGGGGGTTGGGGCTGTTGGAGTGCACCATCCGCGCATCTTGAACATGGCCTGGCTTGGGCCCTGCCCTAAAAAAGGCCTCTGTGCTTGATGTTCGTGATGCCCACCATATCCGACGACCGTCTGGTGTAGAGAGGAGGGTAGGGGTACTGCCGCCGGAAGGATGAGGTCTTGGAAGGTGTTGGGGCCTTCATAAGGCCGAACATTTTAGCCTCATCATCCAGCTCCCTGAGCTGCTTAGGCAGGTTTTCCCCGAACAGGAGGCTTGGTGGCTGGACGTTTCCGGCCTTGCACAAAGCTGCAAATTTTGGGTTCAGAGCAGGACGGATGGCATTGTTTCTGAGGCAATTAATCTCAAAATGTGCATTGTACATTAATGCCATGCCGTCCTGCTGAACATCAGAGAGGGGCCCCCCATCCACCGACCTGGCAAAGGCCATGATGCCTGAGGCGAGTAATCTTAAAATGTATTGAAGTTTTACCTCCTGGGCTCTGACGCCCCCTCCAATGTGTCCCCAGATGGAGTGATTCACTGCTGGGACATTTTTCTGAGGCACAGTTTTCTGGGGTATGGTATTTGGACATGGTTTCCTCCATGGCCTGATCTTGGAGTTGGTGAGAGGCCATATAATTAATGCTCATGGCCAACTCCTCTCCCAGTGGTTCCCCTGATTGGGAAAGGATGGCAAATTTGGATGCCATGGGGGGTACTCTCGGGGCTAGCCCCTCATGCCTTGAAGCATGCTCCCCAGCTGTGCCTCCGTAAACTGAGTACGCTCCCCTCCTCAGAGAGGGAGACATTATGCAGACCTGAGACAGGTGCCGCTGATTCTCCATAATACTCAGATAGCTCCCTTCTCTGGGGCATATCTCTTTGAAGCAACCTCTCCATTAGGTGCTCCATGTGGGTCAGTCTTCCAAAAACACTGCCCATTGAAGGAGGAGCATCCTCCTGGCCTGACTCATCCAAGTCCAGGGCCCTGACAGACTTCCTGGTAGCTTTTCTCCCCTGTGGGGTAGCCAAGGTGCTTACTGTCAGCACCAAGTCTGTAGCCACTGGCTCCTCTGCTAGCGACCCTTAAGGCGAAATCAGCGGCCGCCCGTTACCCGCAGGCCCGCAGTCTTCAGTAGCTGGCTTCGCTGTGGCCCTCCTCTTCACCTTAGACATAATCTCCGCAAAGTTTGAGTACTCTGTAAAGAAAGTAAACGAACCGGGAGCAATGACCTCAGATATGGTATAAGCACTTACCTGAGCGTTTTAAACTTACTGCTGGAAGTAACAACGTGCCCGTCCAGTCAGTCGTTGCGCAATGCGTCAGACGTAACGACGCGCTTGCAGAGTGGCGGGCTTCTTCACGGAATCACTCACGTGACTCCGAAGTAAAATCACAGATAACAGTAGTCGAAGTGACATAGTAAGATTAGAGAATACTAAAACTACCTGATGACGTTTATGATACGGGGGTTGGGAGTGGAGGGCACGTAATCGCTCATCGTAACTCCTCATAAAATAAAGATCAAACTTCAAGCTGGTAAGTTCTCATTTAACCTTACTATTGTACTTCAGAGTCACGTGAGTGATTCCATGAAGATTTCAAAGCTCTGTGATTTCTTGCCGTGGATATGAGTCCATGCGACACACTGCCTCAGTTGACACAGGATGAGTAATAATAAATAATGCATTCAAACATGATACAGACTTAAACATGTTGATGCTTTAATTAGCAAAAAAGAAAACTATAGCAACCTCGCTCTCCCAGGGGGAAGCTATAAAACAGAATTTAAAATGGAGTGGGCACATACCCCCAGCATGGCCAGAGGTTTATTATAGAACCTTTGAAATGTCAGTTCATTGGACCATCCTGCAGCCACGAGGATTTGGTCGAGAGGGACGCCCAGTGCCCTCGCTGCTGACGTTGATGCCGCCCTGGTGAAGTGAGAAAAACGTCAGTGTCCATTCCGGCACAAGCCAGAACCTGTTTCAGCCACCTTGAAATGGTCTGAACTGATACCTTCTTATGAGGCTTTTTGTGACTGATGAAAAACGTTAATTCGGAGCCTGTGAGGCCCTTGGTCAGCTTGATATACTGCTGCAAGTGCGTAACTACACATAGGAAAAGGTCTATGGGGTATGCCATAAAAATAGGCTTAAGCCCTGTCGTCCCTGGCCTGCTCTGCTTAAGTAAATCATAAACATAAAATGTTGTGTTATTTACAGATGAAACCATCCTGTCCAGTCACAGCTTCTGCAACGTCTGGACGTGTTGCGCTGAAACCAGTGCCATGAGCATGACCACTTTGCGAGTGAGTCTGTGCAAATACGGGGATGTTGCTGGAGCCCATTGGTGAAGCAGCGTGAGGACCATGCTCACATCCCAGATCTCTGCGTACCTGGGCCTGGGGGATTACAGTTAAAAATACCCTTCATGAATCGGGATATTAAAGGGTGAGACCTAACAGAGTGTTGTCCCGATCCCTGCCACAGGTAGGCCGATAAGGCACTCCTGGCATTGTTGATGGCAATATAGCTCAGTCGCTCATTAAAATATAGTGTGGACAGAAATTCCAACACATTCAGTATGCTTGCCATGTGATATGATATGTTCGACTGCAAGCTGAACACCTCCTATTTCTTGATATGAGAGATGTCCTGTTTTTTAGTACTATCCCTCCAGGCCACAGTAATCACATCATGATTTTATATAACGTTTCAATATCAGCTTGTACATCTAAAGACTCTTGTTTTGAAGTCCGGCTAGGTGTATTCTGTGTAGGTGGACACAATTTGAAAAGGAATTATATTCGAAACCCTTGTATACTGTGCAGTATAAAAGAATCTGATGTTATGCAACATCATTCATTGAAAAACAAGTGTAATCTCCCACCAACTTGTAACTGATCCATACATGACATGGTCTGAAAACACCCAGATCCACCTACCATGGTTGTTGGTGGAAACTTCTGCCCTGAGTTCTGGAGGGGAAAAATGTTGGAGTGCAAGGGCCGCCTTGGTCCTTGGCCTGAACCAGCTTCAGCGAACTGCTTGTAGGGGTGCTGCCGCCAAAGTGGAATCTTGCTAGTCGGTCGGGCTTTAATGAGGCCGACCGTTTTCGCCTCGACGTCCAATTCTCTGACCCGTTTTGAAAGGTCATCACCGAATAGTAGATTCGGCGGATGCATATTGCTAGATTTGCACAGTGCCGCAAACTTGGGATTCAGAGTCGGACAGATAGCACTCTTTCTGAGACAGTTTATTTCACAATATGCATTGCACATTAGGGCTAGAGCATCCTGCTGTACCTCAGACAGGGGCCTCCCATCGACCGACCTAGCGAAAGCTGTAATGCCTGAAGCAAGCAGCTTTAGTATCTTCTGGAGCCTCACTTCCTGGGCTCTGATACCAACACCCATGTGACCCCAGATAGCGTGGTTCACAGTTGGCACTTTGATCACAGTTGGCACAATTGGTGGGTGTCTCGTATTTTTTGGAAGTTTCTTCCATAGTGAGGTCTAGCAGCTGGTGTGAGGCCATGTAGTTTATAGTCATGGCCAGGTCCTCATCCAGCGGTTCCCCAGTTCCGGTTGGTATAGCAAATTTAGATGCCATACTTGTCACCCCTGGTTCACGGCCTTCTTGCCTTGGGGTATGCTCACCGGCTATACCTCCGACCTCGGAGTCAGAACAATACTGACCCTGTATGCTCCCCTCCTCCAAGAGGGAGAAATTATGCAGCCCTTCTACAGGTGCCACTGCCACGGGCCCCCGAGGAGACCCGCGGATATAAAACTCGTCTTGTTGGAGCATATTGTGATGGAGCATCCTCTCCATCAGGAGCTCCACCCTGGACAAACGTCTGAAGACGCTATCCATTGTGGGAGGGGAGTCCTCCTGGCCCGACTCATCTGAGTCAACGGGCCTTACTGACTTTTTAGTGGCTTTCCGTCCCACCGGAGTAGCCACGGTGCTTTCAGCCGGCACCAAGTTGGAAGCCACTGGCCGTGCTGCCAGTGACTCTGAAGGCGACATGGACGGCCGCCCGCTACCCGCTCTGCCGCCGTCTTCTATAGCAGCTCTCCCGGCGGCCCACCTCGGCCTTCCCTTAATCATTTTCTCCATGGTCCAACTTGCTCCTGTAGCAAGACTTACCGACCGCAGAAAATGACCTCAACTAAATTTTTAAAACTTACCTGAGGGTTTTTAAAACTTACCACTGGTGGAGCTACACGCCTGCCAGCCCGTCATTGTGCCATGCGTCAGACGTAATGATGTGCATGCGGACTAGTGGGCTTCTTCACGGAATCACTCACATGACTCCGAAGTAAAACAATCAATATTTGTGATACTCCAAGAACATACCCTATATCCTTACATGAAGATAGGCACAAAAAGCCGGAGTAACTCAGCGGGACAGGCAGCATCTCTGGAGAGAAGGAATGGGTGATGTTTCGGGTCGAGACCCTTCTTCAGACTCGTGACCTTACATGACCTGCCAGGTAGTATACAGCTACTTCAATCCATGGGATTCCGTGCACACAGATTCATGGAACCAAAGGTAATTATGTCGCAGACATATACTTATTTCAGCCCATTGTGTTCATACCAGTCCAAAAGGAAGCTATATAGCTCTGATGTTCTGTTGGATGAACTCTCAAGAAGCGAAGACATCTGTGTATCACAATTCATGATTTAAAGAGAGGTACTTCTCAGCTCTTGATCTGTGGCTGATCTGTAGATTATTGTTTGTAAATGCTTATCCAGGTGTTTTTTAAAAAATGCAGTACAGGTTTTTGCTTTCACTCCCTTTCTAAAATGTTTTCCTGACCTTATTATTCATGTCAACATACATATGTGGAGCAAGGGTCAACCACTCAGTCCCACAAGGCTACTCCACCATTGAATAAGATCGTGGTTGATCTGATTCTAAATTCAACTCAGCATTCTATAAACCAAAGCTGGAATACTTACAATAGATTAACATCCTTTCTTTAATAAATAAGCCAATATTGGAAGTTGGTGAAGTTGAGGAAATTAATAGAAAGAGTTGGGGAGTGGTCCAAGGGTACATTTGCTACGAGTGTTCAATGTAGGCATAGCTGGGGCCCATGTGAATGCCTATGACTGCTCATTTGATTTGAAGAAAGTAAGATTAATTTTTTTTAAAGTTGCTGAGGTGAAATCATATTCCACCGGGTGGAGCAGAGTGTTAATTGTAGGGAATTGATTAGGTCTCTGTTAAAGGTGGAAACAGAGTACTGCAGCTTTGTGATGGGAAAAGGATGAGCAAAAGGGAGGTAAAGATGAAGCGGTGGGGACCAAGGAATTGGAATTGGTTAGAGAGGTGGAGAGTGAGGAGGGTATCCAAGATGTGAATAGACAATGATAGGAATCCTCCATTATGGAACTCATGTCATCCCTCTAACATTCCAAATTTTGTTTCCTTACTGTTTCTTTATCATTCAGTTGCTAGTTTGTTCTGTCATTCGCAGGGATTTTCTCTGGTTTATGTAGTGCACTCACATTCTATCCTGTAGATTCATTTCTGTCAAATGACACAGCTCCCTTGTTTTATTTCAGGTCAGGTTAGTTTCTCAAATCAATCTTTCTCCCATCCTTGAATCTGCAATTTGAAGCACAAGTCTGAAATTAGACTTTCTTTCTTCTGGAATGATTGCATGAAACACATGAGTATAAGTGAGTTTTTGCAATGCTATTCGACATTGATCCCATGATTCGTCAGATCCTTGCCTTTTCCTGTTAAATTTACACCTGGCAACAAAAATAAATTCTGCTGAATTCCTCTGCAAAATTACTTGAACAAGTGGAATAGGTGGAAAAACCCTATCACAAAAAGAATTTTCCAGCATCTGCAGTTCTTTATGTCTCAATAATTTTGAACCAGGGCTCATTCCACCCCCTGCTCCAAATTCAATAGTTTAATTAGATACAGTGCAGAACCAGATCTTTCAGCCCACCGAGTCCTCACACACTAACACTATCCTACACACATTAGGGACAATTTTACAATTTTACCAAGCTAATTAACCTACAGACCTTTGGAGTTTGGGAAGAAACTGGAGCTCCCAGGGAAAACCCACACAGGTCACAGGGAGAACGTAAAACTCTGTACACACCGCACCCATGGTCAGGATCGAACCCACAGGTCTCTGGCGCTGTAAGGCAGCAACGCTTCAGTTGAGCCATCATGTCACCAACGCAGCACAATTCTGCCAACTCACATATCCACCAGCTTTCTGCAACATTTCTAACATGGATTTGTAAACATGTGATGGTGTGTATCTAGGTTTTGATTAACCTTCAAATAGCAACATGAGCTACATGATATTTACCAATACAAAGTAATATTTGCCTTAAGCAAGTATGCTACTCAATCTGCCACATTATACCAGTTCCTCTTTAATCACTGGTGTAGCTGAGAAATGTTACAAAGAAAAGTTGACTTTTAGTTAAGAGTGGGAAACCATTTTGCAGAGACTCACTGAAAAAAATCATTAGATAAGTAGAGATAAAAAGAAAAATCTCAGATGATCTCACTCACCATAACAACATTTTTTAAATTTAGAATACAGAATATAGATCAGTACAGCTTCCACGAATAGATCCTTCGGCACACAATGTACATACCGAACATGTTGCTAAATTGAACTAATCTCCTAAATTCATCGGTTCTAGGAACAGAATTAGGCCATTCAGCCCATCAAGTCTACTCTGCCATTCAATCATGGGTGATCTATATTTCCCTCCCAACCTCAATATGAACATTACAGTATAATCTCCTCTGCCAGGACGTGATCCATACCCCTCCATTCTCTGCATATCCATGTGGCCTATCTAATAGCTTAAATGTCACTATCATATCTGCCTCTGTTACTATCCCTGGCAATGTGTTCCTGGCACCCACCACTGTAAAACAACCTGCCCGCATATCTCCTTTAGAGTTTTATCTTACTTTAAAGCTACGCCATCTAGTCTTAGACTATTCCACCCTGGGAAAAAGGATCTGACTGTCCACCATATCAATGCCTCTCCACAGAAGCCAATCCAAGATTGTCCAACTTCCCCGTATCGCCGATAACACCTATTCTAGGCAGCATTATGGTAAACCTTTTCTGCATCCCCTCCAAAGCTTCTTCATCCTTCCTCCAATGCGGTGACCAGAACTGCACACAATACTCCAAAACCAAAGTCCCATAAATCTGTCACGTGACTTCCTGCCTCTTACAGTAAGTGCCCAGACTGGTGAAGGCAAGCATACCATACATCTTCTTTACCACTCTGTCTACTAGTGTTGCAATTTGCAGTGAGCTCTGGACCTTGATCCCAGGATCCCTCTGTACACCATTAACTGTGTATTTTCCCTTTACACTTGTCCTCCCAAAGTGCAACACCACACACTTGCTCAAATTAAACTGCATCTGCCATTTAGTGAGATTATATATGTCCTTACAAATTCTTTCTTACATTTCACTTACCACTCATCCCACATATTTTTGCTTTTAGCAGCATGTCCCATGTTTGTGTTATTTTTCTTTCAGGCAGTCAAGAACTTCTATCAAACTAGGTGGGCTTGGTTGGATGCTATCTAGAAGCCATCCTTTCCCAAATTAACACATGCTGCTACTAGGTGGCACTTCACATACACTCAAGGGGGGCAGGGTGGCACAGTGGTAGAGTTGCTGCCTTACAATTCCAAAGACTCGGGTTCGATCCTGACTATGGGTGCTGTCTCTACGGAGTTTGTACGTTCTCTTCATGTCAGTGGGGGCTTTCTCCATGTGCTCCTTTTTCCTCCCACATTTCAAAGACATGCAGGGCTTCTGTAAATTATAAATGCATCCCTAGTTTATAGGATAGTGCTGGTGTCCCAGCAGGTACATGTAGCTTATGAGGCAGGTTACCTCCTCCTGGCACAGGCTGGTCCGTGCTTCCTCAATACAATTATGGATCCCCACAATCCAAAAATGACACAAAGTGCTGGAGAAACTCTGCGGGTCAGGGAGCATCTGTGGAGGGAATGGACAAATATTTTGGGTTGAAGCACATCTAAAGAAGAAGGCTTCCAACCTGAAATGTCATCAGTCCATTCTCTCCATAGATGCTGTCTGAGCCACTGATTTCCTCCAGCACTTTGTTGGTGGCTAGTATAGACCTTATATACAGAATGGTCTCTTTTACGTCATTGTAAGTTATAAGATGCCTTTGCAATGCTGTTAAACTTCCACAAAACTGCTTATTTCATCACAGGAAATACTGGTAGATAGAATCAGAGCAAATTTGCAACTCTGTGGAGGCTATTTGGTTAATTGTTTTGAAAAATAGCCATCCAACCTAATCCCAAGTTCCAGTGCTCGGTTCATAGCCCTGAAGGTAACATGCTCTTAAATACACAATAAAGATCTTAGAGCAGAGCCAGATGGTTCACTCCGTGAAAAAGCCGTAGAAGGGACTCTGATCTTTGATCTAGACTCTGTTGCACTTGTGCAACTCCCACATCTAAGGGAACAATGACATGCCATGAGGAGCACACATTAAAGCCTTAATTTCCTTCCCAATGTATGATGACTGTAACCATATACATATAAAATATAACCAAATACAATTCTATTCTTATGATCCCAACAATGTATTATATTATATGACATCACTTTTTAACTTTAATTTTAATATTTCTGTTAATAAGCCCAGCATCCTATTTGCTTCATTAATTGCTCTGTCATCCTGCCCCACCTCCTACAAGGATTTATGCATCTGCTGTACATTTTTGGTTTTGTCCTTGTTGTAAGGCATGCATGCTAGTGTAAGAAGACTTTAATAAGCTCTTCTACATTTAGAATAAATTGACATATTAGAGGAAAAATGCGTCTTCAATATACATGTCTCTCCCCACCCCTGAAAACAATGTTTGCATTTAATTGATATGTCATCCATTCTGCAGGTATGTAGTTATAATCAAATATGTTCTCATAAGTTAATCCTATATGATATTCTTATGTTAATGTTATAATAAGATTGTTCTTATAAGTTAATCCCATAGGATATTTTCTGTAATTTCAGATGTCGACAGTGGGTCCAGAATACTCGTCCACAAGATCTCCTACACCGAACTACGGAGTACTTGTCAAAGAACTGCCGTCATTGGTTAGCTGATATCAGAAACACTGCAACCCTGTGTATCTCGCACACAAAACAATGTCAACTATGTAAATCTTATTATGAATGACAGAAATAAAAAGTGTTATCCTTGCTTATGAATTTCGATGTTGAATTATTTAAAATTGAGTGGGTTGGTGCATAATCCATAAATCACAATAAAAAGCCAAAATGTGCTGATGTTCCTTCCATATCGCGAGGGAAATCTGGCCCGGGTCAGCACGGCTGGGCCGCCAGCGGTAAAGTTGCGAGGAGGGCAGGATTGTTGAGAAGGAGGGGGTCGGGGGATCATGGCAGCAAATCACTCAGTAGCTCGGGTGGCTGTGAGCAGCCGCTGGGACCGGACAGCGGAACTGAAGTTAGACCAGGGGCTCGCAGATGACCTGGGAACTGCAGCTACACCCGGGGCTCGCAGGCGACCTGGGAGCTGCTGCTAGCCCCGGAGGGTCCTGGCCCCTATGCAAAAAAGGTTGCTGATCCTTGGACTAAACCAAACCCATGATCCTGTCCTGCCAGCCTTTGTGTTATTTGATATTTTATTCACAATATTAGGATTTTGTAGAGGGAGAGAGAGAGATAGGTTGAATGAATGAATGAAAGAAAGAAAGAAAAAGGTTGCTCAACAAATAATTAGAGATAACAAGAAAACAACAAGAGAATATATATATATGTGTTATATATTTATGTACGTATATGTTACACATATATATATATGCATCATATATATATATAAAATTAATATATATGTGTTTATATATATATAAGAAACTAGAAAAAATATACATGTGCATGTGTTATATAATTATATACATCTATACCACCATATATATATATGTGTATGATATATGTATCACACACACATATATATATAAAACAAATATATATGTGTTAAATATATAAAAATATAATTGCCTTTATGGGTGCATACAAGTAGTTGTGAACAATTCGATTAGATGAATTACAGAGTGCAAGTTTAATAAATAATCAATTCAAACACAGGACATGAGCCATTTAAAAATAAAAAAATAAAAATCATTTAAAACATTTAAAAACACGCAAACTGTTCCCCCGCAATGCTGATTACACTGCGAGATGCATAACCAAAGTCGGGTCGGGTTTACTGAATTGGCGGAAACTTTGCTCCGTTGCGTACTACACGTCAGTCCATTGGATTTTGCAGGAGTGGTCTATCTTGCTCCGCTCTAAGATCTTTGATACACACCCAGGGACTAATTAACTGATATGATAGGAGGTTTGAACTTACTGCCTCTAACATTGTTTTAGGCAGTAAATTCTAATTTTAACCACAATCTGTCTTTATTTTTCCATTCTGGAACTGGAGATTGATAGCATGTTTACCAGTGAAAACATATTAGCACCTTCCAGTGGAACAAAAAGATCAACTGCCGAGGGGACAATATCTTAATGGTTTCTCATGAGATGACAGCAATACATAATGTACCCAAGTGATCATCATCAAAGACTACAAGTCATCAATCAGAATGCAAATGTAGACAGAAGATGTTGCTGCAGAGATATGCAGGTGGCCTTTAACTACAAAATAAAGCAATCCTGCACATTAGTCACTATTATGCAGAGGCCAAGAATGATGCCTTCACAATGCAGCAGTCCACAGTGCTTTGATTATCAAGGGTCCCAAGACACCGAATGAATGTTCTGTGAGATTAAGGCCACCCATTGCAGTCATGATTCATGACCCCAATTACAAAAGCTATGTAACAGTAACATACAAATGTTACAATGACCCTCATGCCAGTATTTCATTATTTAGCACTTCATGTCATTACAAAAGTGACAGTTTTGTTTGGATCACTTAACAACATCAAAAGCGAGAACTTGCACGTATGTACTTCTGTGATGCAGGAAAATATCCTCAGGCCCTTCAGAGATCCAAAAAAAACAAACATTTTTTTTTAAAAGGAAAAATTAGGAAGGAGCAATAAATTTTGAGGAGGAAATTCCAAAGTACAGAAACTGGGCTCTCCAGTTCTCCTTTGCTCAGTCGATCTGTGGTCCACATTTAACTGAGGGGACACATTTAGAACTACCACTCTATTTACCTCAATGACTGTACTTCCTCTTCTAGCGTTACCAAATTATCACTAGCTTTATATAAGATGTGAGAAGAAAATTCAGAATCCCTGCTATTTTCTCATGATCTGAAAATAACTGATAGAAAATCACACTCAGGATAACTATAGGCTTTCAATGCTTGCTTAGAGCAGACCAGTTACCTTGTGACAGGGAAAACAAAGGCTGGTTAATTTTGCACAATATAATCCTTGCTTATGGAATAGCAGTGTCAATCACTTGCCACCTTGTATTCAAGACAAGTCAATATCATAATAGCGGTTGAAACATTGATCGATGACACAAAACTACTTGACAAAAGATGAATGACATGTGAATGGACACGTTTCACTTTTTTCCCCCTTGTTTATCGATGGGATTTAATCAAGATGACAAAGAAACCAAAAATATTGGCATTATGCAAATTGGTTCACTGAATCTTTTTCTCATTTTAGTAATGGATCTAACACAAAGTACATTGTAATTACATAAATTACATCTGTTCTCTTAGCTGACAATCAGTGTGTTCAAATTGTATTTGCCAACATGGCAATACAACCTTTCTAAGTGCTTGATCTGTTTGAGGTAATGTAAGCCAATAGATTAAAGTTGGCTTGTTGTCAGTTTTTAAGCCACTGTGCAGTCTTTGTTTGTATACAAATGTAGGTACATATTCAAAGGATCAAATAATCCTTAACCATGAGAGGATTGGGTAGAAAGAAGGAAAACATAATTTTCTGCACTAAATTGACTGATATACAGTAGCATAATAGTTAATCCATTGGATCTGCACATTGATCCAAAATCTCAAGAAGATTATTCTGGAGCCGCAAATTCAAACCCTGTTATGGTAGCCGGGGAATAAAAAGTGAATGAATTAAATATATCAGGAATTGAATGCTATTATGAGTATAGAGCTATTGGGTAGTCGTTAAAGGTTCAGGTTCACTATTTGGTTTCCAAATTTGTTCTGAAGAAGAGTCTCGACCCAAAACATCACCTCTTCCAATTCTCCAAAGATGCTGACTGAGCCGCTGAGTTATTCCAGGTTTTCGTGTCTAGCTCTGGTTCTCTAATCTTTTCCGGAAAAGGAAATCTGCCATCCTTAATAAATTTAGTTTAAATGTGACATAGAAACAAAGAAAATAGGTGCAGGAGTAGGCCATTCAGCCCTTCAAGCAAGCACCACCATTCAATATTATCATGGCTGATCATCCAAAATTAGTACCCCATTCCTGCTTTTCCCCATATCCCTTGATTCTGTTAGCCTTAAGAGCTATATCTCTTGAAATCATGCAGTGAATTGGCCTGCACTGCTTTCTGTGGCAGAGAATAGTAAGATTGAACGAGAACTTACCAGTTCGAAGGTTGATCTTTATTTCATGAGGAGTTGCGGTGAGGGATTTCGTGAAGAACCCGCCAGCACGCATGCGCGACATTCTTCAAAGTAGCGGTGTGGAATCACAGAAACCAACAACAGAAATGACTTGGCATAGTAAGATTGAAGAGACTCTAATTACCAGTTGAGTATGATCGAGGGTTGGGAGCGGAGGGCATGAAATCCCTCACCGCAACTCCTCATGAAATAAAGATCAACCTTCGAACTGGTAAGTTCTCGTTCAATCTTACTATTTCATTTCGGAGTCACGTGAGTGACTTCGTGAAGACTTCAAAGCTTCTGTGATTACACGCCCTGGACCACGTCCATGCTGACACACCACTAGCAAGGATGGATGGGAGTAAACAATTCTGTCAAACAGGTTATACTGAAAGACAAAAGAATATTTATTAATAACAAAGCAAAAACCCCTCATTCGGGGACATCCCCACGTTCTTGACCTGCATTCAGCACGGCCTCCGCGAACTGTAGGGGAGCAGCAACAGGCTTGTTGTAGAATCGCTGAAACACAGCTTCATGCGCCCATCCTGCTGTAGCGAGAATATGGTCCATGGGCACCTCCATGACCCTCGCCGCCGACGTTGATGCAGCCCTGGTGGTATGGGACTTGAACACATTAGTGTCGATACCTGACTTACCCAAGACGACCCGGAGCCACCTGGATATCGTCTGGACTGTCACTCGATGGTGAGGTCTCTTGTGAGTGACAAGCAGGTATTTCTCCATTCCTCTGATGCGTCTCGTCACCTCGACATAGTGACGGATATGGGCGGCTAAACATAGCCGAGCATCTGCGGGGTATGCCGGGAACTTCAGCTGCAGCCCTGTGCACCCAGGTCTATGTTGCTTTAGTAGCTCATCGATAAAGAAGACTACTTCTCCAGGGGTAGAGATCATCCTGTCGATACGGATTTTATGCAGCGTCTGTACCCTCTGTGCTGAAGTCAGCGCTAGTAACAGCACCAGTTTCATGGTGAGTTTGTCCAGCTCTAGCCCCTCCATGGGCGACCACGTCCTGAGCAGGGTTAGTACATCCCTGACATCCCAGGTGATATTATAGCGTGGTGTAGGCGGATTCATATTGAATATACCCCGCATGAGTCTGGACACTAGCCTGTTGGATCCTACCTCAATATTGAGGTAGAATGACAGCGCGCTTTTGGCGCTGTTGATGGCACTGTAGCTTAAGTGTTCATCATGGTGCAACCCCGCGAGGAATTCCAATACGTCGGCTATGGGATGCATCGTCATATGTGATGCGAGAGCGGCTGCAATAGGCTTCCCATTTTCTGATGTGGGAAAAGTATCTTCGCCTGGTCGACTCTCGGCACGACGCCCCAATGGTATCCATAGTTCGAGTTGAGAGGCCATACTGCAGCAATGGCCTAGTTAGAATCTGCAAGCCAATAAATTTAAATAGCTATGGCAGGGATGTGGTTCCCCTGACACGGGGTTAGTAACCAATTGTGGGCAACCCTCTAAGAGGACCCAAGGTTGACTGATCATGTCAAAGACCACCGGACACCATGGCTGCGTAGGCCAGTCGGGTACAATAAGAATGCCTTGAGCAGCATCCATCTGGATTTTACGCAATACCCGACTGATGAGGCAAAACGGGGGGAATGCATAGAAAAACCACTGCCCCCAGTCGAGCGAGAATGCATCCATCGCCATTGCCCCAGGATCTGGTTCCCACGAAACGTATGTTGGTACCTGATGGTTCAACCTGACGCAAAGAGGTCGATATCCGGTCTACCAAATTTGGCTGTAATTTTTGCAAAAATTTGAGGATGCAACATCCATTCGATGTTGTCATTAAACCTGCGTGACCTGGCGTCCGCCACAGTATTGAGCTCATCTGGTAAATAGGTAGCTGAAATCCAAATATTCCTGTCAATACACCAGAGCCAAATTGTATTAGCCAATTCATCACATGAAATTGACCTGGTACCGCCCATATGGTTTAAATATGCCACCGCCGTGGTATTGTCTATTTGGATAAGGACATGAGCACCAATAAGATTGGAACAATAAGCACGAAGTCCGTGAAATGCTGCAAGCATCTCCAAATAGTTTATCCCTTGTGACAACAATATAGTAGATTCAAGGGTGTCCCATCTGCCCCCGCAACTAGAATAATTGTCCGTAGCTCCCCAGCCATAGGAGCTTGCATCGGTTTGCAAGTATACCATCGGATTGGGCACAATAATGGGTTTGAATGAGCTACTAATATGGCGCACCCACCATTGTAACTCAATCTTAGCTTTAGAAGGCAGCCGCATTGGTCTGTCGAAATGACCGGCGTTCCGCTTTAACGCGGAGATCTTGGCTCTTTGCAAATTTTGATAATGCAAAGGCCCGTATTGGGCTGCTGGAAACAATGCTACGATTTTGCCAATCACCTTAGCTGTTTGTCTAATTGATGGTATACTGGCGCAGGCTAAAGCCTGACACGCTTGGGTGACATCCCCAACCTTGTTAGCCGGTATGGTGGCCCTCATGCGATTGGAATCCACCGTAAACCCGAGATAATCCATAACCTGGGAAGGGCAGAACTTCGACTTGTCTGGATGGACAATAAACCCCAGCTGCTGAAAAATTCCGACAGTGGCTGAGACTGCCCGTTCAGCCGACTCCAGGGTATTGCCAACAATCAGTATATCATCCAAATAGGCCATCACGATATGATGCTGCTTCCGTAACTGGGCCATGATGGGTTTCAGTAATTTGGTAAATAATCTAGGGGCTGTAGTAAGCCCATTTGGCAAAGCCCTGTATTGCCAGAGCTGACCCATCCAGACAAATTTTAAGAACTTCCTGTGATGTTTCCGAATGGATACAGAATAGTACGCATCTTTTAAATCAATGCATGCCATAAAGCAGCCATGCAAAATCAATGACTTGGCTGTCTCAAAAGTATCCATTTTGAAATGGGTGTATGTTACAAAAGTATTCAAATGGGTCAGATCAATAATCACTCGGCAGCCTCCATCCTTCTTAGGCCTAGTAAATATATTTGAGACAAATTCAATTGGTTCGTGCATAGCTTTTTCTATCACGCCTTTTTCTTCTAACCTTAAGATCTCAGCATAGCCTGCTGCCTGTTCAACGGCAGACAGCGTAAACGTCCGATTAGGCATATGCTGGGATGGAGGAATGTCCCCGTTAATAAACTCAATCTCATGACCCCGAATACTTTGCAAAACAAATTCATCGGAAGTGATAGTTTCCCATGCCCCCAAAAAGAATCGAAGGCGCCCACCAACATGTGAAGTTAAATGCACAGATAAGTGAAGACCAGACCGCCTTACCTCCCTGGTTACCGGCGGTCCCTGACATGTTTGGGTGGTCGTGGAGGTGCTGGGTTGGACTGGGACTGCGGTGTCCTCATCTTCCACTGGGGCCGCTGCGGGCCTTGCCCTAAAAAAGCCCGCTGCTGCTGGGGCTGTTGATAGCGAGGCGGAGCTGGAGGATAGGTCCTCGTCGATGTGGCCACAGGGCCTCGCGGCCGAACAAATGGAGCTTTCGGGGCCGACGGTCTGGGGGCGATCTGCGACCGCATAAGTCCCACCGTTTTGGCATACTCATCGAGCTCCTTGACCCTCTTCGGGAGGTCTTCCCCGAAGAGCTGTCGGGGCGGCGGTGGAGGCGGCGCCTTGCACAATCCAGCAAACTTTGGGTTTAGCGTGGGGCGGATGCTGCTTTTTCTGAAAGCATTGATTTCATGCTGCGTGGCACATAATAGCGCCAGCGCATCCTCCTGCTCCAGATTGAGGTCTTCACCATCTACCGACCGCACAAACGCGGTAATACCGGCCATGAGGAGCCTCAGGATCCGTTGGAGTTTTAACTCCTGGGTTCGGATAGCCGTCCCGATGTTGCCCCATATTGGCGTATTGACCACAGGCACGTTGAGGGAGTTGCAGTTGGAAGGGGCCTTATGCCGATTGATGGCCTGAGAGAGAACTTCCTCCTGGAGCTGGTGGTTGGTGAGGAAGTCCACGGTGGCAGCCAGTTTGGGGTTGAGAGGAAGCCCTGTTGTGTGTGGAGCAGCAAATTTCGCCGCCACGTCCAGGAGTTCTTCCGGCGGTACTTCCGAGGGAACCGGTGTAGGGTCGGCAAATTCTTCCTCTTCTGGCTGTTCCAGGCTGGCTATGGAGACCGGTGATGCTTCCCTGTGCCTGTTGATGCTGGATGCTTCCTGCTGTTGGTTGTGGAGCAGGAGCTCCAGTAGCCGCTCCATGCGGTCAATACGCCCTTCACCCTGAACACTCGGGCGGTCGGAGTCCTCAGGCTCGGAAACACTGCCGAGGCTCCTATCATCGGCCCGCACCTCGTCGAGGTGAACCCGGTGCCGGTATTTGTCGCTGCCAGCCGCCGCAGCGAAGCTGAGCGATTCCCGCGCGGGAGGTGTGTTCAACCGCCTCCGTTTGGCGGGACCTGATGCCGCTGCCACTGAGGGCAAATGTGGCGGGGAGTCGGCACCAGACTCAGCATGGAGACCCGACGCCCGCGCGGGCTTGCCGGCTGCCCACGTCGTGGACTTTGCCGACGCATGGTCTCGTCCTCCCATCCATGGGGGACTCGGCGACCGTGGCGGGACCCCACCCAAATGACCCGTCCCGGCGTCGGTGAGTGGGGGGTCGACACTGGACCTCACAGTGGACCTGGGTCCCGCCTTTGAACCAGTCCGCTGCTTGGCGGCAGGTGATGCCTTTGCCCCTGAAGGGTGAGGCTTCCGGGCTCCATCCCTCCCCCTTCTCTGAGGGCTGAGGGAGAAGGGCCGTGCAGCCGCACGCGAGCCCTTGCCCAAGGCCGCCAACGGGCCCGTTGGCGACCTGAATGCTGAAGCAGGGTCCACCTGCTCTGGCGGCACACCGCAGTCCTGCTCCTCGAACTCATCCCCGGAGCTGCGGTGTGGCAGCGGGTCCGGTCCTGCAGTAACAGGGCTGCCCGGTTTCCCCGCCTTCCTCCCGGCCTGTTTCACAGGTGCAGCCGATGATGAGGGCTCCGGGACAGATGGCCGGCGACTCCGGACGGACGTCCTGCGGCCTTTCAAACTCCCGTCCATGCCCTTGCTGAAAGAGAAAAACACTACCAGCAAGGACCAACCAACTTAAGGTTAGTATAACTTACCTTAGCGGTCCCTTATGAAGGACTGGCGGGGAGCGCACCCCACTGCCAGCCGTCGGCAGCAATGCGTTGCGATAATATGTCTGCGCATGCGTGCTGGCGGGTTCTTCACGAAGTCACTCACGTGACTCCGAAATGAAATTCCACAGATTCTTCACTGCCTGCTGTACCTGAATGCTTACTTTCAGTGACTGATGTACAAGGACACCCAGGTCTCATCACACTTCCCCTTTTCCTAATCTGACACCATTCAGATAATAATCTGCCTTTTGTTCTTCCCACCAAAATGGATAACCTCACATTTATCCACATTATACTGCACCTGCCATGCATCTGTCCACTCATTCAACCTATCACCATTCTGCCTCACACCATCCTCATCGCAGCTCACACTGCCACCCAGCTTTGTGTTTAATTCCTTTGTTTAAATTGTTAATATATATTGTAAATAACTTGGGTCCCAGCACACAGTCTTACGGCACCCCACTGGTCACTGCTTTGTCATTAGACATCATTGTTAATTCTTCACTGCCCTATGAAATGGGCTAAAGGTTTCTCAATTCAGGAACAATTACAGATGTACCATTAATAATGGGTTTGCCAACAATGTCAACATCCCATGAACAAATACATTGTAAGAAACACAAAGTCCATGCAAGTCTCGCCAGGTGTGTGTATTGATCAGTTATATTGAGAATCACCAACCATATCGAAGTGCTCTAAATAACACATTGTACATTTTGCCACCATCTAATTATACTTTACAAGACTCACAGGAAAGAAAGTTCCTTCAAAAAACATAATGGCATTGTGGGGTCATGAGGTTTGGATGCATGGAAGAGGAATGTTTGGAGTATGTCAGGGATTGTTTCTTGGAGTAACATGTTACAGAACCTATTTAGGAACAGGCTATTTTAGACATTCATGTGCAATGAAGTAGAATAATGTGTGTGTACAGGTGCAACAGCCCTTAAAGGTTTTTCTCATATTTTCACTGGAAAGCTATCCAAGAGGATCAGATACCATGTTAGACTGACTAAGATGGCCTTAAATGGCAGTGAATCATGACACCCTTCCTTGTTCACCATTTGCAACCACACAGTTCAGATGTGGCTGTTCTCAATCTTATTGGACATTCTAACAGGGGTTATATTTTTTCAGAAAGTAATTGTCTCTACTCTCAATTCAAAATTACATCCTCATTTTTTTTGGTTTTGCATGTTTCTTCTGCTAACTGCCATTGTTCTTTTACTGAAATTGTTTGGAACGGTGCTTTAGTGATTGAGAAAGTCTTGCATCTGTTAATTTTCCAAACGGAGATCTTCCTATATTCACCAGGGGCAACCTTACTCGCGAGCATTTTATAGTCTTATGATGAAATGTTTCTGTTTTCTTCCACTGTGTCCCCAAAACAAACAATAAATGTCAGATGTACGTGAAGACCAAGTTGCCTCGATTATGAAATTTGGAAGTTGGCAACCTATAGCAGATTGCTAGGCTCTGTAATAGCATATACATACGATCTTTTGGGAATAAAATGGAAGCTATCAGATTTGAAAACTGCACCAACCAGAATATTAATCATGCCAACATTGCATAGGTTTAATGACTTCCCAAAGCAACATCTGCTATGATAAACTCAATGCTGGTTAACACTCCAACAGCTGAATGATTAATAGGTATGTAGAAAATTAAAATTATTCCCAAAAATTGTCTAATGTCGATCTCCCAGTTGCTAAACACTTTAACTCTCCCTCCCATTCCCACACTGACCTTTCTGTCCTGTGCCGCCTCCATTGCCAGAGCAAATTGGAGGAGAAGCTCCTCATATTTTTCTTGGGCAGCTTACACCCCAGCAGTATGAATATTGGCATCTCTAACTGTAAGTAGCCCTTTCCTTCCCTATCGCTCCATCCCTCCCCCCTTCCCAGTTCTCCGACTAGTCTAACTGTCCTCATTTACATTTTATCTGTTTGCTTTGTTGTTACCTTTTCCTAGTTAACAATGATCTATTCTACATTTTCCTTGACCTCCACCTCCTTTGTCTCATATTGACAACTTACACTTCCTTATCTCTGTTTCTCCCTCTCCCCTGGCTCAGTCCGAATAAGGGTCTCGACCCGAAATATCACCCATGCAATCAAGGTAGCAGCAAAGCCAAAGTGGGATCAACAAAGCCAAAGAAAATTAATATCTTTGCTTCTCTAAAGAATTATATATGTTTGCTTAATTATTGTTTGCAATAAAATTGTTACTAAATATTGAATAATAAATGTTATTGATTGGAATGTCTTTTTTTTAAAATTGCCTTTAATGAGGCCTGTGGCAAAAGAGATAACAAGGAGCAATAATTTGTTTTGATTATTGCTTCTGTAGGACAAAATATTCGACAAGATAACCTCTTTATTTTCCAGCCCATAGCCTCTACACTTACTATATACTATTCTCTACACTTTGGCAATTTAAGTGCCCACTTACACCCATTTTAAATGCTGTCAGCAACTTCGCTTTCACTATCGCTTTTTCAGTGCATTCCATCATTCTCCAGTGAAAAGGTTCCCCTTAGACCCCCTCTAAAACACTTACCCCTCAACCTAAATCAACGTCCTCTTGTTTTAGACATAAAATGGTGGAGTAACTCAACAGACAGGCAGCATCTCTGGAGAGAAGGAATGGGTGATGTTTCAGTCGAGACCCTTCTTCAGACTCCTCTTCTTTTATTCATCTCCGATGTGGAAGGGTTTCCCACAGTCTTGCATATCTATACCCCATAATTATTTTATATCGAAGTCTCGTGAGACACTACGTGAAGAACCCCGCCAGCCTGCATGCGCGTCAATATGTCAACGCATGGCGCGGGATTTGGAGCAGTTCGAAACTGCTCTGGCAGGTAGGACAATTTTGTTTCAGGAACGGGCCGATGCTCCAAAAATAGGTGCAGCGGGCCCGGAGAGGCTGACAGGCGCAGCCCGTGCAGCTACTGCTGTTGGAGCTCCGAACGGGAGCAGGCGGCCGGACTTTGTGAAGTCGCCGGTGAGGCTCCGAATGGGAGCAGGCGGCCGATCTTCGTAAAACTTGCAGTACTGGCAGGCGTGACCTGTCCAGTGAGTCCCGCTGAGGCTCCAAAGGAGCAGCTGGGAGTCAGCTCTAGCAAGGCTCCAAAAAAGGCAGAAGGCTGCAGGGGCAGCCTGTCAAATTAAGCTCTGAGTATTGGCAGGCGCGGCCTGTTCTGTGAGCTTCGCTAAGGCTCTGAAAGAGAAGGAGGGCCACAGGAGCAGCCTGTAGAATCAGCCTTGGAGTAATGGCAGGTGCGGCCTGTCTATGAGCTCTGCTAGGCTCCAAAGGAGCAGAATGGGCCGAAGGAGCGCCCTATCTAACCAGGGCTGGGAGTAACTGGTAGCGTGCCCTGCACAGTAAGCTCCAGCAAGGAACCAAAGAGGCTTTAGGCCAAGGGAGCAGTCTGTCCCATTGGACTCAGAAATGCTGGCAGGTGTTGTCTTGCACAGCAATGTCGCTTTTGAGCTCCGGAAGGGAGCTGTTTGGCAAGTGTTGGGCTAAAGATGTGGTCAGACTTGGTCTGCAATGGAACTTGGCTGAAGCTCCAATAAGGAGGGCAACCAGGAATCAGAGATGCTGGCAGGTAAGGGTTTTTGTTTCAGGAACAGACCGTTTGCTCCGAAAATAAGTGCAGCGGGCCCAGAGAAGCTGGCACAGCCTGTGCAGCTATCGCCGTGGAGGCTCCGAAAAGGAGCAGGCGGCTGGAATCAATACGCTGACGGCTCGGCCGGCGCAGCTCTGGCCGTGGAGGCTCCGTAAAGGAGCAGGCGGCCGCATTCGATAGGCTGACTGGCTCGGTCAGTGCAGGTACCACCGTTAAGTCTCCGAGAGGGAGCACATGGCCGGTTCAGTAAGCTGGCGGCATGGCTGGTGCAGCTACCACCATTGTGGCTCACCGCCATTTTGGGGCTCCGAGGGAACAGGTGACTGGTCGCGGAGAGATGACGGGTGCGGCCCATATAGGCACCTCTGTTGAGGCTCAAAAAGGGAGCCAGCCAGATTCCTGTAGGATGCAACACCTGGCTCAGGGTTGCATTAGATTCCTCCCTTCTAGACTCCAGAGGTTCCAGAAGGGAGCAAACCCGGACTCGGAGTCATTAGCAGGCAAGATCTATCAAGTGAGCATATAATAGAATTGTGCTCCTGGCTCTTGAGACAATTACAGGCTGCTCCAGTCAGTTGCCTGTGGAAGCAACACCTGGCTCAGGGTTGCATTATATATCTCCCGCTCAGAAGAAGGGAAGCAATACCTGGCTCAGGTTTACTTTACAATATCTCCCACTCAGGAGAGCAAATGCAACACCTGGTTCAGGGTTGTGTTATTTTAGCTCCCGCTCAGTAGAGGGGAGTGCTGGAGATTATTACATAAGTAACTCCGACTATGGCGATATCAGCAAGGAATTCAAATCCCCTGAACTTATGGGGGATATGCTGCAGTTTAATCATATGAAGGAGTTCTGTCTCTTGTCACATAATTTACCATCCCTTCGGTGATCGGAGATCCACTGGAGAAGATCTGGCTAAGAGCATCAGTGATTTAACTCCTCATCAGGTAAGGAGGGGTATATGCTGGATATGGCTGGGAAATATGCCAGATCAGATGAACGGCCTGACTTTGGATGTTCCAAATGTCAATCTCACCATTTGGGACATCTCAGTGGTGATACGTGGGCAAAGAATTAAAATTTCAGCATACCCAAAGACTGTTCACTGATGTCATTTCTGCCTTTGCAAGGGCAGTAGATGGGTTCTGCTTTTGGTAGTGCAGAAGATGCAATAGCACTTCTATGCAATATGCAGTTGGAGCTAAATTGCCTTTGCAAAAGGCTATAAGGCCTGAGGTAATTCCTAAAAATTTGCTCATTTATGCAGGGCCAATAACATGCAGCCTGCAAAGCATCTCTTCGGAGTGGACTTATGTTAGCAAATTTAAGACCTGCAGGAAGAACTTTAGGCGGCTGCAGGGGTGGTAGAACCATCCTATGTGGGTAAGGCTTCAGTATTCTGGGGCATACCACCTCTATATATAACTAACAGCAGGAAACGTTACTCTGAGGCTGGTTGGAACACCAGGCCTACTCAATTCAGACCTAGCCAGAGGCTATTTTAGGCCCAGGGCCATCACGCTCACCTTGGTGAAGACAATGTGTTGCGCACACTGGTGACTGAGATAGGTCGTTCCAGGCAGAGGACTGCGGCAGCAACTCCTGGTTCAGGGTTGCATTATGATATTTTCCACCCTGAGGGTGACTGTGAGGAGTTGACGGGGAACTCACAACAAGTGGATGCTATGCTTCAATTCCAATCGTATAAGGATCTGGTGTATGCTCTGATTCTGTCAGACACTGGAGGTTTGTAGGTTAATGCCATCAGTTGAGGCAAAATCAAAGTCGATAGGCTTTAACCCCAGAAAGTTTTGAGAATTCTCAGGGGAATAAAAATGTAGTATGCCAAATCAGGTTAGGATTTGGCTAGTCTGATTATGTGTTTGGTTAACCAGTTTAAGATGGATAATTGTCATTCAGCAATATAGCTGATTCAGAGGATTTAGAGCCTCGAGTGATCTTGAACATGCATATTCCCATATTTCCATATTTCCATATCAATACACAAGAGGCACAGATATATTTGGTGTTTTGAGGACAAAGCCAGTGGTGGAAATTTTAGGCTCTACCTAGGGGTTGTCTTCAGGCCTAGGCTACTTACAAAGATTCTAAAGTTATGCTGCTCTACTTAGATCTGAAGGGCATTGTATCATGGAGTTTATAAACAACATGCTTTTGTAGCAGATAAGACTCAGGGGTTTTATCAGAATATACCTCTTACAATAATTAAAGATGAGGCAACATGAATTTTAATATGCCAATTTAGCCTACTCATCCAGGGCTTCCATTGTAAAAAAAGGCGGCTGAAAGAAGCTCCCAATTACTCGAAGGCTCGAGTGGTGACCAGTTCAGCCGATTTCTTGTGTAGCTAGCTCTGCATGGTTGTATGGGCAGTTTGGAATGTGAGCTACTTTTAAACAGAAGTAGCAGAGGTTTGTGGTTCTTTCAGTTTGGGCTTAGAGAAGCGATTATGCTGTAGCACAATTGACACTGCTCGTGCTGCTTGATCATTGTATCTAGTACTATAAGTGGGACAATAAATGATTGATTATTCACCCACTGTTGACTAAGGTTATGGAAGGTGTCTTTTATATGAACACTCTAAAGCCGAGACTCAAAGTAGCGTAGAATGTGGATCATTATAAATTATTATGCAGATATTGTGTATTCCTAATGATGGAGCAGTATCTTTTAAGTTAATTATGCTTTTGGCAACTGATTTCAGCACAAAGAACACAGTCTTTATTCAATCTCCAACTGGATCTCTGGGTCATATTTGACAAAAGGATAAGCTTTTATGAATTAACTCATAAATCAAACGGGCATGGTTGGGTAAGTTGGAGTTGACAGCATACCCACCAGATCGGAGATTGGGGGTGTTGATTATGTAAAAAGGTACACTGAGATCTGATTTAATTTAATTTATTGTCATTGTCTTCAATGAAGAGACAACAAAATTATTTTTCCATGACAGTCATTCACAAAAAATAAAATAAAAAAAACACAAAACACAGAACACAGTAGTCCACAACACAAACATCCCCGCAGCAGCACCAAAGTTCCCCACTGTGAGGGAAGGAACCAAAGTCCAGTCAACCTCCTTGCCGATGTTCCCCAATGTTCACCGTTATGAAGTGAGGGACTACTTGCCCTCCACTCCCAACCCTGAATCTCATAAAGATCATTCGGTAAGACAAGCGTTATTAATCTTTCTATAATTTAAGTTTGTGCAAGTGGTCTGTGGTTTCATATAGTTGCTTTGAAGATTGACGCGCATGCGGCCTGGGGTAGTCTTCACGTAGTCCCTCACTTCAACTTCTCATAAAATAAAGATCAAACTTGAAATAGTAAGTTCTCGTTTAATCTTTCTATTTTATATACCTCAATCATGTCTCTTCTTAATGTCCTCTGTCCCAGGGAAAAAATAGGTAGCCTCCCCTGTCTTTCCTCGTAATTGAAACACGTCGTCCCAGCCAACATCCTGGTGAATCTGCTCTGCTCCCTTTCCGTTGCTACTGCATCTTTCCCAAAGTGTGGTGAGCATAACTGCATGAAAACCCCAGCAGACATCTGGCCAATGTGATATAAAGTTGAAGCATAACTTTGTTACTCCTCTATTCCATGCCCTGCCTATCGAAGGCCAGCATCCCATCTGGCTTTTTTACCATATATCTACATGCTTTGCCACCTTTAAGAATATTTGGAACAGCACGCTAAGGTTCCTCTATTCCACAAATTACTAATTTCACTGTTGCCATTGGGAAGGAGCCTGAAATCTGTAACATCCAGGTTTAGGAACAGCTGCTTCCCCACAGCCATCAGGCTATTAAACACAACATCGAATAAGCTCTGAACAATAATAGTCTATTATTATTATTATTGCACTATATCTGTTTATTTATTGTGTATATATGGTCTATGGTCTATAGACACACTGAACTTTTATCTTCAATTTTGTATTATGTTTACATATTCTGTTGTGCTGCAGCAAGTAAGAATTTCATTGTCCTATCTGGGACACATGACAATAAAACTCTTTTGACTCTGACCCCAACATGTCCTAGCCTCAATAAAACTCCCAAAATGCATTGCCACACATATATCAGGATTCATCTCCATCTGCCATTTCTCAGTTCATTCCACCAACATATCAATATCACCCTGCAGCCTAAGAATACAATGGTCTTGATCTGAAACGTCGACTGACCATTTCCCTCCACTGGTGCCGTCTGATTCACTATTTCTCCGGCAGTTTGTTCTTTGCTCCAGATTCCAGCATTCAGGTTTCAGCATATGCAATCTCTTCGGCTCCACCAATTTTTGCATCATCTGTCAAATTACTATGCCCCGCACATACACATACACGTATGTTACAAACAGCAAGCGTCCCAGCACCGATCCCTGTAGGACACCACCAATCACAAAAACAGCTCTCTACCATCACTATCAATCTCCTATTGTCATGCCAATTTTGAATAACAGTTGACAAAATGCCCTGGATCCCATGTGTCCTTTTGGACCAGTCTCCCCGCATGGGATCTTGTCGAAGCCCTTACTAAAGTCCATGTAAATCACATCTACTGCACTGCCCTTATCGATACACTAGGTTATGTCTGTTATAATAAACCATTGGTTGGCATTGACTTCAGGTGAATGAATCTTTCTTCCTTGTTTCATATGTGCAGCCACAGCAAAATAAAGATACAGAATTCTTTGTTTGTAAATTTGCAAATGACAAACAAAATTGGTGGTATAGTGGACCAAAGGAAGGATATCTAAGTTTACAACAGGATCTAGATCAGTTGGGTAGATGGAGCAAGCAATGGCAAATGGAATTTAACTCTGACAAGTGTGACGTGTTGCACTGTTGTATTTCAAACTAGAGCAGGATGTACACGGTAAATAGAAAAGTCCTCGAGAGTGTTGCAGAATAGGGAGATCTTGGAGTACTGGTTCCCTCAAAGTGGCGGGTCAGGTGGTTAGTGTGGTGAGGAAGATGGTGCTTGGCATGCGGTCCTTCATTGGGAGAGGTATTGCGTACAACTGTTGGCACATCATTATTCAGTTGTACAATCATTGGTGAGATCACGCTTAGAAGAATGTGTGCAGTTCTGGTTGGCCACCTATAGAAAGAATGTCATTAAGTTGGAAAAGGTGCTGAAGAGATTTCCTACAATGTTACCTGGACTTGCACACTTAAGTTATAGGAAGAGGTTGAACAGGCTGAGATTCTTTTCTTTGGAGAGAGTTGGAGATTGTAGGATGACCACACTGAATACAAATCCATGAAGGGCATGGATAAAGTAAATGCACACAGTCTTTGAAAACTCGATGGCATGTGCTTAAGGTGAGAAGAGAGAGATTTAAAAGGGACCTTAGGGGCAATGTTTTCATTCAGAGAGTAGTCCATTACTGGAATGAGCTGCCACAGGAAACTATAGAAGCAGATACAATTACGACTTTTGAAAGATATTTGGATAGGAAGGGTTGAGAGGACAATCGGCCAAATGTAGTCAAATGAGATTTGTCCCGAATGCTATCTTAATCTGCATTAAGGCAACGTAGGCCAAAGGGCCTGTTTCTATGCTGTATATCTCTATTGTCCTATGATTCTGTACAACTAAGCAGCTCCAAAATAAAAAAAATAGCAGGCATAGGTGTACACCGCCACAAGAAAGGCCTCTGGTAACTGTGTGCAATTGTAAGACATACAGTAAACACAAGGAACTGAAGATGCACATTTACAAAAATGAAATTATGCACAACATTTTAAAGTACCCGCGGCCATTTTCTGAAAATGATATTTCCAATCACCTGATGATAAAAATGCATGATCAAGGCACTAACTCAATCCACTGATTTATTTCGAATAACAAAAGAAAATCAGTCTGACATGCTTACAATGTCTGCACACCTATTCGGGAAAAGTAAAGGCAAGTTTGCCCAATTCTACTTCAAGAAGCAAACAGATAGAAAACATGTTCATTCAAAGGCTAAAACAACTGTCTAGAAAGCAAGCAGACAATATGCACAGATCCATTGACAAGACCTGTGCAAAGTGATTAGATGTTTTAAAAGATACCGATTTCATGAGACCAATGAAACAATCAGCAAGGCATTTGGTTCAACTTGTAGTCTGTAAAGCTCAAAGCAAGGATTCTACTTTCCTGATTGGAAAACAAGTACAATTTGGTGAATTTATATGAAAATAATTTAACTTAAATGAAGTCATTTTCTGTGATGCTGCCACAGTTAGGACTTACGATTCAACATTGTGATTCTGGAGAGAATCCGCCCAAATTCAGTGTTGGATACATTGGCTGGGACTTGCTCAAGGCCATTGGCAGAAGGTTATGTTCTATGGACAAGAACATAAATAGCAAAACTATGCCTCAAGGTTGGGGTGCTACTGATACCAGATCTAGTTGTGGAGGCAGATGGGATATGCTTGAGGCACAGATTCTCCAATCACATGGAATAAATTATTTTAAACTGTTAGGAGCGTTCTATGGGCTCAAAGCTTATTGTACCACTAAGCATCACTTACATGTTCAGTTATAGATTGACACCACAGCAGTGGAGTATGTCAATGATATGGGTGGAATCAAGTCGAAATCATGTGATGCATTGGCTAACACTATTTGGCACTGGTGCATAAAAAAGAATATTTGGATTTCAGATGTCTACTTGCCAGGCAGACTCAAAACGGTGGCAGACAACAGGTCACGCAAATTGAACGACAACACTGAGTGGATGTTGAATCGTGAAGTATTTGGTGAAATTGTCCTTCGGTATGTAATACCAGGTATCGATTTGTTTGCATCCAGACTTAATCACCAGATACCGAAGTATGTTTCATGCAGGCACGTGCCGTTAGGGTAGGCAAGGTAGGCACTGCCTACCCTGACTAAAATTATAAAATGGTAATTACTAAATATAAATAGTAAAGGCATGGAAGAATTATGCCTATCTAAGAGATCAATCTCTTAGGTAGGCATAATTTTCTGTGCCTTCCATCCACAGCACTTGCAACACGCGAAGGTCTGTGCAGCCCACGTGCCGTCAGCGCTGTTTCAAGCTGTCAATGACAAGCGGGGCTGAAGGCAGGTGAAATTCAGCTTTGAATACTACTACAAAATACTACTTTGCAGTATTGTACATGCACAGCACCCTACTGCGCATGCGCAGTGCTAGTTTCTTGGCGGATTTTTTCAAATATGGATTGCTATTATCTTAAGTGTATCTTAGGAAACAAAGAGAGAAGAATGGAGTTCATGTACTGAAAGATATTTGGATACCATGTACTTAATATGGTAAGTACATTTCTTGGTGCTATATGTTTGTAAATACCGTATTTCCCATGGTGGGGGGGGGGGGGGGTTTCATTTCACAGCGTTTGGGAGTCTGGCCCAGGGTAAAGTTGCGGGGAGGGCAGTAGCGTTGTGAAGGAGGGGATCGGGATCATGCCAGTAAACCACTTGTGACGCTTCTTGCACGGAGCCGCCGCATTGAGGCTGGGGAGGGAAGCAGCTCGGGTGGCTGCGAGTGGCCGCTGGGCCGAACAGCGGAACCGGCCGCCACCTCAGCTCTTTCTGCCACCCCTCGCTCACCTCTGGCATCTCTCCGTCTGAAAACCTCTCTCCTGCCGCACGCCGGCCTCACTCACGTCAGCCGCTTCCAGCAAATCATTGGCTCCAGCAAATTAGTGGTGAAATCATTGGACAAAGTCAGCATGGATTTATGAAAGGTAAATCATGTCTGACGAATCTTGTGGAATTTTTCGAGGATGTAACTAGTAGCGTGGATAGGGGAGAACCAGTGGATGTGGTGTATCTGGACTTCCAGAAGGTTTTCGACAAGGTCCCACATAAGAGATTAGTATGCAAACTTAAAGCATACGGCATTGGGGGTTCAGTATTGATGTGGATAGAGAACTGGCTGGCAAACAGGAAGCAAAGAGTAGGAGTAAACGGGTCCTTTTCACAATGGCAGGCAGTGAATAGTGGGGTTCCGCAAGGCTCAGTGCTGGGACCCCAGCTATTTACAATATACATTAATGATCTGGATGAGGGAATTGAAGGCAATATCTCCAAGTTTGCGGATGACACTAAGCTGGGGGGCAGTGTTAGCTGTGAGGAGGATGCTAGAAGACGGCAAGGTGACTTGGATGGACTGGGTGAGTGGGCAAATGTTTGGCAGATGCAGTATAATGTGGATAAATGTGAGGTTATCCACTTTGGTGGCAAAAACAGGAAAGCAGACTATTATCTAAATGGTGGCCGATTAGGAAAAGGGGAGATGCAGCACGACCTGGGTGTCATGGTACACCAGTCATTTAAAGTAGGCATGCAGGTGCAGCAGGCAGTGAAGAAAGCCAATGGTATGTTAGCTTTCATAGCAAAAGGATTTGAGTATAGGAGCAGGGAGGTTCTACTTCAGTTGTGTAGGGTCTTGGTGAGACCACAGCTGGAGTATTGCGTACAGTTCTGGTCTCCAAATCTGAGGAAGGACATTATTGCCGTAGAGGGAGTGCAGAGAAGGTTCACCAGAATGATTCCTGGGATGTCAGGACTGTCTTATGAAGAAAGACTGGATAGACTCGGTTTATACTCTCTAGAATTTAGGAGATTGAGAGCGGATCTTATAGAAACTTAAAAAATTCTTAAGGGGTTGGACAGGCTAGATGCAGGAAGATTGTTCTTGATGTTGGGGAGGTCCAGGACAAGGGGTCACAGCTTAAGGATAAGGGGGAAATCATTTAGGACCGAGATGAGAAGGACTTTTTTCACACAGAGAGTGGTGGGTCTCTGGAACTCTCTGCCACAGAGGGTAGTTGAGGCCAGTTCATTGGCTATATTTAAGAGGGAGTTAGATGTGGTCCTTGTGGCTAAGGGGATCAGAGGGTATGGAGAGAAGGCAGGTACGGGATACTGAGTTGGATGATCAGCCATGATCATATTGAATGGCGATGCAGGCTCGAACAGGGCTGAATGGCCTACTCCTGCACCCATTTTCTATGTAAATCCTTAAATTCCGACAGCACGATTGAGGTTACTCGGCTGTGGGAATTTAAGGATTTGCTGAAGCGGCTGACATGAGCGAAGTCGGCGAGGAACAGGTGAGAGATGTTCAGACGGGGAGCACTGCCAAAGATGAGCGGGACGGCAGAAGGAGCTGAAGTGGTGGCCAGTTCTGCTGTCGGGTCCCGGCGGCCGCTCGTAGCCACCCGAGCTGCTTCCCACCCCGGCCACAATGCGGTGGCTCCGCATCCGAAACGCCGCAGCAGCGGTGAGTGAGTGAGTTACTGGCATTATCCCGACCTCCTCCTTCTCAACGCTCCCACCCTCCCCGCAAGTTTAACCCCTGGTCAGACTCCCCACACGCTGTGAAAAGAACACTCCCCCAAATTGGTCCCTTAAACAAGTGTTGTCATTAATTAAGATGACAACTAATTCAACTTGTCCCGGTGTGACAATAGACAATAGGTGCAGGAGTAGGTCATTCGGCCCTTTGAGCCAGCACCGCTGCTCCCATTTTTCCCACCATCTCTCCACCTGTCATCACCCTTCACCCCCCACCCATTCAGTAATTCAGAATAAAGGAGACTTGGAAGCCTTGGGTAAATTGAATTGTTACTGTCTTTACAGACCTTTAAAGTCTTCACGGAATCGCTCACGTGACTCCGAATTAAAATAGTAAGATTAAATGAGAACTTACCAGTTTGAAGTTTGATCTTTATTTTATGAGGAGTTACGATGAGTGATTACATGCGCACCGCTCCCAACCCTCATATCATGAAGCTTATCTGGTAGTTCTAGAGTTATAATCTTACTATAATACTTCAATTGTTGTTTTCTGTGATTTCACACCGCTGTTTTGAAGATTGACGTGCATGCCGACTGGCGGGGTTCTTCTTCATGTAATCGCTCATCGTAACTCCTCAAAATAAAGATCAAACTTCAAACTGGTAAGTTCTCGTTTAATCTTACTATTCTAGTCTCTTGCAATTTTGTCAAAAGCATTGTTCACATTTGATGTTGCCAATGTTCCGTGCTACTTGATAGTAACCAAATCCAGCAATGAAATAATTGTTATAAGTTCTGGGGCAGAATTAGGCCATTCAGCCCATCAAGTTCTTTCTGCCATTCAATTAAGGCTGATCTATCTTTCCCCCCCAACCCCATTCTCCTGCCTTCTCCCCTAACTTCTCACACGCTTACTAATCAAGCAGTTTTAGAAATGTTACTATTAATTACCTTGAATAATCTGCAACTTATATGGCTGTCTGCATTTTAATCAAAGCGAAGGAGAAAATGTCAAACCTCAAATATCTTGGGAGAAATGATGCTTAACAGAACCAAGGTACCAGATGTGTTTGAGTCAATGACTCAGCTATTTATTTACAAACTCAAACTGAAGGATTAAAAGAAGTTGGGATTTAAAATTCCAGACGTAACTAATAATGCATACCAATCAGCCGCAATTGACTAATTAAAATAAAAATTGCATCTACCCCCTCACCTCCTAAAAGAACAGGATAATTATAATGGTTGCAATGAGATAATGTTGTGGCAATTGGTGGATGTGGATGCCTCATTTTAACATGCATTTCGATCAGATCGTACCCTCTGCACCAGCCAATTGGTAGACTCATCAAAATGTAGAAGTTAAATCTGATGAGGCATTTCAGACCATGTTATTACTTCGTCTCAGCAGCCATATTCAACACACAGTGCCAGCCTGCCCAGGATCATAAGATGCATAGAAGCGCGAAACCCAGAAGTGCCTTTTACTTCTAAAATTATTACCTGTGTGGCCTGGAAGAGAGGAATTGCATCATCTGTGCAGACAATTGATTGGGTTAATAACTCACTACAGACCTGCTGAACTGTTGTTTAAGAAGGAACTGCAGATGCATGAAAATCGAAGGTAGACAAAAATGCTGGAGAAACTCAGCGGGTGAGGCAACACCTATGGAACGAAGGAAATAGGCAACGTTTCGGGTCGCGACCCTTCTTCAGACTGATGTGAGGGTGGGGGGGCAGAAAGAAGAAAGGAAGAGATGGAGACAGTGGGCTGAGGGAGAGCTGGGGAGGGGAGGAGAAAGCAAGGAGTACTTGAAATTAGTGGTCAATGTTCATACCACTGGCCAAGCGAAATATGAGGTGCTGCTCCTCCAATTTATGGTGGGCCTCACTTTGGCCGTGGAGGAGGCCCAGGACAGAAAGGTCAGATTGGGAGGGGGATTTGAAGAGCTGAGCCACCTGGCAATCAGGTTGGTTATTGCGGACCAAGCGGAGATGTTGGGTGAAGCAATCGCCAAGCCTACGCTTGGTCTCACCGATGTAGAGCAGCTGACACCTAGAGCAGTGGATGCAATTGATGAGGTTGGAGGAGGTGCAGGTGAACCTCTGCCGCAGCTGGAAAGACTGCTTGTGTCCTTGAATGGAGTCAAGGGGGGAGGTAAAGCAACAAGTGTAGCATTTTCTGCGGTTGCAAGGGAACGTGCCAGGAGAGGGGATGGTTTGGGTGGGACGGGACAAATTGACCAGGGAGTTATGGAGGGAGCGGTATCTGCGGAAAGCGGACAGGGGAGGAGATGGGAAGATGTGGCCAGTGGTGGGATCTCGTTGGAGGTGGCAAAAATGTCGGAGGATTATTTGTTGTATGCGACGGCTGGTGGGGTGCAAGGTGAGGACAAGGGGTCTCTGCCCTTGTTACGAGTGGGGGGATGGGGAGTGAGAACAGAGTTACGGGGTATAGAAGAGACCCTGGTGAGAGCCTCATCTATAGTAGAAGAGGGGAACCCCCGTTCCCTAAAGAATGAGGACATATCCAATGCCCTGGTGTGGAGCACCTCATCCTGGGTGCGGATGCGGCGTAGAGGGAGGAATTGGGAGTAGAGTCTTTACAGGAAGCAAGGTGGGAAGTAGTGTAACCCAGATAGCCATGGGAGTCAGTGGGTTTATAGTAGACGTCGGTCAGTAGTCTATCACCTACGATGGACATAGTGAGGTCTAGAAATGGTAAGGAAACGTCGGAAATGGTCCAGGTGTATTTGAGTGCCGGATGGAAGTTAGTGGTGAAATGGATGAAGTCAGTGAGTTGTGTATATGTTGAGGAGGTAGCACCAATGCAGTCATCGATGTAGTGGTGGTAGAGTTTCTGGTAGGACCATGGTACGCCTCGAACAAAGATTGATTGACGTACCCTACAAAGAGGCAGGCATAGCTAGTGCCCATGTTCGTGCCCATAGCTACGCCTTGTATTTGGAGGAAATGGGAGGAGTCAAATGAAAATTGTTAAGGGTAAGAACCAGCTCTGCTAGGTGGAGGAGAGTATCAGTAGACGGCTGAACTGTTGTCCTCTGTTGAATATGAACTGAAATTCCAAGTATGGCACCATCTCAAGCAGCAGCCAAACCAAGCTTCAGAGGTTCCTCATAGATATAGTTTTTCTTGCATTTAGTTCTTTCCCTTGCATTTGCTTGGTGTTTATTCCCTGTATAATTGCTGATAAGTTTTAAAACATTTCTGATGCTTTGTAAAAACTGTAACAATATTCCATCGCTGCATTTAGTTTTAAGTGCACATGCACTTACTTTTGAAAATGTATCCAGGTTTTCTGCATGCTCAATGAGATTAAAACTGCACTAGAAATAAGTGTCAATTATTCAAATCGAAGCCAGAAACGATGAACTGCCTTTGATTTTTTTTTCTCCATAAGTGTACTTTATTCATAAAATTCACAATTATGCAATGCAGGACATACATCTCTCAACATTCATTTTCACTTTTACCAACACAACAATATATTTACCTACCATATTTATATTATGTTAACATGACATAGTTTTTCATTCCCAAGCATTACACCAGCAAATATTTCAGGTTTTATTACTAATCATTCCAGTATCCTGGGGCAGGGAAACTTTAAACATTGGTTTTCCCCATACAATTCCCATAGAGGTTTGGAGGCATCTGTACCAAGCTACCGTGCACTGTCCAGGGCGATGTCCCACACCTGTTAACATACAAAATAGTGAAAGGCTTGGATAGAGTGGATGTGGAGAGGATGCTTCCACTTGTGGGGGAGTCGAGGACTAGAGGTCATAGCCTCAGAATTAAAGGACGTTCTTTTAGGAAGAAGATGAGGAGATATTTCATTAGTCAGAGGGTGGTGTGTCTGTAGAATTCTTTGCCACAGAATGCTGTGGAGGCCAAGTCAGTGGATATTTTTGAAGGCAGAGATAGATTCCTGATTAGAACAGGTGCCAGAGGTTATGGGGAGAAGGCGGGAGAATGGGGTAAGGAGGGAGAGAAATATCAGCTATGATTGAATGGCAGAGTAGACTTGATGGGCCAAATGGCCTAATTCTACTCCCATCACTTATGACCTTATCACCTTATGAATATACCAGTACACAATAGTCAATTGTGTACAGCTTCTTGAAATGGAAGAACAGCAGGATTTTGGTGAAAGACTTACTTTGGCCTGTCCAAGTTTAGTTTAGTTTATTGTTGTTATGTGCATCGTGATACAATGAAAAGATTTTATTTGCATGCTATGAGGTAAGAAAAAGACTATACATGTCTACTTGACTATACCTGACTATACATAAAGTTGATATAACAGCAGTAGCCAATGTTTATCTCTGTATGTATGGGAAGAGCCTGCAAAGAGCTTCTTGTTACTCAGTCGCTCGAGATGAATCGGGACAAAGATCACCTCTGTCCCTGTCCAGGCCCTCTTCACAAATACACAGTCCACAAGGTTTGTCTTATCCACACCCAGCCACCATGAGGGCAGGGCATGCTGGGATTGATGCACTGGTGGTACATGAGGGGTCAGAGAAGGGATGCTCTTCTTACCACCAGCCAGGCAAGGTCTAGGCATTTGTTTGGAGATGAGACAATCTATCAAATGATTTTAACAGTCTGCATGGAGAACTATCTGACTGCAACCAGGATTTTACAATTATCCTAAAGGTGCTCTTTGATCTACCAGACATTTAGAACATTCTCCTACTGGTTTTAGTTATCAGCAACAGCTTTGAACTGCATTTCACAGTGTTACAAGTATGTTCTCAGTTTGGTTTCTCTTTCACAGACTGCCCTTATTTTATTTTATTTTTTTCATAGAAATTAGGTGCAGGAGTAGGCCATTCGGCCCTTCGAGCCTGCACTGCCATTCAATATGATCATGGCTGATCATCCAACTCAGTATCCTGTACCTGCCTTCTCTCCATACCCTCTGATCCCCTTAGTCACAAGGGCCACATCTAACTCCCTCTTAAATATAGCCAATGAACTGGCCTCAACTACCCTCTGTGGCAGAGAGTTCCAGAGACCCACCACTCTCTGTGTGAAAAAATTCCTTCTCATCTCGGTCCTAAAGGATTTCCCCCTTATCCTTAAGCTGTGACCCCTTGTCCTGGACCTCCCCAACATCGGGAACAATCTTCCTGCATCTAGCCTGTTCAACCCCTTAAGAATCTTGTAAGTTTCTATAAGATCCCCTCTCAATCTCCTAAATTCTAGAGAGTATAAACAGAGTCTATGCAGTCTTTGTTCATAAGACAGTCCTGACATCCCAGGAATCAGTCTGGTGAACTTTCACTGCACTCCCTCTATGGCAATAATGTCCTTCCTCAGATTTGGAGACCAGAACTGTACGCAATACTCCAGGTGTGGCCTCACCAAGACCCTATACAACTGAAGTAGAACCTCCCTGCTCCTATACTCAAATTCTTTTGCTATGAAAGCTAACATACCATTGGCTTTCTTCACTGCCTGCTGTACCTGCATGCCTACTTTCAATGACTGGTGTACCATGACACCCAGGTCGCGCTGCATCTCCCCTTTTCCTAATCGGCCACCATTTAGATAGTAGTCGGTTTTCCTATTTTTGCCACCAAAGTGGATAACCTCACATTTATCCACATTATACTGCATCTGCCAAACATTTGCCCACTCACCCAGCCTATCCAAGTCACCTTGCATTTCATTTCGGAGTCACGTGAGTGACTTCGTGAAGAACCCGCCAGCACGCATGCGCGACATATCGTTGCAACGCGTTGTTGCCGACGGCTGGTGGTGGGGCGCGCTCCCCGTCAGCCCTTCATAAGGGACCCCTAAGGTAAGTGACACTAACCTTAAATTGGTTGGTCCTTGTTGCAAGTCTTTTGTCTTTCAGCAAGGGCATGGAAGGTAGTACCAAAGGCCGTAAGACGTCCGTCCGGAGTCGCCGGCCACCTGTCCCGGAGCCCTCTTCATCGGCTGCACCTGCGAGACAGGCCGGGAAGAAGGCGGGGAAGTCGGGGAGCTCTGTTGCTGCAGGGCCCGACCCGCCGATACACCGCAGCTCCGGTGAGGAATTCGAGGAGCAGGATTGCGGTGTGCCACTGGAGCAGGTAGACCCTGCCTCCGTATGGAGGTCGCCAACGGGCTCGTTGGCCGACCTGGGCAAGGGGTCGTGTGCGGCTGCACGCCCCTTCTCCCTGAGCCCTCGGAGTAGAGGGAGGGATGGAGCCCGGAGGCCTCACCCTTTAGGGGCAAAGGCATCACCTGCCGCTAAAATGCAGACTGGTGTTATGGCGGGACTCAAGTCCACTGGGAGACCTATCAGGACCAGTGTTGACTCCCCAACTACCGAGGCCGGGAAGAGCCACTTGGGAGGAGTCCCGCCACGGTCACCGAGTCCCCCATGGATGGGAGGAAGGGACCGTACGTCGGCTAGGTCCACGATGTGGGCAGCCGGCAAGCCCGCGCGGGCGTCGGGTCACCGTGCTGAGGCATTGGGTGCCGACTCTCCACCGCGTTTGCCCTCCGAGGCAGCGGGATCAGGATCCACCAAAAGAAGGCGGTTGAGCTCACCTCCCGCGCGGGAATCGCTCAGCTTTGCTGCGGCGGCTGGCAGCGACAACTTCTGGCACCGGGTTCACCTCGATGAGGTGCGGGCCGATGAACGGAGCCTCAGCAGTGCACCAGAACATGAGGACCGCCCGAGTGTTCAGGGCGAGGGACGTATTGACCGAATGGAGCGGATGTTGAGCTCCTCTTGCAGAACCAACGGCAGGATGCATCCAGCTCCAAAGGGCACAGGGAGGTTTCGCCATTCTCAACAGGCAGCCTCAGGCAGCCAGAGGAGGAGGACTTTTTAGACCCTACACCAGTTCCATCCGAGGTGCCGCAGGAAGAACTCCTTGACGTGACGGCAAAATTTGCTTCTTCGGAGACATCGGGACTACCCCTCAACCCCAAACTGGCTGCCACCGTGGACTTCCTAACTAACCAGCAACTCCAGGGGGAAGTTCTATCACAGGCCATCAACAGGCATAAAGCCCCAACCAACTGTAACTCCCTCAACGTGCCCACAGTCAATACGCCGATCTGGGGCAACATAGGCACAGCCATCAGGACTCAGGAGATAAAGCTCCAGCGTATCCTGAGGCTGCTTACGGCTGGGATCACCGCGTTCGCGTGGTCGGTGGACGGAGAGGACCTAACCCTAGAGCAGGAGGATGCTCTCGCTCTGCTGTGTGCTACTCAGCATGAAATAAATGCCTGCCGGAAGAGCATCATTCGCCCTACGCTTAACCCAAAATTCGCAGGGTTGTGCAAGGCGCCTCCTACACCACCGCCCAGACAGCTGTTTGGGGAAGACCTCCCGAAGAGGGTCAAGGAGCTGGACGAACACGCCAAAACGGTGGGACTGATGCGGTCTCAGATTGGCCCCAGGCAGGCGGCCAAGAAAGCGCCGTTTATCAGGCCACAAGGCCCTGCCACCAGACCGGCACGTACCTACACCTCAGCTCCGCCTCAATACCAGCAGCCCCAGCAGCCGCGGTCTTTTTTAGGGCAAGGCCCGCAGCGGCCTCCGTGGAAGATGCGGACGCCGCAGCACCAGCCCAACCCAGCACCTCCACGACCCGCCAAACATGTCAGGGACCGCCGGTAACCATGGAGGTAAGGCGGTCTGGTTTTCATGCACCTGTGTGCTTAACTTCACATGTTGGTGGGCGACTACGGTTCTTCACGGGGGCATGGGAAACTATCACTTCAGATAATATCAGATAAGTTTGTCTTACAAAGTATTCAAGGCCATGAAATTGAATTCATTAATGGTAACATTCCTCCATCCCAGCATATGCCCGATCGGAAATTTACGCTGTCTAGCATTGAAAAGGCAGCAGGCTATGCTGAGATCTTAAGATTACAAGAAAAAGGTGTGATAGAAAAAACTATACACGAACCAATTGAATTTGTATCAAACATATTCACCAGGCCCAAGAAGGATGGAGGATGTCGGGTTATTATTGATCTGACCCATTTGAATACCTTTGTAACATATACCCATTTCAAAATGGACACGTTCGAAACAGCCAAGTCATTGATTTCTCATGGCTGCTTTATGGCATGCATTGATTTAAAAGATGCATACTATTCGGTATCCATTCGGAAACACCATAGGAAGTTCTTAAAATTCATCTGGATGGATCAGCTCTGGCAATACAGGGCTTTGCCAAATGGGCTTACCACAGCCCCTAGATTATTTACTAAATTACTTAAACTTATTCTGGCCACGCTACGGAAACAACATCATATAGTGATGGCCTATTTGGATGATATTTTGATTGTGGCAACACCCTGGAGTCAGCTGAACTGGCAGTTTCAGCCACTGTGGCAATTTTTTTCAGGAAATGGGGTTCATTATCCATCCAGATAAGTCAAAGTTCTGCACTTCACAGGTCATGGATTATCTGGGGTTCACGGTGGATTCCAATCGCATGAGGGCCACCATACCGGCTAACAAGGTTGGGGATGTCACCCAAGTATGTAAGGATTTAGTCTGGGCCAGTATACCATCAATTAGACAAACTGCTAAGGTGATTGGCAACATTGTAGCACTGTTTCCAGCGGCTCAATACGGGCCTTTGCATTATCAAAATTTGCAAAGAGCCAAGATCTCAGCGTTAAAACAAAACGCCGGACATTTCGACAGATCAATGCAGCTGCCTCTTAAAGCTAAGATTGAGTTACAATGGTGGGTGGACAATATTAGTGACTCATTTAAACCCATCATTGTGCCCAATCCGATGGTATACTTACAAACCGATGCAAGCTCCCATGGCTGGGGAGCTACGGACAACTATTCTAGTTGCGGGGGCAGATGGGACACCCTTGAATCTACTCTGTTATTATCACAAGGGATAAACTATTTGGAGATGCTTGCAGCATTTCACGGACTTCGAGCTTACTGTTCTAATCTTACTGACGCTCATGTCCGTCTCCAAATAGACAATACCACTGCGGTGGCATATTTAAACCATATGGGTGGTACCAGGTCAATTTCATGTGATGAATTGGCTAATACAATTTGGCTCTGGTGTATTCAACGGAATATTTGGATTTCAGCTACCTATTTACCAGGTGAGCTCAATACTGTGGCGGACACCAGGTCACGCAAGTTCAATGACAACATCGAGTGGATGTTGCATCCTCAAACCTTCGCTAAAGTTACAGCCAAATTTGGTAAACCGGATATCGACCTCTTTGCGTCGCGGTTGAACCATCAGGTACCAACATACGTTTCGTGGGAACCAGATCCTGGGGCAATGGCGATGGATGCATTCTCGCTGGACTGGGGGAAATGGTTCTTCTATGCATTTCCTCCATTTTGCCTCATCAGTCGGGTATTGCAGAAAATCCAGATGGATGCTGCCAAGGGCATTCTTATCATACCCGACTGACCTACGCAGCCATGGTATCCGGTGGTCTTTGAGATGATCAGTCAACCTTGGGTCCTCTTAGAGGGTTGCTCACAATTGGTCACTAACCCTGTGTCAGGGGAACCACATCCCTGCCACAGCTATCTAAACTTGTTGGCTTGCAGGTTCTGAACCGGCCATTACTGCGGTATGGCCTATCACCCAGAACAATGGATACCATCGGAGCGTCATGCCGGGAGTTCACCAGGCGGCAATACCTCTCCCACATCCGAAAATGGGAAACCTACTGCGGCTGCTCCCAAATTACAAATGACGCTGTGTCCATAGCCGACGTATTGGAATTCCTGGCGGGGTTGCACCATGATGAACACTTGAGCTACAGTGCCATCAACAGCGCCAGAAGCGCGCTGTCATTCTACCTCAATGTTGAGGTAGGGTCGAACAGGCTGGTGTCCAGACTCATGCGGGGAATATTCAATTCAAATCAGCCCAGACCACGCTATAATATCACCTGGGATATCGGGAAAGTACTAACCCTGCTCAGGACGTGGTCGCCCATGGAGGGGCTAGAGCTGGACAAACTCACCATGAAGCTGGTGATGTTACTAGCACTGACTTCAGCGCAGAGGGTACAGACACTCCACAAAATCCGGATCGACAGGATGATCTCTACCCCTGCAGAAGTAGTCTTCTTTATAGATGAGCTACTCAAGCAGCATAGACCTGGGTGCACAGGGCTGCAGCTGAAGTTCCCGGCATACCCCGCAGATGCAAGGCTATGTTTAGCCGCCCATATCCATCACTATGTCAAAGTGACGAGAAACATAAGGGGAATGGAGAAATACCTGCTTGTCACTCACAAGAAACCTCACCATTGAGTGACAGTCCAGACGATATCCAGGTGGCTCAGGATCATCTTGGGTAAGTCAGGTATCGACACTAATGTCTTAATCCCATTCCACCAGGGCTGCATCAACGTCGGCGGCGAGGGTCATGGAGGTGCCCATGGACCATATCTTCACCACAGCAGGATGGGCGAATGAAGCCATCTTTCAGCGGTTTTATAACAAGCCTGTTGCCGCTCCTCTACAGTTCGCGGAGGCCGTGCTGAATGCAGGTCAAGAACATGGAGATGTCCCCGAATGAGGGGTTTTTTGGTTTGTTTGTTAATAAATACTATTCTTGTTTTTCAGTACAAGCAGTTTGGACAGTTGTTTACTCCCATCCATCCTTAATAGTGGTGTGTCAGCATGGACGTGGTCCAGGGCGTGCAATCACAGAGCTTTGAAGTCTTCACGAAGTCACTCACATGACTCCGAAATGAAATAGTAAGATTAAACGAGAACTTACCAGTTCAAAGGTTGATCTTTATTTTATGAGGAGTTGCGATGAGGGATTTCGTGCCCTCCGCTCCCAACCCTCGATCATACTCAACTAGTAATTAGAGTCTCTTCAATATTACTATGCCAAGTCATTTCTCTGTGTTGTTCTGTGATTCCACACCGCTACTTTGAAGAATGTCGCGCATGCGTGCTGGCGGGTTCTTCACAAAATCCCTCATCGCAACTCCTCATAAAATAACGATCAACCTTCGAACTGGTAAGTTCTCGTTTAATCTTACTATTCTCCTAGCATCCTCCTCACAGCTAACACTGCCCCCCAGCTTAGTGTCATCCGCAAACTTGGAGATATTGCCTTCAATTCCCTCAACCAGATCATTTATGTATATTGTAAATAGCTGGGGTCCCAGCACTGAGCCTTGCGGTACCCCACTAGTCACTGCCTGCCATTGTGAAAACGACCCGTTTACTCCTACTCTTTGCTTCCTGTTTGCCAGCCAGTTCTCTATCCACATCAATACTGAACCCCCAATGCCATATGCTTTAAGTTTATATACTAATCGCTTATGTGGGACCTTGTCGAAAGCCTTCTGGAAGTCCAGATACACCACATCCACTGGTTCTCCTCCATCCACGCTACTAGTTACATCCTCGAAAAATTCCACAAGATTCGTCAGACATGATTTACCTTTCGTAAATCCATGCTGACTTTGTCCAATGATTTCACCACTTTCCAAATGTGTTGCTATCCCATTTTTAATAACTGACTCTAGCAGTTTCCCCACTACCGATGTTAGACTAACTGGTCTGTAATTCCCCGTTTTCTCTCTCCCCCCCTTCTTAAAAAGAGGGGTTACGTTTGCTACCCGCCAATCCTCAGGAACTACTCCAGAATCTAAAGAGTTTTGAAAGATTATCACTAATGCATCCACTATTTCCAGAGCTACTTCCTTAAGTACTCTGGGATGCAGCCTATCTGGCCCTGGGGATTTATCGGCCTTTAATCCATTCAATTTACCCAACACCACTTCCCGACTAACCTGGATTTCACTCAAGTACTCCTTTGACCTGCGGTCCCCTGCTATTTCCGGCAATTGGTCCGCCATATCCTTGATCCCCATGATCAACTCACCTGTTTCTGACTACAAGGGACCTACATTTGTTTTAACTAGGTCTCTTTCTCTTCACATATCTATAAAAACTTTTGCAGTCAGTTTTTATGTTCCCTGCCAGTTTTCTTTCATAATCTATTTTTCCTTTCCTAATCAAGCCCTTTGTCCTTCTCTGCTGGTCTCTGAATTTCTCCCAGTCCTCTGGTATGCTGCTTTTTCTGGCTACTTTGTACGCATCATCCTTTGCTTTGATACTATCCCTGATTTCCCTTGTTATCCACGGATGCACTACCTTCCCTGATCTATTCTTTTGCCAAATTGGGATGAACAATTTTTGTAGTTCATCCATGCAGTCTTTAAATGTCTTCCATTGCGTATCCACCGTCAACCCTTTTAGAATTGATTGCCAGTCAATCTTGGCCAATTCACGTCTCATACCCTCAAAGTTACCTTTCCTTAAGTTCAGAACCATTGTTTCTGAATTAACAATGTCACTCTCCATCCTAATGAAGAACTCGACCATATTATGGTCACTCTTGCCCAAGGGGGCACGCACAATAAGACTGCTAACTAACCCTTCCTCATTACTCAATACCCAGTCTAAAATAGCCTGCTCTCTCGTTGGTTCCTCTACATGTTGATTTAGATAACTATCCCTCATACTTTCCAAAAAATCCTCTTCCTCAGTGCCCCTGCCAATTTGATTCACCCAATCTATATGTAGATTGAAGTCACCCATTATAACTGTTTTGCCTTTGTCGCACGCATTTCTAATTTCCTGTTTTATACCATCCCCAACTTCACTACTACTATTAGGTGGCCTGTACACAACTCCCACTAGCGTTTTCTGCCCCTTAGTGTTTCATATTAGTGTAACATATTACCATGAAAGCTTGGTAAACACTATAACACCACATTGGTGCTCACAGTGTCAGGACAATCTCTTTGTTCAGAACCTACTCACAATTCAAATTCAAATTCAAATGAGTTTATTGTCATGTGTCCCTGACAGGACAATGAAAATCTTTCATTGCATAGCACAACAGAACATAGAAGGCATTGACTACAATTCTATACATAAATACACCCATGACTTAATAAATTAATAAAGTGCAAATGACAGATGGAGGGATATTAATGTTCAGAGTTCCGAGCCAGGTTTAATAGCCTGATGGCTGTGGGGAAGTAGCTATTCCTAAACCAGGTTGTTGCAGTCTTCAGGCTCCTGTACCTTCTACCCGAAGTTAGCAGGGAGATGAGTGTGTGGCTAGGGTGGTGTGGGTCCTTGATGATGCTGCCAGCCTTTTTGAGGCAGCGACTGTGATAAATCCCCTCGATGGAAGGAAGGTCAGACCCGATGATGGACTGGGCAGTGTTTACTACTTTTTGGTCACATGCTCTGCAACTCAAAATTAAATTGTTCTTCAAATTTTCCAGTTCCATCAAAGGATCTTCAACCTGAAACTTGAAATCCTTTTCTCTCTCTAATGCACAAGTACGCAAGAGGCTACAGAGAGTGAAGGACTCAGGCCACCATCAAAAGCAGCTGCATGCGATGCTTCTACAAGAAGGCAGTATCTTCCCGACTATCCAGGACATGCCCTCTCCTGGCTAATTTCAGACAGGAGATACCGCAGCCTGAAATCCAACACCACCAGGTTTGGGAACAGCTACTTTCCCACAACGATCTAGTTCTTGAACCAACCTGCACAATCCTAATCATACATTGGCAAAGAAACAGTATATATAGACCTCCGATTGCACCACCATGGACTTGTTTATTCTTTGTACTTTGCAGCATGGTCTTGATTTCTTCAAGTTTATTTTCTAATGTAAAATGTGTGTTTTTGTGAGTCTGAGGCAATGGCCTCTGACGTTGGTGCAAGCAAGATTCTTTTAGTGAAGATAGACACAAAAAGCTGGAGTAACTCAGTGGGACAGGCAGCATATCTGGAGAGAAGGATTGGGTGACATTTCAGGTAGAGACCCTTCTTCAGACTAATCAGGGGAAAGGGAAACAAAAGATACAGACGGTGATGTAGAGAATTTTTTATTATTCCTGCACTCACGTGCATATGACAATAAACTCAGTTCAACTTGTTGCCTAACCTACTGGGTGTTTCCAGAGTTTAAGACTAATTAAGTGTTACCTTGCACTTTTTTGTAACCTGTATTTTCCCTGCAACTGAACTACTATAACATTATATTCTGTGCTCTGGTACTTTTCTCCTTGTACTACCTGTTGTACTTGTGTATGGCAAGATTGTACTCATGTATAGTATCATTTGGCTGGATAGCAGGCAAACAAGGCTTTTCAATACAAATGGCAATAATAATCATATACAAAATCATGAGAGGAATAGATCGGGTAAATACATAGTCTTTTGCCCAGAGTAGGGGAATCGAGGTCCAGAGGACGTAGGTTCAAGGTGAAGGAGAAAAGATTTAATAGGATCCGAGGGGTAACCTTTTCACACAAAGGGTGGTGGGTGTATGGAACAAGCTGCCAGAGGAGGCTGGGGCTATCCCATTGTTTAAGAAACAGTTAGACAGGTACATGGATAGGACAGGTTTGGAGGGATAGAAACATAGAAACATAGAAAATAGGTGCAGGAGTAGGCCATTCGGTCCTTCGAGCCTGCACTGCCATTCAATATGATCATGGCTGATCATCCAACTCGGTATCCTGTACCTGCCTTCTCTCCATACCCCTTAGCCACAAGGGTCACATCTAACTCCCTCTTAAATATAGCCAATGAACTGGCCTCAACTACCTTCTGTGGCAGAGAATTCCACAGATTCACCACTCTCTGTGTGAAAAATGATTTCCTCATCTCGGTCCTAAAAGACTTCCCCCTTATCCTTAAACAGTGACCCCTTGTTCTGGACCTCCCCAACATCAGGAACAATCTTTCTGCATCAAGCCTGTCCAACCCCTTAAGAATTTTGTAAGTCTCTGTAAGATCGCCCCTCAATCTTCTAAATTCTAGCGAGTACAAGCTGAGTCCAAGAGAGTACAATCCAGTCTTTCTTCATATGAAAGTCCTGACATCCCAGGAATCAGTCTGGTGAACCTTCTCTGCACTCCCTCTATGGCAAGAATGTCTTTCCTCAGATTAGGAGACCAAACCTGTGCGCAATACTCCAGGTGTGGCCTCACCAAGACCCTGTACAACTGCAGTAGAACCTCCCTGCTCTTGTACTCAAATCCTTTTGCTATTAGACAATCTTTTCAATATGGACCAACCGCAGGCTAGTGGGACTGGTGTAGGTGGGACATTGTTGGCCGGAGTGGGCAAGTTGGGCCGAAGGGCCTGTTTCCACACTGTATCGCTCTATGACTCTATAATCAACCAATACCAATACAAATCCTTCTTGCAATATAGGATGTCATTTATCCTGTGCAAAAATTAAAGAGGTGGAGGAAATCAAAAGGTCAAGCAGCATCTGTGGAGAGAAATGGACAAATGATGCTATGGGTTGGGACCATTCTTCAGACTCATTTATTAATTTATTCAGATGCCATTTATCTTTTCCCATCTCAACGACCTACGGCATCACTTCCTGGTTTGGGAGCTGCAAGGCTTATGAAGAAAAACAACTTAACAGGAGAGTGAAGACAGCCAGTAGGATCATCGGTGCTCCACCCTTTCCTGTTGGAGATCTATCAGAAGCGTAGCATCTGTAAAGCCATCTCCATTATTAAGGACCCACCTCACCCATCACATAACATCTTCTCCATTCTGCCATCTGGGAAGAGGCACAGGAGCATCAGCTGCAGAACCAGCGGGATGCGACACAGCTTCTTCTCACAGGCAATAAGACTGGTTAACTGATTGTGTCCCCTCCCCATACATCATACACCAAATCATCTAACCTCGCCCATACTTTGACAGCTAGGCACCTGTCAAAGCATGCTACTGTTCGGTCAGAATGTCTGTTTTTAGTTCAAATTTTTAGTCCTACTTTTAAATATGTTAATTTTAATTTTTTTTAAGTTGTATGTATTTATTCTGTTTTATTAACTGCACTGATGGGAACTGATTGAGAAACAATTTTTCGTTTCTTCTGTGTATGTAAGTACTCAGTTAAAATGACATTAATGTAAATACAGAAATACTGAATACTCCCTTCACTCCCATCTTATTACCTTGTAGCCTGCCTACTTGTCTCTTACATACATAAATCTGAAAGTGAGGATATCTGTGCCGCTTCCAAATTAAAGTGTGGCTTTATTTTAGTTTAAATGGATTATTTGCTACAGTAAAATAACAGAAATGTAAAAAACAAAACAAAGACCTACTCCTTCTTGAAATACAAAACATTCTTAGGGATAAAATTTCCATCGATATTGAATTGTGGCCAGTTAAATATTTTCAGTTTAAATGACTCAATTGGCAAGACATTAGTAGTCATTAATGGAACATTTCCGTCTCCTTCCATTTAGCAATAAGAATATCATGTTGCCTACTTCTTATTCTGAAATATTCAAAATGTTCCCCTATGTAGTTCCACTCATCCCCTTTAATCACCAAAAAGATAGCGACTCCAGTTATTAAACAGCAGCATTGTTTCTGCCTAGTCTCAGAGAAAGAATAATTGACAATGTTCACAGAATGTTTATCTAATATACATTGGTAACATGGAAGATATAACAGAAGCATTTCAGACTTATCATTTAAACCTTGATCATAACAATTACAGAGTCAGTCTTTGAGGGCAGTGGCCTTCTTTTGCTACCCTGATAACTTAGATTCAACATATCTAATTAATCTGTAGAATTGTCATTACATTTCATTGTGTCATACGCTACAAAATATTTGAGTATTTCATTTTAAGTTCTCTCAGATCCTTGCTACTTGCTGCTCGTATCTGTGCTTTCTGGTCTAAGAAAATTCTTCTCGCTCTCCATCATGATTCTGTACACTTCTATCAGGTCCCCACTTCCTCTTCTGTTGAAGGGAACAAACCCAGCCAATCTATTCTCTCCTCAGAACTGAAACTCCATCCCAGGCAACACCCTAGTGAGTCTCCTCTGCACCCTCCTGTATTCTCTATTGTGCATTCATGTCCTTCCTGTATTTCAGCAGCCTGAACTCCATGCAATCCTTGCCTACTATTAGTCTATTGTTCTTGCACTTCTCTGCCCTTTGCTAATGTTCCTCTGATTGATCCTGCCATCCTACAGCAATTTTGCTTAGTTTCAGTTTCAGTTTAGTTTATTGTCACATCTACAGACGTTCAGTGAAAAGCTTTTGTTGCGGTCTAACCAGTCAATGGAAACCAGTCTGAGGAAGGGTATCGACCCGAAACATCACCCATTCCATCTCTCCAGAGATGCTGCCTGTCCTGCTGAGTTACTACAACATTTTGTGTCTATCAATGGAAAGACAATATATGATTACAATCGAGCTACGCTTACACCAACAGCTGTCAAAATAAGCAAGAACCCCTTGCTTTTTTACCTGAAATTAAATTAAAAACCTGTGCCAGTATTACACCGAAATTGACCAATTCTCATAAACTAATAAGAAACCCAACTTTCTCAGGAGAATAGTAAGATTGAACGAGAACTTACCAAGTTTGAAGGTTGATCTTTATTTCATGAGGAGTTGCGGTGAGGGATTTCGTGAAGAGCCCGCCGGCACGCATGCGCGACATTCTTCAAAGCAGCGGTGTGGAATCACAGAAACAACAACAGAAATGACTTGGCATAGTAAGATTTAAAGAGACTCTGATTACCAGCTGAAGATGATCGAGGGTTGGGAGCGGAGGGCACGAAATCCCTCACCGCAACTCCTCATGAAATAAAGATCAACCTTCAAACTTGGTAAGTTCTCGTTCAATCTTACTATTTCATTTCGGAGTCACGTGAGTGACTTCGTGAAGACTTCAAAGCTTCTGTGATTACACGCCCTGGACAACGTCCATGCGGACACACCACTAGCAAGGATGGATTGGAGTAAACAAGTTGACGAAACGAGGTTATACTGAAACAAAAAGAAGATTTGTTAATAACACAACAAATAACACCCTTTTAATCAGGGACATCCCCACGTTCACACCCGGCGTTCAGCACGGCCTCTGCGAACTGAAGGGGAGCAGCAACAGGCTTATTATAGAATTGCTGGAACACAGCTTCATTCGCCCATCCTGCTGTGGCGAGGATATGGTCCATGGGTACCTCCATGACTCTCGCCGCCGACGTAGATGCAGCCCTGGTGGAGTGGGATGTAAACACATTAGTGTCAATACCTGCCTTATTCAGGACGATCCGGAGCCACCTGGATATCGTCTGGACTGTCACTCGATGGTGAGGTCTTTTGTGAGTGACAAGCAGGTACAACTCCATTCCTCTGATGCTCCTCGTCACCTTGATGTAGTAACGGATGTGAGTGGCTAAACATAGCCGAGCATCTGCAGGGTATGCCGGGAACTTCAGCTGCAGCCCTGTGCACCCAGGTCTATGCTGCTTAAGCAGCTCATCGATGAAAAAGACTACTTCTCCAGGGGTCGATGTCATCCTGTCAATACGTAGTTTGTGGAGCGTCTGAACCCGCTGTGCTGAAGTCAGCGCTAGTAACATCACCAATTTCATAGTGAGTTGGTCCAGCTGTAACCCTTCCATGGGTGACCACGACCTGAGCAGGGTAAGTACATCCCGGACATCCCAGGTGATGTTGTAGCGTGGTGTAGGCGGATTCAGATTGAATATTCCCCGCATAAGCCTGGACACTAGCCTGTTCGATCCTACCTCGATGTTGAGGTAGAATGATAGCGCACTCCTGGCGCTGTTGATGGCACTATAACTCAAGTGCTCATCATGGTGCAACCCCGCGAGGAATTCCAGGACGTCGGCTATGGAGACATCATCACAGGTGATGTGAGAGCGACTGCAGTAGGCTTCCCACTTGGTGATGTGGGAGAGATATCTCCGCCTGGTTGACTCTCGACATGATGCTCCAATGGTGTTCATGGTCCGGGTGGTAAGGCCATACTGCATCCATGGCCTGGTCAGAACCTGCAAGCCAGTAATTTTAGATAGGCATGGCAGGGTGTAACTCCCCTGAGACAGGGTGAGAAACCAAATGTGGGCAACCCTCTAGAGGGACCCAAGGTTGACTAATCATGTCAGAGACCACCGGATACTAAGGCTGTGTAGGCCAGTCGGGTATGACAAGAATGCCTCTGGCAGAATCCATCCTGATTTTTTTTTTTTTTTTTTGTAATACCCGACTGATGAGGCAAAACGGGGGGAATGCATAGAAAAACCACTTCCCCCAGTCTAGCGAGAATGCATCAATCGCTAATGCCCCAGGGTCTGGTTCCCATGAAACATATGTCGGTACCTGATGGTTCAACCGGGACGCAAAAAGGTCGATATCCGGTTGGCCAAATTTGGCTGTAATTTGGGCAAATATTTGAGGATGCAGCATCCACTCAAACTATCATTGAATTTGCGTGACCTGGTGTCTGCCACAGTATGAAGCCTACCTGGCAAATAGGTAGCTGAAATCCAAATATCTCGATCAATACACCAGCACCAAATAGTATTAGCCAATTTGTCACAAGAGACTGACCTGGTACCGCCCATATGGTTTAAATATGCCACCGCTGTAGTGTTGTCTATTTGGAGACGGACATGAGTACCACTAAGATGAGCACAATATGCCCGCAGTCCGTGAAATGCTGCAAGCAGCTTCAAATAGTTAATCCCTTGTATTAGCAACATGCTAGCTTCAAGGGGATCCCACCTGCCTCCACAACTAGAAGAGCTGTCCGCAGCTCCCCAGCCTAGAGAGCTTGCGTCAGTTTGCAAATATACCACCGGATTGGGCACAACAATGGGTTTGAATGCCTTGCCAATATTGGACACCCACCATTGTAGCTCAATCTTAGCATCGGAAGGCAGCCCCATAGGTCTGTCAAAATGACCAGCGTTCTTTTTTAACGCAGCAATCTTGGCCCTCTGCAGATTTTGATAATGCAAAGGTCTAAACCGGGCTGCCGGAAATAAAGCTACGATTTTCCCAATCATCTTAGCTGTATGCCGAATAGATGGTATACTGGCGGATGCGAGATCCTGACATGCAAGGGAAACATCCTCCACCTTGTGAAATGGAATGTTGGCCCTCATTAGAATAGAGTCCACCGTGAAACCCAAATAATCCATAACCTGGGATGGGTGAAACTTCGATTTTTCTGGATGGACTATAAACCCCAGCTGCTGAAATATAGTAACAGTTGCTGAAACAGCGCTTTCAGCTGCTTCCAGAGTGTTGCCAATAATCAGAATATCATCTAAATAAGCCATTACAATATGATGTTGTATACGTAATTTGGCCATAATAGGTTTGAGTAATTTAGTAAAGCCTAGGGCGGTAGTAAGCCCATTTGGTAAGGCCCGATATTGCCAGAGCTGATCCATCCAGACAAATTTCAAAAAAATGTCCGGTGATGTTTCCGGATGGACACTGAATAGCATGCATCTTTCAAATCAATACATGCCATAAAGCAACCATGCGAAAGCAGTGATTTGGCTGTCTCAAAAGGTGTCCATTTTAAAATGTGTATATGTTACAAAGGTATTCAACTGGTCAAGTCAATAATCACCCGACAACCTCCATCCTTTTTTGGCCTAGTAAAATATGGGAGACGAATTCAATGGGCTCGTGAATAGTTTCCTCTATCACGCCTTTTGTTCCGACGAAAATTTTCAGCCGTGGCTGCTGCCTGCTCAACGGCAGACAGCGTAAACTTCCGTTGAGGCATATGCTGGGATGGAGGACCCCGAATATCCTTTCCTCTTGGAGAAGTCTTCCCCGAAATTTTTTGATTCTGCTGCAGGAGGGGCTCCAATATCCGCTCCATCCTGGCCAATACGCCCCTTGAGCTAAAACTCGGGCGGCCGAAGTCCTCATGTTCTGCTGAACTGCTGGGGCTTCGTCCATCGGCCCACACCTCATCGAGGTGAACCTGGTGCCGGAAAGTTGTCGCCGGTAGCCGCTGCAGCGAAGCGGAGCAATTCCCGCGCGGGAGGTACTCTCAAACGCCTCCTCGGCGGAGCTTAGTCTCGCTGCCTCGGAGGGCAAATGCGATGGGAAGTCGGCACCTGACTTAGCATGGAGATCCGACGCCCGCGCGGGCTTGCCGGCTGCGCATATCATGGACCTAGCTGACGCATAGTCTCGTCCTCCCATCCATGGGGGACTCGGCGACCGTGGCGTATGGGCTCGTTGAAGGGAGGAGCAGTTCACTGGGCTTAGTGTCTGCTGACGGTTCTCAACTTCTGCTGACGGCGGTTAACCTCCCTGTGCCTACTGGAGCTGGATGGCTCCTCTCCAGTAGCCGCGTCATGCGGCCATACGCCCTTCACCCTGAACACTCGGGTGGTCGGAGACCTCCGGCTCAGAAGATTGCCGGGGCTCCTTTCATCGGCCCGCACCTCTGAGAAGTGATCTCGGTGCCGGAAGTTGTCGCTATCGGCCGCCGCAGCGAACCGCGCGATTCCCGCGCGGGAAAGGTGTTCAACCGTCCCCGTTTAACGGGAGCGGAAGCCGTTGCCACAAAGGGCCCTGACGGCTTGGGGTCGACTCCAGCAGAAGCATGGAGCGACGCCCGCGCGGGCTTGCCGGCTGTCCACATCGTGGACCTTGCCGACGCACGGTCTCGTCCCCCCCATCGACAGGGGACTCGGCGACCGAGGCGGGACCGTACCCAAGCCCCCCATCCCAACGGCGGGGTTTGGGAGTTGGATAGCAGATCTCACAGACCCAGGTCCCGCCGTTGCACCAGACCGCACCATGGCGGCTGGTGGAGCCTTGGCCCGAACCGGGTTTAGGCTTACGGGCTCCTCCCCTGCCCTTCAACGAAGGGCTAGCGGAGGGGGGTCGGGCCGCAGCACGACCCCTTCCCCGTGGTCGCCAATGGCGAACTTGTGGCAGGGTCCCCCCTTTCGAGAGGCACCCCGTTCTCGGCTCCTGGAATCAGCATTGGAGCTGCTGCTCCTCGAATCAGCACAGGAGCTCCTGCTCCTTGAATCAGCACTGGAGCTCCTGCTCCTGGAACCAGCACTGGAGCTCCTACTCCTCGAATCAGCACTGGAGCTCCTGCTCCTCGAATCAGCCCTGGAGCTCCTGCTCCTTAATCCAGCACTGGAGCTCCTGCTCCTTGACCTGCACTGGAGCTCCTGCTCCTCAAATCAACACTGGAGCACCTGCTCCTTGAATCGGCACTGGAGCTCCCGCATAGCGGCGGGTCGGGCCCGGTAACAACAGGGCTCCCCGACATCCACGCCTATTTCCCCACGTACCTGCAGGGAGAGAACATAACATACACCCGCCACAACAAGACACCAACTCACACTGGAGCTCCGGTGTATCGGCGGGTCGGGCCCTGTACCAACAGGGCTCCCCGACTACCACACCTGTTTCCCGGCCCGACTCGCAGGTGAGCCGCTGAGAAAGGCTCCGGGATAAGTGGCGGCGACTCCAATCCACGTTCCTGTAGGGAGAGAACACACTGCTCCCCCCCCAACAGGAAACACCAACTCTAGGGGGCTTAGCCTTATCTGAGTCGGCCATCTGAAGGGCTGGTCGGGAGCCGCGCTCCCCACCAGCCGTCGGCAGCAATGCGATGCGACGATATGTCGCGCATGCGTGCCGGCGGGCTCTTCACGAAGTCACTCACGTGACTCCGAAATGAAATTGCTCAGCTTGTGTCAACCATTGCTCCCTTGATATCTCTCCCAACTCCATATCATAAGGATGCAAATACAAATACAAATACAAATACAAACACAAACACAAAATCTTGGCTAATATTCAAATGCTATGCTGACTGGTGAGAGAATGTTGCGATTACAAAGTATTATCATTCAAATTAGTTGATTGCAGAATAAAAGACTCAATAAATACATTTATTTTTAATTATGGGCTGTAGAGGTTAAGTGACATTGCAGAAACACAAATCTTGCCATTAAAAGTTTTCATGCACTTGCTAGTCCAGGCACTAACTCTCTACATTGAGCTAAATCCATTCTGAATGTATACTGTAAATGTGAGTTTGACAGGGAGCTGGTGTTTGCATGAGGCTCACGACAGTTTTGTGTGAGTTGTTCAGTAATGTGCACATTCGCTATTCTTTGCTGCAAATAGCTACTCTTCATAAAATGCTCACATTTGAGCATCTGAAACAACATATCATCCCTGATGTCAATAAAGAACTGTAAAATATACAATGTTATATCTTACAGTATAGCCATCAGAACTTACAGCCATCCAATATGGATGTGTACTAATAATACTTCAAAGATTGTTAAGATTTACAAAGGATACAATTGTTGCACCAATTTTTTGTAAGTACTGTAGATGGTGTGGCTGGTTTTATATCGGTTTATTTTGACATGGTGCATAACATGGCACGGTTTGTAACAAAAAACAAGTAGACATCAAGCTTTTCACTGTTCCTCGGTACACGTTACAAAAGTATTAAACTAAACTTTGGAGCGGCACAGTAGCGTAGTGGTAGAGTTGCTGACTTACTGCAACAGAGACCCGGGTTTGATCGTGACCATGGTGCTGTCTGTACAGAGTTTGTGCGTTCTCCCTGTGAACGTGTGGGATTTCTACGGGTGCTTCGATTTGTAGGTTAATTGGCTTTGGTGAAATTGTAAATTGTCCCAAGTGTAGGATAGAGTTAGTGTATGGGGTGATCACTGGTCAGTGGAGACTCGGTCGGCCGAAGGGCTTGTTTCCGCGCAGTATCTCGAAAGTCTATAGTCTCAAGTCTAAACTACTTAATTAAACTAAAGTTGTTTTTTGAGTATTGTTGAGAACACTTGAAACAAGCATTCATGCAGAATATTAACAATAAGAAAAACATCTATGAAATTAATTCCATGCACATGATGCAGGTTGTTGTTGTTTCCAAAAGCTATTTAATGATAATACATTTTTTTTTAGATTTTGCTTTAGAATGAGGAATGCATTTCAACCACATCCTTCAAATAGCTAGTTTTGAATTATACCCATAGGCAGCACTTGACTACACTTCTTCCCTCCCTACTTCCTGAAAAGACTCTATCCCCTACTCACAATTCCTCCGTCTACGCCGTATTTGCACCCATGATGAGGTGTTCCATACTAGAACATCCGACATGTCCCCATTCTTTAGGGAATGGGGGTTCCACTCTCCCATCATAAATTAGGCCCTCACTCATGTCTCCTCGGTACCCCGCAGCTCTGCCCTTGCTCCCCCTCCCCCTAGTCGCAACACAGAGTCCCCCTAGTCCTTACCTTCCACCGCATCAGCCGTCGCATACAACACATAATCCTCCAAAATGTCCTCCAATGGGACCTGAAACGCCACCCATTCCTTCTCTCCAGAGGTGCTGCCTGTCCTGCTGAGTTACTCCAGCTTTTTGTCTCTATCCTACACTTATTTAGTTGTTTGTCTACATTCAAAAACGTTTTGCTTTCATCTATTTAGATTCTGCTGGTTTCACACTTTGTGTTTCACATTGAGATCTTGTTTTACGAGAATATAGAACATTTTACAATTTAAACAGCATTTACACTCTTTTGAAAAATTGAACTGGATCTTCATCTAGACTGCAGCAAAAAAAAAAATTGCCAATTGTTCTGGAGAATGGGCCACGGCAGTCATCCCATGAAGCAGAGTGATCTGCAATGTTAACAAGGTCTCAGATTGTAATTTTCCCCTCTTGAATTTCCTTACAATATATAAATATAAGTAATCAGAAATAGACCAATTAGTTCCTCGTGCCTATCTCCCATTCAATTGGATCATGGCTAATCTTTTACTTTAATGTCCCTTTCCTGCACAAATCCCATACCTCTAGATTCTCTTAATATCCAAAAACCTATTGATTATTGTCAAATGTACTCAGTGACTAAGCCTTCAAGCCATTTTATGTAAGGAATGCTGGGTTTCTTCTCATCAGTACCCTGAAAGCAAGATTCATTGTAAATAATTAAAAATCATATTCAAAGTAAACTTGTGTTTAAAATGTTTAAATGATAAACGCAATGTAAAAAATAACTCTGCACCCTAACTGTCAACTTTAAAAAGATGTCTGCTATATTCATTTATGAAACAAGATTACAAATATGAAGAGGTACTGTTCATTTATTGAAAAGAGGTGCGGGCTTTTCTACATATATATTGTCCATTTTGTTAGATATTATAAACGGCCAATTTAGCTTCATTGTTTCCTAGAATCATAATGTTTAATTCTATTATGATCTTCACAATTATGCAAAATGTTTTCCCAGACTTTGATAATGTGGTGAGATTTTGCAGCAGATGACATTAATAGTTATTGTATCTACAGCAATACAGAATCAGTAAAGACTGGCTTCCTTCAACAGAATCAGGTTGAAATTTGATCTCACACACACATTGGGTTTGACAGAAATAGAAAAACTCTCTCAGATAACTGTGAATCCCAAAATGCTGTCTATTCGTGACATGATCTTTCTCACTCATTCGGGGAGCATTAACCGGATTATCTGCAGGGTATACTGCAGCACGGATTGTTAGAAAATCTGAAAAGTGTAACCCTTTGAATTGAAAGCGTCAAGAAAAATAAGCAATTAATAATAATATGCATGATTTTCAATTCATTTCTCAAGCTAAATAGCCCAAGGGTATTTGTATGAGGCAGGTGCATGCTGTTTAAAAACTGCACCAGCAATCATAAAATTCTGCTTGGAGCCTAACTTTAAAAAAATTGCAAATACTTTGTGCCTTGAATTGAATATATAAAATTTGGCATGCCATTGCATGGAAACATATCCTTAATTTTTATGCTGCATGCTTCCAAAAGTAATGCCTCATTGATTTGAGCTCTGCATATTGAAATTATAATTGAATCACAAAATTGAGATGTGAAGAACTGAATTTCAGACCAATTGTTTGCTCCATTCTGCAAGAAATGAAGCTGATTCTAGATGGCTGCCAATTCAGTCAATTACCAGGGATTACAATGGTAGACAGTAGTTGGTGGCACTGTCATGGTTGAGTTGTGGAAATAAAGTCAACCCTCAGGATTTGCAGGTGTCACATTAATTTTATAGATTGGTCAGGCACACAATGTTGACTGAGATTTACATTTAATAAGCAAGTGCTTTATAAGCTGTGTGAAGAGTTAAAGAGGATTTGGAGTAACAAACTCCCACAAATTATGAATTGCTGCTTGTCGATGAGATAGGTAATCCTTTGAGAACCTTTCAAATCACAGCTGGATGACTCTGGGTATTAGTCTCTGAATTTGCTTCTTCAGTTATAACTGCTTTATTTAGATGTTCTGCTTTATAATGTACAATATCAAAAAGTTGCCTTATGTGAAGTTTCCCAAATAACTTTGATCCTTTGTCTTCGGCCCTTGTACTTTTTGTAAAACAAAAACAAGTCTCTATTTACCTGAAGATGCTGATTTAAACCGAAGAGAGACACAAAAGACTGGAGTAACTCAGCAGGTCAGACAGCATATCGTCAGCACCAGCAAGCCCTCGCTTTGACTCTCCTGCAGCTCCAGGCCTCACTCACCCAGACCTGCAATGGACTCCAACTTTTACTCCAGAGATGCTGTCAGACCCGCTGAGTTACTCCAGTTTTTTGTATCTATCTTCGGTTTAAATCAGCATATGCAGTTCGTTTCTACACATTTCTCTATTTACCTGCTCTGAACCGTCCATCATTTATCAAATCTCCTCTTTGCCAGCTGGATTTTCCAGGTGAAATCTCTCATCCAATTCCAATTAAACCATTCCAATAAATTGTTTCTACATCCTTCTACATCATTCTTTAAGCCCTCGCCGATTGGTGGTGACTAAAATGGGAAACAATGGGGCAGATTATACTCAATCAGCTTTGCCGCCCGAACTCAGTGATCTCACAAGCCCAAATAGTTCCTATTCCACAATTGTCACATTGGAAGACAGCATTATGAGCAGAGACAAGATGTTGGGGGAGTCCAGAACCAGGGGTCACAGTTTAAGATTAAGGGGTAGTCCATTTAGGACTGAGATAAGGAAAAACGTTTTCACCCAGAGAGTTGGGAATCTGGGGAATTCTCCGCCACAGAAGGCAGTGGAGGCCAATTCACTGGATATTTTCAAGAGAGAGTTAGATATAGCTCTTAGGGTTAATGGAATCAAGGGATATGGGGATAAAGCAGGAATGGAGTATTGACTTGGGAAGATCAGCCATGATCATATTGAATGGCGGTGCTGGCTCAAGGGGCCAAATGGCCTACTTCTGCACCTATTTGCTATGTTTCTATAATAGGGGAAAATGGAGGAGGACAGGCCAAATTTTGTGCTTTCCATCACAGTGATGAATGCTGTGGTGGATGTTTATGTTAACATTTTATTGTGCTTTTGTGTGTTCTTTTTCATTGTACCACTGCTGGCAAATTCATTTCACTTCCACTTTATGTGCAAGTGATGAATAAAACTGATTGATTGATTGATTGATTGATTGATTGATTGATTGATTGATTGATTGATTGATTGATTGGAACATCTCAGGTGGCGCCATCAAATGTGGCAGCCTCGCCAGTGGTCCGTCCTTTCATTCTTTTTGTTATATTTAGTGTGTCTACAAGTAGGTTTTTAAAGGTTTCTAAGTCTTTTTTTATTTGGGGGATGGTGGGGGATAGGGGGAAACAGTTTCCCAATAATTTCCTGGTCGGAGATGCGTCTTTACTCCAAGTCACATCTTCGCCCGCCCCCTCGCGGCCTACCATCTGGAATTGCGCGGCTTTCCTGCCGGAAGCCGGCCAGAGCTTCAGCAGCGGCACAGCACTGAATTCCATCGCGGAGCGGGACGATGCCTCACCGGGGATCGCCGTGTGGCGCTCCAGAGCATTGGGCCTGCTGATTAACACCGTGGAGCTGTGGCTGTGGAGCTTCTAACCGCAAGTGGCGCTGACTTTAACGCCGCAGAGGCCTGGGAACCTTGCCGGGGGTCCCCAGCTTGGCCTGTGGACTTCGGAAGCTGCGGTCTCTGGTAAGAAGTGGCCGATTCGGAAACTCCAAGCTGCTGAGTGTGTTCTTCAGTTCCGACGCCAGAGCTCCGATCATCCTGGCGAGAGGGCCCGAACATCGGGCCGTCATAGCGGCAACTGCAGAGGGTTCAAAGGCCCCGACCACGGGTGAACAAAGAGGAAGATGACTGAACTTTATTGCCTTCCCTCACAGTGGGAAACGTTGATTCTGCTGTGTGGGAATTTCATGTTAAATTCTATCGTGTATCGTGTTCTTTTTATTCCTATGGCTGTATGGTAACTCAAATCTCACTGTACCAATTGGTGCAGTGATAGAATTAATATGAATGGGACACACTAGATGTAAATGCCTGATGTAAACTTGAAGAGCTAGATGTGAAGAAGATTTAATACTTGAACTTAGCAACTTATGAAACATCCCTGTTTTCGATTACCAAATCACAAAATAACAAATTATTCTGCCATTTTACATCCTCCTACATTTTGTATTGCCATCCTCCTGGTTCATTATCCCTACTGTGATAAGTAGCTATTAAACTATTAAGAAAATAGAACATAAATACAGGAGCAGGAGTAGGTCAATTAGCCCCTCGAAACAGATTGAGGGTTTCAGCAAGATTATTGCTTATCCAATTTTTGTTTCACAACCACTTTCCCAATTTTCCCCCCTACTCATTGAGTTGCCGATGATTTAAATGTCTGCCACTGCCAGCTTGAAATTATTCAGTCACTCCATCGCTCTGTGGGGTAGAGAATTCCAGAGATCCACAATCCACTAAGGAAAGAAATTGCTCCTTGTCTCGGTCTCAAATCTGGATGAGGAGCCACACAAAGACAGAAGTAGTTGACAAAATAAACCTCAGGCGATCAGGTGGGAGATTTTCCCTTTGAATTAAAATAGTTTGTGTTTTCTATACCTTGGACACAATGATAATGATGAAGGCACAGCTATAAGATGAGAGGGGGAAAATATGATGGAGATGTGTGGGGCAATGCTTTACACGTAGGGTGATGGATCCTGGAATCAGGCACGTGCTGTGAGTAATTATTCAGGTTAGGCAGTCAGTCGGCTTTTAAAAAACCTTGAAAATCGCACATGCGCAGATTGTTCTCTTCTCCATAAGATGTCTGTCGACTTTTAAAAATCTTTAAAAACCATGCATGTACAGATAGTTTTCCTCTCCGGTAGGCAGTCAGTCGACTTTTATAAAATAACTAGACCAAGTGTGACCCGTTGGGTCCTGTCCCCTCAATGCGGAGGGGGATGGCCTGCAGAGCCACACACGCAGATGGGAGGTGAGGGGGGTTGAGAAAGGGGACAAGAGAGGGGACAAGAGAGGGGGGTGAGAGAGGAGGAGTGAAAGACGGCGGGGAGGAGGAGGGGGGGAGAGGAGGAGGGGGGGGAGTGGAGAAGGGGGGAGAGGAGGAGGGGGGGAGAGGAGGAGTGGGGGAGAGGAGGAGGGAGGGTGAGGAGGTGGGGAACGGGGTGGGTGGCCCTGGGCAGGGCTGCAGGTGGCCCCGGCCTGGGCTTGCGAGTGGCACGGCCGGGCGACATAACTCGCAGTGCGTGAACACAGCGTAGAGCCATTATGATGTAATCACGTCATCAGCCAAATCCAGCGGTTTTATTTTCTAAGTTATTTCAGAATTTTGAACATTTTGATTAATGTCTCGGTAAATAATGCATGTATTTTTCAGATGAGGCCATTTCGAAGTCCACGAGATAAATCTCTATCGAATATGTAAAAATGTTACCGTTAGGGCGTCGTTTTTTCAAGCAGATGTGATTATACACACACATCCAAGATCAGACTTTTAATAGAGGGGGGGAAAGAAGGGGGAAAAGAGGGGGAGAGTGGAGGAGGGGGGAGAGGAGATTGGGGAGAGGAGGATGGGGAGAGGAGGAGGGAGGAGAGTGGGAGGGGGAGAGGAGGAGGGGGGAAGAAGAGGAGTGGGTGAGAAGGAGGGGAGCGGGGCGGCAGGCGTGCAGCGGGCATAAACAAAAGAACTGCGTGTTTGCTGGTTCAATCCAGAGCCCGACTTGCTCGTCCTTTAAATAATGGGAGGGAGAGAGGAGAGGAAGGGGGAGGAGGGGGGTGAGAGAGATGGGGGTGAGAGAGGGCAGGAGAGGGGGGGTGAGAGAGGTGGGGATTGAGGGGGAGAGGGGGAGTGAGAGAGATGGGAGTGAGAGAGGGTGGAGAGAGGTGGGGGTAGAGAGGGGGGTTGAGGGGGGGGTAGAAAGTGGGGTAGAGGGGGGTAGAGATGGGGTGGAGGGGGGAGAGAGTGGGAGGAGAGAGGGGGTAGAGAGGGGGGAGAGGGGAGATGGGGGGGAAGAAAGGGGAATAGAGGGGGGGGAGGGGGAGGGGAGGAGGGAGGAGAGTAGGAGGGGAAGAGGAGGAGGGGGGAAGAAGAGAAGTGGGTGGGTGAGAAGGAGAGGAGCGGGGCGGCAGGCGGGCCACGGGCATTAACCAAAGAACTGCGTGTTTGGTGGTTCAATCCAGAGCCCGACTTGCTCGTCCTTTAAATAATGGGAGGGGGGGAGGAGGGAAGTGGGGAGGAGGGGACGGGGGAGGAGGGGGTGAGACAGATGGGGGGCGAGAGAGGGCAGGAGAGGGGGGGTGAGAGAAGGAAGGGTGAGAGAGGGGGGGGGGAGTGAGGGGGAGGGGGGGGAAAAGGTGGAGTGAGAGAGCGGGTGAGTGAGAGAGGGTGGAGAGAGGAGGGGGAGAGAGGGAGGAGTGGGGGGTAGAGAGGGAGGTAGAGGGAGATTAGAGAGGGTGGTAGAGGGTGGGGGGAGGGGGGTGGAGGGAGAGAGAGGGGGAGAATGGGGGAGAATGGAGATGGGGGAAGGTAGGGGAGAGGGGGTAGAGGGGGAGACAGGGGGGAGAGAGGGGGGAGAGAGGGAGTGAGAGTAGGAGAGAGGGGGGTAGAGAGGGGAGCAGAGAGGGGGGAGAGAGGGGGGAGAGAGGGGGTAAGGGGGAGAGGGGGAACAGAGGGGGAGAGGGGGCAAGAGAGGGGGAGGGGGCAGAGAGAAGTTGAGGTCTGACATGAGCTCGGCAAACAGCGCCGACTCTGAGCAGGTGGGGCGGACAGCGAGCGGCCGGGCAGTGACCAAAGGACTGCGATTTGGGGGGTGGGGGTGGTGACATCATTGAAACACAACGCAGGCCACGTGCAGCCGACCCAATGTGATGTCATCAGTGAGACCATCTTGTTTAGATTCAAAGTTATTTCAGATTTGTGAACATTTTGATTAATAACATGACTCTTTTAGATTAGACGATTTCGGAGTCCATGGGATAAATCGCTACCGGAATATGTAAAAATTTTACCATTAGCACGTCGGTTTTTTTGAGAAAATGTGATCATACACACATCCACATACACACACATCCAAGATCAGAGTTTTATAATTATAGAGATATGATATATGATTTGTCTTCAAAAGCCTTATCTCTTAATAAAGTATTTAAAAACATATACCATATTTCCCGGCAATGAAGACGCTATTTCTTACCCAAAAATAAGGCATGAAAATATATCTGCGCCTTGGAGGCCAAAGGTTAGGTTGTTAGCCAAGAAAGATAGACTTGGCTATCCCCCAGTACAGCAACATCAAGAACGATGTTGCTGTCGTGAGGGATCGCCAAGTCTATCCCTCATTGCTGGCAGCTGATGGGTATCGACTGTAAAGTGGGAAGCAGCTGTAAAAGGACAACGCCGGTGGGGGGGAGGGGGGTTGAGTTCCTTTCACAGCGTGTGGGAGTCTAATCCAGGTCAGGACGGAGAGCGTTGAGAAGGAGGTGGTCGGGGATCATGCCAGCAACTCACTCACTGCTGTTGCGGCATTCCGGGCACGGAGCCACCGCATTGTGGCCTGGGAGGGAAGTAGCTCGGGTGGCTGCGAGCGGCCGCCTTTCCTTAAATTATGACTGCCGCTGGGAGCAGGACATGGCCTCACTTGCTGCGCTGGGTGACACTGTATGGCATTCACTGCCAGGTCCTTGGCTTTCAATGTAGACCGGACAGTGAGGGGACCAGCTCAAGAGCAAAGATCATAGAGCGGATCAGGTCAGCGGGTGATGGATAACAGGACAGCGGGCGGTGGAGCTTACTCATGTGTCAGCGCGAGTAACCTCAATTGGTCTCTTGATCACGGTGTGTCAGTGAGTTGATGGCATGATCCCCAACCCCCTCCTTCTCAACGCTCCTGTCCGTGCGGACCCGGGCCAGACTAGCCACACGCTGTGAAACGAACACTCCCCCCAATTGGTCCCTTGAACTAGTATTGTCATTCAATAAGATCACAACTGATTCAACTTGTCCCGGTGTGCTCCTATTTTTCCCACCATCTCTCCACCTGCCGACGCCCTCCACTCCCCATCCATTCAGTCATTCAGAATGGAGGAGATCTGGAAACCTTGTGCAAATTGAATTGTTACTTTCTTTGTTTTTATTTTTAATTTTTTTGCAGATGAGAAATTCTATGTCCTGCCAGTCATTTTTCAAAATTTAGCAACTCAAAATGGGGGTGCATCTTCGACACAGGTGTGTCTTCATTGCCAGGAAATACGGTAGTTCAAAAAAAGTTACTTACCACATTATTTGTACATGAACTCCATTCTTCTCTCGCTGCTTCTTAATATACTCTTGAGATAATGACAATCCATGTTTGAAAAACCTGCCAAGAAACTTGCGCTGCTCATGAGCAGTATGCTGCTGCACATGCACAGTATGCTGCGCAGCACATGCACGTAGTCCATGGTGCAAAGGCAGGATTTTAGCTGCCTTTATAAAGGCATATTTGTCATAATTGAAGGACTGTCATAATTGAAGGATTGAAGCAGCATCAACAGCACGTGAGTTGCTCATACTTTCTTGTGTTACATGGAGTGAGGATAAAAGGCATAGGAGAATTATGCCTACCTAAGAGATCGATCTCTTAGGTAGGCATAATTCTCCCATGACTTTACTATTTATATTTAATAATTACCATTTTATAATTTTACTTCAGAGTCACGTGAGTGATTCCCTGAAGAACCCTGCCAGTCTGCATGTGCGTCATTATGTCTGACGCATGGCGCATCGCTCCTCCAGTAGTAAGTTTTAAAAAGCCTCAGGTAAGTGTAAAACTTAGTCGGAGGTCGTTTTCTGCGCTTGATAATTTCTTGTTTCAGGAGCAAGTCCAAGTATGGAGAAAACGCCAGGGGTGAAGCCGAGGCGAGCCGCTGGGAAAGTAATCATGGCAGCTTGCGGAAGTGCGGGTAGCGGGTGGCCGCCTAGCTCACCTACAGAGTCGCTAGCGGTACGACCAGCGACTGCAGACTTGGTGCCTGAAAGCACCATGGCTGCTCCATTGGGGCGCAAAGCCACCAAACAGTCTGCATGGCCTGTGGACTCTGACGAGTCGGGTCGGGAGGGTTCCCCCATCGGGAAGGGATAACGTCTTGGGACGGTTATCCAGAATGGAGATCCTAATGGAGAGGATGCTCCATCTAGACACATTGCAACAAGAGTTGTGTCTCCTATTCACTATTAACTCAACTCACATGCTAGTGACCTTGCCCAGGGGCAAGAGATTAGATTTAATTGAAGCCTGTAACAAGCTCATGGAGGAGCAACAACCTTCAATTATACAGGTGTCCAGCCTGTTTGGCAAATTAGTGGCTGCCTTTCCAGGTGCACATTATGGACCTTTGCATTACCAAAATTTACAACGTGCAAAGGAACAGGCACTCAGATCAGGTCATTTTGACAGACACATGCAATTACCAGCTGAAGCCATTGCTGAATTGCACTGGTGGATAATGAACATCTCAAATTGCTCCAGAAAAATTCTGGTTGAGGAACCCTCAGTTGTTTTACAGACTGATGTTGTTCCTTAGGTTGGGGTGCTACAGATACTATCTCTAGCTGTGGAGGCAAATGGAATATGCATGAGGCATTGATTCTTCAATCACATGGAATTAATTATTTAGAGCTATTGGGAGCATTTTATGGGCTTAAAGCTTATTGTACAACCATGAGTCACTTACATGTTCAGCTTCAGATTGACAACACTACAACAGTAGTGTATGTTAATCACATGGGTGGGACAAGTCAGAATCTTGTGATTGGCTAATCTTATTTGGCACTGGTGCATTACAATAAATATTTGGATTTCAGCTATCTACCTACCAGGTAGACTCAACATGGTGGCAGACACCAGGTCACGCAAATTCAATGACAACACAGAATGGATGTTGAATCATGAAGTATTTAATGATATTGTTGTTCGATATGGGATGCCAGATATCGATTTGTTTGCATCCAGACTCAATCACCAGTTACCTAAATATGTTTTATGGGAGCCAGACCCTGGGGCAGTAGTGGTAGATGCATTCTCGCTACATTGGGGTGGAATGTTTTTATATGCATTTCCTCCATTTTGCCTCATCAGCCGGTGCTTGCTCAAGATCAAACAGGACTCCGCTTCAAGAGTATTGGTGGTACCTGACTGGCCTTCTCAGCCATGGTTCCCTCGCGGTTTGGAGATAACAACACAGCCAATTATGGGTGTTCCGAAACGCAGTGACCTACTGGTGCACCTTGTAACTGGGGAATAACACCCATTACATGATCATATTGATCTGTTAATTTGCAGATTCTGAGGTGGTCATACCTGGGGCTTGGACTATCCGATCGTACTGTGCATGTGATTGCTGAGGCCTGGAGGGATAGTACCAAATAACAGTATACCTCTCATATCAGTAATTGGGAGCAATTCTGTTCACAGGGGAACATGTAAAATAGTAAGATTAAATGAAAACTTACCAGTTTTAAGTTTGATCTTTATTTTATGAGGAATTACGATGAGCGATTACGTGCCCACTGCTCCCAACCATCATATCGCAAAGGTCATCTGGTAGTTCTAGGTTTATAATCTTACCATGTTACTTCAATTACTGTTATTCACATTGCTGCTTTGAAGATTGACGCGCATGCGGACTGGCAGGGTTCTTCACGTAATCGCTCATCGTAATTTTAGTCAGGATAGGCACTGCCTGCCTTGCCTACCCTGATGGCACATGCCTGCCTGGAACACATTGCCTGGGATGGCAGAGGCAAGTACAATAGTGGTGTTTAAGAAGCTTTTAGATAGGCACATGGAAGTGCAGGGAATAGAGGGATATTGATCACGGGCAGGCAGATGCGATCAGTTCAGTTAGGCACCATGTTCGGCACAAACATTGTGGGTCAGAGGCCCATTCCTCTGGTGTACTAAGTATTTAATAGCCCATTGGATGTGATCATAACCATTCCTGGTGATGCTGGTGGTCAGATAGCCACGGTGAATTCCCATGATGCAATGGCATGAGCTTGTTATCTCCTTGTTACAATGGTGCCAGATACCTTTATTCTCCCTTGTTTCCCTTGAGCCTTATCTTATCAGTGTGGCCGGACTCCCAATTTAGATATTTCAGTATGCCTTTCAAAATGTAAGTGTGGATTTCCATTATCTCAGGCTCTGCCTCATCTGTACCATGTGCTGTGTACCTTTGGCCAAGTATTCCAGAAAGCCTCATGTTTTAAGAGAGAGTTAGATTAAGCTCTTAGGGCTAAGATAATCCAAGGGATATGGGGGTAAAGCAGGAACGGGGTAGTGATTGTGAATGATCAGCCATGATCATATTGAATGGCAGTGCTGGCTCGAAGGGCCAAATGGCCTACTAGTGCACCTATTTTCTATGTTTCTATGTCACATAAATGAATACTGATATGCATTTGTCTGGTAATGGAACAGATAGCATATATGTTATCTCCTTGTTACAATGGTGCCAGATACCTTTATATTGATAATTGATAATTATATACCTTAATAATTGATATTATTCATATCAATACATATCAGTTTGGACCATTGAGTATTTGAGTCAGGAAATCATTTTGCAGCTTTATAGGACAAACTAGTCTGCTTTTGGAATATTGTGTGCAGTTCTGGTCACTCCATTACAGGAAGGATGGGAGGTTTTGGAGAGGGTGCAGAAGATATTTACCAGAATGCTGCTAGGTTGGAAGATGCTAGCTATAAGGAGAGATTGGATAAACATGGATTGTTTTCTCTGGAACGTTGGAGGGGAGACTTAACCGAAGTGTATACATTTATGAGATGTATAGATAGGATCGACAGTCAAAACCTTTTTCCCAGGGTGGAAATATCGAAAAGGGCATAGTTTGTGCTGAGAGGATCATAATTTAAAGAATATGAGTGTTGCAAGATTTTTACGGAGAGTGAGGTGAGTGCTGGGTACACACTGGCATAGATGGTGCTAGAGACAGATACTATTGAGGAATTTAAGAAGCTTTTAGGTAGGCATTTAGATAGATAGGAAATGGAGGAAAGTGGACACATGCAGATAAAGGCGATTAATTTATCTTGGCACCATTTTCTCGCGGACAGTGTAGGCCATAGGGCCTGTTCCTGTATTGTAGTGCACATGCATCTAAATTTAATAAATCAAGGTTTTGTTGGATTTTTTAACTAATTTTGTGAATCTATGATATGAACTGATTTCCATCTATGCAAACATATACTTAGCTTCAGGAGTCAATCATTTCTGATGACTGCAGCCTGTCTAAACATCAGTAGCTGCCATTGTAATTGATAATGGTCTTTGTTGACAGGTGTGTCTCGGTGATATATAACAGCTGTTGTTGCTTGGAATATTAATAATAGAGCGGATTTGCCATGATATCAATGTTATGAAGTGATAGAGACAGATTGCAGGTTAGTGTTTGCATGTTGATGAACACTTATATTAACAATGTTCTCTCTCTCTCTTCCCCTCTTCCACTCTCCCCCTCCTTTGTGATCCCTTATTTGAAACTATGTTGTCCAGTTCCAGATATAAAGGGTACAATCCTTTTAGTGTTCACTCTCTCACTATGAAACCATTTGGGGAACATGCTAATTAAAATTTTACCATGCGTAAGGAAGGAGGATTAATAGTAAGATTAAACGAGAACTTACCAGTTTGAAGTTTGATCTTTATTTTATGAGGAGTTGCGATGAGGGATTACGTGAAGACCCCGCCAGCACGCATGCGCGACACTTCTTCAAAGCAGTGGTGTGAAATCACAGAAAAAAGTCACAATGACTAATATAGTAAGATAAAAAAGAGAACTTTCATACCAGGTGATCTTTATAATAGAGGGTCGGGAGCGGAGGGCACGTAATCCCTCATCGCAACTCCTCATAAAATAAAGATCAAACTTCAAACTGGTAAGTTCTCGTTTAATCTTACTATTTTACTTCGGAGTCACGTGAGTGACTACGTGAAGATTTCAAAGCTCTGTGATTTCATGCCCTGGAAGCTCCATGCTCACACACCACTAAAGCTGGGATAAGAGGATGAACGTAATTCAGACAAGACACTGGCTGAAAAACAAAAACAGGTATTTATTCATACCAAAACAATATAGTGTCCCAAAAGGGTACTATCTGGCAACACTTAAAATCCTCCCTGCATAAGTGTCAGGGGAGGTCACGGGTTTATAGTAAAAGCGGTGAAAGGTCTTTTCATTACTCCAACCCGCTGTGGCCAGGATGTGATCCAAAGGTACTTCCATCCTTCTAGCCGCCGAGGTGGATGCTGCCCTGGTGGAGTGAGATTTGAATATGTTAGTATCTATCCCCGCCGCATCCAGTACCACCCTTAACCATCTGGAAATGGTTTGTACCGTGACTCTGTGATGGGGCTTCTTGTGACTAATAAGCAATGCTGTCTCTGTGCCCCTTAGATTTTTAGTGACTGTGATGTATCGTGAAATTAACGTGACGATACAAAGGCGAGAATCTGCTGGGTAAGCCAGAAACTCCAAAGTATGACCAGACACTCCGGGTCGATCCTGTTTCAACAGTCCCTGCACATAAAAGGTGATTTTGTCATTTGTGATAGTCATAGCATCCAGATTGAGTTTGTGCAGGGACTGGACCCGTTGTGCCGTGATAAGTGCCATAATCATAATCATTTTGTAAGTGAGTTTAGCCAGAGGGAGTCCCGTGTTAGGTGTCCATCCTCGCAGCATAGTCAAGACTGTGCTGATATCCCAAATATGGCTGTATCTGGGCCTGGGGGGATTGGAATTGAATATTCCCCTCATAAGTTTGGATACAAGAGGATGTGATCCAATTCCCAATTGGTCACTCCCCTGGCCCAAATAGGATGATAGGGCACTCCTGGCACTGTTAATGGCACTATAACTCAAACCCTCATCAAAGTGAAGGGTAGCCAAGAATTCCAGCACTTCCGTAATGGTGGCGGTTCCATATGTGGTGTTGGCTGTGACGCAGAATCCTTCCCATTTCCTGATGTAGGTCAGGTACTGCTTTCTTGTGGACTCTCTGCAAGCTGCTGTGATGGTGTCTATGGTCCTGGTGGTGAGTCCGAATCCGAGAAGAGGCCGTTTTAAAATCTGCAAATTAACAGGTCCATGCGGTCATGACATGGGTGATGTTCTCCTGTAACAGGGTGAATGAGCAGGCTTGGTCTTTTGTTGACCCTGATACAAGGTTCTGTGGCCATCTTCTGTACCATAGGGAACCATGGTTGGGTAGGCCAGTCGGGCACCACCAAAATACCCGATGCGGAGTCTTGCTTTATTTTCTGCAAGACCCGACTGATGAGGCAGAAAGGGGGAAATGCATAGAAAAACAAATCCCCCCAATGTAGCGTGAAGGCATCCATCGCTACTGCCCCCGGGTCTGGTTCCCAAGCAACATATGTTGGTAGTTGGTGATTTAATCTGGACGCGAAAAGGTCGATATCTGGTGTCCCATAACGATCTACAATATCTGAAAACACATTCCGATCCAACATCCATTCTATGTTGTCGTTGAATTTGCGTGATCTGGTGTCTGCCACTGTGTTTAGCTTACCTGGAAGGTAAGTAGCTGAGATCCAAATTTCTCTTTGCAGACACAAGTGCCAGATATTGTTAGCCAATTCATCACACGATATCGACTTTATACCGCCCATGTGGTTAATATAGGCTACCACCGTGGTGTTGTCAATTTGTATTCTAATATGAACTTTGTGCATGTTAGTGCAGTATGCCTTAAGGCCGTGAAATGCTGCCAACATTTCCGAATAGTTAATCCCCAAATTTTTGAATTGGGTTAACTCTGGTGCACTCCATCTACCTCCACAGCTAGAGGTAGTGTTAGTAGCTCCCCACCCTTTGGCACTGGCATCCGTTTGTAAGATGATCGAGGGATTGATGATAGTAATTGGTTTAGAGCAATTTTGGGCATTACCCATCCACCAATATAATTCGGCTTTCGCCCTTTCCGGTATTTTCATAGGCCTATCGAAATGGCTTGCATGATTTTTGAGCGCTGTAATTTTGGCTCTTTGTAAATTTTGGTAATATAAAGGCCCAAATTGCGCTGCAGGAAAAGCAGCTACTATCTTCCCAATCACCCTGGCCACCTGCCGAATGGATGGGTCCTTAATGCCAATGAGGCTCCTGCAAGCCTCTATCAAGTCCTCCACCTTGCTTGGTGGTAACGTGATAGACATTTGCATTGAGTCAACAATGAACCCCAGGTATTTCATGGTGGTAGAGGGTTCTAATATTGATTTATCTGGATGTATAATGAAACCCAGCTTCTGAAAAAGATGTTTCGTGGCTGTAACTGCCAATGTAGCCATTTCCAAATTTTCCCCCACTATGAGGATGTCATCAAGATAGGCCATAACAGTATGATTCTGTTTCCTTAAGTAGGCCAAAGCTGGTTTTAATATCTTGGTAAACAATCTGGGTGCTGACGATAACCCATTGGGTAAGGCTTTGTATTGCCATAATTGCCCCATCCAGATAAATTTTAAGTATTTCCTATGATCCTTGTGTATGGGTACTGAATAATATGCATCTTTAAGGTCAATGCACGCCATGTAGTACCCATTGGCTATTAACTGTGTAGCAGTGTCGAAGGTGTCCATTTTGAAATGAATATACTGAACAGAAGTATTCAGTTTGGCCAAATCTATGATAATGCGGCAACCGTCGTCTCTTTTATTTTTGGTGAATATATTAGACACGAACTCCTGAGGTTCTTTGATGGTTTTCTCAATTACCCCTTTTTCTATTAACCTGTGCAGCTCAGCATGCCCTGCTGCCTTCTCTTTTTTAGAGAGGATAAATTTTCGGCTGGGTGAATGCTGAACCGGGGTAGGGAGTTCGTGAATAAATTCAATTTTGTAGCCCTGAATACTCCTGAGTATATAAGGATCAGAGGTAAAAGTGAGCCAATTCACGTAGAACTTGTGCAACCGACCCCCTACATAAAGTGAATTTAGGCAAGATGTGTTTCTGGGGAACCCAGACCCACCTACCTCCATGGTTACTGCCGGTGTTGTGGTTTCTGTCCTTGCTTCCTTGGCTCGTTGGTTGTGTTGTAGGAGTGGCGCATCTTCCAAGAAGGCCGGCCTGGGCCATGGCCTAAAAAAGAACGCTGTGCAGGATTGCCGGCCTTCGAGCTTTCACCACCGGCAGACCTGTTATGGTAACTCTGCCCGGTGGATGTGTAGGGGTGCTGTCTGTGTGGGTAGTGAGGCTTGGTGTAGCCAGGAACCTTGATTAGGCCCAAAGCCTTTGCCTCCTCATCAAGGTCTTTAACCTGCTTGGGGAGATCTTCCCCGAACAGCAGGCTTGGAGGCTGAGTCTTCCCAGGCTTACACAACCCCGCAAACTTGGGGTTAAGCGCCGGCTTTATGATGCTTTTTCGGAAGTTATTGATCTCATACTGGGTGTTACACAGTAGAGCTAAAGCATCTTGTAATTCTTCCGGCATCTCCACACCCACTGCAGTTCTTGCCACTGCCGTAATCCCGGCGGTTAGGAGCTTCAGAATTTTTTGAAGTTTAATCTCCTGGCCTCTGCTCGAGGGGGTCATGTTCCCCCATATAGGGTTGTTTACCGCAGGTACATTTAACGAGTTGCAGTTTTCAGGTGCCATGTATTTGTCTGCAGTTGCATTAATGGCCTGTTCCTGTAGCTGGTTAGTTGCCATGTAGTTTTGTACTGGCAGCCAGCTTGGGGTGGATACGAAGGCCCTTCTGGTTAGGTATTGCATGCTTGCTTACCATATCCATGTAGTCTTCACACACCCCTGACACAGATGGTAATTCAGCCAGCTCCCCTTCTTCTGGGTCAGCCCAGTTCTGACCCTGAATGCTCCCCTGTGTGGAGGGGGAGACATTAGGCAGTCCTCGGTAGGAACCTGCCGTGGGCCTGCTAAGAGGCCCACTGTGACCCTGCCCCTGCAATAGCAGGTCACGTTGGAGCATTTGCTCCAACATCCGCTCCATGCGGGTTAGACGACCTCCGTCGCTATCTGCGAACGGGGTGTCCTCGGGACCGGACTCCGCTGAGTCGGCCCCGTCCGACTTCCGGGTGGTTTTCCCGCCCGGCCGTGGCGTCCCAACGGCCCCAATGGGCGAAAAGTCGGGAGCTGCAGGTAAAACCTGTAGCTCTGGAGAGGCGGCTCTCTGCTGGCTGCTCTCCTTGGCAGCTGCTTTTGCCGCAGCTCTTTTAGATTTGCGCGATTCCATTCCGTCGACTCACTCCTCCGGTGAGACTTACCTGGCGTAAGCTATTTAACTTAAGCTGGAGGAGCCCCGCTCCTCCCGACCGTCGCTTCCGCATGCGTACGACGATATGTCGCGCATGCGTGCTGGCAGGGTCTTCACGTAGTCACTCACGTGACTCCGAAGTAAAATTAGCAATCTATGGCAGGGATCAATAAGTCAGCAACTTGAGGACAAAGAATTATAGGAATTGGTAGGAAGGTTAGAGGTATTTGAGAAACCTTTTCATCTGGGGAGTATTGGGGTGTGAAATTTCATCTCTGAAAGATGGTGTGGTCAGTATGTAATAGAGTTTAAATTCAAGATGGAGAGTGTACACATGAAATCAAAACATGGAATATTAAACTTAAAATACAGATGAGAGATGATTTGACCATAATACATTTGAAAATTTAAGTGAACTATCTGCCATAAGACCAGCAAGGCAGGCATTTTCTTAACAGATACACATTCTATTGGGAAATAAAGTCTTCACAAATAGGATGATGCAGAGCAACAGAGAGTAAATTATGTAAGACCATAGGGTAAGATTTTTTTAAATTGCATTCCAGACATTTACCTATCAACAAATTCAGAACATTCCAAACTGCTTCATAATTATGTATTTACTTTCAAGTATATCAAGGCTACCAAATGCAGTAATCCACGTGTACAGAGAGATTGATAAGTCTCAGCAAAATAAATTATAGGTGTTAAAAATTTGGAATCTACCTTAAATTTCTCTCAGATATGGTACTGTTGCACTTAGGGTCATAGAGTCATAGAGTGATACAGCGTGGAAACAGAAGGTAGACAAAAGTGCTGGATGCGGGTGCGACAGCATCTATGGAGCGAAGGAAATAGGCAATGTTTCAGGCCAAAATCCTTCTTCAGACTGATGTAGGGTGGGAGGGGAGGGGGGGGGGGGGGGGGGGGGGGGGGCGGGGAGGGGAGAAGAAAGGAGAAAGGAAGAGGAGGAGCCCGAGGGCTGAGGGAGAGCTGAGAAGGGGAGGGGACAGCAAGGGCTGCCGAAAATTGGAGAAATCAATGTTTATGCCGCTAGGGTGCAAACTGCTCAAGCGGAATATGAGGTGCTGCTCCTCCAATTTCCGGTGGTACTCACTCTGGCCCTGGAGAAGTCCCAGGACAGAAAAGTTGGATTCGGAATGGGAGGGGGAGTTGAAGTGCTGAGCCACCGGGAGATCAGGTTGGCTAATGCGGACCGAACGGAGCTGTTCGGTGAAAGGATCGCCAAGCCTACGCTTGGTCTCACCGATGTAGATCAGCTGACATGTAGAGCAGCGGATGCATAGGTGAGTTTGGAGGAGATGCAGGTGAACCTCTGTCACACCTGGAATGACTGCTGGGTCCTTCAATGGAGTCGAGGGGGGAGGTAAAGCGACAAGTGTAGCATCTCTTGCGGTTACAAGGGAAAGTGCCCGGGGAGGGGGTGGTGCGGGAGGAAAGGGAAGAATTGACCAGGGAGTTACGGAGGGTGCGGTCTTTGCGGAAAGCAGACCGGGGGGGGGGAGATGCAAAGATGTGGCGAGTGGTGGGGTCACGTTGGAGGTGGCGAAAATGACGGAGGACTATTTGTCGTATGTGACGGCTAGTGGGGTGAAAGGTGAGGACTAGGGGGACTCTGCCCTTGTTATGAGTGGGGGGATGGGGAGAGAGAACAGTGTTACGGGATATTGAAGATACCCTGGTGAGAGTCTCATCTAGAGTTGGGGAGGGGAACCCCCGTTCCCTGAAGAATGAGGACATTTCCGATGCCCTGGTGTGGAACACCTCATCCTGGGAGCAGATGCGGCATAGACGGAGGAATTGGGAGTAGGGGATGGAGTCCTTACAGGAAGCAGGGTGGGAAGAAGTATAGTCTAGATAGCCATGGGAGTCAGTGGGTTTATAGTGGATGTCGGTCAGAAGTCTATGACCTGCGTGGAAACAGGCCCTTCGGTCCAACTTGCCCACACCGGCCAACATGTCCCAGCTACACCAGTCCCACCTGCCCGGGTTTGGTCCATATCCCTCCAAATCTGTCCTATCCATGTACTTGTCTAACTGTTTCTTAAATGTTGGGATAGTCCATGCCTCAACCACCTCCTCTGGCAGCTCGTTCCATACACCCACCACCCTTTGTGTGAAAACGTTAACCCTCAGATTCCTATTTTACTTTGGAGTCACGTGAGTGACTACGTGAAGAACCCGCCAGCACGCATGCATGTCATATCGTCGAATGCATAGTGCAGCAACTGGCCGGCTGGCGCGGGACTCCAGCATTAAGTTTAAAAAAGACCACAGATAAATTCTTACCTATTCTGAGGTTGTTTTTCTGTCTGTAAACTGCTTTACAGAATGGGGTATTTTCCAGTAATGGATAAGTCAAGGGCCAAGCCCAAACGGACCACGGAAGTACAGGCAGTCTGCAGCGGCCGTATTCACCTCCCGGGTCGCTGGCAGCTGAACCAGTAACCTCCGACTTGGCCCCTCCAGAATCCGCAGTGGTTCCCCAGAAAGGGGGTAAAGCCAAGCGTAAGTCCGATAGGCCCGTGGAATCCGATGAGTTGGGCTGGGAAGATTCACCTCCTGCGGATAGCGCCTTAGCGCGTATGTCTCGCATGGAGCGTTTGATGGAGCAGATGCTGCAACATGACATGCTCCAGCCAGACGGAGCGTTGTCAGTGTGGGTCTCCTCGGACACCCACGGCAGCACCTAATGCAGGGCTGCATAGTATCTCCCTCTCCTCGGAGGGGAGCATACGGAGTCAGTACTGGGCTGACTCTGAAGTCGGGGATTTGGCTGAAGGTACGTCTAGTGTGCTGGGGGTGCATGAAGCTCAGAAATCATCGTCTCTGATCTCCAAATTGGCGGTACCCTCGCTAACTGTGGAACCATTACAAGAACAGCTGGCGGCTAGTATTGACTACTTCATATCCCACCAGCTGCAGGAGCAAGTTATGACGGATACAGCTGCCAAGTACTTGGCACCTGTAAACTGTGCTTGCCTAAATGTTCCTGCGGTGAACAATTCAATTTGGGGACATATTGGGGCATCAGAGCCCAAGATGTAAAATTCCAAAAGGTCCTCAAATTGCTGGCGTCTGGCATTACGGCATTTGCCAGGTCTATAGATGGAACATTGCTATCGGATGAGCAGGAGAATGCCCTGGCACTGTTATGCAGTGCTCAGTACAAAATCAACTGCTTCAGGAAAAGTGCCATCCGACCTGCCCTGAAACCACAATTTGCGGGGTTATGCAAAACCAGCAAGACCCAGCCGCCAAGTCTACTATTCGGGGAGAACCTGTCAAAGGAGTCAAAGGCTGTCGGACTAATAAAGGTGCCATCAACTGGCAAGACCTCCCAATTTTGGCGGCAGCACCCCTATGCATCCACCAGCAGGAAACGATATCCGGAGGCTGGTGAAAGCTCGAAAGCCGTGTTTTCTGGACAAAGGTTTTTTTTAGGCCAAGGCCCAGAATGGCCTTCTTGGAAAATGCGCCAATCCCACATCCCAGCACCCCTACCCCCCAGGACACGGGGATGGAAGAAGTAAATACAAACCCATCAGTAACCATGGAGGTAGGTCGGTCTGGCTTCCGGGACTTTAGGGGTAAAAAAGATTCACAGGTTGGTGGTAGGTTACACTTGTTTTGGAGTTCCATAACATCTGACCCTTTTATACGGCACAGTATTCAAGGTTATAAAATTGAGTTCCTTCACAATTAATTTCCACCCACACAGCATGTTCCTAAACGGACGTCTGTGCTCTCACAGCAAGAAAGTTTAAATGTGCATACAGAAAGTTTGAGGTTACATTCGAAAGGAATAATTCAGAAATCCCTGCATGCCTCTCATGAATTTGTGTCTAATATATTCACAATGAAAAAGAAAGATGGTGGTTGCTGTATCATCATTGATTTAACACAGCTTAATACTTTTATGCAGTACAAACACTTAAAAATGGAAACATTTGTTACGGCCAAACACTTGATTTCCAAAGGATACTTTATGGCTTGCATCGATCTTAAGGATGCGTACTATTCAGCACCCATACACAAGGATCACCAAAGGTATTTGAAATTTAACTGGATGGGGCAACTGTGGTAGTTTAAGGCTTTGCCTAATGGGTTAACATCAGCCCCCAGATTGTTTACTAAAATCTTAAAACCAGCACTTGCGCTTCTTAGGGTGCAGAAATGTATTGTCATGGCACATCTGGATGATATCTTAATTATTGGGAAAACTCTGGAATCAGCTGAATTAGCGGTTGCAGCCACCAAACTCTTGTTTTAGAAATTGGGGTTTCTCATCCATCCAGATAAATCCAAATTAATACCTTCCACGGTTATGGATTATTTAGGATTTTCTGTTAACTCTGTTCACATGTCCATGACTCTGCCTGGGGGCAAGGCCACAGACTTAGTAGAGGCCTGTCACAGCCTTATTGTCGTTAAGCAACCCTCAATTCGACAAGTAGCTAGGGTGATTGGCAAGCTAGTGGCAGCATTTCTGCTAACTCTGTTCACATGTCTGTGACTCTGCCTGGGGGCAAGGCCACATAATTAGTAGAGGCCTGTCACAGTCTTATTGTCGTTAAGCAACCCTCAATTCGACAAGTAGCTAGGGTGATTAGCAAGCTAGTGGTGGCATTTCCAGCCACACAGTTTGGATCTTTGTATTATCAAAATTTACCAAGGGCAAAGGTACAAGCACTCAAAATTCATGCTGGTCACTTTGACAGACCTATGCGGTTACCAGCCAATCCTATTTCTGAATTGCAATGGTGGATATTAAACATTCGGCATTGTTCTAATACCATTGTAGTCAGTAGTCCTTCAGTTGTTTTACAGACTGAAGCTCAAGTCAAAAGTCAAACAAACTTTATTGTCATTTAGAAATACATTGATATATGCAGTTCCAAACGAAATTACGTTGCATTTGGCTCCCTGTGCAACACAATAAATATAAATTAACCGAAGGATAGGTATGTATGAAAAGGGTAAATAGACAATAGTGGCAGCCCATTTACATGGCATTCAGGAGTCTGATGGCTCGAGGGAAGAAGCTGTTGCGGAACCTTGATGTTCTGCTCCTTATGCTGCGGTATCTTTTTCCCGAGGGCAACAGAGTGAACAGTCGGTGATGGAGATGTGAGGGGTCCTTTATGATACTGCTGGCCTTGGACACACAGCGTTTGGTCGCAATATCCCCGATTGAGGGGAGATAGGTCCCGATGATTTTTTCCGCTGTCCTCACCACTCTCTGCACAGACTTCCAGTCGGAGGCTCTACAGTCCCCAAACCAGACAGAGATACAGCTGGTCAAAATACTCTCTATGGTGCCCCTGTAGAAAGTAGTGAGGATGGGATGGGGGAGATGAGCTCTTCTCATCCGGCGCTCCAGGTTGGGGTGCTACTGATACCATCTCTAGTTGTGGTGGCAGATGGGCATGCATGAATCTTCTTTGCTTCAGTCACATGGTATTAATTATTTAGAATTGTTGGGTGCGTTCTATGGCCTAAGAGCCTACTGCACAGACATGCTTCATCTGCATGTCCGACTTCAGGTTGACAACACAACTGCGGTGGCTTATATCAATCACATGGGTGGAATTAAGTTGATACCCTGTGATTATTTGGCTAACCTTATTTGGCACTGGTGCATCAAGAGAAATATTTGGGTATCAGCTACTTACCTTCCAGGTAAGCTTAATACAGTGGCGGACACCAGGTCACGATTATTTAATGACAACACCGAATGGATGTTGGACCACAAAGTGTTTCCCGACATTGTAGCTCAGTATGGAACACTGGATATCGACCAGTTCACATCCAGGCTCAATCACCAATTGTCAACATATGTTGCTTGGGAGCCAGACCCTGGGGCAGTGGCGATGGATGCATTCTCGCTGCATTGGGGAGGACTGTTTTTCTATACATTTCCTCCCTTCTGCCTCATCAGTCGGGTCTTGCAAAAAATCCAACAAGACTCCGCGTCGGGTATTTTGGTAGTACCCAACGGGCCTACTCAGCCATGGTTCCCTGTGGTTCTGGGTATGGTATCAGAACCTTGTATGGCCGTTTCCAAAAATTCATAGTTTATTGGTTCATCATGGTACAGGTAGAGTTACTCGTGCCATGACCGGTTAAATTTGTTAATTTGCAGAGTCTGAGGAGAACTTTCTTGGGGTTCGGACTGGTGGATCAAACATTGGATATGATCACGGCGGCATGGAGAGATTCCACTAAAAACTATATATCTCCTATATTAAAAAATGGGAGATGATTTGTGCACAAAATTACATCACGTATAACTCGGCTCGTGTGACTAATGTATTAGAATTCTTGTCCAGTCTTTACTTTAATGAACGTTTGTCCGACAGTGCCATTAACTGTGCCAGAAGTGCACTGTCGTCCTACTTATGGCGAGGGTCGAGACACCACACTATCGGGTCTCACCCTCCAGTGTCGAGACTTTTGAAGGGTATTTTTAATACCAATCCCCCCAGGCCTAGGTACTCCCATATTTGGGATGTTAGCACTGTCCTGACGCTGCTTAGAGGATGGGCTCCAGCTATGTCCCTGTCTCTGACCAAGATAACTTATAAAGTGGTTATGCTGATGGCACTGATTTCGGCTCAACGAGTCCAGTCGCTGCATAAATTGCGGCTGGACACTATGACTATAACTGCCGATAAAACAACATTTTACATATTCAAATTAATTCAACAGGATAGACCAGGGGCACCTGGTCATAAATTGGAATTCGTAGCCAATCCCATGGACAATCGTTTATGCATAGTCACCCATTTACTTCAATATGTCAGGGTCACAGAAAACCTTAGGGACTCTGAAATGGCTTTATTTGTCAGTCATAAAAGAACTCACAAAAGGATGTCTGTGCAGACCATCGCTAGGTGGCTAAAACAGATTATGGCTTTGGCACGTGTCGATACTGATGTTTTTAAATCTAACTCCACCAGGGCTGCATCGACTTCTGCAGCAAAATGGTTGGAAGTTTCTATGGACCACATCCTTGCGATGGCAGGATGGCCTAGTGAAAGAACTTTTCAAACATTTTACAAAGAACCCATTGCCAACACAGGGTTATTTGCGGGGTCGATTTTAAACTCTGTATTATAATTTGCCCCGAGTGTAAGGGGTCATTATTATTTCTTTGTTAATAAAGCATCAGCATGTTCAAATAACCATGTCATGTCTGAATGCATTCTACAGTTACTCCTCCTTGGTCAGTTATTGCAGTGTGTGATGCATGGACTCGTTCCACGGCATGAAATCACAGAGCTTTGAAATCTTCATGTAGTCACTCACGTGACTCCGAAGTAAAATAATAAGATTAAATGAGAACTTACCAGTTTGAAGTTTGATCTTTATTTTATGAGGAGTTACATTGCGGGATTACATGCCCACCACTCCCAACCCTTTATCATAAAGGCCAGCTGGTATGCTAGTTCTCTACTCTTACCATATTCAGTTCACCAGCTGTCATCTGTGATTTCACACCGCTGCTTTGAAGATTGAGGCGCATGCGTGCTGGCGGGTTCTTCACATAATCCCTCAACGTAACTCCTCATAAAATAAAGATCAAACTTCAAACTGGTAAATTCTCACTTAATCTTACTATTAAATGTTTTCCCCTTCAACTTAAACCTATGCCCTTTGGTCCTCAAGTGAACAGGACTGTGCATCTACCCGATCTATTCCTCTCATGATTTTATGCACCTCTATAAGATTGCCCCTCATCCTCCTGGGCTCCGCGGAATAAAGTCCCAACCTATTCAACCTCTCCCTTTAGCTCAGACCCTCTAATCCTGGCAACATCCTTGCAAGTCTCCTCTGTACACTTTCCAGCTTGAGAACACGTTCAATAGAAGGAAATCTAACAAAGTTGAATTCAGGCAGTACATACATGTCCAAGTCCACAAACTCTGGTAATTTATTTTGTACCAGATCAGTTGTGCGGGCAGCGTGAGTGTCTTGGGAAGCCATGCGGGCATGATCCATCCGCCAAATAACCGCTCTCCGATTGGCCTGACTCACCCCACAAGCTTCTCGGGGGACAGCGGAGAAGCCTGGAGAGTGGCGAGGCCTGCCTGGGCCAAAGGAGCCTCAGTGGTTGCATCCTCAGCGGCAGCGGGAGCCTCGGCATGGGCGGCGGTGGGGCCTTGGCAACAGCGTGAGTCTCGGCAACAACGGGAGCCCCGGTGGCACCAGGACCCTCGGCAGCGGTGGGAGCTTCGACGGCAATGGGAGGCTCAGTGGCGGTGGTGCTCGCGATCGACCCGTGGTCAACGGTCGATGAGCATGGGGGGGGGGAGGGGAAGACAAGGGGGAGCCAGTGTGTGAGGACCACCGTAAAGGATGGTGGGAGAACAAAGGTGGACACGGTGTTCAGGAAGGTGGGCGGTGGGGGGGGAGGAATACTCTAGTTTAGAATCCTCTGCCCAAGCGATAAGTCTGTGTTTGTTTGTTCATTCGTTCGTTCCGGTGAAGGCGTTGGGCACACGGCAGCCAGCCAACAGTCGCCTGTCTTTTTTTTTTTCACTTCTTAATTTAATTTTCATTTGAAGTTTTTGTGTACCTTGTTAGTGTTGTGACTGTTGGAAGACAAATTTCCCTCCGGGGATGAATAAAGGTTTATCATATCATATCGTATATTATCGTATTGTATCATTTTGTCAGTGTCAATTATGCACTGCTTGGGCAGTATGGATAATAATACTCACACAACAAATGATTATGGTATTGCACTCATTGTGAAATTAACTGCAATTAATTCTATACAACTTTATGTGCAGTAGGATATGGTACTGATATAATTACTGTTTGATCAATAATCATATATTATGATCATGCCTTACAGTCATCACGAGAGGAATGTTAAAGCAATGCAAAGTGCATTTTATGTATTCCATTTGTAATGCTCCCAAGGTTGTAGCTATATTTATACTTAACCACAAAATGTGGATGTAACAAGTAACAAATCTGCGTTAGGCTGGGACCTTAAATTGTTTTACATTCCCATTAATTTCATTGCTACTTCACTGTAATGTTCAAGTTTGCCTTTATATCATTGGGATTAATTTTAATTTTAGACATTTTCCCGATTGCAATTTCCGTGATGTTTCCTTACTTTATAAGTACATCTATCTTACATATATCTTACATCTTACATGCTATTGTACCATGATTGAATATAGCAACAGATTAACGAGTAAAAGAGGTTCTTTATCAGGAGCATGAAATAGGCTGAGAATGAATCAGCACTTGCTTTGCCTTATGCCAAACATCAACTAATAGCAATGTGGAACATATTATTAGACATTTCCTTATAAGTCTATTTCATGCGACCAAATTTACACCAAATCACTTTCATAAAAGGTGGAATTCAAAACTCATTTGAGAAGATGTTAATATTGGTAAACACTGGATGTATCTCAATTGATATCTCTGTGAGAAATCAATATTTCTTCTTAAATTCTAAGCAATTTCTATAAAAACCTATAATTTCAGAGCAAAGATGCACACACAGGTTTGTGCATGCTTTATGTGATGACTCCAGATATTATAAAACTTTATAATTCGTTTAATGCTTTGTGAACTCAACATCTGTATGCATTCACCCTTCACGATAAAGCATTCTCCCAGAACGGATGGATCTTGTCAAGTCTACGCACACAGGCCAGATGAAACTCGACTTTTAGCCTAAACGAAGTGCTGTCTTCAAAGGGTGGCAAGATGGATTGTGTTAAGGCTGGAGAAATGGAGGTAGAGATTTTTGTGTAGTTTAGAGACACTGCGTGGAAACGGGCCCTTCTGCTCATCAAGCCAATGCCGACTTTCAAACACTCATTCACATCAGTTCTATGTTATCCCACTTTCACGTCCACTCCCTCCATGTTAGGGGCAATTATGCAGAGGCCAAACGTCACTCATTCCTTCTCTCCTGCGATGCTGCCTGTCCCGTTGAGTTACTCCAGCATTTTGTGTCTAACATATTTCCTGTAACATGGTGCCCAGAACTGAACACAATACTCTAAATGCAACCTCACCAATGTCTTATAAAGCTGCAACATGATCTCCCAACTTCTATACTCAATACTCTGGCTGATGAAGGCCAATGTGCCAAAAGCCTTTTTGACCACCCTATCTACCTGTGATGCCACCTTCAAGGAACTATGCAGCTGCACTCCTAGAACCCTCTACTCTACACGGTGCATCAACTTGAGCATTAATGACTTGAGGAGGGTAGATAAGTTGACAAAATAACAGAAGGTAGCCACTTTACTGAGAGACACACTGTTTTTTTTTTAATGTGGAGAGATGGCAAAAGAATATGATCCAACGTAAATCATGATCTAAATGGTATTATCTAAATGGAGGCCGATATTATCTAAATGGAGGCCGATTAGGAAAAGGGGAGATGCAGCGCGACCTGGGTGTCATGGTACACCAGTCATTGAAAGTAGGCATGCAGGTGCAGCAGGCAGTGAAGAAAGCGAATGGTATGTTAGCTTTCATAGCAAAAGGATTTGAGTATAGGAGCAGGGAGGTTCTACTTCAGTTGTATAGGGTCTTGGTGAGACCACACCTGGAGTATTGCGTACAGTTCTGGTCTCCAAATCTGAGGAAGGACATTATTGCCATAGAGGGAGAGCAGAGAAGGTTCACCAGACTGATTCCTGGGATGTCAGGACTGTCTTATGAACAAAGACTGGATAGACTCGGTTTATACTCTCTAGAATTTAGGAGATTGAGAGGCGATCTTATAGAAACTTACAAAATTCTTAAGGGGTTGGACAGGCTAGATGCAGGAAGATTGTTCCCGATGTTGGGGAGGTCCAGGAAAAGGGGTCACAACTTAAGGATAAGGGGGAAATCCTTTAGGACCGAGATGAGAAGGAATTTTTTCACACAGAGAGTGGTGGGTCTCTGGAACTCTCTGCCACAGAGGGTAGTTGAGGCCAGTTCATTGGCTATATTTAAGAGGGAGTTAGATGTGGCCCTTGTGGCTAAGGGGATCAGAGGGTATGGAGAGAAGGCAGCTACGGGATACTGAGTTGGATGATCAGCCATGATCATATTGAATGGCGGTGCAGGCTCGAAGGGCCGAATGGCCTACTCCTGCACCTAATTTCTATGTTTCTATGTTTCTATGATGGACAGATCTGATGGGAGCATTTGGAAATAACAGAAGTTAAGAAATTAAAATAATAAAAGAAGAAGAACGAGATTGTTTTTCTTCAAAGTTTTGGGAACAGTGATTAAATACATGCAGTTGACCAATTTCTATATTCAATAGGCAGTAGGTATTAGATGCAAAGTGTGGACTGAAATCACATGTCAGATCAAGTCCACATTATTGAATTAATATTATTTTTCACAATTAGTTTTCGGTCAATGGAATATAAATCACCACACTTATTAAATTAAAATCCCTCAACCATCTGGGAGGAAAGTGTAGCTCCTGACCTTTAAGTTCCTCATCCATTACACCAATATAATATCATACTTACTGAAGGGAATATCTGAAGACTTAAGTCAGAAGTCAAAATGCCTTTTTCAAAATCTCCTTTGATTAATAAAGCAAGGTCTTCAGTTCACTTCATTCTGATTTGACTTTGGCTGATTAAATAATCACATTTGCCAAACATTGAAGTCATCAAACCTGCCGAGAAAGTATGTAATGAGTGAGTGATAAATAGATATGGCAATTACATGCTTAACAAATGGAACTGAGATCTACAGTATTTGTTGCATACAAATAACTTTTGTTAATGGAATTATCATGTGGAATCAAAAGAAGTCAACAGTATAGATGTTGACAGCAGTCCCTTTCAGTACGATGTTCAATATGTGGACTCATACATCGGCGCAACTAAACGCAGACTGGGTGATCGTTTCGCGGAACACCTTCGCTCAGCACGCCTGAACCAACCTGCTCTCCTGGTTGCTGGACACTTTAATTCTCCTTCCCACTCCTACACAGATCTTTCTGTCCTCGGTCTCCTCCATTGTCAGAGTGAAGCTAAACGCAAATTGGAGGAACGGCATCTCATATTTTGCTTGGGTAGCTTACAGCCCAGTGTTATGAAAATTGATTTCTCTCACTTCTGGTAGCCCCGACATTCCCTCCCACTCCATTCCTCCTCCACTCACTAGCTTCTCAGTTTCACCCTACAAACAGCTAACAAAGGCCTTTCCTTTATCATCGTTACTTTTTTGTTCATCGTTCATTCATTGTTCTTTATCTCTCCACATCACCATCTATATCTCTCATTTCCCTTATGCCTAACCAGTCTGAAGATGGGTTTCAACCTGAAACGTTACCCATTCCTTCTCTCCGGAGATGCTGCCTGTCCTGCTGAGTTACTCCAGCTTTTTGTGTCTATCTTCCTTTCAATGCAATACTCTGACTGAAGCTCAAGGCCAGTTAACATATCCACTCTGCCTGCAGTAAGTGACTGACCTGCTGAGTATTTCCAACCTTCTATTTTTGGCTACATTTTGTTTCGCTCGTTTCTTTTTATTCTTCCTGCATTGCCAGGGTAGGAACAGCTGTTTCAGTAATTGAAATGACAGTTATCATGTTCCTGCTGAGCTAAATGCACCTGACCAATTGTGAAAACAAGGCCAATAATGCACCATCTTAGGAAATGGATGATGAACTAAGTACAGTGTCGATGAGGTTTCTGCTGAGAAGCACATCTTTTCTGGTGTAAGTCTCTCCTTACTTCATCATTACCTCCTTGTGTACTTGGCTGTCTTTTCTGTTGATACACTTGACCACAAAAGACCTGCATTATCAAACGTTTCACAATCCAATGCAGCAAAAGCTTTTTGCGACTCTTGTTCATCTCCCCGCAACATTGATTAAATTCCTCCCATGTTATTATTGGGGTTAATCCCACATGTATAAAATATACAAGAGCATAATTTACAGCAGCTTTCTTCAATTATTTGGTTGAATCTTCTTATATATTTGATGATTGCAAATAGAATTAATGTTTAAAATTCTCAGAACGTTTCATATACTCAGGCGTTAAAAAAAAAAAGTTTTCTTGACTAGACCTGAAAGAAAGGAATGGGGACCAGGCCTCCTGTGTGACAGAGACCCAACAGGTCCCACTTGGTCCAGTTAACTATTAAAATTCTGATCTTGGATGTGGGTGGGAGGGGTTGTGTGTGTGTGTGTGTGTGTGTGTGTGTGTGTGTGTGTGTGTGTGTGTGTGTGTGTGTGTGTGTGTGTGTGTGTGTGTGTGTGTGTGTGTGTGTGTGTGTGTGTGTTTGTGTCTATTTATTTATTTATTTGTGTGTTGTCACATCATCTGGAAAAAATGATGCGGAATTTTTACATATTCTGGTACAGGTTTTTCTCCTGGAGTCCAAAATCGCCTTATCTGAAAAAAATCCTGCTTTATTTCTTGAGTTATTTATGAAAATGTTCACAAATCCAATAAAACTTTGAAAATAAATGAGATTGTCCCGATGATGATGTCACAATGGGTCTGCTGTGCGCGGCCTGCTTTATGTTCCACGCGCTGCGAGTGACGTTATCCCCCCAACCACTCCCCCACTGTACTCCGGCCCTGGAACCTGCAGCCTGGAGCCTGCTGCCGTCAGCCGAGAGCGAGGGAGTATTGCATTCCCCTCCCCTGTGATGATCCCAACCCCAAAATGCCTGTTTTACGCTGATGACGTCACAATGGATCTGCCTGCCTGCCATCTGCTCATGCTGCGAGTGACGATATCCTTCCCTCCTCCCCCACTATTCAAAAGTCGGCCCGTCGACTGAAGACCAAAGATCATAGCAGAAGACTGTGGTGGCCCAACCCGCTCACGTTTGGTCGACGCCCGCTTACGCCTCGGCTCGGGTCCAGTTCTCGGCTCAGCCCGAGCCTCCCTCTCTCTCTCTCCCCCTCTCTCTCTCTCACTCACTCAACCCCACTCTCTCCCCCCCCTCTCTCCCTCCACCCTCTGCCCCCACCTCTCCCCCCTGCCCCCGTTATTCAAAAGACGCAACTGGAGACGAAGCTGCCCCCACCTCTCCCTCCTCCCCCCCTCCCCCCATTAATCAAAAGACGCTTGGATTTTCTCTCGGGGCTTTCTCTCAGCTCCTCGGTCACCTCCTCTCTCTCCCCCCTTCCCTCTCCCCCCAGGCTCTCTCTCCCCTGCGAGCTCTCTCTCCCCCCTGGCTTCTCTTCCCCCCGGCCTCTCTCCCCTGGCCTCTCTCACCCCGGCCTCTCTTCCACTCCCCTCTCCCTCCCTCTTCCGCCACCTCTCACCCCCCTCCTCCCCCCTCCCCCCTCCCCCACTCCCACCATCTCTCCCCCTCCTCTCTCTCCCCCCCTCCTCTCACCCCCTCCTCTCACCCCCTCCTCTCTCCCCCTCCTCTCACCCCCCTCTCTACCCGTCTCTCTCTCCCCCAGCCTCTCCCTTCCACCCCCAGTATCCCTCTTCCATCCCCTCTCTGCCCCCTCTCCCTCCCTTCCCTCTCTCCCCCCCTCTTTCCCCCCCCTCTTTCCCCCCCTCTTTCCCCCCCTCTTTCCCCCCCTCTTTCCCCCCCTCTTTCCCCCCCTCTCCTTCTCTCCCACCCTTTCCCGCCCCTCTCCCACCCTTTCCTGCCCCTCTCCCCCCCTCTCATCCCCCTTCCCTCCTCCCCCCTCGACCCCTCCCTCTCCCCCTTCCCTCTCAGCGCCTCTCTCTCTCTGCCACTCTCTCTCTCCACCTCTCTCTCTCCATCCCTCTCTGTCTCTCTGCCCCTCTCTCTCTGTCTCTGCCCCTCTCTCATCTCTGCCCTCTATCTCTCTGCCCTCTCTCTCTCTACCCCATCTCTCCCTCTCTAGATGCACCTGCAAGTTGGGAGCTATGCGTGTGGATACGGTGGGGATGTGGTAAAAGGAGTGAATGAATAATATTAATATAATATCAAGGGGGGTGGTTTGTGTGTGTTTGTGGGGTTGTTTATTGTGTGTGTGGGGGATGGTTAGTACGTGTGTGATGCCGCAGACAACGCCCCCCCCCCCCCCCCCCCGCGTTGAGGAGACGGGACCCAACTCTCTGCTGTGAGAGTTTTCTGGTAGTTTCCAGCGATGACCGCAAAATGGCATCTCACAGTCCACCAATTGCAATGGGATCTCATTTACAAACGCTGCCGTGAACATTTTGCCACCTGACAATGACATTACAATGGGATCTCAGCTTCCAATCAACAAAATAGACCTCACTTTCTCCATCGCACGTGATAGACTACTGACCGACATCTATTATTATACTAAAAGTCTCATCTTGACCACTTCCTGTCTACGTTATTAATTGATTTTAGAAATAACACTAGCGTATATTGCTATGATTTTTTGCCATCTTACTCACACTCCTCCTCCACTGCAGCAGCCCCAAGGATTTTTCCGATAACTGAAAAGTATAAAAATTATGAATGTTTAAAAAATCGTGAGATCTGCTGATTGGTCCTCTTACCTGGCAATCACCATAATGAAGGTCACGCCTCTTCTGGGGGGGGGGGGGGGTGGGGGGGGGCAGGAGTATAAAGCCCCAAGCCGGACGTCAGTCAGTCACTCTGGAAGACCATAAGGGAGAGTCCACAACTGCGATTCTAAGCTGTGAATCAACTGAACTATGATTTGCAATGTACTTGCAATAAATGATTTGTTAGCCTTTAATGAAAATGCAATGAATTGTTCGGCCTGCCCTGTGCTTGAAACTGCAATGGAAATGGAAATGAAATGCAAATGCAATTAGTTGTTAGGCCTGTCCTGTGCTTGAAATGGAAATGGAAATAGAAATGGAAATGGAAATGAAATGAAAATCCATTAAGTTGTTTGGCCTGCCCTGTGCTTGAAACTGCAATGGAAATGGAAATGAAATGATAATGAAATTAGTTGTTTGGCCTGCCCTATGCTTGAAATTGAAATGGAAATAGAAATGGAAATGGAAATGAAATGAAAATGCAATGAGTTGTTTGGCCTGCCCTGTGCTTGAAAATGAAATGGAAATGGCAATGGAAATGAAATGAAAATGAAATTTGTTTGGCTTGCCCTGTGCTTGAAATTGAAATGTAAATGGAAATGAAATGAAAATGAAATTTGTTTGGCTTGCCCTGTGCTTGAAATTGAAATGTAAATGGAAATGAAATGAAAATGTAATGAGTTATTTGGCCTGCCTGAAACCACTCATTTTGGCCCACAATGCCCCTATTAGCCGAGAACCCAGTCCCTTTTGCCCAAAATGCCCATATTAGCCCAGGAGGAGCATTTTGGCCCAAAAGGCCCGTGCCAGGTCAGGAAAATTCCAGAAAAAGTGCCTTTCACTCAGAATTCATTCAGATTTGTTTTTAAGAACCTTCGGCCCATCAGGCCTGTACTAGCCCAGGAGGAATTCCTTTGGCCCATCAGTAAGTATTCCCCATGCAAGTATTAAACCTCACCCCAGTATTTTTCTCCCTCCCTTCATCGGCTCCCTGTGAGATCCAGGCCAGGATAGACTTTCCTCCTTCATTACTATGATCTGCAGAAAAAGATGAAAAATGTCTAAAATTGATTCTCCACCCTCTCCCACTTCTCTCTCACAGAGTGTATCTTGTGTGGGGGGATTAGTGAGAGTGGGGGGGGGGGTTAGTATGTGTGTGGGGGGTAGTGTGTGTGGGGTGATTAGTGTTTGGGGGTGTTAGTGTGTGTTGGGGGGGTTAGTGGATGTGGGAGGGGGTTAGTGTGTGAGGGGGTTAGTATCTGGGGGGGTAGTGTGTGGGGGGGTTATGTCACAATGGGAACCCGTCAGTGACACCTTTTGGGGGCTGTGGGTGAGTGGTGGAATATTGTGTTTGGGGACCATCCCTCCCGTGTCACGCCACGCCCCCCCCCCCACCCGTGTTGGGGGACGGGGCCCAATGGGTCTCACTTGGTATAGTGAATAATAAAAATTATATAATATCAATACTGCCAAACAATTATTTTTGTAGCAGTGAGTTCAGTAAGCATATATAAGAGAAGACGACGTGTACGTAGATCCTTAAGTGACTGATAATATACTGTGTTAAAGAAGGAACTGCAGATGCTGGAGAATCGAGGGTTACACAAAAAGCTAGAGAAACTCAGCGGGTGCAGCAGCATCTAAGGGGCGAAGGAGATAGGCGACGTTTCGGGTCGAGACCCTGCTTCAGACTGGTCAGGGATCAGGGAAACGAGAGATATAAACAGTGATGTGGAGAGATACAGAACAATGATAATATACTGTCTTCAATTCTGCAAATTACCTTGCAGAGTACACGCTGACTTCAGATGTTTGCATATGCCAGAGGATTTAAAAAATATCTGGCTGGTTTAGATGGTTTCCAAAACCTCTAAAGCAGGGCTCAAGCAGTCTGCAAAACTCACAAAACCTTGAGCACAGGATTATTATCTTGAACAAACTCCAATTCTGTAATTATTTTTTCCACTTGCTAACTTTCCCATTGAAGTTTTGCCGGTAATTTGTTTTGTGCATTTTTGTTGCCGCCAATTTTTTTTCTACCCTTACCTTCATGATTACTGATTTTTTGAAAGGAAATTACTTTATTCAATTGCAATCAAGGACATTTGACAAGGGTAAAAAAACAACAGTAAAACAATTGGAGAGGTGCTGGACAGATCAGGCAACATTTGTGGAAGCCAATTCAACAATGGCAGACATTTCTGAGGACAATTTGGAATTTTCTAAATAGGGAGAGAATTCAGAAATCGGAGATGCAAAGAGATTTGAGAGTGCCGGTGCTGAATTCCCAAAATGCTAATTTGCAAGTCGAATTGGTAGTCAGGAACACAAATGCAATGCTAACATTTATTTTGAAAGGGCTGTAATACAAAAATATGGATGTTATGCTGAGGCTTTATAAGCATTAGTCAGGCCACATTTGGAGCATTGTGAGCAGTTTTGGGCCCTATATTTGAGGAAGGATGTGTTGGCATTGGAGAGGGTCCAGAGGAGGTTTACGAGAATGATCCCAGGGATGATTGGGTTAACATATGATGAATGTTTGAAGGCATTGGGCCTGTACTCGCTGGAGTTTTTGAACGATGAGGGGAGATCTCATTGAAACTTATCAAATAGTGAAAGGCCTGGATAAAGTGAATGTGGAGAGGATGTTTCCACGAGTGGGAGAGTGTAAGACCAGAGGCCATAGTCTCAGAATAAAAGAGTATACCTTTAGTAAGATGAAGATGATTTTTTTTAGTCAGAGGGTGGTCCATCTGTGGAATTCATTGCTACAAATGGCTCTGGAGGCCAAAGTCAATGGAAATTTTTAAGACGGAGTTTGACAGATTCTTGATTAGTCAGGGTGTTGAGGGTCTGAGCTATAGGGTGAGGTTGAGCATGCTGGGGTTCTATTCCTTGGAGCGCAAGAGGATGAGGGGGTGATCTTAAAGAGGTGTATAAAATCACGAGGAATAGATCAAGTAGACTCACAGAGTCTCTTGCCCAACGTAGGGGAATCGAGAACCAGTGAACATAGGTTGAAGGTGAAGGGGGAAAGATTTAATCGGAATTTCAGAGGTAACTTTTTCACATAAAGGGTGGTGGGTGTATGGAATGAGCTGCAAGCGGAGGTAGTTGAGTCAGAGACTATTGCAACATTTAAGAAACAATTTGACAGGTATGTACATGGATAGGACAGGGTTGGAGGGATATGGCAGGCAGGTAGGATGAGTATACATGAGGCATGTTGGTCGAGACAATGACCTATGACTTTTGCCTTCCACCACAGTGAGGAGGTGCCTGGTAAACTCATTGTGGTGGATGTTGAATATGTGTTTATTGTGTGTGTTTTTTTTGTTTGTTTTTGTTTTTGTTTTTTTTAATATGTTATGACTGCATGGTAACAATTTCGTTCAGACTGAAAGGCCTGAATGACAAAAAAAGGAATCTAATCTAATCTAATGTAATCTAATCTAATCTAATGGTTGTGGGCAAGTTAGACTTAGAGCTATTTCAATGCTTTATGATTGACTAGCAGGATGGGGAGATGGGTGACAATGGACAGTGAGCGAATATGTGATAGATTGACTGCGGAAGGTTAAGATTAATTCGCTAAATTGGGGTTAAGTCCTTCTCACCTGACAGCCTCATGACTTGCACTGACCCACCAATACCTTGGATTTAAACCTGTCTCCTGTTTAACTCTCTCAATTGCTTAAACATCCTTGTCAAGAGTCAAGAGTGTTTTATTGTCATATGTCCCAGATAGGACAATGAAATTCTTACTTGCTGCAGCACAACAGAATATGCAAACGGTACATAACGGGAGAAAAAAAAGTTCAGTGTGTGTATATATACACATGCACACATACTCAATAAATATACAAATATAGTGCAATAATAATAATAGTCTGTTGTAGTACAGAGCTTATTTGTTGTCATGTTTAATAGCCTGATGGCTGTAGGGAAGAAGCTGTTCCTGAACCCGGACGTTACAGTTTTCATGCTCCTGTACCTGCTTCCCGATGGCAATGGTGAATTGAGTGTGTGGCCAGGATGTGGGTCTTTGCTGATGTTAGCCGTCTTTCTAAGGCAGCAACTTCGATAGATCCCTTCGATGGTGGGGAGGTTAGAGCCGGTGATGGACTGGGCAGTGATCACAACCTTTTGCAGTCTTTTCCGCTCCTGGGTGTTCAAGTTGCCGAACCAGGCCACAATGCAAACAGTCCGTATGCTCTCTGCTGTGCACCTGTAGAAGTTCAAGTGAATCGTCCTTGACATACCGACTCTCCGTAATTTTCTCAGGAAATTGAGGTGCTGATGTGCCTTCTTTACAATTGCATCAGTGTGCTGGGTCCACGAGAGATCTTCGGAAATATGCACGCCCAGGAATTTGATGTTTTTGACCCTCTCCACCATTGTCCCATTGATATAAACAGGATTGTGGGTCATCATCCTTCCCCTTGGAAAGTCCACAATCAGTTCCTTGGTTTTACTGATGTTGTGAACCATTTGGTCAATCGGTCAATCTCAATTCTAGCCATAAAAGTTCAACTTTATTCTGCAATGCATTCCCAATTTTTGTGTCCTGACTAGATGATGAACTCTGAATATCTCACTTCCCATTTCTCCTTTAAGGCAGTATTTTTTTTTAATCTCTCTGATCACATTATTAGTTCGCCCTCCTAATATCTCTGTCTTTGGCTCTGAATCAATTTCTAATTGCACTCCAAGAAAGTCTGTTTTGACATGTTCCTACTTTAACAATGTTATATAAATGGAAATACTTGTTTAATTCTCTGCATGTGTCTTATTTAAAAGTACATGATTTATAGCTATTTAAAAACTCACTACTTTAATTTGATGAACATTTGGTTGTAGGAGTAAAAAATGACTAGTTTAGATTTAAATCATTTGCATTTTTTTAAATTTAAGAAGAGGAAACTAATGGAGATTAAAGAGCAGTCGAGAGCAGGAGAGGGAGGAAAGTGAGATGGAGGGAGGGAGAAAGAGAGAGAGAGTGAGAGAGAGAGAGATGGGGGAGAGAGAGATGGGGGGGGAGAGAGAGAGAGAGAGAGAGATAGAGAGATAGAGAGAGAGAGAGAGAGAGAGAGAGAGAGAGAGAGAGAGAGAGAGAGAGAGGTCGTGTTTTCTTCTCAGCTCTGCAGTTGAGAAGGATTGGAGCAGCCTTTCCAGGATTTTGCCGTTGGAGAGGGCACAGACCCAGGGGGGCTTCATAGTTCAACTTATTGTTGGGCTGTTGAAGCTTTTCTCTGGTCTGGGGAGCCTCCATCTGTGTGAAGATTCCTGAGTTTCTCCACATTGTCGAGGGTGCGGTTGGCGTTGGCGGATTGCCAAGAGTGCCTGTGATCTCAGTGGGCTGAAGTTGTGCGGTGTCTTTGTCGTTTTTGGCTCCGCTTCTCTGCCCTAAAGTCATTTTGTCAGTGCGGCTGCCTGGCTTAATGTGAAGAAGGTACTTTTGCGTCCAGCGCGACTGGGATCGAGTTTCCCGTAAGCTGCTCTTGGCTGTGGACGAACCTGGGGACTTTCCTGCTTCAGCTGGAGGTTTCTGTTTTCTGCTGCCTGTCTTTGACTGTGACTGTCTCTGGGACTTAACTTGGAGCTGTGCTGCTGAGGGGCTTGGAGCTGGTTTGTGCCTCTGTGAGGATGGCGATGGAAGGGGCGCGGCCGAAGGTCCGGACCTACGCAGCGACGGCATCAGTGGCGGGTGCGAGGCCATCTGAGCTTGAGCCTCATGTTGACTTGGATGGGGACAGTTTTGGTATTTCTGTTCAAACTGGGCCTATGATGTCTAGGGGGGTAATTACGAAGGCCATGAATGAACTTCTTGGGAGGGGGGCTATTGTCTCTTCTGAGCTCGAAAGGGGAAAGGTGGAGATGATACTTAAGACCCGGGAGTGTGTGGCCCGAGCGTTGGAGGAGGGGATCTCAGTGGGGGGGGTCCACGTACAGGTGGATCCGTGGGTATCCAGGGTGAGACCGGTTCTCCTGCGGAGCTGCCCCACTTATTTTTCGGATGCAGTGCTTATTCCACACCTGTCCAAGTTCGGGGAGGTGCGGTCTAAGTGCTTTAGGCTCTTGCATCCTGGGGGGGACCCGGAGGAAAAAGGGGTCTTCAGTTTCAAGAGGAGGGTGTTCATGAAGGTGGGTGAGGGGGATGGTGCCGAGGGGAGTTTTGAGGTGGTGCATAAGGGGGTACCCAGAACCGTGCGTTGGAGTTGGGGAAAGGCACGGTGTCATGCGTGCGGCGAATTTGGACATCTCCGTAGGGAGTGTCTTTTTCGCGGGGGCACTGCTAGAGGTTCTAGTGCAGTGGCCCAGGAAAGCGCTGCTGGCCCATCTGGGGTGGCTGGTCAAACCTCAGCGGCGCGGGGTGGTACTGCTGACCCGGCTGAGGTTGCCAGTTCTGCCTTGGTGACCCGGGGCGGCAGTGCTAAGCCTTCTGGGTCCAGAGGTTCCGCTTTGGGGACCCTGGGCAGTGAGAGCCCAAGCCCCCCACGTCCCCTACGTCTTGCGCCTGTGGCGGTGGATGGAGGTGGGGCGCAGGAGGAGGGGAGTGTTGAGGGGGGGTTTTGGGAGAAGCAGGGGAAGCATAATAAGAAGAAGGAGAGGGATAGGGCTGCCCGAGCGAAGAAAGTGCAATCGGGTGAGTTTGGCTCCAGTGTGGTGCAGACTGCACCTGCTGGGGCCCAGGGGGGAGTTGTGGTGGCTCGGAAGGGGGGAAAGAAGTCTAAACGTGTGGGTGGCAAAGTGGTTGGGGGTAATGTGGAGGCGGATGACCCTTCCCTTATGGAGGTTACCGCACCTCCGCATGCGAGTGGGACTAAAAGGAGGCATTTGCCTGGTGAAGAGGAGGAAGGGCGTGGGTCCAGAGCGAAGGGGATGTCTTTCTCCGAGCTTTCCACCACTGAGGTGGCTGAAAGTGGTCTTGACCCGGTGTCTTCTGGGTCGGTGGTTGGGCCTTCTCTTCATGGATCTACAGCGGGTGTCACCGGACTGGGTGCTGAAGTTGATTCCGGTGGAGTTGTGTCCACTGGGCGGGAGTCTGTCCCTTCATCTCAGGGGCCCTCTGAGGGAGTTATCTCGGCGGATGCTGTGGTTAGCTCCCTTGGGTGTGTACCCTCTGGGTCGGATGAGGTCCCCTCGTTTCAGAGGCCTACTGAGGGTGCTAGCACGGTAGATGACGTGGTTGGCTCCTCTGGTAGTGTGCCCTCTGTGACGGGGGATGGGCAGAGTCAGGCTGAGGGGGGAGTTTCGGGGGTGTTGTCGTTCAAGTCTGTGCTCCATATCAGTGCCAGTGGAGGTGCTGGGGGGCGGGATGCCTCACCGGATGAGTTGTCTGGGGTGAGGTTAATGGCAGGTGGTGATTCTCTGGGTGATGCCTGTGGAGAAGGCACTCTGGATGATGTGGAGGTCAGGGCTGTTATGGGACGTGATCCTCTTTCAGACTCCGAGGGTGCCAGTGTTCCACAGGCCCTGGGGATGCCTCTTGTTGTTGCTTCCCCAGGCCCAGAGGAGGAGGGTGATGGTAGCGTGCAGGAGCCCAGCCATTCAGAGGGCTGCGAGTCTCAGGTAGGGGTGTTGGGACCCACCCCCAGCATTGATCCGGGTGGTCGTGTCATGGCTGTGGAGGAGGATAGCGATGCGGCCAGTGGGGGGGGCTCAGAGAGTGTTGTGTCAGACAGTTCTGTTCTTTCTGAGGTTGTTGATTCAGGTGCGAGCGGGTTGGCTGAGAGCCCAGACTCCAAGGCCGTGTCTGAGGCGAAGCTTATTGTTGAGGTGCGAGAGTTCTTAAAAATAAGTCGTGCTCCCAAAACATTATGGTGGGCCATTACAAGGAGATGGGAGGATTGGCCAGAAGTGCGGGAGAGTCTCGAGGCTATCCTTAGTAACAAGGATAGTGGTCTTTCTGACTCGGATTTGGGGCAGTTTTGGGGTTTGTTGAAGGTCCTCAGAAAAGGACCTCCTGTGACTACAGGGAGTGTGAGGGTCACAATCTAATGTGTCTACACATTCACAGTAGCTACATTAAATTTAAATGGGAGTAGAGCGAGTTTTCGAAGATTTCAGCTCTTATCAGCCCTAAGGGAGGGGAGATTTGCAGTTTGTTATCTGCAAGAGACACATACCGTTGCTAGTGATGAACCTACCTGGCAACTGGAGTGGGAAGGGAGGGTTTATATGAGCCATCTCAGCTCAAATTCGAGTGGGGTGGCTTTTTTGTTGGCCCCAAATTTTCTGCCAAGCATTTTAAAAGTGCAGGAAGTGGTGCCAGGACGTTTGCTCCATCTGGCCGTGAGCCTGGATGGCATGCCGTTGCATTTCATTAACGTGTATGCCCCTAGCTCCGGCACGATGCAGGCCGGCCTGCTTCGGGAGGTGAATGCTCTGTTGGGCACTATTGATAGGGGAGAGTGTGTCTTCCTTGGTGGGGACTTTAATTGCACACTTGAGGTGCGGGACCGTTCTGGTACTCAGTGTGCGCCTGCTGTAGCGAAGAAGCTGAGAGGCTTGATTGACTCCTTTGAGTTGGTTGATGTTTGGAGGGACCTTCACCCTGATTCCACTGCTTTTTCGCGGAGGTCTGAGGGCGGTGGTTCCCGCATTGATCGGTTTTATATTTCCCGAGCGTTTGTTTCCCGTGTCTCAGCGGCCTCAATGCGGCTGGTGCCGTGCTCGGACCATTGTCTGGTGCGTGTGGATTTCAATCCAGCGTGCGCTCGGGCTGGGTCCGCGTACTGGCACTTTAACAACAGGCTGCTGGAGGATCGGTGTTTCCGGGAGTCATTCACTCGGTTTTGGGTGAAGTGGAGAGAGAGGCAGAGGTGCTTCTCTTCCCTTAGGCAGTGGTGGGATGTGGGTAAAGCTCACATCCGTCTCTTTTGTAAGGAATATACATGGGGGTCGACTGGGAGGCGGGACTCAGCGGTCGCGAAGCTGGAGAGGGAGATACAGGACGCTGAGTCTCGCCTGGGTCAGTTTGGTGAAGACTCCAGCGAATGGGGAGAGTTTCAGAGGAAGAAGGAGGTTTTGAGGAGTCTGCTGCTTGAGCGATCTCGAGGCGCTTATGTGAGGTCTCGGGTCCAGATGCTGCACGAGCTGGACCGAGCGTCGCCTTTCTTTTTCTCTTTGGAGAAGGGGCGGGGAGCTCGAAAACAGCTCGTGGAGTTGCTTGCAGATGACGGCTCCTCTGTCACTGATCCAGAGAGGATTAATGCCTTGGTTAGGTCCTTTTATGGGACCCTGTTCTCTGCGGAAGGATTCAGTGTGGAGGCTCAGCAAGATCTGTGGGAGGGTCTACCGGCCGTAGATAGGGGGGAGGCTGATCTTCTTGATGGCCCCTTATCTTTGGAGGAGTTGACTTGCGCCTTGCATCAGCTCAGGAGGGGTAAGTCCCCCGGGCTGGATGGGTTGACGGTGGAGTTTGTTAGAGCATTCTGGGACGTCCTAGGGGGTGACTATATGTTGGTTTTGGGGGAGAGCCTGGCGACTGGAGTGATGCCTCTCTCGTGGCGTAGGACGGTTGTTGTCTTGCTGCCTAAGAAGGGCGAACTCCGTTTGTTGAAGAACTGGCGTCCAGTCTCTCTCCTTTGCACAGAATATAAAATTTTTGCACGGGCAATGGCAAATCGCCTGGGCTCCGTGCTGCATCAAGTGATTCATCCTGATCAATCTTATACAGTCCCTGGCCGGTCCATCCAGGATAACATCCACCTGGTTAGGGACCTGATTCATTTAGTCCAGGGTACTGGTGAGTCAGCTGCTTTTCTGTCTCTTGATCAGGAGAAGGCTTTTGATAGGGTAGAGCATGAATACCTATTTGGGACGTTGCAAGCGTTTGGGTTTGGACCACACTTCGTGGCCCGGGTCCGGCTTTTGTACGCTGCGGCGGAGTGTCTTGTAAAGGTTAATGGCGCGGTGCTATCTCCTTTTCATTTTGGGAGGGGGGTCCGCCAGGGGTGCCCTATGTCGGGCCAGTTGTATTCGGTCTGTGTGGAGCCGTTCCTGTGTCTTCTTCGGAGGAGGTTGACAGGCCTGGCCCTACCTGGCCCGCGGGTTGAGGTGATTCTATCGGCGTATGCCGATGACGTACTTCTTATGTTCACTGATCCTGGTGACCTGCGGAGGATGCGTGACTGCCAGGAGATATTCTCGGCTGCATCTTCTGCTAGGATTAACTGGAGTAAGTGCTCTGGACTTTTGGTGGGTCAGTGGCGGGTAGACTCCCTGCCGGAGGAGATGGCATTGTATGCGTGGAGTACCACGCACCTCCTCTATCTGGGGGTGTACCTGAGTCCCACTGAGGATGTTTGGCCGGCAAACTGGCAAGAGTTGGAGACGAAGGTGGTTGCTCGGCTGGGGCGCTGGTCAGGCCTGCTTGGGGTTCTCTCCTTTCGGGGGAGGGTGCTGGTCATAAACCAGCTGGTGGCCTCTATGTTATGGTACCGGCTGGCTACTCTTGTCCCGCCCTCTATATTTGTAACTGCTATACAGAAGAAGCTGGTGGATTTCTTTTGGGGAAATAGGAAGCATTGGATTTCCGCGGCGGTCCTGAGTCTTCCGTTAGAGGAGGGCGGCCAGTCCTTGGTGTGCGTGCGCACCCAGGTGGCGGCTCTCCGTCTCAGGACTCTGCGGAGATACATGTATGTAGAGAACCCTCCCAGATGGCACGCTCTGGCCACGTATTTTTTTCGTCTGGGTCGTTGCCTAAGGGGGGTCTCGCGGCTCCCGGTGGCGGGTGTCAGTCGACCCGCTCTAAGGGGCTTGCCTGTTTTCTATAGGGATGTGTTAAGAGTGAGGAATTTGGTGGTGTTCAGCCAGAGTGTTGTTCCACGAGGAGAGGGGGATGTTGTGGCTGCGGGTGTGGCTGGTCCTCATCCTGTCATGGTGGTTGTCGAGGAGAGGCGCGAGCCTAGAGTGGTTCAGATAGAGCTTACCCCTGCTCCGTCAGATCTGCTCATCGGGCCTAGGCTTCGGGATATTTCTCGGCCTCCGGCTCCGCATAATCTGAGCTGCCTTTCTGAGATGACCAGCATGCCATTTTGTGATGCAAGGAGACGCGCACTGTACAGGATGCTCCTGCACATTCTGAACCACCGTGCCTTCGTCTCCCGTCCTGACTCACCATGGAGGACGGTGTTACCATCCGAAGGCGGCGGGGGGCCCCAGTGGGGGTCCTTCTATAAGGGAGTTGTACCCCTTTATATTGGGGACCTGGGGTGGAGAGTGCTGCATGGAGCGGTGGTTTGTAATAAACTTTTGAGTCGGTTCACGGGCTCGTCTGCCGCATGTATTTTCTGCGGAGAGGAGGAGACCGTATTCCATGTGTATATGGAGTGTGTGAGGTTACTGCCCCTGTACCAATATCTGAAGGGGCTGTTCCTCAAGTTCTGGCTGCATTTTAGCCCCACAATCCTGGTGTTTGGACACAAGGCGGGGAGTGGGGAGAGCCGAGTGTGGGGGGGGGACTTACCTGTCGGTTTGCTCCTTGGCCTGGCCAAGATGGCCATTCGTGGGTCCAGGCAGCGGGCGGTCGACGGTCTGGCGAGAGTCGGCTGCCTGCCCCTCTTTCGGGCCTACGTCCGTGCACGTGTGTCCCTGGAGAGGGAACACGCGGTGTTCACGGGGACTCTGGAGGCCTTCCGTCAGCGCTGGTCGCCGCGTGGGGTTGAGGCGATTATAAATGAATGTACTGCTGTACTACAATGATCTGTTCATTATAGTGTGATTTTTGATTGTGTTTTGATGTGTTGTATTTTATGATTTGTGTTGAATAAAGTTTTTGAAATGAAAAAAAAAAAAAAAAAAAAAAGAGAGAGAGAGAGAGGTCGTGTTTTCTTCTCAGCTCTGCAGTTGAGAAGGATTGGAGCAGCCTTTCCAGGATTTTGCCGTTGGAGAGGGCACAGACCCAGGGGGGCTTCATAGTTCAACATTGTTGGGCTGTTGAAGCTTTTCTCTGGTCTGGGGAGCCTCCATCTGTGTGAAGATTCCTGAGTTTCTCCACATTGTCGAGGGTGCGGTTGGCGTTGGCGGATTGCCAAGAGTGCCTGTGATCTCAGTGGGCTGAAGTTGTGCGGTGTCTTTGTCGTTTTTGGCTCCGCTTCTCTGCCCTAAAGTCATTTTGTCAGTGCGGCTGCCTGGCTTAATGTGAAGAAGGTACTTTTGCGTCCAGCGCGACTGGGATCGAGTTTCCCGTAAGCTGCTCTTGGCTGTGGACGAACCTGGGGACTTTCCTGCTTCAGCTGGAGGTTTCTGTTTTCTGCTGCCTGTCTTTGACTGTGACTGTCTCTGGGACTTAACTTGGAGCTGTGCTGCTGAGGGGCTTGGAGCTGGTTTGTGCCTCTGTGAGGATGGCGATGGAAGGGGCGCGGCCGAAGGTCCGGACCTACGCAGCGACGGCATCAGTGGCGGGTGCGAGGCCATCTGAGCTTGAGCCTCATGTTGACTTGGATGGGGACAGTTTTGGTATTTCTGTTCAAACTGGGCCTATGATGTCTAGGGGGGTAATTACGAAGGCCATGAATGAACTTCTTGGGAGGGGGGCTATTGTCTCTTCTGAGCTCGAAAGGGGAAAGGTGGAGATGATACTTAAGACCCGGGAGTGTGTGGCCCGAGCGTTGGAGGAGGGGATCTCAGTGGGGGGGGTCCACGTACAGGTGGATCCGTGGGTATCCAGGGTGAGACCGGTTCTCCTGCGGAGCTGCCCCACTTATTTTTCGGATGCAGTGCTTATTCCACACCTGTCCAAGTTCGGGGAGGTGCGGTCTAAATGTTTTCGTCTCTTGCATCCCGGGGGGGACCCGGAGGAAAAAGGGGTCTTCAGTTTCAAGAGGAGGGTGTTCATGAAGGTGGGTGAGGGGGATGGTGCCGAGGGGAGTTTTGAGGTGGTGCATAAGGGTGTACCCAGAACCGTGCGTTGGAGTTGGGGAAAGGCACGGTGTCATGCGTGCGGCGAATTTGGACATCTCCGTAGGGAGTGTCTTTTTCGCGGGGGCACTGCTAGAGGTTCTAGTGCAGTGGCCCAGGAAAGCGCTGCTGGCCCATCTGGGGTGGCTGGTCAAACCTCAGCGGCGCGGGGTGGTACTGCTGACCCGGCTGAGGTTGCCAGTTCTGCCTTGGTGACCCGGGGCGGCAGTGCTAAGCCTTCTGGGTCCAGAGGTTCCGCTTTGGGGACCCTGGGCAGTGAGAGCCCAAGCCCCCCACGTCCCCTACGTCTTGCGCCTGTGGCGGTGGATGGAGGTGGGGCGCAGGAGGAGGGGAGTGTTGAGGGGGGGTTTTGGGAGAAGCAGGGGAAGCATAATAAGAAGAAGGAGAGGGATAGGGCTGCCCGAGCGAAGAAAGTGCAATCGGGTGAGTTTAGCTCCAGTGTGGTGCAGACTGCACCTGCTGGGGCCCAGGGGGGAGTTGTGGTGGCTCGGAAGGGGGGAAAGAAGTCTAAACGTGTGGGTGGCAAAGTGGTTGGGGGTAATGTGGAGGCGGATGACCCTTCCCTTATGGAGGTTACCGCACCTCCGCATGCGAGTGGGACTAAAAGGAGGCATTTGCCTGGTGAAGAGGAGGAAGGGCGTGGGTCCAGAGCGAAGGGGATGTCTTTCTCCGGGCTTTCCACCACTGAGGTGGCTGAAAGTGGTCTTGACCCGGTGTCTTCTGGGTCGGTGGTTGGGCCTTCTCTTCATGGATCTACAGCGGGTGTCACCGGACTGGGTGCTGAAGTTGATTCCGGTGGAGTTGTGTCCACTGGGCGGGAGTCTGTCCCTTCATCTCAGGGGCCCTCTGAGGGAGTTATCTCGGCGGATGCTGTGGTTAGCTCCCTTGGGTGTGTACCCTCTGGGTCGGATGAGGTCCCCTCGTTTCAGAGGCCTACTGAGGGTGCTAGCACGGTAGGTGACGTGGTTGGCTCCTCTGGTAGTGTGCCCTCTGTGACGGGGGATGTGCAGAGTCAGGCTGAGGGGGGAGTTTCGGGGGTGTTGTCGTTCAAGTCTGTGCTCCATATCAGTGCCAGTGGAGGTGCTGGGGGGCGGGATGCCTCACTGGATGAGTTGTCTGGGGTGAGGTTAATGGCAGGTGGTGATTCTCTGGGTGATGCCTGTGGAGAGGGCACTCTGGATGATGTGGAGGTCAGGGCTGTTATGGGACGTGATCCTCTTTCAGACTCCGAGGGTGCCAGTGTTCCACAGGCCCTGGGGATGCCTCTTGTTGTTGCTTCCCCAGGCCCAGAGGAGGAGGGTGATGGTAGCGTGCAGGAGCCCAGCCATTCAGAGGGCTGCGAGTCTCAGGTAGGGGTGTTGGGACCCACCCCCAGCATTGATCCGGGTGGTCGTGTCATGGCTGTGGAGGAGGATAGCGATGCGGTCAGTGGGGGGGGCTCAGAGTGTGATGTGTCAGACAGTTCTGGTCTTTCTGAGGTTGTTGATTCAGGTGCGAGCGGGTTGGCTGAGAGCCCAGACTCCAAGGCCGTGTCTGAGGCGAAGCTTATTGTTGAGGTGCGAGAGTTCTTAAAAATAAGTCGTGCTCCCAAAACATTATGGTGGGCCGTTACAAGGAGATGGGAGGATTGGCTAGATGTGCGGGAGAGTCTCGAGGCTATCCTTAGTAACAAGGATAGTGGTCTTTCTGACTCGGATTTGGGGCAGTTTTGGGGTTTGTTGAAGGTCCTCAGAAAAGGACCTCCTGTGACTACAGGGAGTGTGAGGGTCACAATCTAATGTGTCTACACATTCACAGTAGCTACATTAAATTTAAATGGGAGTAGAGCGAGTTTTCGAAGATTTCAGCTCTTATCAGCCCTAAGGGAGGGGAGATTTGCAGTTTGTTATCTGCAAGAGACACATACCGTTGCTAGTGATGAACCTACCTGGCAACTGGAGTGGGAAGGGAGGGTTTATATGAGCCATCTCAGCTCAAATTCGAGTGGGGTGGCTTTTTTGTTGGCCCCAAATTTTCTGCCAAGCATTTTAAAAGTGCAGGAAGTGGTGCCAGGACGTTTGCTCCATCTGGCCGTGAGCCTGGATGGCATGCCGTTGCATTTCATTAACGTGTATGCCCCTAGCTCCGGCACGATGCAGGCCGGCCTGCTTCGGGAGGTGAATGCTCTGTTGGGCACTATTGATAGGGGAGAGTGTGTCTTCCTTGGTGGGGACTTTAATTGCACACTTGAGGTGCGGGACCGTTCTGGTACTCAGTGTGCGCCTGCTGTAGCGAAGAAGCTGAGAGGCTTGATTGACTCCTTTGAGTTGGTTGATGTTTGGAGGGACCTTCACCCTGATTCCACTGCTTTTTCGCGGAGGTCTGAGGGCGGTGGTTCCCGCATTGATCGGTTTTATATTTCCCGAGCGTTTGTTTCCCGTGTCTCAGCGGCCTCAATGCGGCTGGTGCCGTGCTCGGACCATTGTCTGGTGCGTGTGGATTTCAATCCAGCGTGCGCTCGGGCTGGGTCCGCGTACTGGCACTTTAACAGCAGGCTGCTGGAGGACCGGTGTTTCCGGGAGTCATTCACTCGGTTTTGGGTGAAGTGGAGAGAGAGGCAGAGGTGCTTCTCTTCCCTTAGGCAGTGGTGGGATGTGGGTAAAGCTCACATCCGTCTCTTTTGTAAGGAATATACATGGGGGTCGACTGGGAGGCGGGACTCAGCGGTCGAGAAGCTGGAGAGGGAGATACAGGACGCTGAGTCTCGCCTGGGTCAGTTTGGTGAAGACTCCAGCGAATGGGGAGAGTTTCAGAGGAAGAAGGAGGTTTTGAGGAGTCTGCTGCTTGAGCGATCTCGAGGCGCTTATGTGAGGTCTCGGGTCCAGATGCTGCACGAGCTGGACCGAGCGTCGCCTTTCTTTTTCTCTTTGGAGAAGGGGCGGGGAGCTCGAAAACAGCTCGTGGAGTTGCTTGCAGATGACGGCTCCTCTGTCACTGATCCAGAGAGGATTAATGCCTTGGTTAGGTCCTTTTATGGGACCCTGTTCTCTGCGGAAGGATTCAGTGTGGAGGCTCAGCAAGATCTGTGGGAGGGTCTACCGACCGTAGATAGGGGGGAGGCTGATCTTCTTGATGGCCCCTTATCTTTGGAGGAGTTGACTCGCGCCTTGCATCAGCTCAGGAGGGGTAAGTCCCCCGGGCTGGATGGGTTGACGGTGGAGTTTGTTAGAGCATTCTGGGACGTCCTAGGGGGTGACTATATGTTGGTTTTGGGGGAGAGCCTGGCGACTGGAGTGATGCCTCTCTCGTGGCGTAGGACGGTTGTTGTCTTGCTGCCTAAGAAGGGCGAACTCCGTTTGTTGAAGAACTGGCGTCCAGTCTCTCTCCTTTGCACAGAATATAAAATTTTTGCACGGGCAATGGCAAATCGCCTGGGCTCCGTGCTGCATCAAGTGATTCATCCTGATCAATCTTATACAGTCCCTGGCCGGTCCATCCAGGATAACATCCACCTGGTTAGGGACCTGATTCATTTAGTCCAGGGTACTGGTGAGTCAGCTGCTTTTCTGTCTCTTGATCAGGAGAAGGCTTTTGATAGGGTAGAGCATGATTACCTATTTGGGACGTTGCAAGCGTTTGGGTTCGGACCACACTTCGTGGCCCGGGTCCGGCTTTTGTACGCTGCTGCGGAGTGTCTTGTAAAGGTTAATGGCGCGGTGCTATCTCCTTTTCATTTTGGGAGGGGGGTCCGCCAGGGGTGCCCTATGTCGGGCCAGTTGTATTCGGTCTGTGTGGAGCCGTTCCTGTGTCTTCTTCGGAGGAGGTTGACAGGCCTGGCCCTACCTGGCCCGCGGGTTGAGGTGATTCTATCGGCGTATGCTGATGACGTACTTCTTATGTTCACTGATCCTGGTGACCTGCGGAGGATGCGTGACTGCCAGGAGATATTCTCGGCTGCATCTTCTGCTAGGATTAACTGGAGTAAGTGCTCTGGACTTTTGGTGGTCAGTGGCGGGTAGACTCCCTGCCGGAGGAGATGGCATTGTATGCGTGGAGTACCACGCACCTCCTCTATCTGGGGGTGTACCTGAGTCCCACTGAGGATGTTTGGCCGGCAAACTGGCAAGAGTTGGAGACGAAGGTAGTTGCTCGGCTGGGGCGCTGGTCAGGCCTGCTTGGAGTTCTCTCCTTTCGGGGGAGGGTGCTGGTCATAAACCAGCTGGTGGCCTCTATGTTATGGTACCGGCTGGCTACTCTTGTCCCGCCCTCTATATTTGTAACTGCTATACAGAAGAAGCTGGTGGATTTCTTTTGGGGAAATAGGAAGCATTGGATTTCCGCGGCGGTCCTGAGTCTTCCGTTAGAGGAGGGCGGCCAGTCCTTGGTGTGCGTGCGCACCCAGGTGGCGGCTCTCCGTCTCAGGACTCTGCGGAGATACATGTATGTAGAGAACCCTCCCAGATGGCACGCTCTGGCCACGTATTTTTTTCGTCAGGGTCGTTGCCTAAGGGGGGTCTCGCGGCTCCCGGTGGCGGGTGTCAGTCGACCCGCTCTAAGGGGCTTGCCTGTTTTCTATAGGGATGTGTTAAGAGTGGGGAATTTGGTGGTGTTCAGCCAGAGTGTTGTTCCACGAGGAGAGGGGGATGTTGTGGCTGCGGGTGTGGCTGGTCCTCATCCTGTCATGGTGGTTGTCGAGGAGAGGCGCGAGCCTAGAGTGGTTCAGATAGAGCTTACCCCTGCTCCGTCAGATCTGCTCATCGGGCCTAGGCTTCGGGATATTTCTCGGCCTCCGGCTCCGCATAATCTGAGCTGCCTTTCTGAGATGACCAGCATGCCATTTTGTGATGCAAGGAGACGCGCACTGTACAGGATGCTCCTGCACATTCTGAACCACCGTGCCTTCGTCTCCCGTCCTGACTCACCATGGAGGACGGTGTTACCATCCGAAGGCGGCGGGGGGCCCCAGTGGGGGTCCTTCTATAAGGGAGTTGTACCCCTTTATATTGGGGACCTGGGGTGGAGAGTGCTGCATGGAGCGGTGGTTTGTAATAAACTTTTGAGTCGGTTCACGGGCTCGTCTGCCGCATGTATTTTCTGCGGAGAGGAGGAGACCGTATTCCATGTGTATGTGGAGTGTGTGAGGTTACTGCCCCTGTACCAATATCTGAAGGGGTTGTTCCTCAAGTTCTGGCTGCATTTTAGCCCCACAATCCTGGTGTTTGGACACAAGGCGGGGAGTGGGGAGAGCCGAGTGTGGGGGGGGGACTTACCTGTCGGTTTGCTCCTTGGCCTGGCCAAGATGGCCATTCGTGGGTCCAGGCAGCGGGCGGTCGACGGTCTGGCGAGAGTCGGCTGCCTGCCCCTCTTTCGGGCCTACGTCCGTGCACGTGTGTCCCTGGAGAGGGAACACGCGGTGTTCACGGGGACTCTGGAGGCCTTCCGTCAGCGCTGGTCGCCGCGTGGGGTTGAGGCGATTATAAATGAATGTACTGCTGTACTACAATGATCGGTTCATTATAGTGTGATTTTTGATTGTGTTTTGATGTGTTGTATTTTATGATTTGTGTTGAATAAAGTTTTTGAAATGAAAAAAAAAAAAAAAAAAAAAGAGAGAGAGAGAGAGAGAGAGAGTAACTTGTACTGACTTCACAAATTGACAACTAGCACATTGCTATCGATTACACTGAGTTTTCTTGTCTACTGATGGCAGCTTAAGCCAAATTATTATTTAGCTTTTCACAAGGTTTTCTGTGTACTGACTATAAGTCCCAGTTAAGATGACAGCAGGGGTCAGAATTCTGTGTGGCAATTTGATGACTGCTGAAGTGAAGCTGTCAGTAAGAGAGTCGTACAGTGCCAGTTCATGTTATGGTTATCTTCCAAATGTTCATAGACATGGAGTAAAAGAGAGAGAGAAAGAGACAGCATTCAGTGATGGTGGACCCAACGTTGGAAGAGTTCTCCATCACAAGAGCCCATGAAATTGTTCTACAAGAAAACACAGGGCACATTTGACAACTACCAGCAATGAGCCTAGAATAATGGAAATGGATCAGATGGAAAAGGGCGGCATGGTGGCACAGCAGTAGAGTTGCTGACTTACAGCACCATAGGACCGGGTTTAATCCTGACTACGGGTGCTGTCTGTTGGGGGTTTGTATGTTCTCCGCGTGACCTGTGTGTGTTTTCCCTGGGAGATCCGGTTTCCTCCCACACTCCAATGACATACAGGTTTGTAGGCTAATTGTCTTGGTAAAATGGTAAATTGTCCACAGTGGTGTAGGACAGTGTGTATAGGGATCGCTGGTCGGCATGGACTCAGTGGGCCAAAGGGCCTGCCCTGTATCTCTAAACTAAAACTAAACTGGGTATATTAAAGCTAAAGTGGGTATATTAATGAGTGGAGAGGTTAAAATTACTCAAGTGGCAAGAAAAATGGTTACTTTCCAGTTTTTTAAAAATGGTAATTGAAACTAGATGTAAGGAATTTATTTAATGTAATATGTGGTTTTGTATTGATTAATAGATTGCCTGGATGTTTGAAGTTTAATATATTGTAATGTTTTATTTCTGTATTGGTGTTAAATTGAATGGGTTGTCAGGATTCATCCTTAATATTATGGAGCAAATGTGTAAATGCACATTTACTGCCTTTTTGGATGATGATGGGATGGGTGAATGTGTCACGAAAGTATACTCGAAGGGCTGAATGGCCTACTCCTGCACCTATTTTTCTATTTTTTCTATGTTTTCTATGTAGTGGGGTGTTGGTGGGTGGGGGGGGTTTGGTCAGTTAGGTTTAGTTTAGTTTAGTTTATTTTAATGTTTGGAAAGGTACAGTGAATAGCTTTTTGTCGCATGGTTTCCAGTCAGTGAAAAGACTATACATGATAATAATTGAGCTGTCCACAGAGTACAGATACAGGATAAAGGGAACAAAATTTAGTGCAAGATAAAGTCCAGTAAAGACTGATTTTACTTTGGAGTCACATGAGTGACTATGTGAGAAGAACCCCGTCCAGCCGCACGTGCGTCATTACGTCAGACACATTGGTGCAGGTCGGCCGGTTGGAGCAGCAGAGCTCCTCCAAGCAGTAAGTTTAAAACACAAGGTAAGTTTTTAAAACTTTACTTGTGGTCGCTTTCTTTGTTTACGGTAGCATTTACACCGTTGACAAGATGCAGAAAGTAAAAAAGGTGACGGCAAGGCGATTCTGGGTAAGAAGTTTGGAGGACCGCGAGAATGTGGGTAGCGGATGCCCGCCTAGTTCATCAAATCCGTCGCCAGCAAGGGGGCTAGCGACACCAGATCCGCTGTCTGTAAGCAATGTTGCCACGCCGGTAGGGCGCAAGGCTACAACAAAATCTACTAGGCCCATTGACCCAGATTCGGGCCTGGAGGTTTCACCTCCGCAAGGGGAGACCGTTTGCTCACGGCTCTCCCAGATCGAGGTCCTATTGCAAAGGATGCTCGATGGGGACGCACTCTGGGAGGAGGAGTGGTGTCCACGCCAGGCTGTTGGAGAGCCTGTGCCAGCAGCGCCTGAAATAGGGCTGTATGATTACCCATTCTTAGAGGAGGAGGGTATACTGGCTCAGGAATATACTGATGCCGAGTCAGTGGCTGGTCAGAGCCTTAGGGGTGTAGAGGAACAAGAGCTAATACCTAACATAGCTGAAAATTTTGCAATCCCCAGAGAAGCAGGGGAACCATTAGGGGAAGAGTTGGCAGCTGCTATTCAGTATATGCTCTCCCATCAACTTCAAGAGCTGGCAATGGATGAGGCGGCCAAAAAATATGAAGCCCCAGTTAACTGTGGGTTATTAAAAGTACCAATGGTTAACCATCTTATATGGACACAATTGGGGGTCACATCAAGGGCGCAGGAGTTAAAATTCCAGAAAGTGCTCAAGTTGCACTCAGCAGGACTCACTGTGTTCGCAACAACAGTGGACAAGGGGCACACGACGGAAGCACATCAATATGCGCTGGGACTCCTGGGCAGTGCATTTTTCGAAATGAATAGTTTATGAAGGAGTGCCATACGCCCAGCCATCAATCCAAAACTTGCAGCACTATGCAAACCAATTAGCGCACAACAGCCAACCTTTTGTTTGTTGAGGACCTCGCAAAGCGAGTCATGGAACTGCACGAGGAGGCAAAAACCGTAGGTCTCATCAAAACAAGTGGCAAAACAGGCAAGAGGGTTTTCTCCTATCGGCGGGGTACCATGACAGACGCTGGTGAAGGGACAAGCCATTCAGTCTCCCACACACGCAGCTGGCAGCCTGCCACTGGCACAAGGGGAAAGATGAATTTCCCTACAAGGGGCCGGGGGCAATAAGCGCAGTCAGGACATGTGCAGGTGCAAAATTTTGCTCCTAAGGAGTACAAATTAAGTGAGAAAGATGTTCAAATTGGGAGCAGATTACATTTGTTTCTCAAACAATGGCAGGAGATAACATCAGATTCATTTTTACTGGGCAGTATAGAGTGGGTTAAAATTGAATTCTACCCTACTGTGTGTCCACCCATTCAGCATGTTCCACGTCAAACACTTATGTTTTCACAAGAAGAGAATATGCAGATACAGACAGAACTTAACATATTACACAAAAAATGGGTCATTGAAAAGTCAGTTCGTCAATTCCGTCAGTTTGCGTCAAATATTTTTCCTAGGTCTAAAAAGATTGGGGGATGTGGAATCATTCTGGACCTGACGAGCTTGAACCCCTTTGTACACTATAGACATTTCAAAATGGAAACGTTTTCCACTGCTAGACAGCTGGTTTACAAAGGCTGTTATATGGCCAGCATTGATCTAAAGGATATATATTACTCAGTGTCTGTTCATTGTGATGATAGGAGGTATTTGAAGTTTACCTGGATGAGTCAGTTATGGCAATTCAAAGCATTGCCTAATGGTTAACCTCAGCCCCTAGATTATTTACCAAATTGTTGAAACCTGTTCTAGAACTACTCCGAGCTCAGGGGCATGTTGTAATGGCCTATTTGGATGATATCTTAATTATCGGGAAGACTCGAAATGCAGCTGAATCATATGTTTCAGTTGTTAAACTCACTTTTGAGTGATAGGGGTTCATCAATCATCCAGATAAATCCAAATTATCACCAGTTAAAATTATTGATTACTTGGGCTTTACCATTAATTCAGATCACATACTAGTGACTCTGCCCAGGGACAAAAGGCAACAGTTAATTGAAGGTTGTATCAACCTCCTTAGTGAGCAACGACCTTCAATTAGACACTGTCCAGTTTAATTGGAACATTGGTGGCTGCTTTCCCAGCTGTGCAGTTTGGACCTCTGCATTATCAACACTTACAACGAGCAAAAGAACAGCGCTGAGGACACATGCGGGTCACTTTGACAGGCCCATGGGATTGTCAGCGGAAGCTATTTCAGAAATACAATGGTGGATCACAAATGTCTCAAAAAGTTCCAGGAAAGTTTTGGTTGAACCACCTTCTATAGTCTTACAGACAGATGGTAGTGCTCTAGGTTGGGGTGCTACGGATATGTCCTCCAGTTGTGGAGGCAGATGGAATAGTCACGAGACATCCCTTATGCGATTGAGAGGGATCAATTATTTAGAGCTTTTGGGAACCTTTTATGGGCTTAAAGCTTATTGCTCTGCCAGGAATCACTTGCATGTGCAGGTTCAAATTGACAACACTACAGCAGTGGCATATGTCAATCACATGGGTGGAGTCAAGTCGGAATCTTGTGACAGATTGGCTAATCATATCTGGGGCTGGTGCATTGACAAAAACATCTGGCTTTCAGCAATCTATTTACCAGTTAGATTCAACACGGTGGCAGACACAAGGTCACGCCAATTCAATGATAACATAGAATGGATGTTAAATCAGGACATATTTAATCAGGTGGTTGCTCGATATGGAATGCCAGATATTGATTTGTTTGCATCTAGATTGAACCATCAGTTGCCCAAATATGTTTCATGGGAACCAGACCCTGGCGCAGCAGTAGTCGATGCATTCTCGCTGCATTGGGGTGGAATGTTTTTATATGCATTTCCCCCATTCTGTCTCATCAGTCGATCCCTGCAAAAAATCAAGCAGGACTCCGCTTCAGGAGTATTGGTAGTGCCAGATTGACATACCCAGCCATGGTTCCCTCTCATATTGCAGATGGCTACTCAGCCTCATATGATTGTTCCCAAACATAAAAACCTACTGGTGAACCCGGTAACTGGCGATCAACATCCTTTACATGATCGTATTGATCTGTTAATTTGCAGATTTTAAGAAGGCCATACCTGGGGAGAGGACTGTCAGTTCGCACCGTGGATGTTCTCATGTCGGCCTGCAGGGATAGTACCCAGAAGCAGTACATCACCTCGATAAGAAAGTGGGAGGTGTTCTGCTGACAGCAGAATATCTCATATCAAACTGCAGGCATTCCAGACATGCTGGAGTTCTTGTCCACTCTTTATTTCGATCAAAAATTAAGCTTTAGTGCGATTAGTACAGCCAGAAGTGCTCTGTCTTCTTATTTGCCCATGGTGTCAGAGTTACATTCAATAGGAACACATCCGTTAGTCTCTAGATTTATGAAGGGAGTTTTTAATTCTAATCCTCCTAGACCCAGGTATTCGGGTATCTGGAATGTAAGCAAAGTTCTTATGCTCCTTCGCCAGTGGACTCCTGTTACAGTCCTATCTCTAGCCAAACTAACCATGAAGGTGGTCATGCTTATGGTGTTGGTATCAGCCCAACGTGTGCAGACATTGCAGAAGCTACGGCTAGACAGAAAGCAGGTATCAGCAGATGCCATCACTTTTTATGTTTATGATCTGCTCAAACGGAGTAGAATAGGCATGATAGGATGTAAGATTTTTTTTTCAGAATACCCCAAAGATGCTCATCTGTGTGTAGTGTCATATTTGTCCCATTACATTGAGGCTACCAGAGTCCTAAGAGGAACAAAATCAGCATTATTTATTAGCCACAAAAAAAACACAAAGTAAGGTGTCAGTGCAAACAATTTCAAGGTGGCTAAAGCAGGTTCTGGAAAATGCTGGGATTGATACTGATAAATTTAAATCTCATTCCACCAGGGCGGCATCAACTTCCGCGGCAAGGACGATGGACGTGCCTATAGGTTGGCCGTAGGATGGTCCAGTGAGCTGACCTTCGAGAGAGTTTACCATAAGCCAATTGCAAGGCTGGGGGTGGTTGCTGAGTCTGTTTTAAGTTTGGTTATATAGTTTCCCCCTGAAATAGAGGGCTTGCTATTGTTTTTCTTTGTAATAAACCGTTAATTCATTTGAACAATGTTATGATTGATGCATTATTGATTATTTAATTATGTTGAGTCAATCAATGCAGTGAGAGGCCAGATTTGAATCTGCAGCATGAAATCACAGAGCTTTGAAATCTTCACGTAGTCACTCACGTGACTCCGAAGTAAAATAGTAAGAATAAATGAGAACTTACCAGTTTGAAGTTTGATCTTTATTTTATGAGGATTTACGATGAGGGATTACGTGCCCTCCGCTCCCAACTTTCATAAATATCATCTGGTAGTTCTAGTCTTCTGTTATCTTACTATTATACTTCAGTCACTATTACCTGTGATTTCACTCAGCTGCTTTGAAGATTGACGCATGTGCGGCTGGACGGGGTTCTTCTCACGTAGTCCCTCATCTACTATATGTAGTCCTGGAAATGCTGAGAACAACAAGGCCATGATGAATATTGTGCAGAAAAACATTTGAATATTGAATGATAGTGGTGGGAGCCAGGGAATTGGAAGTTGTTCAAGATAAAAACCCAATGTACTTTGAGTTTGAGAGATTCTTACAAGAGAGTCTCCAGGAGAACGTATGTTTCTCTTGATGATTAAATTCTTTTACATCAACCAGCTTCAGCCGCCAAGTGATTTATTTCATAGGTCACAACAGTATTCATGTGTAACATAAAGAATATAGCAACCATTGTGTACATAGATCCTACAAACAATATGTTTAAGAAGGAACTGCAGATGCTGGAAAATCGAAGGTAGGCAAAAATGCTGGAGAAACTCAGTAGATGAGGCAGCATCTATGGAGCGAAGGAAATAGGCAATATTTCGGGTCGAAACCCTTCTTCAGACTCTTCTTCCTACAAACAATATGATCATAATCAGCCAACTCTTTTAATAATAGAAGTGGAGGAATACATTTTGATCAGGCAATTGAGAAGTTCTTTGTTCTTCAAACAATGTGACAGACCACTCGCTTAAAGAACCATTAAAGTGCTGGAGTAACTAAGCAGATTAGGCAGCATCTCTGGTGCGGCACTTCAGATGGATTTATGTGGGGGGGGGGGGGTGAAGAAAGCCTGAAGAATAGAGATGTAGGACTGAGATGGCAGGTAATGGCAGGTAAAGAACTATTGGATTATCAGCCTAAATTGTGTGCTCAATTCTCAGAGATATGAATCCTATAGTTGCATCATGACCAGGTACAGCACGTCCAATGCACAGGAACACAGGAGGTCGCAAAGATTGGTGGATTCCCATCCCACCATCGAAAAGATGTACATGAGGCATGCCTCAGCCAGTGGTATCTATCATCAAAGATCGCCACCACCGCACCATGCCCTCCTCTCACTGCCACCATCAGGTAGGAGGTACAGAAGCCTGAATTCCCACACCATCAGACTCACAAACAGCTACTTACCTACAATTATCTGTTTCCTGAAACAACCTGCACAATCATAATCCTACCTTAGCAATGGACACTATGGACCATGTTTTGCCCAACCAAGACTACTATCATACAATTGTAATATACTGTAGCTGACATATCCCTATATTTCAAGTTGAATGAGAAAAGAAATTAATGCCTGTAAGTCTAAAATTCCAAACTATATCTGCATATAACCTTTCCATATATTTAGATGAAGATTATTTTAAAAAATGTATTTAAATCTACAAATAATGTGCATAATAACACAGTAGATAGCAATGTTACAAAATTTTGAGATTTTAAAAATCAAGTCTGCAATTTATCCCATCAGATAAAGCATAAAAAGAAGTTTAATTTGACACTTAATTCACTTTCATATCTACAGTATTAAGAAAGTTATGACCATTTTCATACTCGGAAATTAGCATCTTGTTCCCCATTGCCTTTCAATTGACTTAACTCAAAAGCTGTGATCTAGAACCGTTAAAAGCCCATAACTTTCTTAAAAATTAAGAGAACTCAATGAAATTTCCAGTTATTATAGATTGAAGCATTCTGAAACAAATATGAAACAATCTTACTTGGATGACCTGAAGCATATAATTAGTTAGTTATCTAATTGTAGCTAATTACAAAATTCAATGAGTAGATCTAAACATCTATCCATTTCTTAAGAAAAGATAAACTTTTTTTTAATTGTCTAAGTGTCCAAATAACATTCACACAATAATCCACAATATAACATAATTTTTAAATCTCATTTTCATGAATTTCTAGGCCAAATGGAAGGAATTTAGTGTTTAATGCCTGTAAATTAATGGCCATTTAAATCAACTAGCGAGTGGGTTTTAGTGGAATGCGGTGGATTGGAATGTTGTGGTTTGCTGTGAAGTCGGTATGAAAAATACAGCCGGTTCATACATTTTTTTTGGACCCCATTTCGCAACATGAAAATATTATTAAAGCCTCCATAAAAAACAACTTTTAATATAAAAATAAACTGTGTCCCTTTTTTTCTCCCCTACGCAAAATCCTTCCCGTTGTCGGTACTCACGGCTTTTGAAGGTGATTTTTTAATTACTCTAGCGTAATTTAAAAATACCTTAATTAATGAAATGTCGGAGCGATTTTTCTTCCGCAACGAAATCGCCCGACATGGATCGATTTGCCCAGTCTGAAGAAAAACGGCACTATAAGCCCGCCCCCCTTTGAAAGGCGCCAAAGTCACGCACACGGGGAGCGGCAGAACTGCAGCGCTGCTCAAGGTAAGTTTTGTAACATACCTACAGTAGAACAAGGTGCCGGAGAAGGTAGTTTGGACTGAATAACAACATTGAAGACATTTGAACAGGTACACGGATAGGAAAGGTATAGAAGGATATGAATCAGGCAATGGCAAATGGGACTAATTTGGATGGGGCATCTTGGGTGTATGGACGAATTGGGCCAAAGAGCCTATTTCCCTGCTATACGAGTCCATGACTCTGACACTATACCACTGTACATTTTTCAATGCACATTAATTTATTCTTCCCTCACGTTCTTTCATTTTAAACTACTCCAATCACAACAAAATCACGTAACCTAACATAGGAATCAAAATTCTAATTGCTTGCTTTCATTCTATTGCTATTTTTAAATAATGATACAATGGTAATGGTACAAAATAACCCAGTGTCCAGATCAGATATCCCCTGACTTCCCATGGAAATCTGCATGAGAGATTGGGTTATAAAACATTTACAATTTTATATCTGTAAAGACCTCCTGTCAACTCATTCCATTATAAATTCCCTTGTCCATGTTAATAATAGAAATGACCTGAGTAAACTTGGCACACTCTTATTAGAATTTGCCAGCAACCAGAGGGAGGGCAGTATCACCCCAGACATCCAACTGTAATTATAAATTTACATGGGCAGTTTCTGTTATAAAAGTAGACATTGAAATTTATACTGGCGAGATGGAAAGGACAGAATGTGTGATTTTAACTGCATTAGTTACGCGTGTGCACCTCATGCAATTATACCCTCCATCTAACCTTGCTTCATTTGGAGAACTTTGTTATATTTGTTTGGCGAACTTTTTTATATTCTTGACTCCCTTTGTGCAATGCCACAGATGACTGAACAGTGATACATTATACTTGCTAATGGAGCATCTTGGACAATACAGCTCACCCCCTCCATGACACAATGTTCAACCTGAGGAGTACCTTCAGCAACAGACTGGTTCCACCAAGGTGCAGTACAGAATGCCACAGGAGACTTCTTCCCTGTGGCTATGAAACTGAAACAACTCCTCCCCCTTATATCATGGGGTAGACTGACTCCCCTCTTCCCCCACTACCCCCCACCCTAATCTTTGCACATCCCCAATCTTTTTCACTCATCACTTTAATTTCATGTTTCATATATCTTGTGTTTTATTTACCCATGGGTGTGGACACACGCAAGGCTGTCAGGCGGATCCACCGTCTTTCCACCGTCTTTCTGTTCAAAATGAGCATTGAATACACTGAGCTCACCGGAGAAGGATGCATTGTTGCCAATAATATTGACCCACTTCATTTTTTAGCCCAATATAGCATGCAAACCTTGCCACAGGGTGTCCATGGCTTGTGCGGCATGAATCAGAACGCATTTGATAAGGTCACACTTAGGAGATTAGTGGGTGAAAATAGGGCACACGGTATTGGGGGTAGAGTGCTGCATGGATAGAAAATTGGTTGTCAGACAGGAAACAAAGAGTAGAGATTAACGGGTCCCTTTCAAAATGGCAGCCAGTGACGAGATGAGTACCCCAAGGCTCGGTGCTGGGACCGCAGCTATTTTCAATATACATAGATGATTTGGATGAAGGGATTCAAAGTAACATTAGCAAATTTGCAGATGACACAAAGCTGGGTGGCAGTGTGAACTGTGAGGAGGATGCTATGAGAATGCAGGGTGACTTGGACAGGTTGAGTGAGTGGGCAGAAGCATGGCAGATGCAGTTTAATGTGGATAAATGTGAGGTTATCCACTTTGGTAGCAAAAACAGGAAGGCAGATTATTATCTAAATGGTGTCAAGTTGGGAAAAGGGGAAGTACAATGGGATCTGGGGGTCCTTGTTCATCAGTCAATGAAAGTAAGCATGCAGGTACCACAGGCAGTGGAGAAAGCAAAGGCATGTTGGCCTTCATAACAAGAGGAGTATAGGAGCAAATAGGTCCTTCTGCAGTTGTACAGGGCCCTAGTGAGACCACACCTGGAATATTGTGTTCAGTTTTGGTCTTCAAATTTGAGGAAGGACTTTCTTGCTATTGAGGGAGTGCAGCGTAGGTTCACAAGGTTAATTCCCGGACTGGCGGGACTGTTATATGCTGAGAGAATGGAACGGCTGAGCTAATATACTGCTCCTATTTACTTGCAAAAGTTTTCATACCCCTTGAACTTTTCCAAATTTTGTCACGTTACAACCACAAACGTACATGTATTTTATTCGGATTTTATGTGATAGACCAACACAAAGTGGCGCATAATTGTGAAGTGGAAGGAAACACACCAGACAGGTCAGGGATAAAGTTGTAGAGAAGATTAAAGCAAGGTTAGGTTATAAAAAAATATCCCAAGCTTTGAACATCTCACAGAGCACTGTTAAATCCATCATCCGAAAATGGAAAGAGTATGGCACAACTGCAAACCTACCAAGACATGGCCGTCCACCTAAACTGACAGGCTGGGCAAGGAGAGCATTGATCAGAGAAGCAGCCAAGAGGCCCATGGTAACTCTGGAGGAGCTGCAGAGATCCACAGCTCAGGTGGGAGATTCTGTCCACAGGACAACTGTTAGTCATGCACTCCACAAATCGTGCCTTTATGGAAGAGTGGCAAGAAGAAAGCCATTGTTGAAACAAAGTCATAAGAAGTCCCGTTTGCAGTTTGCCACAAGCCATGTCGGGGACACAGCAAACATGTGGAGGAAGGTGCTCTGGTCTGAGACCAAAATTGAAGTTTTTGTCCTAAATCCAAAACGCTATGTGTGGCGGAAAACTAACACTGCACATCACCCTGAGCACACCATACCCACTGTGAAACATGGTGGTGGCAGCATCATGCCGTGGGGATGCTTTTTTTCAGCAGGGACAGGGAAGCTGGTCAGAGTTGATGGGAAGATGGATGGAGCCAAATACAGGGCAATCTTGGAAGAAAACCTGTTAGAGTCTGCAAAAGACTTGAGACTGGGGCGGAGGTTCAACTTCCAGCAGGACAACGACCCTAAACATACAGCCAGAGCTACAATTGAATGGTTTAGATCAAAGCATATTCATGTGTTAGAATGGCCCAGTCAAAGTCCAGACTTAAATCCAATTGAGAATCTTTGGCAAGACTTGAAAATTTCTGTTCACAGACGCTCTCCATCCAATCTGACTGAGCTTGAGCTATTTTGCAAAGAAGAATGGGCTAAAATGTCAGTCTCTAGATGTGCAATGCTGGTAGAGACATACCCCAAAAGACTTGCAGCTGTAATTGCAGCGAAAGGTGGTTCTACAAAGTATTGACTTGGGGGGGCTGAATACTTTTGCATGCCACACTTTTCTGTTTTTTATTTGTAAAAAATTTGGAAACTATGTATCATTTTCCTTCCACTTCACAATTATGCACCACTTTGTGTGGTCTATTACATAAAATCCCAATAAAATACATTTTCGTTTGTGGTTGTAACGTGACAAAATGTGGAAAAGTTCAAGGGGTATGAATACTTTTGCAAGCCACTGTAAGTATGGTTTGTACTTGAAACTACAGTGAAGATGGTTATCAAAATTACAGTAGGATCTTGATCAGCCGGGCAAGTGGACCGAAAATGGCTAATGGAGTTTGATGCAGATAAGTGTGAGGTGCTGGATTTTGGGAAGTCAAACCATAGCAGGACCTTCACAATGAATTGTTGGGCTCTGGGGAGCGATGTGGGGCAGAGCGATCTGTGAGTACATGTACATAGTTCCCTGAAAATGGCATCACACATAGATGGAATGGTACAAAAGGCTTTTGGTGCATGGGCGTTCATCATTCATAGTTTAGAAGTTGGGACATTATGTTACAGTTATACAAGATGTCGGCAAGACAGCATTTGGAGCATTGTTTTGGTCATCCTGCTATGGGTGGAAAGAGTGCGGAGAAGATTCATGTGGCCAGGACTCGAGAGCCTGTGATACAAGGAGAGACTGGGCAAGCTGGGACTTTATTCCATGGAGTGCATGAGGCCAAGGAGTGTTCTCAGGAGGTGTGTAAAATCACGAGGGGAATTGATAGGGTGAATGCAGGGTCTTTTACCCAGGATACGGGAATTAAGTAGTAGAGAACATAGATTTCAAGTGAGAGGGGAAAGATTTAATAGTAACTTAAGGGGCACTTTTTTCACTCAGAGTGGTTTGGAATAGGGATGTGTTGCCAGAGGAGATAGATGAGGCAGTTACAATAACGGCATTTAAATACAATTGGATAGGTACATATATAGGAAAGCATTAGAGAGATGTGAGCCACAGACATCTTGGTTGGCACAGCAAATTGGGCTAAAGGGCTGCATGACCCTATGACCCTATCTTTGACAGTCTAACCTCCAGAAAACCTGAATACTGTAAGTCTGTGTTAATCCTGCATAACCATCACAGCTGAAGCAGTCTGAAGAAGGGTCTCGACCCGAAACATCACCCGTTCAGGGATGCTGCTTGCCCCGCTGAGTTACTCCAGCTTTTTGTGTTTATCTTCGGTTTAAACCAGCATCTGCAGTTCCTTCCTACACACTCACCATCACAGCTAATGCTTGACAATGCTATCCAACTTAATAATTTGAATATTTTACACTGGTGATTGCAATAATGATTGCTAATGGCGGAGCAGAGTCATTCAACTTGACATTGCAAGGGAGTTTAATTAATAATATATTCACTTGTACCATTCTGATTATGATAGAAAGTTAAAATAGTATCTTCGTCTTCAGTCTCTCCGGCTTCCAGGTTCAGTGATTCCTTCATTCCAATTATTCCCAAAAAATTAACAGACAAGAAATGATTAAACAACTTTCTGCCTGGAGTCCCAGTGACAAACTAGGCATATATTTAACTTAAAATTCTACTCCTGTTTTGAGGTGACCTTTTGTTCAAATTCAAGCTCAAATTCACTCATTGGAAACAGGAAGAGTTGCACAGGACTTGACCTGCACTGTGTTTTCACCTCTTATTGACTAGCCACAGTAAAAGTTTTCTTTTATGTCCACAACATTTACTCACAAAATCTTGCCAGACCTATCATGGTAGCCATTTAGATGGAAAGATATATAAGAAGCATACTGTCGACACGGCGAGAGATTCCATAGCTCTATAATGCAGAGAGATCACGTTTGTTTTAGTAGAGCAAGTAATTAGTAAAACTAATAAAATGCTATTGCTCAGGGACAAATAGGGAGGTAACATTTCAGTTATAAGACACATCTTGGTCTCCTCAGTTCAGTGAATATGTTAGTGCTTTGGGAGCAGTTCAGAGAAGGTTTATTAGACTAATACCTCAATTTGGTAGGTTGCTTCTGAAGAAAGGGTGAACACATTTGTCGAACTCAGTATAGTTTAGAAAAGTGAGAGGATTGGTTGAAACATACAAATGACTGGGAGTCTTGTGGAGAAATGTGGACATCATATGGAAGAACTGGAACTAAGCATGTAAAAGAGAAATTAGGCATTTTGTTTTACTCTAGGTGATTGAGCGTCTTTGGACAGTGGATGCAGGATCTTTGAATATTTAAAGAAATATGCAAATACATTTATGTTTATGTTTATTTGTTTATTTATTTGCACCATGTTTTAAAAGAAGACAAACGATCAATTTATAATACCATACAGTGCTGGGAGGGAAGGGAAGCCCAGAGGGCTTATACAAAGTCCGCTCCCATCTGCAAATGAGCGTTAATGGCAAATCAGGGGGTAGGAGAAATAAAAAAGACAATAATAAACAATAATACAGTTTATGAATGAAAATTAAAAATATGAAATTAAAAATATGAAAATAAATAAAATAATAAGGTATAGTATGAGATAAGAGTCAACAGAAGTAGTTTGAGCTCATAAATAGCATTACAAAAAGCTGGAGGTCAGAACTCAGGACATGATGACAAACTTCTTAAGCTCAATCTTAAAGGTGGCTAAGGATAATATTTTTGATAATAAATTAGTGAAAAGTCACTGTGTTTAGTCAAGAAGTTGAAGCTGAAGTTGCAATGAAATCTGATCCATCATAATCTTAATAAACTTATTGAATGCCAGATTTTGTGAAGGGAGACAAATGAACTACCTACTAACTTGTGATTAGTAAAGTTGAGGAAAAGGTTATATCAAAACCATTTGTGATCAGTGATGATATAACAACTGATAAAAAAAAATAAAATCATTATTAAAAACGAATTAAAACCATGTAATAATTCCAAAGGTATGCAATAATTTGTACTTGAAATTTTCATTTATACTTAAAGGATTATGAATTTGGCTATTCATTCTCTTCCTTTCAAATTAAGGCGTTATTTCAATGGTTGCTTTGAAAGGCTAGAAATAACATTTTAAAAAACACAATGATGATTAATGCCATTTGAGAGAAAAGTCAGCATGGTGGCTCAATGGTAGAGTGACATCACAAAAGACAGCATTTGATCCTGACTGGGTTACACAAAAAGCTGGAGAAACTCAGCGGGTGCAGCAGCATCTAAGGAGTGAAGGAGATAGGCGACGTTTCGGGTCGAGACCCTGACTTATGGGTGCATCTGTATGGGTTTGTACATTCTCCCCTTGACATGCGTGGGTTTTGCCCGGGAGCTCCGGTATCCTCCCATACTCCAAAGACGTACAGGTTTTAGGTTAATTGGTTTGGTAAAATGGTAAATTGTCCCTAGTGTGTGTAGGATAGTGTTAATATGTGGGGATCGTTTCTGCACTTTATCACTAAACTAAACTAAAACTAAACTAAAGCCTCAAGGCAAATTGATGGGAATACAATAGTATGGAAAAATAGTTGCCGAGGTGGCAGGGGCACCAATGGAAAGTTGGGCAGAAATGGAGGGTGTAGAGCAGGTCTCAAATGAGCTTGCTCAATTGAGCACTGGGAAGCCTTGAAGTGTTGAGATATCACAGAGCTCCAGAGAACTGAAAGAGGTGGAATGGTCAAGGATTTTGGAATTGGAGAAGTGGGATCCTGGTGCATCAGGAGGAGTCACTGTGTGAAGGGCTAAAGATAAACAAGGGTATTGTTCCAAAGGTCTTATTCCAAGGCTGCATTAATAAAATCCTATAGTTGCCCAAAAGGAGTGTTGCATGGCAAGTGATTACAGCTCAGCTTTCAATACTATAATTCCGGAAATTCTCATCGACAAACTGGTCACTCTCGGCCTCCCCACTCTCACATGTGCCTGGATAAAGGACTTCCTCACCAACCGGCCCCAGACTGTGAGACTCGGCCCCCACCTCTCCTCCACTCGCATGTTGAGTACCGGCTCCCCGCAGGGCTGTGTGCTAAGCCCCCTCCTATACTGTCTCTACACCCACGACTGTAGTCCGCCCACAACAACAACCGAATCGTCAAGTTTGCTGACGACACTACAGTAGTCGGACTCATCTCAAGGGGAGATGAGGCAGCCTACAGAGAGGAAGTCCTGAAGTTGACAGCCTGGTGCTCAGAAAACAACCTGGCTCTGAACACCAAGAAAACCAAAGAGCTCATTGTCGACTTCAGGAAGCACAGCACCGACTTAGCCCCCTTATACATCAACGGCGAATGTGTGGAGAGGGTCCACACCTTCCGGTTTCTCGGCGTCCTCATCTCCGCTGACATCTCCTGGACAGACAACATCACAGCGGTCATCAAGAAGGCTCAGCAGCAGCTGCACTTCCTGAGGGTCCTCAGGAAGCACAACCTAGACTCCAACCTGCTGCTGACCTTCTACCGCTCGTCCATTGAGAGCCTGTTGACATACTGCATTACAGCATGGTGCAGCAGCTGCACCATGGCAGACAGGAAGAGGCTTCAGAGGGTAGTCAGGGCAGCACAGAAGATCATCGGCTGCCCTCTCCCCTCTCTGATGGACATTTACACCTCCCGCTGCCTCAGCAGGGCGAAGAACATTATCAAGGACAGCTCCCATCCTGCACCAGATTTCTGTCCAATTTTTTTAGCTCAAAGCTGCAGAGAAAGAAACTTTCATAATTAAAAAGTAATTATAATTTACCTTGACATCTTCCAGCTTGCCATTTGGTTCCTTGATGTGAAAGAACAGGTCATAAGAGATAGTTAGACCATATGGCTCATCAAGTCTACTCCACCATTCAATCATGGCTGATCTATCTCTCTCCTCTAACCCCATTCTCCCGCCTTCTCCTCATAACCTCTGACACCCATACTAATCAATAATCTATCTATCTCTGCCTTAAATATATCCACTGACTCCACAGCCTTCTGTGGCAAATAAATCCACAGATTCACCACCATCTGACTAAAGAAATTCCCCCTTATCTCCTAAAAGACCATCCTTAAATTTTGAGGCTATGACCTCTTGTCCCAGATTTTCCCATAGCAGGAAACATCCTCTCCACATCCACTCGATACAATCCTTTCACTATTCTATACTTTTCAATGAGGTCCCCCCTCATTTTGTTTACAATAGGTGCAGGAGTAGGCCACTCGGCCCTTTGAGCCAGCACCACCATTCAATGTGATCATGGCTGATTATCCCCAATCAGTACCCCGTTCCTGCCTTATCCCCATATCCCCTGACTACGCTATCTTTAGGAGCCCTATCAAGCTCTCTAGAGTTTCCAGAGAACTGGCCTCCACCGCCCTCTGAAGCAGAGAATTCTACAGACTCACAACTCTCTGTGAGAAAAAGTGTTTCCCCATCTCCGTTCTAAATGGCTTAACCCTTATTCTTAAACTGTGGCCCCTGGTTCCGGACTCCCCCAACATCAGGACTTGCTGGTGGAGTCTTGCCTCTAGTGTGTCCAAACCCTTAATAATCTTATATATTTCAATAAATATGAAATATTCCTTCCCGGGAATTAACCTTGTAAACTTACGTTGAACTCCCTCAATAGCAAGAATGTACTTCCTCAAATTAGGGGAACAAAACTGCACACAATACTCCAGGTGTGGTCTCACTAGGGCCCTGTACAACTACAGAAGGACCTCTTTGCTCCTATACTCAACTCCTCTTGTTATGAAAGCCAACATGCCATTCACTTTTTTCTCTGCCTGCTGTACCTGCATGCTTACTTTCATTGACTGATGAACAAGGAGCCCCAGAACCCATTGTACTTCCCCTTTTCCCAACTTGACACCATTTAGATAGTAATCTGCCTTCCTGTTTTTGCTACCAAAGTGGATAACCTCACAGTTATCCATATTAAACTTCATCTGGCATGTATCTGCCCACTCACCCAACAGGTCCAAGTCACCCTGCATTCTCATAGCATCCTCCTCACAGTTCACACTGCCACCCAGCTTTGTGACATCTGCAAATTTGCTAATGCTACTTGAATCCCTTCATCTAAATCATTGATGTAAATTGTAAATAGGTATGGTCCCAGCACCGAGCCTTGTGGTACCCCTCTAGTCACTGCCTGCCATTCTGAAAGGGACCCGTTAATCCCTACTCTTTGCTTTCTGTTTGCCAACCAATTTTCTATCATGTCAGCACTCTACCCCCAATACCATGTGCCCTAATTTTGCCCACTAATCTCCTATGTGGGACCTTATCAAATGCTTTCTGAAAGTCCAGGTACACTACATCCACAGGCTCTCCCTTGTCCATTTTCCTAGTTGCATCCTCAAAAAATTCCAGAAGATTAGTCAAGCATGATTACCCCTTCGTAAATCCATGCTGACTCGGACCGATCCTGTTACTGCTATCTAAATGTGCCACTATTTCATCTTTTATAATGGACTCCAGCATCTTCCCCACCACCGATGTCAGGCTAACTGATCTATAATTCCCTGTTTTCTCACTCCCACCTTTCTTAAAAAGTGGGATGACATTAGCTACCCTCCAATCCACAGGAACTGATCCTGAGTCGATAGAACATTGGAAAACTATTACCAATGCGTCCATGATTTCTAGAGCCACTTCCTTAAGTACCCTGGGATGTAGCTCACGTCAGGCCCTGGGGATTTATCAACTTTCAGTCCCATCAGTCTACCCAACACCATTTCCTGCCTAATGTGGATTTCTTAATTTCCTCCCGTCACCCCAGATCCTCTGGCCACTAGTATATCAGGAAGATTGTTTGTGTCCTCCTTAGTGAAGCCGGCTCCAAAGTACCTGTTCAACTCATATGCCATTCCCTTGTTCCCCATAATAAATTCACCTTTTTCAGTCTTCAAGGGTCCAACTTTGGTCTTAACTATTTATTTCCTCTTCACATACATAAAGAAGCTTTTACTATCCTCCTTCATATTCTTGGCTAGCTTACCTTTGTACCTCATCTTTTCTCCCCGTATTGCCTTTTTAGTTATCTTCTGTTGCTCTTTAACCATTACTCAATCCTCTTGCTTTCCGCTCATCTTTGCTACGTTGTACTCCTTCTCTTTTATTTTTATACTGTCCCTGAGGTCCCTTGTCAGCCACGGCCGTGTCTTACTCCTCTTCTCATTCTTCATTCTTCTAAACTGCAGCGAGTACAGGCCCATTGCTGTCAAATGCTCACCCTATGTTAACCTATTCATTCCTGGGATCTTTCTTGTAAACCTCCTCTACAACCTCTCCTAATCCAGCACATCCTTCCTCAGATTTGGTGCCCAAAATTGCTCACAACACTCCAAATGGGGCCTGACCAGTGTCTTATTGATTACATGCCCAGATGTGGGGAAGGGGTAGGGGAGGGAGGAATATTTTTATCCCTTGTTCTCATCATTTATACAGTAAATGCAATCAGTACACAACTTTTTTCTAATATGATTCATTGTATCATTAAATCAATACATTCTCTTACAATGCATCAATACCACTCAAGTTTCCTCCTTAAACAATGTGCCCTTGAGGGACTATTACACAGGACCCAGCCTCTCAGGAGGTGAAGGGAATATTTAAGATGCAATGTGGATTTGACAACTGCAACTCGAGACTAACATTGTGGATCCCAACTTTAAAGTATTAGAAAGGTACACTGATAAAAACACAACAGTTCTGAAAACACACAACAGTTAAAAATTATGCCAGGCGTGAATGCATTTTGAAAATGCTTAAATTCCTTCCTTGTTGCTGCCAGACGGGAATGATTAAAAATCAGAGTGTGTGTTGTATTTACATTTAGAAACAATTGATCTGGCTTTACCAGCTGAATACTGCTGTGCACGGCATCTGTTTCAGTGCTGCACAGCCCCTCGTGAATTGACAAATTCACCAGGCAGTGGTTGGTAGAGCGAGACTTCAGTACACTGTAAATTTAAAACACTCAGCATTTGAAATAATTTGATTCTGGAGACAGGAGTTTTCTTCTTCTTCATCCCAGTAAACTTCGCCACCATTCACTATGTTATAAACCTAACTGCTGAACACCCTTGACCAGTTCCACACAGATTGTTTGTATAGAAGTGAGTTTGGTTTGGGATTGTTTCACCTCTTTCTAGTGTCAGATATTCGTACTAGATTGAGATTTTGTACAGGGACTACCCTTTGTATTCTAAGACACAAATTGAATGTTTTCTTTTGCTATCTCTGTTATTTCACAACCTTTGACATTATCAAATGGATTGACATTTCAAATGTTTGCAGCTCTCAGCAGGTGTGGCGCAGCAAGTGATGTGTGTCAATTTAATCACAGCTACATAAATAAGATCAAATGGCAGTCACTATTTGGACACTGAAAGTTGCCATGATCCCAGTCAGAGACTGATTAGAGGATCAAAATATTCTAAAGAAAACACGCTGTCACACCAGTCAATGGTGTGAATATGCATGCATATTTTTATTTTTGAATTTCTTGGAAAAATATGTCAAAGACATATGACTGCAATGTGTTATTCAGAGATGGTTGTGAGCTTTCTTCAGTTTTTTGAAGAAAATGAAAGTGATACAACATCCCTTGAGAGAACAAGATAGGAATTCACCCATTTTTTGCCCATTTTAGCAAAATTTCAATTGTGATTTGGGAACACAACATTATGATCACATCTTATTTTCCTCATATCATTGAATCATCAGTTCCATTCACATAATACATGCTCGGTCTACAACAACTATTGTTGATGTTGAGGTAGAACACCTTAGGCATTTACAACTCATGTATCTTGGAACATGTGATAATAAACTAATTATCCTTAGTTGAGCCTTCCCGAGGTGCCGTGGGTCTAATTCAATGGAATACCAGTGAAGGGAGGTGCCCACTTGATAAGCCCAATCCTTGCATTGATACAATCACTTTTTTTTAATGAGCTTGTTAACATGTACAGTGGCTTTTAAAAGTTTTCACACCCCTTGAACTTTTCCACATTTTGTCACGTTACAACCATAAACGTAAATGTATTTTATTGGGATTTTATGTGATAGACCAACACAAAGTGGTGCATAATTGTGAAGTGGAAGAAAAATGATACATGGTTTTCAAATGTTTTTACAAATAAAAAACTGAAAAGTGTGGCATGCAAACGTATTCAGCCCCCTTTACTCTGATACACCTAAATGAAATCCAGAGCAACCAATTGCCTTCAGAAGTCACCTAATTAGTAAATAGAGTCCACTTGTGTGTAATCTAATCTCAAAATAAATACAGCTGTTCTGTGAAGGCCTCAGAGGTTTGTTAGAGAACATTAGTGAACAAACAGCATCATGAAGCCCAAGGAACACACCAGACAGGTCAGGGATAAAGTTGTGGAGAAGTTTAAAGCAGGGTTAGGTTATAAAAAAATATCCCAAGCTTTGAACATCTCACGGAGCACTGTTCAATCCATCATCCAAAAATGGAAAGAGTATGGCACGACTGCAAACCTACCAAGACATGGCCGTCGACCTAAACTGACAGGCGGGGCAAGGAGAGCATTGATCAGAGAAGCAGCCAAGAGGCCCATGGTAACTCTGGAGGAGCTGCAGAGATCCATAGCTCAGGTGGGAGAATCTGTTCACAGGACAACTATTAGTCGTTCACTCCACAAATCGGGCCTTTATGGAAGAGTGGCAAGAAGAAAGCCATTGTTGAAACAAAGCCATAAGAAGTCCCGTTTGCAGTTTGCCACAAGCCATGTGGGGGACACAGCAAACATGTGAAGGAAGGTGCTCTGGTCTGATGAGACCAAAATTGAAGTTTTTGGCCTAAATGCAAAACGCTATGTGTGACAGAAAACTAACACTGCACATCACCCTGATCACACCGTCCCCACTGTGAAACATGGTGGTGGCAGCATCATGCTGTGGGGACGCTTTTCTTCAGCAGCGAAAGCGAAGCTGGTCAGAGTTGATGGGAAGATGGATGGAGCCAAATACAGGGCAATCTTGGAAGAAAACCTGTTAGAGTCTGCAAAAGACTTGAGACTGGGGCGGAGGTTCACCTTCCAGCAGGACAACGACCCTAAACATACAGCCTGAGCTATAATGGAATGGTTTAGATCAAAGCATATTCATGTTTTAGAATGGCCCAGTCAGTCCAGACCTAAATCCAATTGAGAATCTTTGGCAAGACTTGAAAACTGCTGTTCACAGACACTCTCCATCCAATCTGACTGAGCTTGAGCTATTTTGCAAAGAAGAATGGGCAAAAATTTCAGTCTCTAGGTGCAAAGCTGGTAGAGACATACCCCAAAAGACTTGCAGCTGTAATTGCAGTGAAAGGTGGTTCTACAAAGTATTGACTCAGGGGGGATGAATACTTTTCATGCTACACTTTTCAGTTTTTTATTTGTAAAAAAATTTGGAAACCATGTATCATTTTCCTTCCACTTCACAATTATGCATCACTTTGTGTTGGTCTATCACATAAAATCCCAATGAAATACACTTACATTTGTGGTTGTAATGTGACAAAATGTGGAAAAGTTCAAGGGGTATGAATACTTTTGCAAGCCATTGTATATTGTTGTTTATTGCACGTGGAGTTAGTTATTGTCCTTAACATAAGTTTGTATATTCAGTTTAGATAGTAATTTGGCATTGGGCTTGGATTTCTTGGTTGAGCGCTTTTCCTGGTGTTATAGCACAAGTACTTTTGTATTAATTGTAATTTTAATACCACTACCAACTCAGTTGACAACTGCCATGTAAATGCACTTGATGTAAAATGTGTGTTATGCGCAGGAGGTTATGTCAATATCTGAGCTATCAGGTTTGACCAGATGTTTCGTTGTACCAATCACAAAATCATGTTGATAGCAAGAACAATTTATAGGTTGGATATCACGGATATCATCAGAACTCTTCACATCACAAAGACATTCTCAGTTCAGTTTGGTTCCGTTTAGTTTATTGTCAATGGTACTGAGGTACAGTGAAAAGCTTTTGTTGTGTGCTATCCAGTTATTTCTACAAAGAAGGACCCAAGATGCTGGAGTAACTCAACAGGTCAAGCCACATCTATGGAGAATATGGATTAGTTACATTTTGTGTCAATATCCTTCTTCAGACTGATTGTAAAGGGGAGCATAAATTTGGAAAAAGCAAGAGGCAGGACAGAGCATGTCAGGTGAGAGGTAGACACAGGTGAGGGTTTTTTTTAACTGTCAGACCAGAACAAATGCCAGATATAAGAACCGAAGATGTAAGACAATTTTGAAGACTCTTTGAAGACCCAGACTCTTCTGCAAAGAAAGCTCAGGAATTATTAGAGAAGTTCACAATTTGCTTCCATGATTCCATCTGTAAAGAACATGAACTGCAAGTCTTCAGTTAATGCAGTCCACAATCATATGGTGCAGTCTGAAGCAGGGTCTCGACCCAAAACATCGTCCATTAGTCTGAAAGGTCTTGGCCCGAAACGTCACTCAATCAGTCTGAAGAAGGGTCTCGACTTGAAACGTCACCAATTCCTTCTCTCCAGAGATGCCGCCCGTCCCACTGAGTTATTCCAGCATTTTGTTTCTACCTTCGATTTAAACCAACATTTGAATTTCTTTCCTACACGGTACACAGGCTACATGAATTTCTAAAGTCCGACTGTCCATATGATTGTAGAATGCTCTGACTGAAATGACTACAGTTCATCTTTTATTACTGCATTACAGAAGCATATTAAGAACTAATAACTGCTGAGCCACCTTTGCAGAAAATCTTGGTAAGGATAAGATTTGAGAACATTGCAGCATGATACAAATAATAAGAATAGTTATTTGTTTATACCACGCTGCAAGGTTCATCCGGTAGCGGCACCTGCTGTTGCCAGTAGGTAGTCGAACCCTGCGTTCGGTTACCTTGGTCATGTGACGGTGGGAGGGGTTTTGGTTCGCGCATTTTCTGGGCTTGCCCCATTCATTACTTTGACCACCGTTGTGGTAAGATCGTTTTGGGTTAGCTGTCGTTTGATCCTTGTTGTTTGCACCATCTCGACTGCCGTCTCGACTTGCTAAATTGGTGACCCCGAAGCACCCAATTGGAAATTGGACGCCGAGATGCAAGACGAGTTAGCTTCCGTTGCCGTTCCTGACGCTCATCAGAGCGCCGTCACCCTCAAGCTGCCGGTGTTTTGGCCTGAGCAGCCACAGGTGTGGTTTGCACACGTGGAAGCGCAGTTACACCTGCGTCGTATCGCTGCGGATGAGACAAAGTATTTTCACGTGGTGGGAGCTCTGACACAGAAGTTGGCCTCCCGTCTGCTGCCGTTTCTGCAGAACCCACCCATGACCACCAAGTATGACAGCCTCAAAGCCGTCCTTCTGCATAGTTTTGGGCTCAGCCGCCGGGACCGCGGCGCCCGCATTCTACACATGGACGGTTTGGGAGACCGCAAGCCGTCGGTCCTCATGGCCGAGATGCTCGCATTGATGGACAGCGACCACCCATGCCTGCTATTCGAGCAGGCATTTCTCAAGCAAATTCCGAACGATGTCCGCCTTATGCTCGCGGGTCTGGATTTCACCGATCCCCTGCAGCTCGCCGAACCGGCCGACGAACTCTGGCTGATGAAACATCAAGATGGCGGCACTATTAGCCATGTGTCTGCACCAGCGCGCCCTTCGCCTCAGCGAGAAATCAACAAAGCCCCACCCACAAACCACAGCACAGACACACAGCAGCAACACAGGACTCGCGGTAGGCACCGTTTGTGTTACTATCACCTCCGCTATGGTGTGGAGGCTCGACGCTGCCGCCAACCCTGTATATTTCGTGGATATTTCATGAAATAAAACCATGAACCCTGTATATTTCAAATAAACCCTGTATATTTCATGGAAATGCCTCGGCCGATTGTCTGTAGAGGCGATCACGATTGGCCCAAACAACCGCCTCTACGTCTGCGACCGTCATTCGGGCAGCAGCTTCCTAGTGGACTCCGGTGCAATCGTCAGCATCCTCCCCCCGACCAGGCGTGACACACGTGCTGGTACGAGGGGCCCCATGCTCACTGCCGTTAACATGAGCACCATCCAAACGCGCGGTGGTGGACCTTTGCACTTACCTTCGACTCCCGCTTACTGTGGCGGACGTTGATCAACCGCTTTTGGGGACCGTCTTTCTCCACGCTCTCTCCCTGGTGGTGGATTTATGGGGCGGTTGCATGACTCCGCGATCGGTCCTCGGTTCATCTGCACCGCGGACCCCACCCCCGCCCGACCAGCAGCTCAACGCCGTCGCCATAGTCGCTGATCCTTAACACCACCCTGCTCGCGGATTTCCAGTAACTCCTTACTCCCAGTTTCTGCGGGGCTGCATCGAACCATGGGGTCATGCATCACATTCCCACCGAGAGCCCTCCGGTGCATGCCCGGGCGCGCTGCCTCCCGATGGACAAACTGAGCATCGCCCGGGATGAATTTCGACTGATGGAGGATATAGGGATTGTTTGGCGGTCCGACAGCCAGTGGGCCTCCCCACTGCACATGGTCCCAAAAGCATCTGGGGGGTGGAGACCACACGGGTTTACTGGCATCTGAATGCAATAACCACAGCGGACGGCTACCCGGTGCTTCATGTTCAGGACTTCTCCGCGCACCTCCGCGCTGTGTTCTTTTTCAAGGTTGACCTCGTTCATGGTTACAATCAAATTCCTGTGCACCCCAATGATGTTCCCAAAACCAACACGATCACCCCATTTGGCCTGTTTGACTGGCTGTGAATGCCTTTTGGGTTGTAGAACGCTGTAGTCCAGGCATTCCAGCGGCTGGTGGACCAGGTTGGACAGGGCCTGCCTTTCATGTTCATTTATTTGGACGACATTCTGGTTGCCAGTGCCTTGCAAGCGGAGCACGTCACCCACCTCCGTTCTTTGTTTCAGCGCCTCCGCGAACACAGCCTTGTAATTAACCCCGCGAAGTGCCAGTTTGGCCCCCGCTCCATTTCTTTTCTGGGAACAGCATGACCCCACAAGGCGCTACACTGCTCCCTGCGGAGGTCGAGGCCATCCGGTAGTTCCCCAGGCCGCTCACTGTGAAGGGACTACAGGAGTTTGTCGGCATGGTGAATTTTTATCACTGTTTTATGCAGCCCCTGTTCCCGTGCCTGGCGGGTAAGCCGAGGGACCTCGTGTGGTCTGAGGAGGTGGGCGCAGTTTTCAAGGGTGCTAAGGCAGCTTTCGCGCCTGCCACGTTCACGATGGACGTGGGAGGCCAGGAGGAGTTTGTCTCCATCGACCTTCTCAAGCCCGCCCACATGGATGTGGATAGCCCGGTGATCATTGCTCCTCCGCAACGTAAAGGTCATCCACCGGCCATCCCGCCCGTACTGAGTACGCCCGTTCTCTCCAGCCCCGTTCTTTCTGCCTCTTTGCCTGCCTCTGGTTTGGTTTTGCCGGCCCCCAATGTTATGCCCGACCTGCCTTTGCAGACCACACGTTCTGGTTGTTCCATACGGGTCCCCATTTGGTTCCGTACCTCGGGTTCTGGGGGGGCGGGTCCTGTAGCGGCACCTGCTGATGACGGTAGGTAGTCGAACCCTTCGGTCGGTTACCTTGACATGTGACGGTGGGAAGCGTTTTGTTTTCGCGTGTTTTCTGGGCTCGCCCCATTCATTACTTTGACCACCATTGTGGTGAGATCATTTTGTGTTAGCTGTTGTCTGATCCTTGCTGTTTGCACCGCTTTGGTAATAAAGCTCGTTTGTGAAAACAACTGTCGTCTCGACTCGCTAAAATACTCAAATTTCACATTCAAACAACCAAATAACAAAATGGTGCACTTTCCCAGAAATCAATATTTTAAGAGCTGATTTTTCAATTCAAATAAATCTCAAAGATTATGTGTTGCACCATTACACAGTTGATGAGAAACTAGATCTGTGAAGTTCTCCTCAACTTGGTCTTGAGGTATTTCAGTCAAACAAATGCATGTGTCTCAGGGGGCGAGTTATTTTAGTTTATTGTCATCTATATCAGGGTGTAAATAAATGCTTGTTCACATGAAGCTCACAGAGTGAACAGTATTGATACAGTAGAGATAAATATGAAAATAAATATAATCCAAAGTAGTGCAAAAAGGGCGGCCACAGTGGCGTAGCGGTAGAGTTGCTGCTTTACAGCGAATGCAATGGCAGAGACCTGGGTTTGATCCCGCCTATGGGTGGTGTCTGTACGGAGTTTGTGCGTCCTCCCCGTGACCTGCGTGGATTTTCTATGAGATTTTCAGTTTCCTCCCACACTCCAAAGATGTACAGATTTGGAGATTAATTGGCTTAGTAATGAAAAAAATGTCCCTAGTGGGTGTAGGATAGTGTTAATGTGTGGCGGATCGCTGGTCGGCGCGGACCCGGTGGGCCAAAGGTCCTGTTTCGGCGTTGTATCTCTAAACTAAAAAAATTAAAGTACAGTAATGGAATAAACAATGAGAGAGCTGAGAGTGGGGTACATTGGCACCACCATTGGGATGTGAAATAAGTAATTGGTTCAGGAATCTGATAACACTAGGAAGAAGTTGCTCTTTAGTCCAGATATCCATGTCTAAAGCACTTGTATCTACTCCTCCAAGAAGATAGACGAGATAAAAGAGAATGGCAGACATGCTTAACAATACTACCAGGAATGCACTGTTGCACAGTGGTGCAGTGGCAGAGCTGTTGCCTCACAGCGCTGGAGATCCAGGTTTGATCCTGACAACAGATGCTGTTGTGCAGTGTTTGTACGTTCTACCTGTGACCAAAGATCCTATAGCGAGCAAGATTGCCCACTCGACGAAAAAGACGTAGTAGGGTCATGGGCAGATTAATGGGTAATCTTCGGCCCCATTTCCGTAACCGGCTTCCGTTTCCGCACTCCTATCTTTGCTTTGGCCATGGCGTCCACATCTACTTGTGTTGCATACTGTTCTGCTGTAAATTGCTTCAAGATCTTTGGAAGCGACGGGGCTGAGGCGGCAGCAGCGGCAGCAGCGGCAGTACCAGCAGCAAGGCTGCGAAGCTGCAGTTCAGCACTGCTCCTCACCTCAGCCCCAACCCCAACCCCAACCCTACCAGGCCCAGCCCTGGGTCCGTGCTTTGAGTCCAAAGTAAAGTTTATCATTATACATAAAAATCAGGACGTATATATATATATATATATATATATATATATATATATATATATATATATATATATATATTGTGTGTGTGTATATATATATATATATATATAATCTGTGTGTTATATGATTATATACATCTATATTCGCAATGTTACAACATTTTGAGATTTAAAAAATCAAGTCTGCAATTTATCCCATCAGATAAAGCATAAAAATAAGTTTAATTTGACACCTAATTCACTTTCATATCTTCAGTATTAAAAAGGTTATGGCCATTTTCATACTGAAATTAGTATCTTGTTACCTATTGCTTTTCCATTGATTTAACACAAAAGCTGTGATCAAGGACTGTTTAAAGCCCATAACTTTCTTAAAAATTAAGAGAACTGAATGAAATGTTCAGTTATTATAGATTGAAGCATTGAGACAAATATGAAACAATCTTACTTGGATGACCTGAAATTAAAACATATAATTAGTTAGTTACCTAATTGTAGCTAATTACAAAATTCAATTACTAGATATAAACATCTATCCATTTCTTAAGAAAAGGTTAACATTTTTTAAAAGCCTAAGTGTCCAAATAACATTCACACAAGAATTCACAATATAACATTGTCATGAATTTATAAGCCAAATTGAAGGAATTTAGTGTTTAATTCCCGTAAAATAATGGCCATTTAAATCAACTTGCGAGTGGGTTTTTGTGGAACGCGATCATTTGAAACGTTGCAGTTTGCGGTGAATGTAACCCCCAGTCAGCAGGAAAAATACTGCCGGTTCGTATATTTTTTAAGTCACCTTTTCGCAACATGAAATTTTGATTAAAGGCTTCCAAAGAAGCAAGTTTTTATGTAAAAATAAACTGTGTACATTCTTTTGTCCCCTACGTGAGATCTGTCCTGTTGTCGGCGTTCACGGCTTTAGAAGATGATTTTTTATTCACTCTAGCAATTAAATTATTCAGCGCAGTTTAAAAATAACTCCATAAAACAAATGTCGGAGTGATTTCTCTTCAGCACCTAAATCCCCTGAGATTAATCGATTTGAATGATCTGGAGTAAATGGCATTTTAAACCCGCCCCCCTCTCAAAGGCGCCAAAATCGCGCACAGGGGCAGTGGCAGAACTGCAGCGCCGCTAAAGGTTAGTTTTGTAACATACCTATCTATATCACATTAATATATGTGTGTATGTGTGTTCTTTCCTACACAATCTAATCAGTTGTAAGGTTGTTTAATAAAACCATCCTTAAGTTATACATCATTTGTTAATCTTGCTCAAAACTAATTTTATTTTGTTAAATACTTCATTGAAATAACCCAACCATTACAGACAGATCTCATTCCACTCTCTGGCTATTGGGAAGACCAAACCCATTTTATTGTTGAAAAACAATTCCATAGACACAAAAATACATTAAGGAATATTCCAAGAGTTGAGCAACTGGAATCTCCATATTGCTATTATTTTACCAAGTACCCCAGTTGTGAACAGTGTGATCAAATGAATTACAGAGTGCAAGTTTAAAACAAACATCAACTCAAACACAGCACATGAGCAATTTAAAAAGAGATTTTTTTTTTACTTTAAAAAAAAATAAAAAAATACATTAAAAAAAATAAAATTAGCAGAATTATAATTTATTGACATATTAATCATTAACAAAAAATAGCAGAATTATGAATTAACAGAATTACGAATAATGGGTCTAACACTATATCACCCACACAAACTGTTTCCCCACAACGCTGATTACACTGTGAGAGGGATTTACAAAGTCGGGTCGGGTTTACTGAAATGGCCGACGAAAAGGCTGATGTTCCGCTCCGTAGCGTACGACATGTCAACCCATTGATTTTAGCAGGAGTGCACTATCTTGCTTGCTATAGGATCTTTGCCTGTGACCATGTGCGTTTTCTCTGGGTGCTCTGGTTTACTGTGACATTCTAAAGACATGCAGGTTTTGTTGGTTAATTGGCTTCAGTAAATTGCCCCTGGTATGTAGGATATGAAAGTGTGATAATATAGAATGAATGTACAGGTGATTGATGACCGGACTGTGTGGACTCAGTGGACTGATGAGCCTGTTTCTGCACTGTATCTCTAAGCTAACCTAAAATAAGATGGACTGGATGGAAGGAAGTGAGGAGTTTATGTGGACTGGGCTGTGTGCACCAACCTCTACAATTCAGGTCAACAAGAGCAGAGCAGTAGCTATATCAGATTGATATAGATTTAGATATAGATATAAATCTAGATATAGATATAGATAATGATATAGATATAGATTGATACAGATTGATCAGATTTTGTCAGTTACATTCTATAGACATCTGTAGAAAACTTCTCGTGGACATGGCAAATCTTCTCAGATACCGAAGAAAGTAAAGACTCTGATACACTTTCTTGATCACCACATCCATGTGAAGGGTCCAGGTTAGGTTGTGGACTATATGGACGTCTAAGATGCTCAATCAGTCAACTTCTACAGCAGATAGACACAAAAAGCTGGTGTAACTAAGCAGGACAGGCAGCATCTCTGGAGAGAAGGAATGGGTGACGTTTTGGGTCGAGACCCTTCTTCAGACCTCTGCAGCAGTTCCATTGATCAGGACTGGGTTGTGTTCACCATCCCCTACCCAACCCCAACCATCTCATTTGGTCAGCAAATAACTCTTTTGTATTGGGGACATTAAAGCCCCTGTCCCACTTTCCCGAGTTCCTCGCAAACTCTCCCGAGTTTTCCCCTTGATTCGAACTCGGAGAATTATGGTAATAGCCAGTCGTAGGTACTCGTGGGCTATTTTTTTGACTCATGGACTTACCTGATGCCCCAAGTTCCTCCGGCCGGCATTACGAGCCGCTATGAAACATCTACGGACTCCTACGGCCTCCTACGAGCTTGCTGCCGACATTTCCCGACATTCCCCGACATTCCCCGAGTTCGAATCAAGGGGAAAACTCGGGAGAGTTCGTGAGTAACTCGGGAAAGTGGGACAGGGGCTTAAGGGGTTAGCTTGTCCTGACACCGTAACACAGATTTCTCGATCTCCTTCGTCTGAAGCATCTCATCATTGTTCTTCATTTGGCCAATGAGAGTGATATCATTGACAAACTTAAAGATGGAGTTGTTATAGCCACACACATTAGTGCACTTGTGAAAGTTTTTTCATCCAAGGAATATTCAGATATTATTTAAGCAATTCAAAAGTCGAGCCAAAGTTATTAAATAAAAGCGCAGAACATGCATATTATCCTAAGGAAGGACAACAGAAGCAAACAACATAGATTTTTCAGCATTTCACCTTGGAGCTTGATTATGTTAAAAATGCATTTATCCTCCAGTGCCTAGCTGCACAAAATCTTTACAGATGCAGTTTCTACTTCGTACAATATATGTGGGAGGAATTTCTTCAATTTGGACAATTTGATTATACAGTAAACCCATGTTTCAATGGACCTCACTATAACAGTTTTTGGTTATAGCGGATACCAATGGCTGCGGACGCCGCCCCATCTCATGGTGCCTCCCCAGCCGCTTGCAGCTTGGCTGCCCCCATATGCCAGCACTGACTGCCCCTAACTGCTTGTAGCCCTGCCATCCCCAGCTCATGCCACTTCCAGGCCGCGCCTTCCACCACGACCATTGCCACCATCGATCCTTACCTGCACTCCACTGCTCACAGGCCGCGACCACTGACTCTAACGATCCTCACCTCTCCACCTCTCCACCTTGCACCATTAACTCACCTGGATTCCAGGGCCAGTTCCAGGCCAAGAGTCTGAAGCATGGTCACGACCTGAAACATCACCTATCCTTGTTATCCAAAGATGCTGCCTGACCGGCTGAGTTTCTCCAGCATTTTGTGTCCTTTTGTGTATTAACCAGCAACAGCAGTTTATTTCTACTGACAAGTGGGAACTTGTGTACAAGTGGGAACAAGTGTGTACTTCCAAAGGAGTCAGCAATAAAATTACTCTTGTTGGAAGTAAATGCATTAGTGTTTCAACGAACCTCAATAAGACAACACAAAAAACACTCCATAAATTATGTCAAATATTTTTAATCCTAGTAATTGAGGCAAGGGGTTATTCCTTCCCAGTTTTTTCACCTGGTCTTCCTCTGTCACATGCCATCCTCTGGTAGTCTCTGAAGCATGATTTCAAAGAAATAAGTAAGCCAAGAAAGAGTTTTACATGCAAATAGGTGTATTAAATGTGGAGTGTGAGGACTCCGTGGTGTTTAATGCCCGGGGTATTTTATGTAGCAGTATTTTATTGCACACAAATCCTGTGTTTTACTTCGGAGTCACATGAGTGACTACATGAAGACCCCGCCAGCACGCATGCGTGACATGTCATCGAACGCATTGCGAAGCGACAGGCAGGAGGAGCGCCTCTCCTCCAGCGTAAGTTTAAAAACGGCCCGCAGGTAAGTACTTACCATTCTGAGATAGATTGTTGGCTCTGTGTGTTGTTGCATTTCAGAGCACACCATGGAGTCCAGGACAAAGTCAAAAAGAGCCGCTGCTAAATTTGCTGCTGAGGACCGCGAAGGAGGCAGACAGCAGTGGTTGAGTTCTCCTGAGCTGCTGGTTCAATCTGCAGCCCCTGACTTCACGCCACTACAGCCCACAGGTGCTCCTCGGACTGGCGGCAAAACCACCCGGAAGTCGGGCAGGTCCGCTGACTCAGCTGAGTCCGGACCGGAGGACACCCCACTCGGCGGGAAGCGTCAGACTTAATAGAACAAAGCGTCAGACTTGATAGAAACATACAACAGCCTTACTGGCATCAGGAAACCATCTATTCGGCAAGTAGCCAGAGTGATTGGGAAGCTAGTGGCTGATTTTCCAGCCACACAATTTGGCCTACTACATTACCAAAACCTACAAAGGGCAAAAATAGCACCATGCGGGCCATTTTGACAGGCCAATGCAATTACCAGGGAAAACGAAATTGGAATTACAATGGTGGATAGACAATGCTCGACATTGCTCTAACCCCATCACAATCATAAATCCCTCGGTTACACTACAAACTGATGCCAGCGCAAAAGGTTGGGGAGCAACTAATACCACCTCCAGTTGTGGTGGTAGATGGAGTGCACATAAATTAACCCTACTTCCAGCACTAGGAATTAATTATCTAGAAATGCTGGGAGCATTTCATGAACTCTGGGCTTACTGTTCGGACATGCACCATCTGCACATACGTTTACAGATTGACAATACCACTGTGGTGGCTTACATCAATCATATGGGTAGAATAAAGTCGATATCCTGTGACAAATTCGTCAATACAATCTGGCACTGGTGCCTAGAAAGGAACATTTGGATATCAGCCACTTACCTTCCACGTAGGCTAAATACAGTGGCGGACACCAGGTCACGCAAATTTAATGACAACACCGAATGGATGTTGGACCGAAAAGTGTTTGCCGATATTGTAGATCGGTATGGAACACCAGATATCGACCTTTTTGCATCCAGACGCAATCACCAAATATCAACATATGTTGCATGTGAACCAGACCCTGGGACAGTAGCGATGGACGCTTTCTCGCTACACTGGGGGGATTTGTTATTCTATGCATTTCCCACCTTCTGCCTCATCAGTCGGGTCTTGCAAAAAATTAAACAAGACTCCGCATCGGGTATTCTGGCTGTTCCCAACTGGCCTACTCAACCATGGTTCCCTGTGGTACTGGACATGGTCACAGAATCATGCATACCAATAAATAAACGTCCGTGTTTATTGGTACACCCTGTGACAGGGGAGACTCACCCATGCCATGACCAGATAAACCTATTAGTTTGCAGGATTTGAAAAGGCCACTTCTGGATTATGGACTCTCGAACCGAACAATCAATGCCATCACAGTATCATGCAGGGAGCCCACCAGAAGACAGTACCTCACTTACGTGAAGAAATGGGAGATGTTCTGCACAAAAATGAACACCACATATGACACAGCCACCATCACGGAAGTGCTGGAGTTCCTGGCAAGCCTTCATTTCGATGAAGGTTTGAGCTACAGTGCCATCAACTGTGCCAGAAGTGCCCTATCCAACTATCTCGGGCGATGTTGCAGTGGGATCACCTTACAGTGGGATCTCACCCTTTGGTGTCAAAATTATTGAGGGGAATATTTAATTCAAATTCCCCCAGGCCTAGATATTCCCAGACTTGGGATATCAGCATTGTACTAACCATGCTCCGAGGGTGGGCACCAATAACGTCTCTTTCATTGGACAAACTGACCTACAAAATGGTCATGCTGATGGCACTCGTGACGGCGCAATGGGTCCAGTCCCTACATAAGTTAAGTATGGACGCCATGGTCATAACCAACAGCAAGGTTACTTTCTTTATACAGCGGTTACTCAAGCAAGACAGGCCTGGATCATCTGGCAAAAAGTTGGATTTCCTGGCCTATCCCGTAGGCAGCCGTCTATGTATCGTGACCCACATTTTACGCTACATAGAGGTCACCAAGAGTCTCAGGGGCACGGAGAGGGCTTTGCTCATAAGCCACAAACGCCCTCATCATAGAGTCACTGTGCAAACCATTTCAAGGTGGTTATGGGTGGTATTTTGTGCAGCGGGGTTGGACAGTAACGTATTTAAATCTAACTCCACCAGGGCTGCATCCACATCGGCAGTTAGGATGATGGAAGTTCCAATGGACCACATCCTTGCAACAGCGGGTTGGACTAATGAAAAAACCTTTCAGCGGTTTTACAATAAACCCGTGGCCGCACCTGAGACGTTTGCGGAAAAGTATTAAGTTCTGTTTTATAATTTCCCCGATGTAGGGGTCTTATTATTTGGTATTGTGAAATAAATACATTTTTGTTTTTCAGCGCAGTTTCATGTGTGAAATATGTTAACATACTTCCTCCATTTCTCATAATGGCTGTGTGTGAGCATGGATTCGTTCCAGGGCATGAAATCACAGAGCTTTGAACTCTTCACGTAGTCACTCACGTGACTCCGAAGTAAAATAGTAAGATTAAATGAGAACTTACCAGTTTGAAGTTTGATCTTTATTTTATGAGGAGTTACGATGAGGGATTACGTGCCCTCCGTGCCCAAACCCTCTATTATAAAGGTCAACTGGTATGCTAGTTCTCTTATCTTACTATGTTAGTCAACTCTGGTATCTGTGATTTCACACCGCTGCTTTGAAGAATGTCGCGCATGCATGCTGGCGGGGTCTTCACGTAATCCCTCATCGTAACTCCTCATAAAATAAAGATCAAACTTCAAACTGGCAAGTTCTCATTTAAACTTACTATTTTAGATTAGTTTAGTTGAGTTTAGAGATACTGTGCAGAAACAGGCCCTTCGGCCCACCGGGTCCGCGCCGACCAGTGATCCCCGCACATTAACACTATCCTACACCCACTAGGGACAATTTTTACATTGACCAAGCCAATTAACCTACAAACCTGTACATCTTTGGAGTGTGGTAGGAAACCGAAGATCTCGGAGAAAACCCATGCAGGTCACGGGGAGAACGTACAACCTCCGTATGGATAGCATCCATAGTCGGGATCGAATCTGGATCTCTGGCACTGCATTCGCAGTAAGGCAGCAACTGTACTGCTATGCCACCGTGACTTTCACCGTGGATGAAGAAAATGCAGTGGAAACTAATGCCTGAGGTTCTGCCTCAACAAAGACATAGAAACATAGAAACATGGAAAATAGGTGCAGGAGTAGGCCATTCAGCCCTTCGAGCCAGCACCACCATTCAAAATGATAATGTCTGATGATACAAAATCAGTACAAGAAACAGGAAAAACATGTTTGTATAAACAGATGCTCCAGGATTTCCTTTCGGTTAATAGGCTGCTGGGTTCCTTACAGTACATTGGGATAGGAATTCCAGACCATTTTGGTTCACCGTGAATGATGTATTCTTGCTGAAGGCTTGGTTGCAGTAGAACACCTCCGAGTATCTTGTCACTTCATGATAATGCCATTTACAATGCGTTTCTCCATTGCTGTGCCTTGGCAATTCCGTTCCCTTCTATCATCCTTACTTTTCTTCCAATGTAATCAAATAATCTGCCAGTTATAGTATGAAGAATGGTTCCGACCCAAAAGGTCACCTATCTATGATCTCCAGATAACCTGCAGAGTTACTTCATGACTGTATCCTTTTGTGTATCTGCAGTATCTGAATTCCCTTGTTTCTACCTTTCCCCTTATGAGGTATCAACAGTTTTAATTCAACAAATTAACAACATTTTACATTTGAAAATGTAAAAAAATTGTAGATGTTGTAAATCTGCAAATAAAAAAAATGCTGCTAATAATCTGAAGGTTGGGCAGCATCTATGGAGTGAGAAACATAATTAAGGTTTCATGTTGATGACCCTTCATCAGAAATTTTTATATGTGATCATTCAAACCTAATAAAATTTTCCAGATCCAATTAACCTTTTTCTAATTAAAGTAATTTTATGTAGCCAAAGTATCCATCTCTGTTTTCAACACCAGGGACAGGCCATAATTAACAACTTGCAATGATGAGCTGTAGTTTCAGGGCCAAAAAATGAGATAAGGTTCTGTTCCATACATGGATTTCAATACCCATGCCAGTATCACAGAAAGATGAGGTCATCCCCACTTGATTCACCTCTCCTCAACTTATTCATTATCTTGTGTGAGGATGAAATATTTCTATCATGTCACCTAATGATGTAATTGTCCATTTCACAAGCAATCTAATGCTTTCATGCAATCAAATATCCCATATCTTACCAGGTAGACTGGGGTAGAACTCAGTAACCCAACTGAAACTGTGGTTTATTAAATGTTCCAATAAGTACAAGGCGAGATGCCACATGTTCATTTAGTGAGAGAAAAGCTTCTCTTGACTTTAGTTAAAAAGGGAAAGTTTATGAGCAACGTTAGCCCTCACCATACTGATGCGACAGCCAAAAAGGCACACCGACACCTTTAGTTTCTTTGGAGACTGAGGAAATTCTGCATGTCTCCAATAACTCTTACAAACTTCTGCAGATGCACCATAGAAAGCAGACTGTCAGGTTCCTTGGCCGAACACTGCAACAAATTGCAGAAAGTTGTTAATATAGTCCAGCCTATCACACAGACCAGACACTCCACCATTGGGGGTCTCGACCCGAATCATTACCCATTCCTTCTCTCCAGAGATGCTGTCAGTCTCCAGCATTTGGTGTCTATCCCCACCATTGACTTTATCTACACCACCGGTGGCACAGTGGCACAACTGGTAGAGCTATTACCTCGCAATGTCAGAGACCTGGGTTGGATCCTAACCTTAGGTGCTGTCTGTGTGGAGTATGGACGTTCTCCATGTGTATGTTTCCTCTGAGTGCTCCAGTTTACTCCCACATCCCAAAGATGTGAGGGTTTATAGGTAAATTTCCCCTAGTGTGTAGGGAATAGATGAGGAAGTGGGATAACATAGAACTACTTTGAACGAGTGATCGATGGTAGGTGGGTGGGTGGACCAAAGCATCTGCTTCCATGCATCTCTAAACTAAATTTTAATTCCCGTTGCCTAGGAAAACAGCCAACATAAGCAAAGACTTTCCCATCCTGGTCATTTCCTCTTCTTGCTGCCAGACTCAGGAATAGCTTCTTCTCTTCTTATCAGGCTTTTGATTGGACTTTTCATAGGCTACAATACTATCCCTTTCACCTTTACCCCATTGCAGCCAGTGGACTTAGTCGATGTCTACAATACTGAGAACTATTTTCTGCACTCTGTATCTTCCCCTTTGCTCTACCTATTGGACTTGCGTATGACTTGATTGTATTTACAGAGGCTTGCAAAAGTTTTCATACCCCTTGAACTTTTCCACATTTTGTCACGTTACAACCACAAACATAAATGTATTTTATTGGGATTTTATGTGATAGACCAACACAAAATGGCGCATAATTGTGAAGTCGAAGGAAAATGATACATGGTTTTCAAATGTTTTTACAAATAAAAAATTGAAAAGTGTGGCATGCAAAAGTATTCAGCCCCCGTTACTCTGATACCCCTAAATAAAATCCAGTGCAACCAATTGTCTTCAGAAGTCACCTTATTAGTAAGTAGAGTCCACTTGTGTGTAATCTAATCTCAGTATAAATACAGCTGTTCTGTGAAGGCCTCAGAGGTTTGTTAGAGAACATTAGTGAACAAACAGCATCATGAAGCCCAAGGAACACACCAGACAGGTCAGGGATAAAGTTGTGGAGAAGTTTAAAGCAAGGTTAGGTTATAAAAAAAATCCCAAGCTGTGACCATCTCACGGAGCACTGTTCAATCCATCATCCAAAAAATGGAAAGAGTATTGCACAACAGCAAACCTACCAAGACATGGCCGTCCACCTAAACTGACAGGCCGGGCAAGGAGAGCATTGATCAGAGAAGCAGCCAAGAGGCCCATGGTAACTCTGGAGGAGCTGCAGAGATCCACAGCTCAGGTGGGAGAATCTGTCCACAGGACTACTATCAGCCGTGCACTCCACAAATCGGGCCTTTATGGAAGTGTGGCAAGAAAAAAGCCATTGTTGTAACAAAGCCATAAGAAGTTTGCCACAAGCCATGTGGGGGACACAGCAAACATGTGGAGGAAGGTGCTCTGGTCTGATGAGACAAAAATTGAAGTTTTTGTCCTAAATACAAAACGCTATGTGTGGCAGAAAACTAACACTGCACATCACCCTGAACACACCATCCCCACTGTGAAACATGGTGATTGCAGCATCATGCGTTTCTTCGGCAGGGACAGGGAAGCTGGTCAGAGTTGATGGGAAGATGGATGGAGCCAAATACAGGGCAATCTTGGAAGAAAACCTGTTAGAGTCTGCAAAAGACTTGAGACTGGGGTGGAGGTTCACCTTCCAGCAGGACAATGACCCTAAACATACAGCCAGAACTACAATGGAATGATTTAGATCAAAGCATATTCATGTGTTAGAATGGCCCAGTCAAAGTCCAGACCTAAATCCAATTGAGAATCTCTAGCAAGACTTGAAAATTGCTGTTCACAGACACTCTCCATCCAATCTGACTGAGCTTGAGCTCTTTTGCAAAGAAGAATGGGCAGAAATTTCAGTCTCTAGATGTGCAAAGCTGGTAGAGACAAACCCCAAAAGATTTGCAGCTGTAATTGCAGCGAAAGGTGGTTCTACAAAGTATTGACTCAGGGGGGCTGAATACTTTTGCACGCCACACTTTACAGTTTTTTATTTGTAATAAAATTTGGAAACCATGTATCATTTTCCTTCCACTTCACAATTATGCACCACTTTGTGTTGGTCTATCACATAAAATCCCAATAAAATACATTTACGTTTGTGGTTGTAACGTGACAAAATGTGGAAATGTTCAAGGGGTAGGAATACTTTTGCAAGCCACTGTATATATAGTATCGTCTAATCTGATGGGAGAGCATGCAAAGTAAAGCTTTTAACTGTACCTTGGTACATGTGACAATAATAAACCTAAACTTAAACTTAAAATGTAATTAATTTAATTACATTTTCAAAACGTTTCATATGCCGTATCGGTTTTTTGATAGAGCATATAACAAACAGTACAACACCAGAACAGGCACTTTGACCCACCATGTCTGAGCCGACCATGATGCCAATTTTATTACTCCCAAATACTTGCTCATGGTTTATATCCCTCCATTCCCTGCCTGTTGAAATGTCTTTCTAAATATCTGTTAACATTGGTATCTGCTCCCACCATCTCCCCTGGCAGCACATACTAGGCACCTTCCACTCTCTGTGTAAATATTTTGCCTCACAACCTTTAAATGTCCCCATTTTTACCTTAAGCACATACCCTCTGGTATTTGAGAAAAGTGCTGACTGTCTACTCTAATTTTCAATTTGTGAGAATCTTATATCTGTAATTAGAAGAAACTCTTGCATAAATCAAAACATTAACTGGAATTGCATTGGCCACTGTGGAATTTTGGTCTTTCCATCCCTACCAAAATTGATTCAGCCAACAACAGAAAAAAAGGCAACAAATTAAGAAAAGTAGATAACAGAACACGTGCAATAAACAAAGGTACAAACTAAATCCAAGTTGTTGCTTTTCTTCATTCAAAGCCTTTACAAAAATACGTACAACTTTAAAACTGTCGGTTTCCACAGTGAAATAAAATTTTAACACTCATTCCTGAGAAAAGAAGGGGAAATACTAGGTGTGGTATCACAGAGTTCACACATTCACACAGCTTCTTAAAGATACACTTCCTGTTAAAACATATGAGGTCCTGCATGTTTATTTCACATTAAGTAACACAGAATCTTTCTTTAATCACATCTTATTGTCTGGAAGGTAGGATTCATTTTAACATCCCCTGAACACAGACTTAACAGACATCCAACAGCTTTTTCGCTTTCTCACTAACACACACATTACATCCCTTTCCTCTTTCTCTTGATGTAAAGAGAACATCTATTCAATAATTTACTCTCCACAATTAAAACAGATTAAAATATAATCATGCCTTTATAACTTTTAAACAAAGGACTGCTGGAAAGTAAAATTGCTCTCACCCATATATTAAAACATCTAATTTCAACCAAAATTTCCACACTTTACTAATTTCCTAACTTTCCAAGCTCTGATCTTTGATAGTAGTTGGATGGCAAGCCCTGTTTCACCTACAGCCCAATGCCTACCCTCAATAACCCTTCTCCAACTGGTTCCACCTGCCCATTGTCTTATTTGTCTTTATCTGTTTTCACCTATCACCTATCAGCCTCTGTCTCTGAACCCCGCACCTCCTTCCAGCTCCATCTGCCCATCATCCCCCACATTACTTAATTCCAACTATCATCGCTGCCATACCCCTCCCTCTCATTTCTTTATATTAGCTATCTTCCCTCTGCATTCCCAGCCCTGATGCAGGATCATGCCGTGAAAGATTGTCCATCTATTTATCTTCATAAATGAAGATTAACTGCAGTTGACAGACAAGGTTAAACAAAAATTGATGGCAGTTCATCGTGGAAGATGCTTGGTGCTGCTGTATTTGGTGCAGTTGTGGTCCATATCCTATACCTTGCGCTGGTAGTCATCCCAGCCATTTTCTGACTCTTCTGGGGATCCAAAACACAAGTCCCCAGACAACTGGAGTAATAGTATACCCATCATTGCCTCCATCCTTTATGTGTGGCTGTGTCAGGTTGTCCTTGAAACCAAAGTGCATGGACACCAAATGTTACTACTTATTGTTGAACATGTTCTTGGTGTTGTGAAGGAACACAATTGCTGTGCAATGTCCCAGTCAGTTGCACAATCTCTTTGCATCTACATTTTCCACTAGAACCTCTGAGTGCCTTCAGCAGCTTGTTTATTTTACTTTATTTCAAACTCTTACTACCACCTGTGGGTGGGATTTTTGTTATAAGTTTTCCAGAGAGGTCCTACATATTCAAAATCATTCAAAGTTATTTGTGTCATTGGTAGGGGGTTCATCCTGCTTGTTTTGCCAAAACAACACAATTTTCCTTAAGTTTTCACCTTCTGTCATCGCTGGACTGCACAAATAGGATTGTGACATTAGTACAGGCTAGAATGGCTCCTAACTATTAATGGGAATTGTCTCCATCATTGATGCTGCCCTAACACTCCTCCTTGTACTTCATTATAAAAAGACCATAGTCTATTAATGAATGCTCATTGGATGTTCCTCTTCCTTTTGCACAATTTGTAGCGTGATTTAAATGATTACTTCTCCCATTTCCATGAACTTGCTTAATGCGATATTTAGTATCATACCAAATTAATTCAGGCAATCAATGTAATGATTGGAGTAATGCTCACAAAACTGTCCCATCTAAACCAAGAAGCAGACACCTTGTCTCAGCATCTTCAAAGCACTGCATTTGCAGCTACCATATGCAAAAAAATGGCCTTCCATGTTTTATCCACATTTCTGAGGTTGCAGTTCTTTTGGAATTTCTCTTAAATGAAAAGGAGTATAAGCTTTTAAGTAAATTGACAGGGTGAATATACATTTTGTATAAGAGTTGTTTGTGTGCCCTACCAGACATATTATTTTACCTTTTTTCACATTTTGTCTAAAATATCCACTTTGTCTGCAGCCCCATCATAGTACTAATCATACCTCTCTGTCTCTGCCACTTATTTTGCAGCCATTCAATTTCATTTTTGCACATGATGATCACAGCAAGAAACATACCTAAAGACTCTGAAATAACGTGTGCTGATAAATATATTCCTGATGTTGATATAGAGGCAGGAGACACAGGACAGCATTGACTCAAAATACTCAGTATCAAGAACTCATACAAATTCAGAGAAAAACACACAGCTGAGCAGGTGAAACTGAGTAAGGGAGTTAGCAGAATTAATCTTATCGACTGTGTAATTGCAATTTCTTAAACGAGGAAAAACAATTGTATATAGTTATATAAATAAGACATATTATAAAGAATGCATTTACATGCATCAGGTTTACATGCATTTAAGCATTGCATATACCTTAACAATTCCTCAGTGCTAAATGTAGAATGAACAGTCATGTTCTAAGTTGCTATGTTCTGCAGTTAGTACAAGCCAGAACCCCGGCAATGTCTAAGGTCCAGTCTAGGACAAGTGTAATTTATTATATGATATCCCCTCCTTCATCGTGATGAATTATATGACCTTTGCTGCACCACCCATATCCTCCCTACAGCACATCAGCCATTCATTCAGAGAACAGTGGTCATAAACTAGCTGTTACATTATTTTGTTTTGCCTAATATTTGTCATGTTTCTAATGTAAAGGGTGTACCGGTGAGGAAACCTTTGATAACTTTGAATCAAACAATGTCTTGATATGCACAATATTTGCTGACAACTAAATGCCCAAGGGTTGAACAGAAATCCTTACTACTATAATTGCCTTTCTGAGCTGACATAAGCTCATTTCTGCTCACTGAAGTTTTAAATAGCAGTAGAATAAATTTCCCATCTATTTAGACTTAAAGTTGCGCATCGAGTTTATAGCAATTACAGTAGGTAGTTGTGGAAAACTAATGTAGTGGAGTTTATTTGAACACAGAACATTCAATATTTAACCCCTGGGAAATATCTTTGTGTGAGGTTAGATCTATACCGCAAACTCACCAATCTTTATTTTCGAAAGAATAACTGAAGTGCTGTCTTAGGTACAGTATATCTTCTATTTCCTTTTAAGTTCACAATGCACAATAGAAAATCAAATTACTTCCTGAGTCAATTAATGTTTAATGTTAAAAAGAAAGAGCTGCAGAAACTGTTTTATACAAAAGATAGACACAAGGTGATGGAGTAACTCAGCGGGTCAGGCAGCATTTCTGGAGAAAAAGGGTGGGTGATGTTTTGGGTCGGTCCATGTGCTCTACATCAGAAAAATGTCCTGTTTCACCTTCTGATTTGCATTTCAGTTCATCTCTTGCCTCCTCCAGACTTATCAAACGATTTATTTAGATTCATAGACTTTACATCTTTTGAAAATTTGTGGCATTTCCCAATGTAACTATCAGGAATCTCGAGACAACCATTCAAATGTGAAATCCCAGCAGTCCCTGAAAATCCTGTGAAATACTGTCCACTAGTATTCTAACTGCTCTGGGAACAATATTAAAGAGTTTAAGGAGGAACTGTAGATGCTGGAAAATTGAAGGTAGACAAAAATGCTGGAGAAACTCAGCGGGTGAGGCAGCATCTATGGAGCTAAACAACATGTTTAAGAAGGAACTGCAGATGCTGGAAAATTAGACAAAATGATTAAGAAGGATCTGCAGATGCTGGAAAATTAGACGAAATGTTTAACGTCGCGACACGAAACGTTGCCTATTCCTTTGCTCCATAGATGCTGCCTCACCCGTTGAGTTTCTCCAGCATTTTTGTCTACCTGGGAAAAATATTAAATACATTTACCTTCCTTAGTAGAAACAAGGAACTGCAGATGCTGGCTTACAAAATAAAAGACATAAAGTGCTGAAGTAACGCAGCTGATCGGGCAGCGTCCATGGGGAACATTGCTAGGTTATGTTTTTGTTTGGGACCCTTCTTCAGTCTGCATTGCTTAAGTTGATTTATGTGGGATGTGGGTTTATAGGTGAATTGTCCTCTCCAACGCCCCTAGGATATACATAGTGGTTGAGTAAGTGGGATAACATAGAACTAGTGTGAACAGGTGATCAATGGTTGGTGTGGACTCGACAGGCTGAAGGATGTTTCCAAGCTATACCTCTAAACTAAACTAAGGCACACACAAATGTTATGCAGTCTAAATCATAAGCTTGAAGTTGACCTTCTGACAAAAGTACGGATATTGGAAAAAGCTCATATGTTCTGCTTATAGAGAATCTAGTACTTCTCATTGTGTCACGGTAAACAACAGGAAGAGTTAAAATTTAGATGATTTGAATCTAGCAGTCAGTGAAAGTAAATTTATATTAGAAAGCTTTTGATAATTCAATGGGCATGAAATAAACTGTCCTTCAAAGACATATGAATATTCAATTTGGACGTCATGTCTACCATATTAAAGCACTGCATGCAATGTTAGAGTTAAAATATAAGTCACTGATTTGAGCACAGAGATGTGTTGATACATGAATGATTGATCGTGCACAGTATATAATGGAATCACATGAATAGAGTTTGCAAACATTCAGGCATGCAGCACGTAAGCTCAGAGCAGCATAGTGATGCAGCTGATGAAGCTGCTGCCTCACAGTGCTACAAACCAGAATTGATCCTGACCATAGGCGGGGTCTGTGGTGTTTACAGGTTATCCCTGTAAGCATGGGTCTTGTCTAGGTTCTCCTCTCCTCCCCACCCATCCAAGGCATGCGGATTTGTAGTCCAATTGGCTTGTAAATTGGGACAACACAGAACTAGTGCGAATGGGTGCTCAATGGACGGTGTGGACTCAGTGGGTTAAAGAGTATCTTCAATCATTTCAATCAATCAAAATTCAACATGAATAATGTGTAGAAAGGAACTGCAGATGCTGGTTCTGAAGACGGGTTTCAAACCGAAACATCATCTATTCCTTTTTGCTAGAGATACTGCCTGCCCAATTGAGTATCTGTAGCTTTTTGTGTCGATGTTGAACATGAATAATGTTAATCTGCAGCTCAACAACTGTGGTAGCTGGGCTCTTTGACTGCAGTGTAAAGTGATGAATAAACTCACCAAGCCTCAGGAACTCCAATACGCACAACTGTTTGTTCAAATATTCAATATGACACAAAGCGCAGCCACGAACAAGCCACTGTTTCTTAATTAGTTTCAGTAAACTGAGCCATCTGTGACAATTATCATTACTTACGTGAAAATGAGGCCTGTGACCCTCAAAGTGCCAAGGTGGTGAAAGTGATAACAGATACCTCTCCGATGGCATGAAAATGATGAGCGGATGCCAACATTCTTTGATCAGAGGATGGAGGACACGGTATCAAGCCTAACAATTTTCTGGAACAAAACCTCATGAGATAGAGACTCCAGAACCAGGATGAGGGTTTAATACAATGACTAGACAGTGAAAGAAGTTGGCACAACATCAACAAAAGTTTAGTTTAGTTTAGTTTAGAGGTGTAATGTGATTACAACCTGATTACAAATTTGAAATCAACTGCCCAATAGAGATTGTTCAGGAGTTAAAGGTTATCAGAGATCAAGCTAAACTGATATTGAGATTACTGAGGGAAGTAAACTTAACAATTGTAAACACTGCCCACAGTATTTCACTCCTCATTGGATATGAAGGTTGATGGAGAGGACTGGTGACTACAGAACAGTTTATAGGTCATTGCAGCATCAGGTACATATGTGGAAACATGTATGTAACTCTTTTTGAACAGCATTGCTTCTGGGCACCCTGACCTCCAGTCCTGGCAATGTGAAGTTTGCACGTTCTCCCCATGACATGCGTGGGTTTTCTCTGAGATCTTCGGTTTCCCCACACATACAGGTTTGTAGGTTAATTTGCTTAATGTAAAAATTGTTCCTAGTGGGTTCAGGATAGTGTTAATGTATGGGTATCGCTGACCGTCATGGACCCGGTGGGCCGAAGGGCCTGTTTCCATGCTGTATCTCTAAATGGGCCACTGCAAATTTGCCTCTTACTGTAGTGACGTGGCATAAAGCATCAAAGGGGTATGGATTATGTACAGGCAGACAAGAGTTGGTCTTGGCATCATGTTCAACACAGATGTTGTGGGCCGAAGGGCCTGTTCCTGTGCTCTACTGTTCCATGTTCTATAACAAGGAAATAAGGGGAGGAAGAATGGGCCTGATATTTTAAAGAAGATTCCAATATTTGAGCAAAAATTCACATTGTGCGTCTATTTTCGGGATGCAGGCTCTTTTTCCCCCATTTTCCCCCCCGTAGGTATGCCATCCACCAAATCAGAAGCACAGGAATCTTTATGATGTTCTGAAGTAGCTAACTTGAATGTGCCAATCAGGGTCCTCAAACCTGTTTATCGACCCTGCTATGTTTACCAGAACCTTGGTGCAACATAATCTGTACAAATTGTTCTCATTATTCTAGGTCTACAGCAGTCAAAAAGGAGTGATACTCAAAACGCACTCCACATAAGCCTCACCAGAATGGATTAAGTATCTTGTACAAGATTTCAGTCTCAAAATAATAATAGTTAATGGTAATATCTTTCTAAGGCAACAAATATTTCAATGATCCAGACTGCTGTTGATAATGATTTAATTGGTAATTTGTTAACTCCAAGTAAACTTGTTAATATATCAGCTACTGCATCATCCTCATGATTCTAATAGCAGCTGTAAAATGGATTCTAAAATATTTTTAGTGATATCAACATTTTAACAAAAGTGTGTAGGAACGAAGAAGGGTCTCTACCCGAAACGTTCTCTCCAGAGACGCTGCCTGTCCGCTGAGTTACTTCAGCATTTTGTGTCTACCTTTGATTTGAACAAAAGTAATCTGTACATCTTTACATGCAAAAAAAACTGGAATACCCCCAAAAAATGATGAATGTCAAGGATGCCTGAAAAAATATAAAAACAGATTGAAGCAGCACATTTGGATTAACTATTTATTTAGAAATGAGTTATAGAGAGATACTGTAGAGCACAGAAACACCCTTCAGACCACCAAGTCTCTGCTGACCATCACACACTAATTCTACATTAATTCTACATTAATCTCCTTTGTTAATCTCCCCACATTCTCATCAACTTCCCCTTGATTCTACCTCTCACCTGCACACTAGGGAGAATTTACAGTTTACAATTTGATTAGTACGGGTATCAGAGGTTATGGGGAGTGTAGGTTGGTTACTCCACACTAACAAATGTAGTGCTTTATTATTAGAAGCTCCACCTACTACCAGTGATGGAAATGGGGGGTACGCAGGGGGACGGCGTTCCTCTAGTTTTCAGTTTCCAGTTTTCATCCTGTGCGTGAATTTGCAGCTTTATGCTGCGCTACTTAATCCAAGGGCGAGCGAACGAGCGAACAGACGGACGAAAGCAACGATCATAGAGTGGAATAGATGACATTTTGGGTCAAGACCGTTCTTCAGACTGAGTCAGGGGAAAGAGGAACAAGAGATATAGACGGTACTAAGGACAAATGAATGGAAGATATGCCTATACCTCCCGTTTCCCTTTCCCTTGATTGTCAGTCTGCAGAGGGTCTCGACCCGAAATGTCACCTATTCCGCTCTATGATCACTGTTTTTGTCCGTCTGTCCGCGCGTTCGCTCGCTCTTGGTGCCAGCGCTTCACCCCTCATACTCCGCCAAACACACACAGCACGTCCGGCAGATCGGTGTGGGCCGAGACCAGGAGCAGGGCGAAGGATGACATCAAATGGGTCATGGCAGCTATCGAAAAAGTACGGAAAGTGTAAGGGGGAAATAAAACAAAACACCCGAAGGAGATAGATGTTTAACGTGTCTGTGTCAGAGGGAAGGGGGGGGGGGGGGGGGTGGGCAGGGCCGGCATTAAGCCTCGGCTCAGGTAGATCTACCCCGGGTGGAGCGGGGAGAGAGGGGTGGAGAGAGAGAGTAGAGGGGTGGAGGGGGAAGAAGGAGATAGATGGGGAGGGGGAATGGAGAAGGGGGAGGTGGGTCGTTCCCTCTTGGTCCCGAGGCCCATCCAGTCGCCGTGCTTCACGCACACAGCCCCGGCTCCACCCCTCTCCCTGGGGTACATGGTGAACAATACACGGAGGTTGGAGCAACGTTTACAACCCTCGGCCTCAGCTCGCACCCGTCCGCCCGGACCCCGGCATCCACTCCCGCCACCAGCCCTCTCCTCCCTTCTTTCCTTCCCTTCCCCTCCTCCCTTCCCTACCACCCTTCTCTCCTTTCTTTCTCTCTTTTCCCTTCTTTCCTTCCCTCCCTCCCATTTTTCTCTCCTTCCCTCCCTTCTTTCTCTCCTTCCCTCCCTCCTTTAATTCTCTACTTCCCTCACTCCCTTCTCTCCTTCCTCCCTTCACTCTCTCCCTCCCTTCTCTCCTTCCCTCCCACACACACATAACGTACAGACAACTAACATACACACATCACGCACAGACAACTAACACACACACACACACAACTAAGTTAGGATGGGGTAGAAGCCCACAGGGTAGGATGGTTTTTTTCCCCAATAGTTATTGGTTTTCCAGGATCTAGTTAATGTTTTTTTTTTCATTTCACAGTCACTAAAACAAGTGGTATTGTAACTATGTACTTTTCAAAGGCGATCTACACATTTTGTTTGTTACTTGTAGGCTTACATGTATGCAATTTTATATTAAAATGTAGCTTAGATCTGTTTGGTCCATTAACTCGCAGGCACTTTTTAAGCGCACATTTTGATTACTTTCCATTCTACCATGGAGATATAAAGTCTATAATAGACTTTATTTGTATTTCTATGATTCTACAGACCTTGGCTGGGAACCTGGGGCTCACCAAAATTGTTTCCAATTGGGCCTCACACCCCCTAAGACTGGCCCTGGGGTGGGGGGGGGGGGTGGATGGCTTGAGTGGGTACAGGATTTGGGATGAGAATCCGTCCTTTGGATCTCTCTCGCTCTCTCACTCCCTCTCTCTCACCCTCTTGCCTCGGCATTCCCGGAATCATTTGCCAATTTGCGTGGACGGCTGCATCTGTGGTTCCTTCCTGTTGGAGGGGGGAGGTGGGGTGGGCAGAACCCTGGCCCGTGGCAGCTCCTGGTCCTTTCCATCTGCGGGTGCCGCCTGGCCCGTTGAGTTCCTCCAGCACTCTGAGTTTGGCTCTGGAGTTGGAGGTGGACACGGGGGAGCTGGGGTGGCTCAGCGGGACTGGCGGCGGCTCTAGGGAGTGGGTGGCGTTTCGGGTCGAGACCCTTCTGCAGACAATCACAAGTACTCTCACCGACGAGAGTTCAGTTCAGTCTGAAGAAGGGTCTTCTCTCCAGAGTTAAATAAAAAACACAGAGTGCTGGAGGAACTCAGCGGGCTAGGCGGCATCTGTGGAGGGAATGGGTTAGGAGTTGTTTTGGGCCAGGGTTCTTCTTCAATAGGAAGGAACTGCAGATCAAAGATACTAGAGCGGATACTAGTATCTTTGCTGCAGATCAGGCATGATATTCTTATTATTTAAATCGTAATTCCGATTTTATTTTCAATTATTTGTGCCCGATTATTTGATGGCCAATCAACCGCTGTCTCTTTTTTTTAAATTTATTTTCTTTTGTTAGAAGTAAGTACAATAGTGTGGTACTTAAGTACCTAATACATACATACATATTCCATTATTCATACTTTTGATTTAATAATAAAAGAACAGTGGAAGAAAAAAGAAATAAAGAGTGTCAGAATAGATAGAAAAGCGAGTAGAAACAGATAGCAAATGAAATAAAGGGCATATAAGAGAAGCTGAAAAGATTGAAATAGAAGGAGAAAGTAAAGAAAAGAGAGATTAGGAGAGATCTACCTATTTTGTATTTTTTCCCATCCGTCACCCGGTTCTAAACCATTTAATTTCTGAGGTTATGTTATGTTGCACCATATGCTAGGTATGTTACAAAACTTACCTTTAGCGGCGCTGCACTTCTGCCGCTCCCCGTGTGCGCGACTTTTGCGCCTTGCAGAGGGGGGCGGGCTTAAAGTGCCGTTTTTCTACAGCCCTAGAAAATTGATGAATGTCGGGCGATTTGGTTGCTGAAGAAAAATCGCTCCGACATTTAATGAATGGTGGTATTTTTAAATTACTCTAGATTATTTATTAACTAGAGTAATTTAAAAATCACCTTCAAAAGCCGTGAGCGCAGACAACCGGAAGCATTTTGCGTAGGGGAGAAAAAAAGGTAAATACTTTATTTTTATATTAAAAGTTGGTTTTTCGGGAGGCATTAATAATATTTTTATGTTGCGAAATGGGGTCCCCAAAAAATGTATGAACCCCCAGTATTTTTCCCCCCGACTTCACTGCTAACCGCAACGTTCCAATCCACCGCATTCCACTAAAACCCACTCGCTTGTTGATTTAAATGGCCATTAATTTACAGGCATAAAACAGTAAATTCCTTCCATTTGGCCCAGAAATTCATGAAAATGAGATTTAAAAATTATGTTATATTGTGGATTATTGTGTGAATGTTATTTGGACACTTAGGCAATTTTAAAAAAGTTTATCTTTTCTTAAGAAATTGATAGATGTTTAGATCTACTCATTGAATTTTGTAATTAGCTACAATTAGATAACTAACTAATTATATGCTTTAATTTCAGTTAATCCAAGTAAGATTGTTTAATATTTGTTTCAGAATTCTTCAATCTATAATAACTGAAAATTTCATTGAGTTCTCTTAATTTTTAAGAATGTTATGGACTTTTAACTTTTCCAGATCACAGCTTTTGAGTTAAGTCAATTGAAAGGCAATGGGAAGCAAGATGCTCATTTCCGAGTGTGAAAATGGCCATAACTTTCTTAATACTGAAGATATGAAAGTAAATTAGGTGTCAAATTAAACTTCTTTTTATGCTTTATCTGATGGGATAAATTGCAGACTTGATTGTTTAAATCTCAAAATTTTGTAACATTGCTACATATGCTTGCAAAAAGTTGATAAAAGGAGACCAAGTCTTTGAGAATTGGTCAACTTTGCCTATTAGGAGAAATCTCATTTCTTCAAGATGAAGCGTTTCAGACATACTTGAAATCCACATTTTGAATGTTGGCGTAGTTGCGTTTTTCCAAAATTTGAGTATAAGTTTTTTTGCTGTTATTAGACCATAATTAAGAAAAGTTTCTTGGAATATAGTTAGTTTACTTCCCTCTTCCATTGATCCAAAGATAATCAGTTCTGTATTGGGGTTCAATTTTGTGTTAAATAGTTTTGTAAAAATTCCAAAAATTTCATTCCAAAATTTATACTGTTTTATACACGAGACAAAGGAATGTGCTATAGTGGCATTTTGAGTAAGGCATTTGTCACAGATGGGGGAAACATTTGGGAATATTTTATTCAGTCTAGTTTTAGAATAATATAATCTATGTAAAATTTTAAATTGAATTAGGTTATGTCTTACATTAATTGAACATTTATTTACATATAATAGATTTTTTTCCCATCTATCGTTAGGAATTTTTATCAATAACTCTTGTTCCCAGTCCCTTCTAATTGTCTCTGTCATTGGCGTTTCTATATTTAAAATTATATTATATAAGTAAGATATTAAATTGCTTGATTCTGCCTTTCTATTCATTCCTTCCTCCAATAAATCTGGGGTTAAGGTTTGATATCCTTGTATGTATTTCTTCAAATAATCTTGAATTTGAAGATATTTGAAACATTGATTATTTTTCAAATTATATTTTAGTTGTAATTGTTGGAATGATAAAAATTTTCCCATATCATACATATCTCCCATTGTTTTAATTCCTAATCTTTCCCAATGGATAAACGTTTTATCAATAATGGATGGTTTAAATGAGGGATTATTAGTTATTGGAGAAAGAAGCAATAATTTTCTTAATTTTAAAGATAATTTTATTTGATTCCAAATTCGTATTGTACTGTGAATAATTGGATTCTTCTTATATATTATATTGTTCAGTTTCATCGGGGAAAGAAGGATCGCTCCTATATTATAAGGGGAACAATCCTCTTTCTCCATTCTTATCCAATCTACCTGTTGGGCAGAACTGTCAAACCAGTAGATTATATATTTAATATTCACTGCCCAATAGTAATACAATAAGTTAGGGAGTGTCAGTCCCCCTGATTCTTTAGATTTACACAAGTGTTTTTTCTTAATTCTATGTGATTTATAATCCCATATGGAGTTTATAATATCAACGTCTAATTTTTTAAAGAATTTTTAGGTAAGTATATTGGTATTGATTGAAATAGGTACAGTATTTGTGGTAAGAAGATCATTTTTATCGCATTTATTCTACCTATTAAGGACATCGGCAGTGTTTTCCAGAATTTAATCAACCCATTTAATTTAGTTATTAAAGGCATATAGTTTGCGTTGAGTAATGATTTATATTTCCTAGTAATTTGGATGCCCAAATACTTAGATTTTTCTGTTGCAATTCTAAAGGGGAATTTCAACAGATGTAGCGGCACTTGAGGTTTTATCATCATAATTTCGCTTTTGTTCCAGTTTATTCTATATCCAGAAAAAGAACCAAATTCATCTATTAAATTTAGTATATTTGGTATGTTAATTTGTGAATTTGTAATATATAATAATATGTCGTCTGCATATAATGAAATTTTATTATTTGAATGTTTGGTATTATATCCATGAATATTCGGATGACTTCTTATACTTTCTGCTTAAGGCTCTATCACTAAAGGCTCTATCAACCGCTGTCTCTTAGGGGGTTGCATCCAATCACTGACCAGATTCCCTTAAAATTCCCATCCAATCAACAAATCGGTCTCCTCCCATCCAATCAGCCGCCGTCTCCAAGGGCATTGTGTCCAATCACATAATGCACTGGTCACTCAGCGGCCAATTAGCCACAGTCTCCTAGGGGCCTTTTGATCAATCATCGACCTGCTTCCCTCACCGAAGCAAACGATGGCTGCAGCCAACACAGACAGAGAGAGAGAGAGAGAGAGAGAGAGAGATGCAAGAAAGCAGCAATTACATAATACACAATAAACTATATTATTAATTCACAATAAACAAGTGATGCATTCTTGTACTCTTACATGGGTATGACCGCACATAAAAAAATCTCCCCCCCCCACTTCCTTAACCTCACAGACCTTAGAGTACCCCTAGTTCCTAAAACCCATTTCCATCACAGCCTACTACACTGTTCATATTATCATAACCCAGCTTGTGCTGTTAGTCTATTTGCCGCTACACAGCTGAAACAACATGCTGTAGTGTACTGTAAATGTCTTTTAATAAATTCTGTTGTACGATTTTTGTGAGAATGACTGGGTCATTTGCATGATGTCAGAAGTGGGATGGTAACCCACTCCGTGTTTGCGTATATCGGTTTTTATTTTGTCCGCTGAGTTTTCTTTTGTGTATTCACTATCGCTGCCATGGCCAGCTCACTTCGCTGTCCAGACCCTCTGATCTTTGACTCGGACATCGCTGAACATTGGCGCATTGTTCAGCGTGACTACAAACATTACATTCGTGCTGCTCATCACAACTCTGCACCAGACATGCGTGCCTCTATACTACTCAATATCGCTGGACCTGAAGCAATGAAGTGCGCTGAACATTTCGACTATGCGCCTCCAGTTCTGGATCACAATAACCAGATTGTGGTACCTGCTGAAACTATTGATGACACTGCAGTCCTACTCGCTAAGTTCAGACTGCTATGCGATCTTTGTGCCAACTCCATACTTGCACTTATTAAGGAGAACCTGTTGAAAATTTCAATAGTCATCTGCAACACATGGCTGCACGCTGCCGTTTTGGGGATCTGTGTGAGGATCTCATCTGCGACAAACTGGTAGGAGGTCTGCTTAGTGACAAGGTATGAGACGAACTGCTCCGCGATACTGAACTGACATTGGCCCAAGCTGAGCATGCTAGCATGATTGCTGAACAAACTGTCTCTCACACAAAGTCTTTGGGCTCTGGGCCACATTCCTTGTACAGTGTCAATGCTACCAACACCTCCTATCGTAACCGGCATTCACAACCCCACACACCACCTGCCTCTGGTCACCATTCTGAACAAACCCATCCACGTTGTTCCAGCTCACCTGCAACGGATGATGATGCAGCTGCAGCATTTTGATTTTACTATAACCTACAAAAAGGGCAAGGACATGCACATAGCTGACACGCTATCAAGAGCCCCATGCAAAACCTGCGTACAACAGCCCTCAGAACAAGACCAGTTCACGGTAATGATGGTGCCGAACGTACCTACTGAATGCCTAAGCAGCCTGGCAGAGCACACGGCTGCAGATGAAACTCTACAATTACTGACCTCAGTCATCCGGCGTGGCTGGCCGGGTAAACAACATAGTACCCCACTTGCGATTCGCCCATACTACCTGGTTCGCGACGAATTGGTGCTACAGGACGAGGTCATAATCAAGGGTCACAAAGCAGTCACCCCAGCTGTTCTTCAGGACAAGTACTTTGATGCCGTCCACAGGGGCCACCCCGGTTTGGAAGCAACCCTACCACGAGCGCAGAGCATGTTTTACTTGCCCAGTATGACCACGTATATAAGCGAAAATGTCGAAGCCTGTACTGTCTGCAACAGCCTAACGCCACGTCAGCAGAAACAATCCTTGTTCTCCCCTGCCGTGGTCCACAGTCGCTACCGACATATTCGAGTGGCATGGAAAACACTATCTGGTTCTCGTTGACGTATTCGGGCTGGTTCGAAATTGACCTACTCCAAACCATCACATCCAAAAGCTGTCACGCCACTTCTCCGTGCACACGCCCCTGCACGTCTCCTGTCTGATACCGGTAGTCAGTTCACCAGTCAGTGTTTCAAAAACATTGCTCCGTGGTGGGATATTCGCCATGTCACCAGCAGTCCTTAATTACCACAGTCCAACGGACTTGCAGAATGGGTGGTCCGTAGCACCAAACAATTAATGGAGTGCTCACACCTGACTAAATCTGATGTATTCCTGGACCTGCTGAACATAAGGAACATCGCCCGTGACCCAATACTGGGGTTCTGCAGCCCAACGCTTGATGTCTCGGCAGACCCGTACTGTCCTGCCTGTGCCCCAGCAGCTGGAGCAGCCACAGGTTCGTTCACCTCCTGTTGTCCAGAAACAACTCCAGCTGAAACATGATGCACAGAAGCAATCTTTCAATAAGTCCAGCAAACCACTTAAACCTGTCTCTAGTGGGCAAGTTGTTCGCCTTCAGACCAACAAGGGCTATGGCCATTTGGGTCACATCCTCAGCCCTGCCAAGGAGCCGCGCTCATACCTGGTGAGCGCCGACAGAGGAATTTACAGACACAACCGTTAACATCTCCTCCTTTGAAGGAACCATGTCCTGCAGTCTCGTATCCAGAGGTGACGCGTCTGATGTACCCTTCTACTGTCGGACTGTCTCTTCCCTCACGCTCTGCTGCTGCAGATCAGCCACTGGCCATGCCCCCTACGCCCTCACCACAACGTTCGGCGCCCCGCTCTCCGGATTCACCGTGTTCACTCCCCGGGTCTCTGGTGCCATCCCCACATGGGTCCCCAATTACTTCCCAGGTGAAGGGAAGAGACGCGGATCTATACCGTACGTATTCCTATAGGCCACTGGTATTTGGATGTGCTTCACTTTTATTTCTACAAGGAAAGATGTAGATTGGTTACTCCACACTAACCAATGTAGTGCTTTATTATTAGACTCTCCGCCTACTACACTGTTCATATTATCATAACCCAGTTTGTGCTGTTAGTCTATTTGCCGCTACACAGCTGAAACAACATGCTGTAGTGTGTACACTATAAGTGTCTTTTAATAAATTCTGTTGTACCATGTTTGTGAGAATGACTGGGTCATTTACAGGGAGAAAGCAGGAGAATGGGGCTAGGAGGGGGAAATAGATCAGCTATGATTGAATGGAGGGGTAGACTTGATGGGCTGAATGGCCCATGATCTACAAGGCCAATCACCTACTAACAAACACATCTTTGGGATGTGGGTGGAAACCAGAGCACTTGGAGGATGCATGCACAATCACAGGGAGAACGTGCAAACTCCACACAGACAGCACCAAGGTCATCGGCTTGTACTCGCTGGAATTTAGAAGATTGAGGGGGGATCTTATAAAAACTTACAAAATTCTTAAGGGGTTGGACAAGCTAGATGCTGGAAGATTGTTCCCGATGTTGGGGGAGTCCAGAACAAGGGGACACAGTCTAAGGATAAGGGGGAATTCCTTTAGGACCGAGATGAGGAAAACATTCTTTACACAGAGAGTGATGAGTCTATGGAATTCTCTGCCACAGAAGGTAGTTGAGGCCAGTTCATTGGCTACATTTAAGAGGGCGTTAGATGTGGCCCTTGTGGCTAAAGGGATCAGGGGGTATGGAGAGAAGGCAGGTACGGGATACTGAGTTGGATGATCAGCCATGATCACATTGAATGGCGGTGCAGGCTCGAAGGGCTGAATGGCCTACTCCTGCACCTATTTTTCTATGTTTCTATGTCAGGATTAAATTCAGATTTCCAACACACTGAGGCTCTACGAGCTGCACCACAATGTTCCCATCCAGAAGATAGATGTGAGACCAAGCGTCGGCTTGATGATCGCTTTGCCGAACACCTCCGCTCGGTTCACAATAACCAACCTGATCTCCCAGTGGCTCAGCACTTCAACTCCCCCTCCCATTCCGACCTTTCTGTCCTGGGCCTCCTCCATGTTCAGAGTGAAGACGACCGGAAATTGGAGGAGTAGCACCTCATATTTCGCTTGGGCAGTTTGTACCCCAGCGGTATGAACATGTACTTCTCTAATTTCAGGTAGTCTTTACTGTCTCCTCCCCTTCTCAGTTCTCCTTCTTGCCCTCTGGCTCCTCCTCTTCCTTTCTTCTTCCAGCCCCCCCCCCCCCCCCCCCCCACCCTCACATCAGTCTGAAGAAGGGTCTGAAGATGCTCCATAGATGCTGCCTCACCCGTTGAGTTACTCCAACATTTTTTGTCTATCTCAGAAGTTAGATGTAACTGGAATAATCGTGGATCCTGCTGTTGCAATAGTAATAGAAAAAGAAGCTTCTGTTTCAGTAAAAGATGAACGGTTCAGACATTAACCCGTAAGTAACATCTGGCCAACTCCCAAATGCTGCTGTGGGAAAATGATGAATAGATATGCTTGTGCTCTCAATTCATTTTCTTAACTTATACTTGCAACAGCTTCAACAACAAAAAAAGACTGATTGCTTTGAAACTTCATAACAAAAAAGAAAAAGATTTGAAAAAATATTGCACAATTCTTCAATGGAAATTAATGATTTTGAAGACTCACTAACAATATATTATGGCATTGCTAGTCCTGGTAACTAGGAGATGTAGGTGGCAGAGCATTCATCATAAGTTATCCCATAGGCGATTGTTCTTGCATCTCCTACATGTGATCAACACACAAGAGCTTACTGCTGTCTGATATCTATGCCACTTCAGAACACAGGTGAGAAAGGGAAATGTCACCCATGAGATGGCAAATCTATAGCAAACCCTTCTGCTTGTTTTCCTTTGTGTGTATGTTAGTGTTTTGTTATTCCTTGCCACCAGCTGCTAAAACTAAAGCACTAAAGTAACATTCGGAGCCCTTATTGGAAAGTTTGTAAATTCAGGAAGCAAAGCATTAAAAGAAAGAATTATATTATGAATGATATTATCTTAAATATGAATGTTGCTACCATTTTGTAATTTTTTAAAAATAATCCCCGTTCCTTTCTGTATAAATCATATCCTGAATAAGGTAGCAAATTTCATCAGTATTGTCTTCAGCAGCATGGCTATAATTGAACATTAGGCAATTAGTAAAATGTTAATGGAGGCTTCAGTTTACGCCACCAAGCATTTCAATCAATGTCCTCTGTGGGACATCTGATCCAAGTCATTTATTACACTCTTACTGTGTATCTGATAAGAATGTCTATTTGACAGTGTTGAATGTTAGTTTACATCTTCCTACAATTGGTTGGCACCCAAAATCCAACTTCAACAACAATGGTGTTTGCCGGCAGCATTCAAATGAGCTAAACATTTCCTGAACCCAAGTTAGACACAAAATGCTGGAATATCTCAGCGGATTCTTTCCTTCCTACATGCTTCCTGAACCCATATATTCTAATGGATCAATAACAGAAACCATCACAGATTAAGCCTGCCACTAACACTGGGCCAACAGTTTATGAGCATTACAGAACAAAAAACGGAAGTTTGAAAGTTGTTCAGACTTTGCACACTCTGAGTTCTGGTCAATGGTTAGCGCAGTGTCCACACTGGTTGGATTTCAAAGTGCTCACCCAAACAATGGCAAGAAAGCAAACTACTACTTTCCCACTTTGTCAGCACATATACGCAGAAGCTTCCAAAAGAGCATACGTATCCTTCTGGGATATCAATAGCTGTAATAGGTGGCAGCTTTGCCTTGTTAGAACCTGCACATTGCACTGGAAAACTGAACTGCTCTCAGTGGAATTGGTGCAAGATAAAGTGGTGTAAAATGTTGTTGCCAAGGCTTCCTTCCTCATACTCCCAAGTGGCTCAAAATCCAATATTTTTTGTTTTGTAACCTGTATCCTTGCCTACGTTTTGATTCTGAGCAGTTTCCTGAGTTAAATAGAACACATGATGGAACAAATTACAGCACGATGCAGGCACTAAGCTTCCTTTCAAGACTTGCTTTGCAAATGATCAAAATATCAATATTTGGTAATCCTTCTGAAAACATATTGCACTTTCATGTTCATAATAACCACCACTAAATTCTACATTCTGGTCCACTTAGATGAATATCTTATTTAAAAAAACAAACAGATTAAAACCAAATTCTCAAAGATATCCATATTTATAGCCAGAGCAAAGATTGAACTGCGGAAGTCACATTTTTACCAGATCTGTAAACAGCTGCGGCTGTTCATTTTACATCAGCCTGCGGTTTAAACAGATTCTGAATAATTGTGAAATAAGCCTTAAGGAAGATGAGACAAGGAGAAAAACTTGTTTCTTAGTATGCGAACTCAGGGAACCAATGGTCTAAACATCATTAGTTCAGAATACAAAAATGCTTAAGAGCATCTAGAATGTTAGTGAAAATTCATGAATCAAAAATGCTGACATTTGGTTTCTTGTTATTTGATCTCTGCACAGTGCTACAAAACACAGCCTTTTTTCCTCTGAGAATAGGCATCCTACATAGATCAGAGCCTACCATATTCCCAATAATAGTCATTTAAAAAATCATATTACAGTCTATACCAACATTCCTTGATTCATGTGTGACCTGAGGCATTCCAGGCATATCAAAGTGCGGTTCTGTACAAAGTGATGGATAGATTGTTCCTTTGATAGAATTCAGCTAGTTCATTAATCAATCAATTTTCTGTTTGGAATGAGCACAAACAAGTAACTAAGAATATTTTTTGGCCTGCGAGATTTCCAACAGAGCATTTATTTTCATGGTCTTAGCAAAGTAGACGAATACACAGTGGTTTATTAGTTTAGTTTAGAGATACAGTGCAGAAACAGGCCCTTCGGCCCATCGAGTCCACACCGATCAGCGATCCTCTCGCATTAACACTGCTCTACACACACTAGGAATAATTTTACATTTATATATTTATATCAAGCCAATCAACCTACCAACCTGTATGTCTTTGGAGTGTGGGAGGAAACCGGAGATCTCAATGAAACCCCCCATAAGTCATGAGAAGAACGTACAAACTTCATACAGACAATACTCGTAGTCAGGATCAAACCGGGGTCTGACGCTGTAAGGCAGTAGCTCTACCATGCCGCCCAGTAGTGCAACTAGTAGAGCTGCTGTCTCATAGTAGCTGCAATCTCAGTTCAACCTGACCTTGAGGAATAATCCTGCCCTCTGCTGTTCTCTGTGTGGATGAGAGGAGATCTTATTGAAACATATATGATTATTAAGGGTTTGGACACGATAGAGGCAGGAAACATGTTCCTGATGTTGGGGGAGTCCAGAACCAGGGGCCACAGTTTAAGAATAAGGGATAAGCCATTTAGAACGGAGATGAGGAAACACTTTTTCACCCAGAGAGTTGTGAGTCTGTGGAATTCTTTGCCTCAGAGAGGGGGTGGAGGCCAGTTCTCTGGATACTTTCAAGAGAGAGCTAGATAGGGCTGTTGAAGATAATGGAGTCAGGGGACATGGGGAGAACGCAGGAACGGGGTACTGATTGCAGATGATTAGCCATGATCACATTGAATGGCGGTGCTGGCTTGAAGGGCCGAATAGCCAACTCTTGCACCTATTGTGTATTGTCTATTGTCTATTAAGTTTGCATATTCTTTCTGAGAACTTATGAATTTCGTCCAGTGCTCCAATTTCCTCCCACAGTCTAAAAACATGCAGTTTAGTAGGTTTAATAAAAATTGAAATATTAAGCAGCGTCTCACTCTTAATATCCAACATTCCAACATTGAATATATTCAGCAGCTAAGCCATCTAAATGCACAATATGGCATGAAACATGTGCCAGTAATTTCATAATAAACAACTACAGATGCTGGTTTATACCAAAGATAGACACAAAATACTTAAGTAACTCAGGGGGTCAGGTAGCGTCTCTGGAGAAAAAGTATAGGTTGTGGCAGCACCTGGTGCCAACCCAAGGGCACAAGCAACCATCAGCTATATAGGGCAGCGTCTTGGTGTGGGAGGCGCTAGTCACGGGGTCGGTTCTTGAGTTGGTATTTAAGGCCGGGCAACGTCCGTGTCCTCCGAGGAGTAGGGAGCTGTATTGGAGAGAATAAACACCTTTATTGCACACATCGCATATCCGACTAGTTCCTGGCTGGACTCCTGCGAGTCCCCGCTACACTGGTGACCCCCGACGCCCAGGAGTGTAGGAAGGGAAGGGAAGGGAAGGGAAGGGAATCCAGGAAGGGAAATTTGAAAAATAAAATGCATTCTGCTGCTGCCATCGGATGAAGCCGGACTCAACACAGCCTCCCTAAACCTACCTACATTTTGGACCTCGCAGCCGGGGTTTGGTTTCGACGGGCCGAATCACAATTTTACATCCGCATGGGCGACCACCTGCCCTGCCCGCTTGTTAATTGTAGTCTTTATAATAACCATGGCCTTACACCATGTCAGGTTATATAGATTTTATTGGTTACAAGCAATACAATTTCGTACTTCAGAGTTCACTTTAAACTAGCGGAATGCAGCAGGCCGCTACGCCAGCAAGCTAGTGGGCATAACTACAATGAGTCACAAATCTACATCCTCCCTCTTAAAGAATCCACTACAATATATACCCATAACTGAGCAAAGCAAATGTCACAACCAATGACAGACTGGTGGAAAGTCAAACATAATCCGGATACTTCACGACCGGACTGCACACACGACCAGCACGTGTTTGATAGAGGCCATCTCCATTCTTTAGGTATGTTACAAAACTTACCTTGAGCGGCGCTGCAGTTCTGCCACTACCCGTGTGCGCAACTTTGGTGCCTTTCAGAGGGGGGCGGGTTTAAAATGCCGTTTTTCTCCAGACAGTTCAAATCGATCTATCTCAGGGGATTTCGTTGCTAAAGAGAAATCGCTCCGACATTTGTTTTATGAAGGTATTTTTAAACTACGCTAGATCATTTATTAGCTAGAGTAATTTAAAAATCATCTTCTAAAGCCGTGAATGCCGACAACGGGAAGGATTTTACCTAGGGGGATAAAAGAAGGTACACAGTTTATTTATACATAAAAACGTGGTTCTTAGGAAGCCTTTAATCAAATTTTCATGTTGCGAAAAGGGGACAAAAAATATATTAGAACTGGCAGTATTTTTCCTGCCGACTATGGGTTAAATTCACCGCAAACCGCAACATTCCAATCCACCCCGTTCCACTAAAACCCACTCGCAAGTTGATTTAAATGGCTATTAATTTATGGGAATTAAACACTAAATTCCTTCCATTTGGCCTATAAATTAATGAAAATTAGATTTAAAAATCATGTTATATTGTGAATTATTGTGTGAATGTTATTTGGAAACTTAGGCAATTAAAAAATGTTTATCTTTTCTTAAGAAATGGATAGATGTTTAGATCTAGTAATTGAATTTTGTAATTAGCTACAATTAGGTAACTAACTAATGATATGCTTTAATTTCAGGTCATCCAAGTAAGATTGTTTCATATTTGTTTCAGAATGCTTCAATCTATAATAACTGAAAATTTCATTGAGTTCTCTTAATTTTTAAGATAGTTATGGGCTTCTGACTGTCCTAGATCACAGCTTTTGAGTTAAGTCAATGGAAAGGCAATGGGGAACAAGATGCTAATTTCCAAGTATGAAAATGGCCATTTTTTTAAATACTGAAGATATGGAAGTGAATTAGGTGTCAAATTAAACTTCCTTTTATGCTTTATCTGATGGGATAAATTGTAGACTTGATTTTTAATATCTCAAAATGTTGTAACATTGCTACATGCTTTTTTTCCGGGGAAAGAGCAGGCGACCTGACCGCCGAGGGGGAGTGGACCAACGTCCCTGGAGTTGAAGCAGGAGATTGTGGCGCAGGCAAAGGTAGAACAGACAGAGGAACTGTCACAGGCATGGATTGTTGTGCTAGCAAGAGCATGCGAGGGTCAATAGATGCACATTGAAATAAACTTGTACGATCCGGGTAATAAGGAGGAGGGATTGGCTCACTCACAGGCAGAAGATGTTGTCTGTTGCATCGGTAGGTGCCGCCATCGGCTCTGACATTGTACGAGCGTGACTCCAAAGCGGGAGCAGAAAACACCCCAATACAGCCGTGGCCTTTGTCAGTCTGTAAGCGGACTACCTGTCCTTTGGTCAATGGTGGCAGTGGCCTACTCGCCTTGTCGAACTATTTCTTTTGAGTGTCGCGCTTCTGTTGCAACCTGGATTAAACCTCCTCAGGCGGAAAAACTTGTGGGATTAATGTTTGCTCTGCTACAGACAGTGTGGTATGGGTCTGCCTTCACAGTAATCATTGAGCAGGTGAACCCAAGGCAGGGTCACGGGAAATGTTGCGTAAGTTGAGTAAATACAGGAATACTTCGGATTTAGCTCTGTGTGAGCGTTCCATGAGCTGTTTTGCACTTCTGGCAGCTTGTTCAGCCAGCCCCTTAGACTGTGGATATTCAGGGCTGCTGGTGATGTGGTGAAGATTCGAATATCTGGCAAACTCTCTGAATTGTTGGTTGGTGAACTGACTGCCTTTGCCTGGAGATCCGTGGACGGAAAAGTGACAAGATAATTTCGAAATCACACCGCTGGAAGTGGGGCTGCTGAGAAAATCAATGTCGAACCATCCTGAATACGAATCCACGAGCACCAGGTACAGCTTGCCGTGCCATTCAAATAAATCAGATGCCACTGTAGACCATGGGAGCGCTGATCTCCAATTGGAGGCATGGGTTCGGAACTCACTTCTGACACCATGTTGATTTGTAGTCTTTATAATAACCATGGCCTTACACCATGTCAGGTTATATAGATTTTATTGGTTACAAGCAATACAACGTCTTACTTAAGAGTTCACTTTAAACTAATGGAATGCAGCAGGCCGCGACGCTAACAAGCTGGTGGGCATAACAACAAATGCATGACTAATAGCATGAGCCACTAATATACACCACTCTTTTAATTTACTTACCTGCAGCAGTTGCCACGAGACATCCGCCGGCAACTCACGGGGGATCCGGCTAGCGGCCCGCGCTGATGAGCTGTGGCTTTCTGACCAGCAGCAGGTGGATGCGCTGGAATACCTGGAACCGCTGGAATCCCCGGAATCGCTGGACAGGATTGATTCAACGCCCTGGCAGACCCAGCGACCCAGGACCATGCCCACAAGAGGACCACGCCCACAAGAGTCACAGACCAGACAGGAGGCACAGGAGAGGAGGATGGCTGAGCCACAGACCAGACAAGAGGCACAGGAGCGGGGGATGCCTGAGCAGGACCCAGGAGATCCAAGGAGAAGAATGTGGTATTTTTACACCAGCTCTGGGGATCAGCAGCCTGCCAATGCCGCCAGCCATGTTCATTTCCAGGAAACGACTGCGCCGGCCGTCGATAGTCACCGTGGTGGCTGGCGGGATCTATCGACTGTATGTCTGGGACCGGTGCTCAGGGCTCAGATTCTTGGTGGACACCGGGGTGGAGGTCAGCATATTACCCCCATCTGGACTTGATCTTTGTGCTGGTAAGAGGGGCCCCCCATTAACTGCTGCGAATGGCAACTCAATCCACACATAAGGCATCCGCACAGTTCCTGTCATTGTCAGCGTGTGCCATTTCACCTGGCCATTCATCGTCGCGGACGCTGCCCAGCCGCTGCTGGGCGCAGATTTCTTTTTGGCACGGTCGCTTCTCGTGGACGTGAGGGGCCAATGTCTCGTCCATGGGTCAGCTTTTGAGAAGATTTCCTTGTGCTCTACTATGCCGACTGCGCCGGTCAGCAACCTCGTAGCGACGGTGGACAATTTGTATGCCCAGGTACTGGCTGAGTTTCCGGACATTGTCACCCCCAAGTTCGGCTCGGCCAGCCTGAGGCACGGTGTCATGCACCATATTCTGACATCGGGTCCACCGCTCCACGCCCGCGCCTGCAGGCTCGCTCCTGACAAGTTCCCCATAGCAAAGGGGGAGTTTCAGAGTATGGAGGCCATGGGCATAATTCAATGGTCCAACAACCCATGGGCCTCCCCGCTGCACATGGTGCCGAAGGTGTCTGGCAGCTGGAGGCCATGTGGGGATTACCGCCACCTTAACGAGGCTACCACCGCTGACCTTTACCATATTCCCCACATACAGGACTTCTCAGCCCATCTGGCCGGGGCTTGTTTCTTCTCCAAGTAGCAATATTACAACATTTTGAGATTTTAAGAATCAAGTCTGCAATTTATCCCACCAGATAAAGCATAAAAAGAAGTTTAATTTGACACCTAATTCACTTTCATATCTTCAGTATTAAAAAAGTTATGGCCATTTTCATACTCGGAAATTAGCATCTTGTTCCCCATTGCCTTTCCATTGACTTAACTCAAAAGCTGTGATCTAGGACAGTCAAAAGCCTATAACTTTCTTAAAAATTAAGAGAACTCAATGACATTTTCAGTTATTATGGATTGAAGCATTCTGAAACAAATATGAAACAATCTTACTTGGATGACCTGAAATTAAAGCATATAATTAGTTAGTTACCTAAGTGTAGCTAATTACAAAATTCAATTACTAGATCTAAACATCTATCCATTTCTTAAGAAAAGATAAACATTTTTTAATTGTGTCCCTAAGTGTCCAAATAACATTCACACAATAATTCACAATATAACATGATTTTTAAATCTCATTTTCATGAATTTATAGGCCAAATGGAAGGAATTTAGTGTTTAATTCCTGTAAATTAATGGCCATTTAAATCAACTTGCGAGTGGGTTGAAGTGGAATGCGGAGGATTGGAACGTTGCGGTTTGCGGTGAATTTAACCCATAGTCGGCAGGAAAAACACTGCCTGTTCGTAAATATTTTTGTCTCCATTTTGCAACAGGAAAATGTGATTAAATGCTTCCTAAGAATCACGTTTTTATGTAAAAATAAACTATGTAGCTTCTTTTCTCCCCTACGTAAAATCCTTCCCGTTGTCGGCGCTCACGGCTTTAGAAGATGCTTTTTAAATTACTCTAGCTAATAAATGACCTAGTGTAGTTTAAAAATACCTTCATAAAACAAATGTCGGAGCGATTTCTCTTTAGCGACGAAATCCCCTGAAATGGATCGACTTGAACTGTCTGGTGAAAAACGGTATTTGAAACCCGCCTCCCTCTGAAAGGCGCCAAAGTAGCGCACACGGCGAGTGGCAGAACTGCAGCGCCGCTAAAGGTAAGTTTTGTAACATACCTACTCCAAGATCAACCTAATCCGGGGATATTACCAGATCCCCGTGCGACCGGAGGGTGTCCCCAAAACGATACATATCACGCCATTCAGGTTCCTGCTGATGCCCTTCGGCCTTAAGAACGCCGCGCAGGCCTTTCAGCACCTGATGGATACCAAGGTGCATGGGCTTGACTTCCTGTTTGTCTACTTGAATGACATCCTCATGGCAAGTCACTTGCGAGAGGAACACTGCTCCCACCTGCGTCTACTCTTCCAGCGCCTCAGTGACTGTGGCCTTGTAATTAAACCTGGCAAATGCTTATTCGGCCTTCGGGCCATCAACTTCCTGGGGCATCGGGTGACACGGCACGGAGCAGTGCCTCTGCCGGACAGGGGTGAGGCAATCCGCCAGTTCCGGGGGCCTGCTACGGTATGTGGCCTCCGGGAGTTCGTAGGGATTTTTACTTCCGGTTTGTTCCGGCGGCTGCCAAACTTTCACAGCCGCTTACAGAGGGACGCTGTCGCCACGGCAGCATTTGTAGGGGTGAAGGAGGCCTTGGCTCGGGTGACTATGCTTGTGCATCCGTCTGCCGACGCCCCCACGGGCTTACCGTGAATGCCTCAGACTCTGCGGTCGGCGGTATTTTCAAACAGTTGGTTAATGGCCGTTGGTGGCCTCTCGCCTTCCTTAGCCATCACCTGAGCGACTACAGCTCGCAGTGTGCCACTTCCGGTACTTCCTTGAGGGCTGTTCCTTCGTAGCCTTCACAGACCACAAGCCCCTCACGTTCGCGAAGATTTCGAATCCTTGGTCTGCCCGTCAGCAGCGCCAGCTGGCGGCTATTTCAGAGTATACAATGGACGTCGGACACATCGCCAGGAAATGCAACCTAGTGGCGGATACTTTGTCCCGTCCGGCAAATGCAGCCGTGCTTAACCCGGCCTCGGGAATAGATTACTCCGCCTTGGCGGCGGCCCAGCTGGCGGGCGATGAGATGCCGGTGTACTGCACCATGATCTCTGGCTTGGTGCTTGAGGACATGCCATTGGGTCCCTCAGATTCCATCCTCTGTGTTGTATCCACGGGTCAGCCTATCAATCCGGCGGCCTGGTGCCATCGCGTCTTTGAGGTGATCATGGGCTGGTCCACCCATCCATACGGGCCATACCGCAAGGTTTATGTGGCACAGATTTCGGAAGCAGGTCGCTCGCTGGGCCCAGGTGTGCATCCCTGGCCAAACATCAAAGGTGCATCGACATGACCGGGCGCCCATTCAAGACTTCGCAGTGCCACGCCGGCAGTTCGTTCACATACATGTGGACATCGTGGGGTCACTGCCTCCATCCAAGGGTGTTTCACACCTGCTTATAGTGGTTGACCGTTTTACGTGGTGGCCGGAGGCCATCCCGCTCACAGACACTTCAACTCAGTCGTGCGCTCAGTCGTGCACAGGCGTGATGCAGCTGCCTGTTGGGGACGCAGCTCCATCACGCGACAGCAAACCATCCCCAGTCAAATGGGTTGGTGGAGCTGCCCTGAAGGCTTGTCTTACGGGCCCTGGGTGAATGGACGAGTTACCATGGGTCCTGTTAGGGATTTGTCATCGTCCTCCGTGGAGTTGGTATGAGAGTCGGCGCCCTGTCTCCCATCCCAACATTGCGTCATGGAGTGGCCCTTTCCCATGTGTCACTGCCGCTGATGGGCTGCCTGTACGTTTTTCTTCACCGTGATTCCCACAAGTCGCTACAAGGTGATATTTTGGGTCTTCGGACTGGAAATCTTTATTGACTACATTAGAGTCTAACAAATCCAGGGTGCATACCTGAACTATGTTAATGACTAATTAGTATATTTCATAAGGCTCTAATGCTTGTTGCAAAATATTTTTGCACATTGTTTCAAAATAAATTTTGTGAGAAACTCATCACCTTACATGGCAAGAATCACATTGTAATAATGCTATCTAAGTAAGTCAGCCATTTTTCGTTTGTTTTTAGATATCTTAGATCATATGTGATAAGAGCAGAATTAGGCCATTCGGTCTATCAAGTCTACACCATTCAATCATTTCTGGTCTATTTCTCCCTCCTAGTAGCCCCATTATCCCACCTTATCCACGTAACCTCTAACACCCGTACTAATCAAGAATCTATCTATAGCTGCCTTAAATATATCCACTGGCTTGGCCTCCACGGCCTTCTGTGACAAGGATTCACCACGCTCTGACTAAAGAAATTCCTCCTCATTTCCTTCCTAAAAGAATGTCCTTTAATTCGGAGGCTATGACCTCTAGTCATAGACTCTTCCAATGTGTCCCTCTAGTCCTCATCTCTTGTAGTATGTCCTCTGTAGCCCCGATGTCCAAGTTGAAATATTTACTCATTCTGCTCTAATTTTGAATGGTATCAACAATTTCATTGCCTTGAGTGGTTTGATAATGTTGTTCCCTTGAGTGGTCTGGTATGTCTGCCTCCAGGCAAGAGAATGATGTGAGGCCACAAAGAAGATGAGAGAAGCCATCAGAATTGAAATGTGTCGCACTGAGGTGAAGTGAGCTGAAATGGGCAAACAGCTTCTGGTAAAGGAGAGGACATTGCAATCAATCCCAATGGGTTAAATCAACAGTGTTAGTGACTGCACCTGGAAGAAATTCCAGTGACTTCCGCCCCTTGGCCATGCCTGCAGCAGGCCTTGGAGAACACCGATTCCTCAATGTCAGAGGCAGTTTGCTTCACAGGCAGAGGCAGTTACATAGCTGAATCACTTGCAGTGATCCCTATCCCAGCCTGAAGGCAGGACACAGAAAACACAGTGTATGGCCGACAAGTCCACTATGCCCTAAACTTTAATACCAGGTGACAAAACTGACATCTCCTTACTGATTACAGTTCACCATTATGCATTAAGTCACCTGAGATTGGAAGGACAACTTATTTTCTTTCTCTGTGGCCAAGGGGAAGCTGAAAAGGAGCATGCATGTGTTTTCCAAATGTACACACATCGGTCTTCAATTGAGGGATGGAGTTCTGCAGTTTCTCCCTCATTGGGTTAAATGCTTAAATCAGGATTCCAATGCAAGGCTAGACATCTTAAATATAACTGGAAACTCACAGTGGTGTAATGGTAGAGCTGCTGCCTCACAGCTCAAGAGACCAGGGTTTGATACTGATCTCAGGTTTTGTCTGTGTGGTGTATGTACATTCTCCCCGTTACCATATGGGTTTCCTCAGTATACTCCAATTTCCTCCCACATCTCAAAAACATGGAGGGTTCGTAGCTTAATTGGCTTCTGTAAATTGCCCCTGGTGTGTAAGGAATGAAGGTGGGATAACATTGAAGTAGTGTGAATGGGTGATCAATGGTTGGCATGGACTTGGTGGCTCAAAGGGCTTATTTCCATGCTGTATCTCTAAACTAAGCAAAACTGAATTCAGTTTTAATTTTGCTTTAGTTGAATTTGGAGATACAGTGCGGAAATAGGCCCATCGGACCAGCGAGACCGTGCCAACCAGCGATCCCGGCACACTAATGCTATATTACACACACTAGGAACAATTTTCAATTATACCAAGCCATTTACAAACTCTGTACAGACATGCACACTGAGTCAGGTTCAAACTTGGCACTGTAAGGCAGCAACTCTACCATTGCACCACCTTGCCTCCCTCAATTGTCCACACAAGAATAACTGAAGAGCTGCCTGAAATGCACCTCCTATTTAAGGGGCTGTCCCACTTGGGCGACCTAATTTGTGAGTTTAGAAGAGTTTAGGAGAGTTTGAAAAAATGTCATGTTGAAGACCTCCTTCGACTATGTAGAAGACCTCCTTCGATCTCTTTTGACTATGTTGAAGACTACAACTAGCGACGATCAGCTATAACTAACTTCGGGAAAATTGGACGCCGAATAGTGGAGAGTGAAGACGACCTTCTTCGATCTCCTTCGACCTCCCTTCGACTATGATGACGACTATCTACGACTACCTTTGACTACCCTCGATGACCTACAACTAACATGACGACCTACTACGACTAAACCTACGAGTATCTATTTTTTCCATGGCGACCTTTTTTTACTCGCAGGCATTTTACAACGTTGAAAAATATGCCACGACCCAGCTGAGGCCTCGAGTACACGGGAACTACTCTCGAGCATAAAGGAGAGTTACGAAGACCTCCTACGACCTCGTGTTGACCATGCTGCGAGTATGAGGCGAGGGCCAACTCGCCAGAACTCGCGGATTAGGTCGCCCAAGTGGAAAAGCCCCACAATGCATGACTGAAATTCAAGTGACTCACTGAGGCAATCAATGCTCCTCTTTCCTCGTGGCTGTTGCCAGGCACCACTTTCTGATTAAGATGTGCTGACTCTTTTCACTCGGTTTCAGAGATGCCCAATTTATCGTGCTATCCCCAAAGAGGCTTCAAGCTACTGAACAGCATGGGTTGCATTGGCGGTGAGCCTGAATCATTTTACAAAGGTTCCAGCATAAATTTAACATGCCACCAAGTACAACATGAGATGCCATGTGCAGCAGTTGGCTCCCATCTGCACCCCCTGTTTTTGTGCAGTTGAAATCCTAGCTCTATTTTGTAATCTGTTTAGGCATACTGCTCCTTTGTTTATTCTTGTAGTTTAGTAACTAAATAGGAACTATATTTTAGTCTTACAATACAATAATCCCCATATCAAATCAATCCTTTGCAAACATCACCAAGCTGTTTAGAGCTTGTGGATTGTAAAATGGGACACTGAGAGTCTGTTTTACACCCCACCCACATTTTATTTCAGGTTAATGAAAATCACGAGAGATGTGCATTGGGTTCCCAGTTCACAAAACTGCTTTTACATGAAGCAAAGCAACATAATTTGTGCTTGAAAACCACTATTTTGTTAAAGGGTCATTAATTATGGAGGGAAATGGGCAGTCTCTCGTTTAAAACAAAATAAAGTCCTTCCCCTTGCAACAATACTGCTTCATTTTAAATATATATGGTTGAGGTAATTTGGTTACACAATCATGATTTATGTCACACTACTTTAATGTTACCTTTTGGGAAACCTTTTGTGCTAGAAAGCACTTACGTGCAATTGTAATTTAACATCAAGCTTCATATGATAGTATATCAATCGTACCACAAGAAAAATGCTGAAATATTTAGGAAAATGTTTTCTCAAATAAGAAATGTTTCTCTGCCCCTGCCATAAATATCAATTTTTGCTGACTTAGATGGCAAGTTCTGCAATAAAAATGGCTTATTTGTTCTTTCACTCTCAGGCAAATTTATGAGGTTCTACAAGCTGCTTGCTGATCAAGAGACAACAAAGTATCCCCTGGGACTTGGCCACACAGCTGGCAAAGACACTACTCAGCCACTGCCCTTTATCTGGTTCAGACATGCTGCTGATCCAGCAGTCTCAGCTCTGAAAGGTACTGTGAATCGGAACAGAAATGCCTTCCTTCCAGTCTGCTGGCATTACAAAGCTGTTGTAAGCAGACTGGAAGGAAGGCATTTGCCTTTCCCCTAACACTGTCATTATTTTCATACTTACACATTTCTAATACTGAAAGTTAAGTACCTTTAAAGGGTTTGCAACCATTACTTTGTCCTCTGCAACATCGCTCACGTCCTAAACAAAGCAGAATAAAATCACTTTTAGATATCAGTGTATGAAAGCATTACATTTTTCTAACTTGTTATTTTTAACAGAGCCAAAAATGAAATTCACACAATTTTTAGTCGGCCATTATTATGTCTGCATATGCATCAATGAAAGCCAATGTATTTTATGGGTCAATGGTTTTAGCTGCTTCAGTTAACATGACATTGCATCGCATTTAATGTATATTTAAGCTGGGCCAATTTTTTTTTTAAAGGCAGCAAGTAATATTCTCTGCTGGAGAACAAGGTTTATTCAGATCTTGTTATGAAAAAAAATCAATAACAAGACATAGAAACCGTAGCAGCAATAAGAATGTGTAGAGGTTTAGTGTTCCTGAATCTAAATCAGTTAATACCGATTGAAAAAAAACATTATTTTGATTTAAAGAAAATGAATAATTGTTAATAGCACGAATACTAGGTCTTGGATTATGTTTTGCATTTGCATTTTGCGGGCATTTCCTGATGAAAGCCATGTCATTCCTAATACAATTATTATTGCCAAATTTTTCACAGTTATATTTTATGCCTATAATACAATCGCCCAAACTACTATCAATATGGTTTGGTAACAATATCTCCTCTTCACTGACCATCAATGCAGGTGCGACTCAAGGCTCAACGACAACTGACAGGAGGATTTAATATCCATGATGATGAAGTGCTTTGAAAGATAGGTTATGACACATATCATCCCCTGCCTTAGTGAGGACCCTAACCCACTACACTTTGCCTACTGACACTACAGATCAACAGGGGTTGCGAACTGCTGAGTCTCCACACTGTTCTAAACCACTTGGTTGATAAGGACTTGGACATTAGGCTGTTCTTCATCCCAGTCAGATCCTTCCTGCACTATCGGAACCTAACCAGCAGCGCAAGCTGCCCTTGGGACAGCTGCTGTGGAGAGGAGATGGTAGCCTATCTCTTTGAAGAGTATGGATTTGCAAAGAGAGTCAATAGACAAGAGACAATAAGTACAGGAGTAGGCCATGCAGCACCTCAAGCCAGCACCGCCATTCACTGTGATCATGGCTGATCCTCCACAATCAGTGCCCTATTCCTGCCTTCTCCCCATATCCTTTGACTCTGCTATCTTTAAGAGCTCTATCGAAACTCTCTTGAAAGCATCGAGAGAATTGGACTCCACTGCCTTCTGAGGCAGAGAATTCCACATATTCACAATTCTCTGGGTAAAAAAGTTTTTCCTCCTCTCCGTTCTAAATGGCCTACCGCTTATTCTTAAACTGTGGCACCTGGTTCTGGTCTTCCCCAACACCGAGAACATGTTTCCTGCCTCTAGTTTGTCCAAACACTTAATAATCTTATATGTTTCAATAAGGATGATTAATCTCATCCTTCTAAACTCCAGTATATACAAGTCCAGTCGCTCCATTATTTCAACATATGATAGTCCTGTCAACCTCGTGAACCTACGCTGTATTCCCTCGATAGCAAGAATTGCCCTTCCTCAAATCTGGAGACCAAAACTGCACAAAATACTCCAGGTGTGGTCTCACTAGGGCCCTGTAAACCTGTAGAAGGATCTCTTTGCTCCTCGATTAAACTCTTCTTGTTATGAAGGTCAACAAGCTATGAGCTTTCTTCATTGCCTACTGTACTTGCATGCTTACTTTCAGTGACTGATAAACAAGGACACCCAGATCTCGTTGTACTTCCCCTTTTCCTAACTTGGCACCCAGCTTTGTGTCATCTGTAAATTTACTAATGTTACTCTTAATCCCTTCGTCTAAATCATGAATGTATATTGTAAATAGATGCTGTGTCAGCACCGAGCCTTGTGGTACCCCACTAGTCACTGTTTGCCATTCTGAAAGGGACCCGTTCATCCCTACTCTTTGTTTCCTGTTTGCCAAGCAATTTTCTATTCATGCCAGTACCCTACCCCCAATACCGCGTGCTCTAATTTTGCTCACTAATCTCCTACGTGGCACCTTATTAATGGCTTTCTGAAAGTCCAGGTACACTACATCCACTGGCTCTCCCTTGTCCATTTTCCTCGTTGCATCCTCAAAAAATTCCAGAAGATTAGTCAAGCATGATTTCCCCTTTGTAAATCCATACTGACTCGGACCGATCCTGTTACTGCTATCTAAATGTGCTGCCATTTCATCTTTTATAATTGACTCCAGCATCTTCCCCACCACCAATGTCAGGCTAACTGGTCTATAATTCCTTGTTTTCTCTCACACTCCTTTCTTAAAAAGTGGGATATCATTAGCTACCCTCCAATCCACAGAAACTGATCCTGAATCTATAGAAAATTGGAAAATGATCGCCAATGCATCCACAATTTTTAGAGCCACTTCCTTAAGTACCCTGGGATGCAGACCATCAGGCCCTGGGGATTTATCAGCCTTCAGTCCGATCAGTCTACCCATCACCATTTCCTGCCTAATGTGAATTTCCTTCAGTTCCTCCATCAACCCAGGTCCTCTGGCCACTAGTACATCTGGGAGATTTGTGTCTTCCTTAATGGACAAATCCAAATTATCTGTTCAACTCGTCTGCCATTTCCTTGTTTTCCATAATAAATTCACCTGTTTCTGTCTTCAAGGGACCCACATTTGTCTTAACTAAATGTTTCCTCTTCATATATCCTCCTTTACATTCTTGGCTAGCTTACCATCGTACCTCATCTTTTCTCTCCGTATTGCCTTTTTAGTTATCTTCTGTTGTTCTTTAAAAGTTTCCCGATCCTCTGGCTTCCCACTCATCTTTACTGTGTTATACTTCTCTTTTATTTTTATACAGTCCTTGACTTATCGTGTCAGCCATGGTTGTCTCTTACTCACTTTAGAATCTTTCTTCCTCTTTGGAATGAACTGATCCTGCACCTTCTGTATTATTCCTAGAAATACCTGTCATTGTTGTTCCACAGTCATCCCTGCTAGGGTCTCTTTCCAGTCAACTCTGGCCAGCTCCTCCCTCATGCCTCCATAGTCTCCTTTGCTCAACTAATACTGACACTTCCGATTTTCCCTTCACCCTCAAATTGTACATTAAAACTTATCATATTATGGTTACTACCTCCTAATGGCTCATTTACCTTGAGTTCCCTTATCAAATCCAGTTCATTACACAACTCTAAATCCAGAATTGCCTTCTCCCTGGTAGGGTCCAGTGCAAGCTGCTCTAAAGAACCTGTCCCACTTGCTGTTTTTTTCGGTCACTGCTGGCGTATAAGGGTCGTCAAAAGATTTTGAACATGTCAAAATCCAGCGGCGACAACAAAACGTTGCGACACTTGAGGAAACACCACACATCAATACATCGTCACATTGCGTCACGCCGCGTCACGCCGCGTCATGGCCATGTCAAACAACTTTTTTGATGACCCGATACGTCAGTCAATGATGCCAACAGAAAGTGAAAAAAATGCCAAGTGGGACAGGCCCTTAAGAATCCATCTCGTAGGCACTCCACAAACTCCATTTCTTGGGGTCCAGTGCCAACCTGATTTTCCCATTCTACCTACATGTTGAAATCTCCCATAACCACTGTAGCATTACCTTTATGACATGCCAACTCTTGATTCAATTTGCACCATTTATCCAGGCTACTGTTTGTGGTCCGGTAGATAATTCCCATTAGGGTATTTTTACCCATACAATTCATCAGTTCTATCCATACTGACTCTACATCTCCTGATACTATGTCATCCCTCACAAGGGGCTGAATGTCATTCCTTACCAACAGAGTTACCCCACCCCCTCTGCCCACCTGTCGGTCTTTTTCGATTGGACGTATGCCCCTGAATATTCAGTTCCCATCACTGGTCCTCTTGCAGCCATGTCTCTGTAATTCCCACAACGCCATACTTGCCAATTTCTAACGGAGCCTCAAGCTCATCCACTTGATTTCTCATACTTCGCACATTCATATACAAAACTTTAACCTCGGTTTTCAACTCCTCTCTCACACCGGTCATTATTGGCCCTGACCTTACTCTCTTATCCCTTCTCCAACGTTCCTTCCCATTAATTTGAGAATCTTTTGTAACTTTTCCTGTGCTCACTTCCCCTTTAACTCCATCTTTATACTCCCAATTTGTCAACCTGGCCCCCTCTATTTAGTTTAAACCCACACATGTAGCACTAGCAAACCTGCCTGCCAGTAGGTTGGTCCTCCTCTAGTTAAGGTGTAACCCGTCCTTTTTAAACAGGTCACCCCTACCCCAGAAGACATCTCAGTGGTCTATAAATCTAAATCCCTGCTCCCCGCACCAGCCCCCCAGCTACACATTCAGAACCCCATCTCTCTGTTCCTGCCCTCGCCAGCACGAGGTACAGGAAGCAATCCAGAGATAAGGACTGGTTAAGGTTCCAAGGATCCCCATCACGGTTTATCACAAACAATGCTATAACAGAGGACTCTCCAATTTACGGTCTGTCCCCTTGGACACATTCAGAGACAGACGTCAAATGCTGCTGGAAGGTCATTAACTCGGTGAAAGACGCCGTTTCGTCGCCCCGAACTTTGTTGACCTCCCAGCAGAGTGAGATGTCCTTTGGGGAATGGTGCCGACTGGCCCCATCAGACTGCAGGAATACGTGCCGAGGGATGCACTGAAGCTTTGTATAGCCAACGCCAAGGCTCTGTGGGGGAGTACCACAGTCTAGTGTCTTCTGCTGCTGGACATTGGTGGAGATGCCCCTCAAATAAAGGAATGGATATCACCCAGGGGGCCACATTAGTGGCAAGGGCATTGGGTAAAATTTGTAAACGCTATGTTACAACGCAATGATTGTGTGTATATCCTCTGAGAATGTCAGAAGAATTTTTGCACAGTGCCTGGTTTGTATATACTTTTTACTCTGAATAAAGTTTATTTTGAATATTTAAAAAATCAACTGCAGCTCGGCATTCAATACCTTCATCCCTGCCAAATTTATGATCAAACTCAGAGAGTTGGGTCTCTTCTCATCCCATGTAATTGGATCCTCGACTTCCTCATTGCCAGACTGCAATCAGTATGAATTGGCAACAACACTTCCTGCTTGATAACCATCATCACATGTGCACCTGAAGGCTGAGTGTTCTACTTAGTTCTACTCAGAGCTATCTTCAGTTTAATATTGTCACGAGTACCAAGGTACAGCGAAAAGCTTTGTTTTACATGGTGTCCAATTATATCTGCTAATATTAAATATAAATATAATCACGTCGCATTCAGGTATAACAGATAGAGCAAAGGGTAAGATACAGAGTGCAGAATATATGATTCAGTATTGCAGCGTAACAGTTCCGTAGACCAAGTCCAATCTCGGCAATGGGGTAGATGTGAATCGGATAGTACTCTGGTTTATGGAAGGGCCATTCAGAAGCCTGATAACAGAGGGGTAGAAGTCGTTCCTTCATCTGGTCAAACATGATTTCAAGCTTCTGTACCTTTTGCCCAATGAGAGCAGCGAGAAAGGGAATGGCAGGCGCAGAACACGCATTTGATTATGTTGGCTGCGATTCAGAGGCAGCGTGAAGTACAGATGGAGTCAATGGCGAGGAGTCTGGTCTGCGTTATGGACTGTGCTACCTCTACAACGCTCTACAATTTTTTTGCATTCTTGGGCTGAGTTGTTCTCAAACCAAGCTGTGATGTAACCTGAGAGTTTGATTTCTCTGGTGCACTTGCAGAAGTTTGTAAGAGTCATTGGATACATGCCAAATTTCCTCAGTTCCCTAAGAAAGTACACGGGTGGTGCACATTCTTATGTGAGATCAACGTGGCTGGTCCAGGACACTGTCTCTGTACAAACGATGTGTAGCCAGACGCTGCTCTATTGCCATTTTTAAGTTCGTCAAAAAGACATACAGTCTGTAGGCTAAATAACTTGGTATAATTGTAAATTGTCCCTGATGTGTGTAGGGCAGTGTTAATGTGCAGGGATTGCAGGTTGGCACATTCTGTGGGCCAAAGGGCATGTTTCCACGCTGTATCTCTAAACTAAACTAATCTAAAACCTTCAGCCTTTGTCAACCTTTTGGTTTCAGAAAGAGATTTATTGATACATTTATAATATTTACATCAATCTCATTTCAAATGTTACAAATGCACATGCGATTGAAACATCAAACGGGACCATCGTCATCATGCAGGATACACCAACCCAAGCATCACATATTGGTCCCAGAACCCAATGGACAGTGCATGCTCACTCTCCAGGGACACTGGGCATGGATGTATCCTTGGAAGAAGTGCTGATGGTTGTCTTGGGTGGAACTCTCAACATACCACTGCCTGGACCTGTGAATGGCCACCTTGGTCAGGTCGAGAAGCAAACTAACAAGGTAATCCCCTGACCATCTCCTCTACTGCACCCCCCATTTATGCCGGTTGCCCAATTATCAGGGGCATGGGCTGAAGTGTAACTAGAACTTAAGAAACAACTCCTTCCATTACACAAACAGGGGCTGGAACTTCTCATATTCCAACGACATATGAAAGACAGATTGGGTGGCATGGTGGCGCAGCAGTAGCGTTGCTGCCTTAAAGGCCTGTCCCACTTGGGCATCATTTGCACGTCATTTACGCGGCATCCTAAAAATTGGTTGGCGCGTCATGACGCGTGGTGAGGCGTGGTGGCAAATGCAGTGAAGTGCGGTAACGCACAGCGCCCCAGGATTTTCGGATGCTCAAAATCCTTGCATGCCACCTGCGTGACATATCCCTTGCACACGCTGACGTACTGATGGCGTACGCTCACGTACTGACAGCGTACGTGTTGCACATGGTGATGCATGATTACGCATGGTGATGCAGGAACATTGCCTATGTTAATTTATTATGCATCACCGTCCGCAATCATGCACCATGCGTACGCCGTCGGCGCGCCATTTGCGCGCCAATTGAGCACCAGGGTATAAAGTGCGCGTAGTTTTGAAATATTTTCACTGGGAAAATCCTTGCCACGGAGATCGGACTAAGTACGAACGACATCGCAAATGGCTCCCTAAAGAAGCAGGGCCCTCAAGAGCACTTACCGCGCAACTGTCGTACTGCTAGACGATTTTCGCGCGTCAGTCACCATCGGCCTGTCGCATAAATGATGCACAAATGACGGCCAATGACGCTGGCACAGGCCCTGTACAGTGCAAGATACCCAGGTTCGATCCTGCACTGGATACTGTCCATATGGAATTTGTACCTTGTCCCCGTAACCTGCATGGGTTTTCTCCGGGTGCTCTACCATCCTCCCACACTCCAAAGATAAACAGGTCTGTAGTTTAATTGGCTTGGTAAAATTGTCAATTTTCCCTAGTGTGTGTAGGATAGTGTTAGTGTGAGGGGATCATTAGTCGGCGCCAACTCGGTGGGCCGAAGGGCTTGTTTCCGTGCCTAACCTCTAAACTAAACTCTCAGCCTCAGAAATGGTAAGTGGCCTTGGAGTCTGTGAACCATCTTAAAACCCAATTGCACAGCACTGCGACACTTTCCCACTTGGGTTCCTGATGGAAAGAGTGATGTCTCCCACGTAGAGAGATCTCTATTGAGGTCCCGCTCCCTGCTGGTTTGCAGAACAGACTGTCAAAATATGTCTGGCTGGATGATTAGCAATGGTGTCAAATGTTGTGGGGAGAAGGCAGGACAATGGGGCAGAGAGGGAAAAAAATCAGCCATGATCGAATGGCAGAGCAGACTCGAAGGGCCGAAGGGCCGAATATCCTAATTCTGCTCCTATGTCTTCTGGTCTTATGGCAGACAAAGGAAATTAAGAGTGTGCAGGAGCATGAGCACCACGATGAAGCCTGGCACGGCACACAAGGCATTTCCAAGTCAACTCCTGGACCAGCTCTCGGAAAGAGTTTCAGGTCCTGGGTCAAATTAGCAATTGCAGATAAGCAGGAATCACCACATCAACCCTTGGCCTTATAGACATATTACTGGGAACCAATTAAATTATATTCCCAACAAGCACTGTAACCTCAACAACATTATAAGAGACAACTGTGAGACATGGTTGCTTTTGAGACAAAATAATCTTGTAAAAGAGTTTTAATTACTGTAAATATTGTCCAATTATTTTCCTTTTCTCAGTGACTGTATTGGCAGCTGAAACAAAGTGAGTGGGCATTTTTCAGACATTCAGCACTCACAAAACACAGCTATTTCCATCTCCAAGAGGAAACATTGTATTGGCAACATTATTGCATGAGGTTGCTGCCGTGCCCAGACATACAGCCAGCTGGTCACCCACTGTGGTGTTTCACTGTAACGTATAATCTAAAAGGGAATGACTAAATATTTTCTTCTGAAGAACCATGATTGTTTAAATGTAAACATCCAATTTTATAATTATCACAGTCAGAAGCACTTGAACAGGCATTTACCAATTAAAACATAGCCGGGCATATTCTTCAAGTATACCTTGTGAAGAGATATATCTGTTTAATGCTGGTTTAATGGTACTTTATTGTCACCTACCCAGTTACAGTGAAATTCTTTGATTTGCATACATTCCGTAAAACCTTATGAGACATAAGCACAATAACACCTAAGTACAAGAATGCAATGATTGTAGCATAAGAATAGTGGATTACTCTGATGCAGTATACAAAAAGTCACCCTTTCTGACATCTGACATTTGTATCTTTCAAGTTTTAAAGTTTTTAAAACGTATAGAAACTTATCTTGACCTCAAAGGCCCATCGTCCTGGTGGCAGCAGTGGGTCGGCGTTGCAGGGTTTGGCCTGGCCCACAACAGGGATAATCAAGTGTAATTAAAAGCATGCTTCCCAAAATTGGGCTCTCACATATTACTTGAACTACTCTTTCATTGAAAATTCTGAAGATAAATCAGAGTACACTTAAGAACCCGACTATGGGCTAATTCAGCTTAATTTTTCTTATTCTGTATTTGGGTAGATAGGAAAAGAAAAAGGATTTTAACAGGACAAAAGTTATCTGAATCTAATTTACACCCATGCTGAGATAATTGGCATTAAATACAAATGTTCTGCCATGGTTGGAAGTGAAGATAAAAGGCATACAGCAGCCTCACAATTACTTTGGCAGTCAAAAAATATCTCTCTTTAAATATTGAATAGATTCTGCAGTGAAAGGTATTCTATAAATATGGAACTGCTGTGGTGCAGAATGTAAACTATAAACAATGCAGCCTTAAAAAAATGCTAACCTCGGGGTCATGAGAATATGAAAAGATTAAGCGTAGTCTCTAAAATATACAAGATATATGCTTGTTTTTATGAAATAAATCTGTGAGGCTTTGAGAGCCTGTGTAAATTAATTTGTCCCAACAAAGGATATCATTCTATTCTGGAATCTGCCTATTTAAATGCAGGCAATGTTTCAGACCTCCGGCAACATTCAGTTCTATAGATGTGCATATGTTCAGCTGTTTAAGAGTTACGTGTGATTTAGATTTGAATTTCCTGACTGTGGATCTTCCTCTAAACCATCAGATGCGTTAAAACTTAAGGCCAATGAAGATGATATAGATTGGCAGATTGTTCCATTAGTAATATAAAGTCATAGAGTCTTGCAGCTTAGAAACAGGCCCTTCGGCCCAAACTGCGCATACTGACCAACATGCCATAACTACAATTAGATAGACACAAATTGCTGGAGTAACTCAGCAGCACAGGCAGCATCTCTGAAGAAAAAGAATGGGTGACGTTTCGGGTTGAGATCCTTACCGCTTTCGAGTCCTCCTACCAGTTTCACTGTCCTCCAGATTAATTTTACTGCTTTTATGCCTCGTTGTCATCTTCCCCTCATTCAGCAATGAACCATTGTACATTCCCTTGATTATCATCTGCTCTGAACTATTCTTTTCACACCTTTACATGTTCTTTGGTAACCGTTCATATCCGGTTTCCATCGACCCAAAACATCACCCATTCCTTCTCTCCAGAGATGCTGCCTATCCCGTTAAGTTACTCTAGCATTTTGTGCCTATCTTCGGTGTAACCAGCATCCGCAGTTACTTCCGACACATTAACCATCTACACCAGTCCCATCTGCCTGCGTTTGGCCCATATATCCCTCTATCTGTCCTATTCATGTACCTGTCTAAACGTTTCCTAAATGTTGCAATAGCACCTGCCACAATTAGCTCCTCTGGTAGCTCGTTCCCTACACCCACCACCTTTTATGTGAATAGACATCCCTCAGGTTCCTATTAAATCTTTTACCCCCTCACCTTAAACCTATGTCCTCTGGTTCTTGATTTGCCTACTCTGGACAAGAGACTCTGTGCATCTACCTGATCTATTCTTCTCATGATTTTATACACCTTAGCATACAACTCATAGTGCCTGTAGATTGATGTTGCATGTTAACCAATCACACACCAGCCAGCATCTCTAACTCCACCCCACTGTAATACTTATACTAACACTATTTCCCAGTAGAAGACAGTTGGAGCAGCCAGGATGTACTAACAACTAATCATCCTTCATGCTGTTAAGTTTCAGTGCTGATTAAAGATGTATTTGCATCATGTACTGAGTCTGGAGGTCATTTACATGGTGTCAGAAGTGGGATTGGATTCACTCCTTCTGTATAACGGTTTTTTGTTTTACCCTTTTGTGAGTTTTTATTTTGCTTTATGATGGCCTCTTCCTGTCAAAAGCCTGACCTTCTCGTCTTTGATGCAGATATCAGTGAACGCTGGGCCACGTTTGAATGATTACCGACACTACATGAATATTGCACACCAAAATGAACCTGATGCTGTCAAGGCCTCTCTCCTACTCAACCTTGCGGGCTCAGATGCCCTTCGGCGATCCAGAACATTCCGCTATGCTCCGGCAGTCAGTGATGCCAACGACCAGGTAATAACCCCAGCTGAATCTCCTGATGACCCTAATGTTCTACTGCGTAAATGTAGCCAGATCTGTGACCTGCCCTCAAATCACATTTTGGACAGGGCTAAGTTTTTCTCTCACTGTCAACTCCCTGGTGAAGGAGTAGACTCATTTATCTCAGACTTAATGTATTTAGCCCAGCGCAGCCGATTCCAAAATATGCCGTTTGATCAGCTGACTGATCAGTTAACAAGGGACATTTTAGTTAATTGCATTAGTGACCTAAAGCTCAGATCAGAGCTTCTGAGACGGCCAGATTTGACACTGAATGAAGCAGCACATGCATGCAGAACAGCAGAATTCATTGACCCTATAGACAGTTCGCACGAAACCAAAATCATCAATCTGACGGGCCTCACTAGGCAGCGAACCGACACAGATAACAGGCGATTTATGACCCAAGCTAGTCAGGCGGGTCTTGGCGATCCTCAGAAGAAATGTGCAAATTGCAACTACTCACACAGCAGACAATTAGCTTGCCCCGCTTTTGGTAAATCATGCAATTACTGTAAAAAGTTAAATCACTGTGCCTCTGCATGTCGGGCAGCAAGTCGGGCCCATGAGAAGAATTCGCCTAGCTTCAGGTCTAATCTCAATTTCTTGCAACGAGACAGCAACAATCTCACTCCCCAATTCCAGCTCGAACCTGCCCCCAAACAGAGTCCAATTAACTCACAAGAGGACTGTTTACTCGTTACAGCTTGCTGCTGCTAAGAATTATGATCCGACCGTGACAGTAACTGTAAACAACGTCCATTTTGGCGCGAAATTAGACACGGGGGCTAAAGTAAACACAATGTCAATCAACCTCTTCAACAAGATAAGAACTAACGAGCCACTGATCAAGGACAAATCCACTCTACATGCTTTTGGAGGGGAGGTGCTGGTGCCTCTGGGCAAAACCAACTTGAAATGTGTGCTGAAAAAAACACGAGGAATTTGACCTTCTATATCTTGAACTTTAATTCAGTTACTCTGCTGGGCAATCGGGCCTGTCAGGAACTGGGGTTGATTTCCTTTGACAAAACGGTACACAAGCTGCAAATTTCCCTGGACCCGCTGAGTGAATTCCCTGATCTTTTCGACAATAACCTGGGCAAGTTGCCCATGACTTACAAGATTATTATTGATCACAAAGTGACACCCGTCATCCGACCTCCACAACGATTGTCATTTGCATGACTGACAGGGTTCACTCTGCGCTGAAGGACATGGCCTCCACAGGCATAATTGAAGCAGTGAGCGACCCCACCGACTGGGTCTCAACCATGATTGCCACAGTCAAGAAGGAAAAAATGAAATCCGCTTGTGCATCAACTCGAAAGAACTGACCACTGCCATTAAGCGCCCACTCCATCCCATGAAGACTGTCGAGGATGTTGCGGCAAAGGTCGGAACGGCCACCCTATTTTCTGTCCTCGATGCAACAAACTCTTTCTGGCAGATACCGCTGGACAAGGAGTCATCAAACCTCACTACATTTGCCACCCCATTCGGCAGATACAAGTTTCTGAAAATGCCATTTGGAATCAACTCTGCCAGTGAAGTCTTCCAAAGAACTATGGAGCTATTATTGGAGTACCTACCTTGTGCCATCATTGTCGACGATATCCTAGTGTATGGCAAAGATGCAACAGAGCACGACCACAATCTCAGGCTCATCTTGGATCACGCACGCAAGATGAACCTCAAGCTCAATCCTGACAAGTGCAAGTTCCGGGTTCCAGAGGTTTTCTAGGTCGGCCACATCTTCACTCCTAATGGTCTCAAACCCGATCCGAAGAAGCCTACTGCCATTACAGAAATGCCTGCCTCCACAGACGTGAAAGGCCTGCAGCGTTTTCTGGACATGGTAAACTATCTCGGCAAGTTCATACCGAACCTCAGCGAACTAAGCTCCACACTGCGGGAACTGACGAAAAGGGGCACAGCATGGTCATGGTTCCAGCAACATCAGATTGCTTTAGATGTTTTAAAGTCCAAACTGACCCTGATTTAAAGTCCAGTGCACCGACCCTGATTTTTTTAACCTGAAACATCCGGTGACGATCACATGCGATGCTTCGAAATTCGGGCTCGGCGCAGCCTGCTTGCAACCATCTGCTGAGGGAACTCTACTACCTGTCTCGTATGCCTCTCGCACCATAACCGACACGGAGCAGCACAACGCGCAAATCGAAAAGGAACTGTTGGCTGTCGTCTTTGCTTGCTCCAAATTCCACAACTTCATCTTAGCAATACCTTCACGGTCAAGATGGATCATCAACCACTGGTGACAATCCTGAACAAGCCCATCCACACCGCGCCAGCTTGTTTGCAGCGTATGATGATGCAGCTGCAGCGGTATGATTTCTCTACTACCTAGACTAAGGGTAAGGACATGCACGTCGCTGACACTCTCTCCTGTGCACCTCGGGCATCTTGCGAACAACATCCCTATGAACAGGAAAATTTCACGGTCCTCAGTGTCGATTTCGTCTCCAGCAAGCAATTGCGCACCCTGGCCGCGCACACTGCCACTGACGATACGCTTCAAATCCTCTCCTTCATCATCAAAACAGGCTGGCCAGACAAACAATCAAACATGCCCACAGAGGTGCAGCCTTTCTTCCTGGTTCGTGATGAACTGGTAGTTCAGGATGGGGTTGGCGTCAAAGGTCACAAGGTAGCGATACCCTCATCGCTATGAGACGTATACTTCAAAGGGGCACACAGCGGTCACCCAGGAGCCGACGCCACACTGGTACGCGCCCGAAGTCTGTTCTACTGGCCGGGAATGGCCAGTTACATCCGGGACTGCATAGCCTCCTGCCCCGCTTGCAACAGGCTTGCGGCAGCAGCATCAGCAGCGGCAGCCCCTTCTGCAACAACCCCCACCAGCTGTGCACTAGACGTCGCTGGCGGCAGACATTTTCGAATGGTGCGGAAAGCACTACCTCGCTCTTGTCGACTCCTTTTCTAATTGGTTTGAACTAGACCAACTGACCTCCCTCACATCTGAGATGGTCATCCAGTACCTGAAAAGACACTTCTCTACCTTTGGCGCACCTGTCAGCCTGAGAACCGACAATGGTCGGCAGTTCACCAGCCACATGTTCAAGCTTTTTGCAGACCGATGGAACTTACAGTACGTCACGAGCAGTCCCAAGTATCCACAGAGTAATGGACTCGCTGAACGCGCTGTCAGAAGCGCCAAACACTTGCTGGAGCGAGCACAGATTTCAAAGTCAGACGTTTATCTCGATCTCCTGAATTTCAGAAACGTTGCCTGGGACGGAACCCTGGGATCACCGGCACGGCGACTTATGTCGAGATTGACGAGGCCTCCAGTACCCATCGCACAACAGCAACTGGTCCCTCAGGTGCTGAAGCCACCATCCAGAAACTTCTCCAAGAGAAGCACGACATCCAGAAACGGTCATACGTTAGTTCCAGCAGACCACTCAAGCCTCTACGTCCGGGTCAGGTCGTCCGCCTACGAACCTCAACTGGACATTCCCGTCTGGGCACTGTTGTCAACCCGACTGACGAGCCACGGTCTTACCTGGTAGACTGAAAGGGCGCGGTATACCGGAGAAGCCGACAACACTTGCTTGCTGTGAGGGAGCCTCGACCACCGCCTGCTGGTCCCTATGCACCACCACTCCAGTTCCAGCTGCCTTTTGCAATGTCTACCATCTGTCCCCGCATGCCTTGCACTCCTCCACGTCCCACGGTCTCCACTAACCACAGGTCCTCACCCACTGCATGTTTCCCCTTTTGGTCACCACAAGCCTCCACCGCGTCATTCTCGCCTCCAGGCTCTCCGTCTCATCTTTCCAGTGGGGGGGGGAGGGTTTGGTCCGCACCCGCTCGGGCCGTGTTAATAGACCACCAGACAGATATGGCGAGTATGTTTAACTCCATGGCATGGGTGCTCTTCCACACCTAATCTTTAGGGGGAAGGTTGTAGATTGATGTTGCATGTTAGCCAATCACACACAAGCCAGCATCTCTAACTCCACCCCACTGTAATACTTATACTAACACTTGTTTCCGGCAAGGACAGTTGAAGCAGCCAGGATGTACTGACAACTAATCATGATTCATGCTTTTAAGTTTCAGTGCTGATTAAAGATGTATTTGAATCATGTACTGAGTCTGGAGGTCATGTACAGTGCCAAAAATATTTATTTACACTATTTAACTCTCTCTTGAAAGTATCCAGAGAACTGGCCTCCACGGCCCACTGAGGCAGAGAATTCCACAGACTCACAACTCTCTGTGTGAAAAAGTGTTTCTTCATGTCCTTTCTAAATGGCTTATCCCTTATTCTTAAACTGTGGCCCCTGGTTCTGGACTCACCCATCATCGGAAACATGTTTCCTGCCTCGAGCATGTCCAAACCCTTAATAATCTTATGTTTCATAAAGATCCGCTCTCATCCTTCTAAATTCCAGAATATACAACCCAGCCTCTCCATTCTCTCAGCATATGACAGTCCCGCCATCCTTAACCTTGTGAACCTATGCTGCACTCCCTCAATAGCAAGAATGTTCTTCCTCAAATTTGGAGACCAAAACTGCACACAATACTCCAGCTGTGGTTTCACTAGGGCAGAAGCACCTCTTTGTTCCTATACTCAACTCCTCTTGTTATGAAGGCCAACATGCCATTCGCTTTCTTCACTGCCTGCTGTACCTGCATGCTTATTTTAATTGACTGATGATCAAGGACCCCAGATCCCGTTGTACTTCCCCTTTTCCCAACTTGACACCATTTAGATAATAAACTTCCTTCCATTTTTTGCTACCATGGTTGATAACCTCACATTTATCCACATTAAATTGCATCTGCCATCCTTCTACCGCCTCACCCAACCTGTCCAAGTCACCCTGCATTCTCATAGCATCCTCCTCACAGTTCACAATGCCACCCAGCTTTGTGTCATCTGCAAATTTATTACTGGTACTCATAAACCCTTCATCCAAATCATTAATGTATATTGTAAATAGCTGCGGTCTCAGCACCGAGCCTTGCGGTAACCCACTAGTCATTGCTTGCCATTCTGAAAGGGACCCGTTAATCCCTACTCTTTGTTTCCTGTCTGCCAACCAATTTTCTATCCATGTCAGCACTCTACCCCCAATTCCATGAACCCTAATTTTGCCCACTAATCTCCTATGAGGGAGCTTATCAAATGCTTTCTGAAAGTCCATGTACACTACATCCACTGGCTCTCCCTTGTCCATTTTCTTAGTTACATCCTCAAAATATTCCAGAAGATTAGGTAAGCATGATTTCCCCTTCGTAAATCCATGCTGACTCAGACTGATCCTGTTACAGCTATCCAAATGTGCCGCTATCCCACAGGATTATCCCTTTGGGGACTTGGTGGAGGGTTTGATAACCTTTCGATAAAAGGTTACTCCTTTAAGAGACCAACCTAGCTATCCCTGCTGAAGCGACATCAGTTCTTGATGTGGAGACACGAGGCATCTCTTTGCATCCACGCATGCTGCATGGCATGATGAGTTCCTCCAGTAGTTGTCGGTTCGAGGTGTGTGTCATGGATTCATTGAGTCATGGAACTACACAGCATGGAAACTGGTGAATTGTTGATGGGCCAGGGTCTCCCAAGAGAACATCCTAGAATATTTCTGGAAGGCTACCCGCCGAGCCGCGGCTGAGGACTGGGAACCCAGCCAGAGGACATTATCGAGGCGCTGTGGACTTGATGTGAGTGGACACCGCAACGCGCGTTACACATCATACACGCAAATGTACGTTGCGGTGGACACTCAAAGGTTTGGTGTCCCAGAAAACAAACGTTATATTATTAGCGAAAACCAAACATTTTCACCAAGTGATCTAAACGGCACGCTACCTTATGGATTTGAGAAATATCGATGGCCGATGATTCGTCAGAAGGATGATTTTTTAGTAAGTAAAGTGTCTCCGTAACGGTCGTTGTGGAGCTTCCAGAAGTTGACACAATGGAATGAAGTTAGCGACTTGGTCAGTACGAAAGGGTACCAAGAGACAGTGTGTTGCCAAACTGAAGATTGGTTCAGTTTCTTAGGTTTGATGACCAATTTATGTCCCAAATTTTTTTGATTGATTTTAATAAGTCAGAAAATATATCGTAAATGTTGCATTTTTGACACCACCATGTTTTTAATATATTAAATTGGAAAATAAGAAAAAGAATTAACTCGCCCAAAAATCGCTATTACCATAGGATACATCGTTGGGTTTTCTAAAAGCATTAGAGGTTTGGAGCCTCCGTGGTTTAACTTACGGAGCTACCCACCCTGATAACGGTCATTGTGACAATGGACACCAAGCACAACGACTGTTACGGGATCTTTGCCAAGCGGTATTACCAGACATGTTACTGTAATTTCTCCTGGTATTGATGAAGATATTTCCCTAGATCATTATCAAAATATATATGTATGAGGGGCCGTATGAAGTTTATTTATTAATTAAATATTCATGACTAACTGTGGCAGAGTTTGTAATGTCCAAAATGGTGGTAAATCGCTGAAAATTTGTCTGGTATGAAAAAAGTTTTTGACTTTCGGTCTTGAAGCTCTAATTTATATGTTATTTGTAAGGTTTCTCATGATGGGCAGATTTTTGTTAAGAACAGTGTATTGGTGTAAAAACCTGAATAATTATCTCATTCCTCAAAATATCTCCAGTATTGTAAAAGGACATATGCAAAATGAATTTCACTGTGTATTGATTTATTGAATGTGTGACAATAAATATCCATCGAATCCATTGAATTTTCCTCATACCACCTGGTAACCTCTCTCTGTGATAGAGGTTGGAATTGAGTATATGTTTTGAAATTTGGTTCTCAGGCATGAAAACAAGATAATCTCGCCATGGAGCCAACCGAGTGTAAGTAGATCCTCAATACCCGGGATGTTGGTTGGGGAGAGTGGCTGACGGTGGTTGACTTATTCTGCCTGTGGATTTGGAAGATTTTTCTAAGACAACAATAGTGGTATATATTTAAAGCCTTGAGTTGTCCGAGTCTCGGAAATTTGCAGGAGGGATGGGATTATTACTGGTAGATACAAAATGCTGGAGGAAGTCAGCGGGTGAGGCAGCATCTATGGAGAGAAGGGATAGGCGACATTTCGGGTTGAGACCCTTCTTCAGACTGATCAATTACGGATTATTACAATCTGGTAAACAAAGAGTTTTATTGTTGGAAGCCAATCGCTCCAACCTCAGGGCATAAGTTCAGGGCTTCCTCAGGGAAGTGTACAAGGCCCAGCCATCTAACGCTGTTCATACAATCAATAATGGGGATGTTAACAAATGATTGTGCAATATTCAATTCCATTCACAACTCCTCAGAAAATGAAGCACTCCATAACCAAAAGCAGGAAGACCTCGAAAACATTCAGGCATAAAAGGGCACGGTGTGCTGGAGTAACTCAGCCAGTCTGGCAGCATCTCTGGAGAACGGGGATAAGTGACATTTTGGGTTCAGAGCAAAGAAGTGTTCCGACCTGAAACGTCACCCATCCATTTCTCCCTAGATGCTGCCTGACCAACTTAGTTACTCCAACACTTGAATACTGAATACTTTACTTTATTGTCACATGTGACAAGTCCTTACCCGCTTACCCATGGTATGCAATTGTAGCCACATAAAGGATGCCGACAAATTTAGAGAGCATTCCGCCCAAGCCCCCAGGTTCTCCTTTGTTCTTCTGAGAATCCACTGAGAAACTCCACTGCCACTGTGAAGCTCCACCGACCCAGGCAGGATTGGCAGCCTGGCTTCTCCGCAGCCTCCTGCGAGGCATCTGCCAACGCAGCCTCATGGTCACTTTGTGCCCTATTTTGTAATCCAGCATCTGCAGTTCTTTGATTCAACAGTTAGGCATGGGCTGATAATTGGCAAGTAGCATTTGCACCATACATGATGAAGTAATGACCTTCTCAACAGCAAAGTATTTAACCATTTACATGACATTACCATCAATGAGACACCAAACATCAATATTCTGGTTGTCATCATTGACTTAATTGGACCAGCATATAGATATCAAGGCTGCAAGAGGAGGTGCAAACCTAGGAATTGTGTGGTGACTGATTCAGTTGACATCGCAAATCCCTTCCATTATCTACAGCCCAATCAGAAAAAATATGAAATACTCTCTGCTTTCCTGATTTAAGCACGGCTCCAATAACACCAAATATCCGCATCATCCAAGATAAAGAAGACCACTTAATGTGCTCCTTATCTCTTTAACCGTCCATTCCCTCCAGTAAATGGCAAATTTAGCTCGGTCAATAGTGACCCTCAGAACTCTGATGGTATGGAACTTGGTCATTGAACTTTGCAAATAGATGATTAGGCTTCCAACCCAAAATGGCCCCTATTCCTGTTCTCCAGAGATGCTGCCTGACCCGTTGAGTTACTCCAGCATTATGTGTCTTAGTCTTAAGCTCTCTCTTGTTGGATATCATCATTGGCGGACTCCAGTGATACGAATATTACTGGTCACTTATTGGCGTATACCTAATTAATTTCAAGGTAGATCATTTTAATGTATCATTTGAAACAGCAGTAATTATTCTGAATACTGGTCGATGTTTATCAATCTAACCCATTAAAGGGCAGGGCTGTTATTCTGCAGCAAAACACAAAGTGCTGGAACAACTCAGGCAGCATTCCTGGAGAGAATGAATAGGTGACTTTTCATGTCGGGACCCTTCTTCAGACTCCATTTTTCTATTTGTTGTATAGTTTCAGCTTTGTGAATAAAAGCACAATTCAGAAGTTGTGCAGTTCACTTTTTTTCTTTATGATCACTGATCAAGCATTTCCAGACACCTTGAAACAAGACATTAAACAAAATATTTTATCACCTTCTTACACCATCTGTGCTGTGCTTCAACACCTTCTATCAACTCTATTTTCTTTTCACAGAACATTTCCATGCTTCCCTGCCTAAACAATAGCTTCATATGTTCTATTCTAAGACAAAGTAAAGAAGGTTTTGTTTCGAGATTCTTGGCTGACACGAGCATTACTTAATTTTTAATATCTGCTATCTCCTGAATGCAATGCAGAACAAAAATAATGAAAGATGATAGCACAGACAATGTAATTAAAATTGTAAAAAAAATGTGTATGACAGTGCTAAGGTAACCGGTAAATTAAGATTTGCAATTAATATGTAACCTAAATTGATTTTAATGCAAAAAAAAGCCAGTGCAAAAGTTGTGGTAATTGAAGTCAGTGCAATTTAGTTGAAGTGACCCCAGCAATGGCCCTTCCATACAGTTTACTGATGCACATTTTAAAAAGGACTTCTCTTCCTGAAATTCAATCCAGAAACATGTGACATTCCAGTCGATTGTTGCCTGGAAGCAGATTTTTGCATGGATTGTCACTGTCAGAGAAGTACCTCTGATTCGCACTGCGCTCTGAATGGATCCTATTTATCATGAGGTGATTTACACTTGAAGTGGGTTGAAAATGGCAAGGACTGTAATTAGAATGAGGAAAATTTATCTCTCAGCAGCGTGTTCCTCCCAGCAAGCAAGTGCTAGGCTGAGCAAAGGGCAGATGTAAGTACTCATCTCTTCCAAGCAGCCATTTACAGCACCTGGCTATCTTGAATTAAAATAGTTATTATGAAAAAAGTTAAATTTAGGCAGTTGCAATGCAAACTCATAAACAGACTAATGATAATTTTGGTACCGTATTTGGAAGATACATAATTTTTTTAAAATCCTATTTTTTATTTTCCCTGGTACTATTATTGACTATTGAGTTACAACCCTGTCTATCACATTCGTAGTTGATTCATAATATTTTCAAATATGCAGTTATTATATCAGATTTAACAAATAGCTGCATTTTCTTGAAAAGGCATTACTCCATTGTGATTATTAACCTCAATATAAAAAATGGCAGATTACTTCTTTATGGACGTTAACAAAAAAAGTATTCTGCTATGATCCTGCTTGCGTCCTTTCTTTCCTCTTTTACCTTTGATCAAACTTTATGTCCACACTCTATATTGGACAGAATTTGCAGTCCAAACTCAAAAGGTCAATGTTGAATTATCTAATGTAATTCACATTACAGTAGCTAATCAGGTTATCATCAAAGCTGACTGATACAGTAAATAGCCAAGGAGTGAAAAATAAGGCGAGTGCCAAATGTATTCCTCTGATTGTAATTGCTTAGAAGATCACCGTAGGGTAAAATACCAGTGCTATTGTAAGTGTTGATGCCCCAGGTTAGGAGGAGGGAAACACTAATCAACTGTTTGGATCACACTAGTGATTCCAAGTGAAATGTGTACTTGTTAACAGCTGGTTAAGATAGGAATGGGCTTTGTTAAATTTTCTGCTGAAAGTTTAGCAATGTCCAATTCATTGAAATATTTTATGCCATAAATTACTGTAATGAGACATCTAATAGTAGCTGTCATTGATTCATCTTACCTTTGCATACATTAGGCAAGTTGGTGGACGTGTTCATCTCATTTCACCATAGTGAGCAGAACCAGGCATCTGGGACCAGTAACAGACGGCAAGAAGTTGTTTGCCTCCTTAACCCATTGGATCAATAAATCGTTAAACTAAAAGTGCAGATGCTAAAAATATATTTTAATTCTTAGAATGAGGGATTTTAATGTCAAATCACATAAACGGGTGCAAAATATAAAGTAAAATGAAAAAAATTTTTATAAATGAAAAAAGAAAGAAAGTAAAAGGAGAAGATAAATTTGAAATCTGAAATTGTCTATATTTCCAATGATCAAATCCTAAAGAATTGAAACTCCACTCTTCTCATAATTAATTTTTAATACCAGAGAGGTTGATTAGCAGTAATTAACACATGGCATCATTTAAAGGGCACTGACAGCTGAATGCCAACTTTTAACTTTCTGCGGCATGTTCAGTTTGTATGTTTTGTGCAAATGGATCAACTTCTCACCATTCAATTTATTTCCATTGTGAAACATACAGCGAGATGTTGTTGATTAGCTAACAGAACAGCAGAACTTGGAGAACAATATTGGGCATCTGTGCTTAACCTTGCACCTACCCCTCAACTAACGTTACTGTGTGATATATGCACAAATAACAGCAAGCATCAATATCATGGAACCAAATGCCAGCCCAACAAATGTGTCTGCAAATGTGTTGAGCTTTTCCATGTCCAAATTATTCACCTCATGATGCTTCTTCAATTAGACGCAAGGCAAACAAATCATAAATTGGTGAGAGAGAAGAAAATGCTTCAGATGCAACTGAGGAAGTTTCACACCAAGAGCTCAGTGCTTTGGGGATTAACAGCTCACAAGAGGAATGGATAAACAACTCACTGATAGGAGGGAGTAATGGCCTGGATGTTGTAGTCGTGGTAACAGCTGACAATAAACCAACAATGGTTTCAAGATATTTATATATGTGTGATTTAATCATGGAATCCCAAGGTTTTATTTTATGGTTGAGTGCACCTTCACAAGCTGTGTGGTTTCACAACTTCTTCAGGATAACCATTGGAATAAATGAATTGACAAAATGTTCAGATACTCAAGCTTTAGTTAATGTAAAAAATACCTTGAAAATGTTTAAGCTTATTGCAGGAGGCATGTGAGGTTTTAATGGTACATGAAGTCCTAACTAATGCCGAGCAAAATTATGAAATAGCTCAAAATGTTGCTGAGAAAGATGTAGGAAGCATGATGGCTAGTTTAGTCTGCATGCTCAGCTAGTGCAAGATAGCAACAACATTCGCAGCCAAAATTAATATTGATAGATATTTGATGCCCAACATGGATACCAAATATCACAGTACTGGGGTAACTCATCAGGTCAGGCAGCATCTCTGGAAAACGGATAGGTGATGTTTCGGGTCAGGATTGTTCTTCTCACTGAATGATTCCTGGATAAAAGTGTATTAGGTATAAGGAGAGGTTATACAGACTTAGATTTTTTTCTTTGGAATGCCAGAGGTGACTGAAGGACTGGTGAAAGTATATAAAATTTTGAGAGGTATAGATAGGGTAAACCGGCAGAACCTTTTTTCGCAGGGTGAAAATATCAAAGAGTAGAGGGCATAGATATAAGGTGAGAGGGGCAAAGTTTAATGGAAATGTGCAGTGCAAGTTTTGCCTGGAACACACCGCCATGGGGAGTGAAATGATAGTGGCGTTTAAGAGACATATGGATAAGTACATGGATATGCAGGGAATGGTTGGGAAGGATCACTTGCAGGCAGCAAGAATGGAGGGAAATAATCAGTCAAAAGGATAATTGGTTATCGGGTCTGCTGAGAGGATCAAGGACGGTATTTGAGTAAACAGCAAAGTAGGAGAAATGCTGGGAATTATCATTAGATGTATCTATCTGAAAGAAGATATAAGTGTCAGACTCTGCGATCGCAGCCAAATTGTAGTCTGGTCTCCTTTAACAATGGCAAAGCTCTCCAAACATTTTGTTTTAATCTTGCTTCAGTTTGCAAGGTCATTAGAGAACTGTGCACAAGCACAATTCCGCATAAGTGATGACAAATATTGTTTGGATGTGGCTGCACATACCCCAGTACCTCCAAGTGTATGTGTATCACAGAGTCATAGAGCCATTCAGGCCCTATGATGTTTGATATGACAATCATCAAATATCTATCAATATTAATTTTATGTTTTACTCTCAGGCCATTGCTTCCCATTCATGACATCCCAAGTGCTCATTGTGGTCTAAGTGGTTAAATGTTGAAAGCATGCATGTCTCCATCATTCCCATATTTTCCAGATTTGAACCACATCTTAGGGAAAAATATTATTCTCCAAATCCCCTCTAAGACTTGCACTCCTTAACTGTGGCCACTTATTATAGACTTTTTTCCCAATGTCCAACCAATATGTCCCTCATGATGTTGGGCTGCTCAATCATGACCCTCCTCATTCAGTTGTGCAACAAGCAATGCAAACCAAGTTTATCCAATTATATAGGTATATAATTATATAACCTTCATAGCAAAAGGATTTGAGTATAGGAGCAGGGAGGTTCTACTTCAGTTGTATAGGGTCTTGGTGAGGCCACACCTGGAGTATTGCATACAGTTCTGGTCTCCAAATCTGAGGAAGTACATTCTGGAGGGGGAGGGTGAACAGCCAGTTCTCGTGGTGCATATTGGCACCAACGATATAGGGAAAAAAAGGGATGAGGTCCTACAAGGTGAATTTAGGGAGTTAGGAGATAAACTCAAAAGTAGGACCTCAAAGGTAATAATCTCTGGATTATTACCAGTACCACGGGCCAGTCAGAGTAGAAATAGGAGGATATTGCAGATGAATACGTGGCTTGAAAAATGGTGCAAGGGGGAGGGATTCAGATTTTTAGGGCACTGGAACCATTTCTGGGGGAGGTGGGACCAGTACAAACAGGACGGTCTGCACCTGGGCTGGAATGGAACCAATGTCCTTGGGGGAGTGTTTGCTAGTGCTGTCGGGGAGGATTTAAACTAATGTGGCAGGGGGATGGGTACAAGAGCAGAGAGGCAGGTGGGTGTAAAACGAGGGTGGAAGCGATAGGGAGCAAGGTGAAAAGTAAAAGTGGCAGGCAGACAAAACCAGGGCAAAAATCAAAAAGGGCCACTTCTCAACAAAATTGTATAAGGGGTAAGAGCGTTGTAAAAACAAGCCTGAAGGCCTTGTGTCTCAATGCAAGGAGTATTCGTAATAAGGTGGATGAGTTGAACGTGCAGATAGCTATTAATGAGTATGATATAGTTGGGATCACGGAGACATGGCTCCAGGGTGACCAAGGCTGGGAGCTGAACATCCAGGGATATTCAATATTCAGGAGGGATAGAGAGAAGGGAAAAGGAGGTGGGGTAGCGTTGCTGGTTAGAGAGGAGATTAACGCAATGGAAAGGAAGGACATTAGGTTGGAGCATGTGGAATCGGTATGGGTAGAGCTGCGAAACACTAAGGGGCAGAAAACGCTAGTGGGAGTTGTGTACAGGCCACCTAACAGTAGTAGTGAAGTTGGGGATGGTATAAAACAGGAAATTAGAAATGCTTGCGACAAAGGCAAAACAGTTATAATGGGTGACTTCAATCTACATATAGATTGGGTGAATCAAATTGGCAGGGGCGCTGAGGAAGAGGATTTTTTGGAAAGTATGAGGGATAGTTATCTAAATCAACATGTAGAGGAACCAACGAGAGAGCAGGCTATTTTTGACTGGGTATTGAGTAATGAGGAAGGGTTAGTTAGCAGTCTTATTGTGCGTGCCCCCTTGGGCAAGAGTGACCATAATATGGTCGAGTTCTTCATTAGGATGGAGAGTGACATTGTTAATTCAGAAACAATGGTTCTGAACTTAAGGAAAGGTAACTTTGAGGGTATGAGACGTGAATTGGCCAAGGTTGACTGGCAATCAATTCTAAAAGGGTTGATGGTGGATACGCAATGGAAGACATTTAAAGACTGCATGGATGAACTACAAAAATTGTTCATCCCAATTTGGCAAAAGAATAGATCAGGGAAGGTAGTGCATCCGTGGATAACAAGGGAAATCAGGGATAGTATCAAAGCAAAGGATGATGCGTACAAAGCAGCCAGAAAAAGCAGCATACCAGAGGACTGGGAGAAATTCAGAGACCAGCAGAGAAGGACAAAGTGCTTGATTAGGAAAGGAAAAAAAGATTATGAAAGAAAACTGGCAGGGAACATAAAAACTGACTGCAAAAGTTTTTATAGATATGTGAAGAGAAAGAGATTAGTTAAAACAAATGTAGGTCCTTTGCAGTCAGAAACAGGTGAGTTGATCATGGGGAACAAGGATATGGCGGACCAATTGAATAAGTACTTTGGTTCCGTCTTCACTAAGGAAGACATAAATAATCTGCCGGAAATAGCAGGGGACCGCAGGTCAAAGGAGTACTTGAGTGAAATCCAGGTTAGTCGGGAAGTGGTGTTGGGTAAATTGAATGGATTAAAGGCCGATAAATCCCCAGGGCCAGATAGGCTGCATCCCAGAGTACTTAAGGAAGTAGCTCCGGAAATAGTGGATGCATTAGTGATAATCTTTCAAAACTCTTTAGATTCTGGAGTAGTTCCTGAGGATTGGCGGGTAGCAAACGTAACCCCTCTTTTTAAGAAGGGGGGAAGAGAGAAAACGGGGAATTACAGACCAGTTAGTCTAACATCGGTAGTGGGGAAACTGCTGGAGTCAGTTATTAAAGATGGGATAGCAGCACATTTGGAAAGTGGTGAAACCATTGGGCAAAGTCAGCATGGATTTACGAAAGGTAAATCATGTCTGACGAATCTTGTTTGGGGGTTCAGTATTGATGTGGATAGAGAACTGGCTGGCAAACAGGAAGCAAAGAGTAGGAGTAAACGGGTCGTTTTCACAATGGCAGGCAGTGACTAGTGGGGTACCGCAAGGCTCAGTGCTGGGACCCCAGCTATTTACAATATACATAAATGATCTGGATGAGGGAATTGAAGGCAATATCTCCAAGTTTGCGGATGACACTAAGCTGGGGGGCAGTGTTAGCTGTGAGGAGGATGTTAGGAGAATGCAAGGTGACTTGGATAGGCTGGGTGAGTGGGCAAATGTTTGGCAGATGCAGTATAATGTGGATAAATGTGAGGTTATCCACTTTGGTGGCAAAAATAGGAAAACCGACTACTATCTAAATGGTGGCCGATTAGGAAAAGGGGAGATGCAGCGCGACCTGGGTGTCATGGTACACCAGTCATTGAAAGTAAGCATGCAGGTACAGCAGGCAGTGAAGAAAGCCAATGGTATGTTAGCTTTCATAGCAAAAGGATTTGAGTATAGGAGCAGGGAGGTTCTACTTCAGTTGGTGAGGCCACACCTGGAGTATTGCATACAGTTCTGGTCTCCAAATCTGAGGAAGGACATTATTGCCATAGAGGGAGTGCAGCGAAGGTTCACCAGACTGATTCCTGGGGTGTCAGGACTGTCTTATGAACAAAGACTGCATAGACTCGGTTTATACTCTCTAGAATTTAGGAGATTGAGAGGGGATCTTATAGAACCTTACAAGATTCTTAAGGGGTTGGACAGGCTAGATGCAGGAAGATTGTTCCCGATGTTGGGGAGGTCCAGGACAAGGGGTCACAGCTTAAGGATAAGGGGGAAATCCTTTAGGACCGAGATGAGAAGGAATTTTTTCACACAGAGAGTGGTGGGTCTCTGGAACTCTCTGCCACAGAGGGTAGCTGAGGCCAGTTCATTGGCTATATTTAAGAGGGAGTTAGATGTGGCCCTTGTGGCTAAGGGGATCAGAGGGTATGGAGAGAAGGCAGGTACGGGATACTGAGTTGGATGATCAGCCATGATCATATTGAATGGCGGTGCAGGCTCGAAGGGCCGAATGGCCTACTCCTGCACCTAATTTCTATGTTTCTATGTTTCTATATGAAATGCTTCACCCAACGAAACATAGTGATTAAGCTTCTCCGCATCATCTCTAAAGTGCTGACTAGAACTGCACCAACTACTACAGGCCATATATAGTGAAACCATCACCTTCCTTGCCTAAAGTGCTGACTAGAACTGCACCAACTACTACAGGCCATATATAGTTAAACCATCACCTTCCTTGCATACTTCACACCTACTTAAGGCAAGGCTCCAGTATGAAAAGACTTGACCATTTCCCACCCAATCGACACTTCACACCCACTCACAGCCTGACCTCAGTCTGCAAAGACTGGGCCCTTCTACACCCACTGCCCTCCAATCACCAATTCACACCCATTTCATTTCGGAGTCACGTGAGTGACTTCGTGAAGAGCCCGCCGGCGCGCATGCTCGACATATCGTCGTATCGCGTTGCTGCGACGGCTGGCGGTGGAGCGCGCTCCTCGCCAGCCCTTCATAAGGGAACCACTGAGGTAAGTATCCTACCTTGTTGCAGCAGGATGAGGAGGTTTTGGTCGATCCCATACCACCTCCGTCAGATTTACCAGTGGAGGAACTTCTCGATGTGGCCGCTAAGTTCGCGGCCCCACACTCGTCTGGGCTTCCCCTGAACTCGAAATTGGCAGCCACAGTGGACTTCCTCAACAACCATCAGCTCCAGGAAGAAGTTCTCATTCAGGCCATGAGCCGTCACAAGGCTCCATCCAACTGCAACTCCCTCAACGTGCCTGTGGTCAATACGCCGATAAGGGGCAACATCAGTGCGGCTATCCGTCAACAGGAGCTGAAAATTCAGCGGATCCTGAAGCTCCTCACGGCCGGTATTACCGCCTTTGTGCGGTCGGTTGATGGGGATGAATTAAATTTGGACCAGGAGGATGCTCTGGCTCTATTGTGCGCAACTCAACATGAGATCAATGGGTTCCGCAAAAGCAGCATCCGCCCGGCGCTCAACCCTAAGTTTGCAGGGTTATGCAAACCACCGCCGCCGCCGCCGCCCCGTCAGCTCTTTGGAGAAGACCTCTCGAAGAGGGTCAAAGAGCTTGACGAACAAGCCAAAACGGTGGGAATCATGCGCTCTCACAGTGCCCCCAGGCCGTTGGGCTCGAAAGCTCCGCTTGTTTGTCCACAAGGGTCTGCCAGCACCTCTACAAGGACCTACCCTCCAGCTCCACCCCGTTACCAACAGCCCCAGCAGCAGGGGGCTTTTTTAGGACAAGGTCGGCAGAAACCCTGGTGGAAGATGAGGAAGCCGCGCCCTCAAGCCAACCCAGCACCTCCACGTCCACCCACACGTGTCAAGGACCGCCGGTAACCACGGAGGTGAGGCGGTCTGGTTCTCTCTTTTCTCTTTGTCTAACCTCACATGTTGGTGGGCGCCTTCGGTTCTTTTTGGGTGCATGGGCTGATATTACTGGTGATGAGTATGTGTTACAAAATATTCAGGGTCATAAAATTGAGTTTCTTAATGGGGACATTCCTCCATCCCAGCACAGGCCTGGTCGAACATTTAAATTGTCTGCTGCAGAGCAGGCAGCAGGCTATAAGGAAATTTTGAGGCTAGAACAGAAGGGAGTGATAGAGAAAACGGTTCATGAGCCAGTTGAATTTGTTTCTAATATATTCCCTCGACCCAAGAAGGATGGAGGCTGTCGAGTCATCATTGACCTGACTCGTTTAAATACTTTTGTAACATATACTCATTTCAAAATGGACACTTTTGAAACAGCCAAATCATTGATTTCACATGGTTGCTTTATGGCATGCATTGATTTACAAGCGTACTATACTGTGTCCATTCAAAAATGTTATAGGAGGTTTCTGAAATTTATCTGGATGGGTCAACTCTGGCAATATAGGGCTTTGCCAAATGGGCTTACCACAGCCCCCAGATTATTCACTAAATTGGTGAAGCCAATTATGGCTTATTTACGACAACGACATCATATAGTAATGGCCTATTTAGATGATATCTTAATTGTCGGCCACACCCTGGAATTGGCTCAACAGGGTGTTGCAGCTGCTGTCAATATATTTCAGCAGCTGGGGTTCATTGTCCATCCAGCCAAATCAAAGTTCTGCCCCTCCCAGGTAATTCATTATCTGGGGTTTACGGTGGACTCTATTCACATGAGGGTCACCATACCAACTAATAAGGTTGAGGAGTTCACCCAGGTGTGTCAAGGTTTAATCAGCGCTAGTATACCATCGATTCGACATACAGCTACAGTAATTGGCAAGCTTGTAGCATTGTTTCCGGCAGCCCGATATGGGCCTTTGCATTATCAGAATTTGCAAAGGGCCAAGATCGCTGCGTTAAGACAGCACGCTGGTCATTATGATCGACCAATGCAGCTGCCGCCCGAAGCGAAGGATGAGTTACGATGGTGGGTGCGTCACATTATTAACTCATTTAAACCTATTATTGAGGCTAATCCGGTGGTATACTTGCAAACTGATGCGAGCTCTTATGGCTGGGGAGCTACGGATCATTACTCTAGTTGCGGGGGCAGATGGGATACCCTTGAGGCTACTATGTTGTTGTCTCAAGGGACAAACTATTTGGAGCTACTTGCAGCATTCCACGGACTTCGTGCTTATTGTTCCAAGGTTTTTGGAGCACATGTCCGTCTCCAAATAGACAACACCACAGCGGTGGCTTATTTAAACCATATGGGCGGTACCAGGTCAGTTTCATGTGATAAATTGGCTAACTCAATTTGGCTCTGGTGTGTTCAAAGAGACATTTGGATTTCGGCTACCTATTTGCCAGGTGAGCTTAATGCTGTGGCGGACACCAGGTCACGCAAGTTTAATGACAATACTGAATGGATGTTGCATCCTGAAATTTTTGCCAAAGTTACAGCCAAATTTGGGAAACCGGATATTGACCTTTTTGCGTCACGGTTGAACCATCAGGTACCAACATACGTCTCGTGGGAACCAGATCCTGGGGCTATGGCGCTAGATGCATTCTCGCTGGACTGGGGGAATTGGTTTTTCTATGCATTCCCCCCGTTTTGCCTCATCAGTCGGGTATTACGAAAGATTCAGATGGATGCAGCCAAGGGCATCCTTATTATACCCGACTGGCCTACACAGCCGTGATATCCGGTGGTCTTTGACATGCTCAGTGAGCCTTGGGTCCTTTTGAAGGGTTGCCCACAATTGGTTACTCACCCTGTCTCAGGGGAGCCACATCCCTGCCATGGCTATTTACATTTGTTGGCTTGCAGGTTTTGAACAGGCCGTTAGTCCAATACGGCCTCTCAACTCGGACCATGGATACCATTGGGGCGTCGTGTCGAGAGTCCACAAGGCGAAGATACCGCTCACATATCAAGAAGTGGGAAGCCTACTGCAGCCGCTCTCGCATCACGTACGATGACGTGACTATAACCGACGTCCTGGAATTCCTCGCGGGGTTGCACCATGATGAACACTTAAGTTACAGTGCCATCAACAGCGCCAGGAGCGCGCTGTCATTCTACCTCAAGATTGAGGTGGGATCCAACAGGCTAGTGTCCAGACTCATGCGGGGTATATTCAATATGAATCCGCCTACACCACGCTACAATATCACCTGGGATGTCAGGGACGTATTAACCCTGCTCAGGACGTGGTCCCCCATGGAAGGGCTCCAGCTGGACAAACTCACCATGAAGCTGGTGATGTTACTAGCGCTGACTTCAGCACAGAGGGTACAGACACTGCATAAACTACGTGTCGACAGAATGATGTCTACCCCTACAGAAGTAGTCTTCTTTGTTGATGAGCTACTAAAGCAGCATAGACCTGGGTGCACAGGGCTGCAGCTGAAGTTCCCGGCATACCCCGCAGATGCTAGGCTGTGTTTAGCCTCACATATCCGTCACTATGTCAAGGTGACGGCATGCATCAGAGGAATGGAGAGATACCTGCTTGTCACTCATAAGAGACCTCATCATCGAGTGACAGTCCAGACGATATCCAGGTGGCTCCGGGTCGTCTTGGGTAAGTCAGGTATCGACACTAATGTGTTCAAGTCTCATTCCACCAGGGCTGCATCGACGTCAGCGGCGAGGATTATGGAGGTGCCTATGGACCATATTCTCGCCACAGCAGGATGGGCTAATGAAGCTGTGTTTCAGCGATTTTATAACAAGCCTGTTGCTGCTCCTCTACAGTTCGCGGAAGCCGTGCTGAATGCAGGTCAAGAACGTGGAGGTGTCAACGCATGAGGGTTTTTTGATTTGTTGTTAATAAATATGCTTTTGTTTTGCAGTATGAACTATTTGAGCAAGTTTGTTCCTCCCATCCATCCCTGCTAGTGGTGTGTCAGCATGGACGTGGTCCAGGGCGTGTAATCACAGAAGCTTTGAAGTCTTCATGAAGTCACTCACGTGACTCCGAAATGAAATAGTAAGATTGAACGAGAACTTACCAGTTGGAAGGTTGATCGTTATTTCATGAGGAGTCGCGTTGAGGGATTTCGTGCCCTCCACGCCCAACCCTCAGTCACCTTCACCTGGTAATTTGAGTCTCTTTCATCTTACTATGCCAAGTCATTTCTGTTACTGGTTTCTGTGATTCCACACCGCTACTTTGAAGAATGTCGAGCATGTGCACCGGCGGGCTCTTCACGAAATCCCTCACCGCGACTCCTCATGAAATAACGATCAACCTTCGAACTGGTAAGTTCTCGTTCAATCTTACTAATCACCCACACCCTCTGTGCTGCACAACATAACTTATCCAATATCAACAATAAAAATAGAGGAGGTGGAGAGGCTTTTCAGAAGACAAAAAAGCCAGAAATCTCCAGGACCTAACAATGTTTCCCCCTCTACTCTTAAGCTCTGTGCCAAACAGCTGGCACCAGTCTATACAAACATTTTTAACCAGTCTCTGCAAACATGTACTGTCCCAGACTGCTTCAAAGTCTCCACGATTGTCCCTCTACCCAAAAAGGCAAGGATTACTTGTCTTAATGACTACAGGCCTGTCACACTAACCTCTGTAGTCATGAAGACACTCTAAAGGCTTGTGCTGGCCAAGCTGAAAAATATCACGATCCCCATGCTAGATCCTTTGCAGTTTGCATATCGAGCCAATAGACCTGTGGATGAAGCAGTCGACCTGGGTCTGCACTTCATCCTACAGCACCGAGACCGCCAAGGGACCGATGTGAGGATCCTGTTTGTTGATTTTAGCTCTGCATTCAACACCATTGTGCCAGAGCTACTACACTCCAAATTTTCTGAGTTGACTGTGCCTGAATCCTTCTGTCGGTGGATCACCAGCTTCCTGACAGATAGGAAGCAGCAAGTGAAGCTGGGAAAGCACATCTCGGACCCGCAAATGCTCAACATAGGAGCACAAGGCTGCGTACTCTCTCCTCTCCTCTACTCTCTCCACACCAACGACCGCACCTCCACAGACACCTCTGTCAAGCTTCTCAAGTTTGCGGACAACACAACCCTTATTGGACTGATCCAGGATGGGGAGGAATCTGCCTACAGACAGGAAGTGTCACAGCTGGCGTCCTGGTGCCATCGCAACAACCTAGAGCTCAATGCTCTTAATCAGTGGAATTGATTGTAGGCTTTAGGAGAACTCCCCCTCCCCTCACCCCACTCAGCATCAACAACACCAGTCACATCTGTGGAGTCTTTTAAGTTCCTGGGAACCATCATCTCCAAGTACCTTAAGTGGGGGGCTACCATCGACTCCACAGTCAAAAAGGCAAAACAGAGGATGTACTTGCTACGGTATCTGAGGAAGCACAATCTGCCACAGGCAATGATGGTCCAATTCTACACGGCCATCGTAGAGTCTGTTCTCACCTTCTCCATCATGGTCTGGTTTGGCTAAGCCACCAAGCACGACACCTGGAGGCTGCAGTGAATTGTCCGATCAGCAGAGAAGGTTATTGGCTGCAACCTTACTTGCGTTGATGAACTGTACACTGCAAGGGCCAGGAAGCGAGCGGGCAAGATCATCTCTGACCCCTCTCACCCTGCCCACAAACTCTTTGAATCACTTCCCTCTGGAAGGTGACTCTGGACTGTCAAAGCTGCCACAGCCAGACATAAAAACAGTTTTTATCCACGAGGAGTTACTCTACTCAACAGCCAAAAATCTGTAGCCTGCCTTTGATTGATGATATTGATGATATTTTGTTGGTTCACATGCTTGATCAATGGTGTTTTATCATTAATGTGTATTATTTATTAATGTTTAGTGTTTTCTCAGTCATTTGTAACTATCACTGTATGTCATGTTGTTACTTGTGGGTGGGGCACCAAGGCAAATTCCTTGTATGTGAATACTTGGTCAATAAACTTACTTACTTACTTATTTACTTCCATATCAAATATTAAATATTATCCAAATGTTTCTAAAAGTCTTTGATCAGCAAACTTTGACAGGCCTTCTGATAGTATAAGCTGTTGGAAAGGCTGCAGGGTTGGAAAAGATTTGGCTACAAAAGGTTAAGTGTGACTGCATGCAGCATGTAGTGAGAAATGAACATGAGGCACAGACTGGAGCAATTAGTTATGACTGATACTTAACAAACATGCTGGCCCATAAACAATATCCCTATCTTATTTATGTGATTTGTAATTGCCTCAGAAATATTAAAAATGTATGAGAGGCTGAAATGAAAGAAAATTATAAAAGAAACAGCACCAGAGCCCTCTCTAATTCAAGATGATTGTTACAAGCTATTGATGGAGCATGAATATTATCTGCCACTTTGCAGCACTTATTGTCCTGCATTGCTTTGTCCTTGGACTAGCTGTGAATGGGCCTTAGAAACATCCAAAACCCTGCTCTTGACATTGTAATAGGCTGTGGATCCTCATTGATTGTCTCAGAGTCTTCGTTTCCAGTCTTTGCTTTCCACTGGGTTGACTGAAGGAATGGTGAAAGGAATGGAGAAAGACACACAAAACTTGACTCACTGATCATTTCCTGAGTCTGACCTTGAATCTTGACTCTGCCCCCACTTTCAATTACCCACTAGACTCCCAACACCCTGATCCCCAATTACCCCTCACGCTCAACACTCTGATTTACCCTCTAACCATCCTGCCAGATGTCCTTCAAGCCTATGATTCAAACTCTGGCTGAAGTCCCAACCTAACCTATGACTGCCAGCTTCTCTTCTCTACCATGATCTGGATCTGTTGAACCTGCTTACCTCGTAAAGACCCTTAAAGACCCTTGTCCTACAAGCATGCAACTCTATGCGATGAACGCGATCATACTAGAAGCAGGGGCCGCGCGGAGGTCGGGTGATCCCCTGTACAGGGCCGTTCCCACCAGCATGCGCCTGCATGCGGCAAGCGCAACCAAACCGGCAGTAGGGGCCACGCGGAGGTCGGGTGAGTGGCGCAACGCGGCGCAAAGTGAGGCGAACTTGGAGCGAAGTCTAAGGTAAGTTCGCCAGGACAGAGAGGGGCACATAGAGAGGGGCACAGAGGCACACACACACAGAGGGCCACGGAGCCACACACATAGAGGGTCACGGAGGCACCTCCAGATAGGTTCACAGAGGCACGATGTCGGGGCGGTGTGTAAACGTCGAGGCGACTGCGAGCCGACAAGCCGTTGCCGCGCGGAATCTTTGGACATAGTCAGTTTTTCAGAGCCCCACGCGGTGTCGGGACGAACTCGGGACGAACTCCGCACAATTCCGCACGGCTCCGGCGATCGAAGTGGGACCGGCCCCGCGACGCCGGACGGTCAAGCGACCACGGTAGGTCGTGCTAATCGCATAGAGTTGCATGCTGGTGGGACAGGCCCTTTAGGCACATCGTCTCTGATTTCCTATAGGATGATTGGAGAAATCATTTATTGCAAGGTACATAATATTGCAGACACAAATGCTGGAATAACTAGCATCTGGAATTTTAGAAAGAATCTTAATGTCCATTTTCATAGCAAAAGGATTTGAGTATAGGAGCAGGGAAGTTCTACTTCAGTTGTATAGGGTCTTGGTGAGACCATACCTGGAGTATTGCGTACAGTTCTGGTCTCCGAATCTGAGGAAGGACATTATTGCCATAGAGGAAGTGCAGAGAAGGTTCACCAGACTGATTCCTGGGATGTCAGGTCTGTCTTATGAAGAAAGACTGGATAGACTCGGTTTATACTCTCTAGAATTTAGGAGATTGAGAGGGGATCTTATAGAAACTTACACAATTCTTAAGGGGTTGGACAGGCTAGATGCAGGAAGATTGTTCCCGATGTTGGGGAGGTCCAGGAAAAGGGGTCACAGCTTAAGGATAAGGGGAAAATCCTTTAGGACCGAGATGAGAAGGACTTTTTTCACACAGAGAGTGGTGGGTCTCTGGAACTCTCTGCCACAGAGGGTAGTTGAGGCCAGTTCATTGGCTATATTTAAGAGGGAGTTAGATGTGGCCCTTGTGGCTAAGGGGAATAGAGGGTATGGAGAGAAGGCAGGTACGGGATACTGAGTTGATGATCAGCATGATCATATTGAATGGCGGTGCAGGCTCGAAGGGCCGAATGGCCTACTCCTGCACCTAATTTCTATGTTCTATGTTATAGAAATTTCTATGTTTCTATGTTTCGGTGTAAACCAGCATCTGCAATTCCTTCCTACACATACTATTCTATGTTGGTAAGAATTTCTGATTATATAGATTGTTTTGTCAGTTATTTACGTTTCAATGTTGTTTAGATGATTTGTGCTTCTGCTGTGGTCTGTAAACGGATGTTAACAAAATACTGAGTAGCAAACAGTCTGCATTTCTTAAAGTCTCTGTGAACCTTTTAAAGATGATTATACCTTTAGAATTGATGGGAGTTAGTACAATAACAAATGGGAACTCTTCAAAACTCTGAAAAAGAGCAACCCACACTGTTCTAGTTGCATTTGATTATTTGAGTGAGGAGATGAGCAGAAGGTGGAGCATCCACTGTCTATGGTTGGCAAAAGGTAGCAACTGAAAATGGTTCAAAAGATGAATGTGAAGAGTCAGGTACCAAGGACAAGAATGTAGTGCCACAAAGTGTGTCACTAAACTAAAATGTTCAACAGTCTCACGTGTGGTCAATTATCTATTCCTTCGCATGCTGTTTCCTACCAATGGTACCACAAACCACCAGAAAATGTTTAATATATCAGGTTACTATCAAATAGTTAGCAGAACTTCCTACACGTTGGGATTCATATATTTTAAATTAATTTGCAATCCAGCATGCCCACTCTTTTACATTGAAGCCACATAATTTATTTATTTACAGGTTCATGGATCCTCAGCTTTTCCTCCTGAAGTCAACAATCAACTCCTGCTCATATTGACAGCAACATTGTTGTTCTGGCACCATTCAGTCAGATTATCAATCTCTCCTGTACTCTGACTAGCTGTTGACAGTTATTCAACAATGGCACTGGAACTGTGTCCGGCTACACTGTCATGGGTACAGCGAGAGTTGAGTAGGGGATTAACCACGGAGCGATGAGGTGCTCCTTAGTGACGGGTGAGGTTTTAAAAATCAATCCACACAAAAGGGGGTGAGGGAATATAAAGCAGCAAACAATATCATGTATTCTCTTGCATACCTTTTTGCGAACTATGAATTGTTTACTTTCAATAAATGATACAAATGTAGAATTTTCCTCAATCCATTTTAAAATGAGGTATTAGTAAATTCTGTTTACAACAATGAGTTTTCATTTGGGTTTAAACCTAAACAATTGAAAGAAGGCTGATTTATTCCGAATCACAAATGTAAAATTGTGAAGGCAAATGTCCCTTGTCTGGGGTGATGCCTGTTAGCTCTTCAGCAGCGTATCTTACAGCTGTCATACAAGACTTGGGTTTAGGTTAGAAAGATCATAATCTTTTAGTGAGTGTGAACATTGTGCTTGAACAGTCAGCAGACAGTTTTCTTCAGCAATTCTTTATCCAACCTGTCCAATACTGCTGACGCCTTCATCACATGTACGGGAATTTGCCAGTTGATAGTGTCATTTTTTTCTTGCTCTTAATCTTCCAACTCCTGTTTTAGAACACATTGCAGATTAATTTCTCACATAAATCTTGACTGTCCCAAGGGCAAGATCGGACAGTAATTATTAGATATTAGAGTCAGTACAGCAGCTTTGTAAATGACAATGTTATCTATAATTTAGAGGACTGTAGCATTCACAGTGCATTCAAACTGAACCAACATACAGTAAAAATTATTATGAATTGGACTTCACCCTTAATTAGATTTGGTAAAATTAATCACAATTCCCATTGTTGCTGCATTTTGTTCATCCTTACAAAGCTTTATTTTCATTATTTGTAAGCTGTACAATGATTAGAAACATAAAGGATTTAAATAACAGATGTGAATGTCTTGCTTTCAGTAATGTGGAAAATACAACGCAAAAAACCCTGAAAATTTATGCATTATTTTCTTGCATTAACTGAATCAAGGAAACGTGTCACTTTTCACTGAATACCAGCCTGTAATTTGCATCTACTCTAACACTGCCTGGAGCTTTTCCCTGCAAATGGCGGGGGAAATCCATATGTTATGTTTCTCTGTCTTTGGGTCAGATCAAAATGATTCCTGCAGATTTTTGTAGTTGGAGGAACATACTGATGGGAGGTTTTAGGTTCCGTTATGCACTAAGGGAATTGTTCTACATCATAGCATATTGGTAAAACAGACTGTGTGTGTAGACTGGGGGTGGGGGTTGCCTCATGCATGGTTTTCATGGCAGTTCCCTTCCTAAAGATGACATTAACACATAAACCATGCCTGGAATAGTATATTTACAATTACATGGATTCAAATAGATGTTGATTTTTCCTGTTTTAATAAAAAGTAATTTGAATTTCCTATAAAATTGGTAACACTGCTCGCCTTAATCATGACGATAAAAAGACACCTCAAGAGAATTAATATTCTTATCGGTACTTCTTATTTTCCTTGATTTTCTCCTTGTTATGAATCAGTACAATACGGGGGTGTAATCAACATTCCTGTGCTTTGCGCAAACATGGTTTCCATGTTGATCCTGATAGGAAGAGTCATCGGTTTCTTAATTAAGGAAGGGCAGCCTAATTTTACTTATAGAGTGCAATTTTCCCTCGAGAAAAACTCACAGAGAACTGTTCTCAAGATTAGGAAATTCAGGTCAAGTGTAGCAGCATCACACTTGGCTCCACTGAGATAAACTAAGTGAAGTTTTCATAGAAACATAGAAACATAGAAAATAGGTGCAGGAGTAGGCCATTCGGCCCTTCGAGCCTGCACCGCCATTCAATGTGATCATGGCTGATCATCCAACTCAGTATCCCGTACCTGCCTTCTCTCCATACCCCCTGATCCCTTTAGCCACAAGTGCCACATCTAACGCCCTCTTAAATATAGCCAATGAACTGGCCTCAACTACCTTCTGTGGCAGAGAATTCCAGAGACTCACCACTCTCTGTGTAAAGAATGTTTTCCTCATTTCGGTCCTAAAGGAATTCCCCCTTATCCTTAGACTGTGACCCCTTGTTCTGGACTCCCCCAACATCGGGAACAATCTTCCAGCATCTAGCTTGTCCAACCCCTTAAGAATTTTGTAGGTTTCTATAAGATCCCCCCTCAATCTTCTAAATTCCATCGAGTACAAACCGAGTCTATCCAATCTTTCCTCATATGAAAGTCCTGACATCCCAGGAATCAGTCTGGTGAATCTTCTCTGTACCCCCTCTATGGCAAGGATGTCTTTCCTGTTAGCGTGTCTCATAGAAACAGAAACATAGAAAATATGTGCAGGAGTAGGCCATTCAATATGATCTTGGCTGATCTTCCAACTCAGTATCCCGTACCTGCCTTCTCTCCATACCCTCTGATTCCTTTAGCCTCAAGGGCCACATCTAACTCCCTCTTAAATATAGCCAATTAACTGGCCTCAACTACCTTCTGTGGCAGAGAATAGTAAGATTGAACGAGAACTTACCAGTTCGAAGGTTGATCTTTATTTTATGAGGAGTCGAAGTGAGGGATTTCGTGAAGAGCCCGCCGGCGCGCATGCTCGACATACTTCAAAGTAGCGACGTGGAGTCACAGAAACCAACAATAGAAATGACTTTGCATAGTAAGATTGAAGTGACTAAGATTACCAGATGAAGGTGATTGAGGGTTGGGCGAGGAGGGCACGAAATCCCTCACTTCGACTCCTCATAAAATAAAGATCAACCTTCGAACTGGTAAGTTCTCGTTCAATCTTACTATTTCATTTCGGAGTCACGTGAGTGACTTCGTGAAGACTTCAAAGCTTCTGTGATTACACGCCCTGGACCACGTCCATGCTGACACACCACTACCAGGGATGGATGGGAGGAACAAACTTGCTCAACAGTTCATACTGCAAAACAAGAGCAGAGTTATTAATAACAAATCTCCACGTTCTTGACCTGCATTCAGCACGGCTTCTGCAAACTGTAGAGGAGCAGCAACAGGCTTGTTATAAAAACGCTGGAACACAGCTTCATTAGCCCATCCTGCTGTGGCGAGAATTTGGTCCATGGGCACCTCCATGACCCTCGCCGCTGACGTCGATGCAGCCCTGGTGGAATGAGACTTGAACACATTAGTGTCGATACCTGACTTACCCAAGACGACTCGAAGCCACCTGGATATCGTCTGGACTGTCACTCGATGATGAGGTCTCTTATGAGTGACAAGCAGGTATCTCTCCATTCCTCTGATGCGTGCCGTCACCTTGACATAGTGGCGGATATGTGAGGCTAACATAGCCTAGCATCTGCGGGGTATGCCGGGAACTTCAGCTGCAGCCCTGTGCACCCAGGTCTATGCTGCTTTAGTAGCTCGTCAATGAAAAAGACTACTTCTGTGGGGGTAGACGTCATTCTGTCGACACGAAGTTTGTGTAGTGTCTGTACCCTCTGAGCTGAAGTCAGCGCTAGTAACATCACCAGCTTCATGGTGAGTTGGTCCAGTTGGAGCCCTTCCATGGGTGACCACGTCCTGAGCAGGGTTAATACGTCCCTGACATCCCAGGTGATATTATAGCGTGGTGTAGGCGGATTCATATTGAATATACCCCGCATGAGTCTGGACACTAGCCTGTTGGATCCTACCTCCAAACTGAGGTAGAATGATAGCGCACTTCTGGCGCTGTTGATGGCACTGTAACTTAAGTGTTCATCATGGTGCAACCCCGCGAGGAATTCCAGGACGTCGGTTATTGTCACGTCATCGTACGTGATGCGAGAGCGGCTGCAGTAGGCTTCCCACTTCTTAATATGCGAGCGGTATCTTCGCCTTGTAGACTCTCGACACGACGCCCCGATGGTATCCATGGTCCGAGCCGAGAGGCCGTATTGGACTAACGGCCTGTTCAGAACCTGCAAGCCAACAAATTTAAATAGCCATGGCAGGGATGCGGCTCCCCTGAGACAGGGTGAGTAACCAATTGTGGGCAACCCTTCAAAAGGACCCAAGGTTCGTTGAGCATGTCAAAGACCACCGGATACCAAGGCTGTGTGGGCCAGTCGGGTATAATAAGAATGCCCTCGGCAGCATCTGCCTGAATCTTTTGCAATACCCGACTGATGAGGCAAAACGGGGGGAAGGCATAGAAAAACCACTTCCCCCAGTCCAGCGAGAATGCATCTAGCGCTATAGCCCCAGGATCTGGTTCCCATGAAACGTAGGTTGGTACCTGATGGTTCAACCGTGACGCAAAGAGGTCAATGTCCGGTTTACCAAATTTGGCTGTGACTTTAGAAAAAATCTCAGGATGCAACATTCATTCAATATTGTCATTAAATTTGCGTGACCTGGTGTCCGCCACAGTATTAAGCTCACCTGGCAAATAGGTAGCTGAAATCCAAATGTCTCTTTGAACACACCAGAGCCAAATTGAGTTAGCCAATTTGTCACACGAAACTGACCTGGTACCACCCATATGGTTTAAATATGCTACTGCTGTGGTGTTGTCTATTTGGAGACGGACATGTGCTCCAACAACCTTGGAACAATACGCACGAAGTCCGTGGAATGCTGCCAGCAACTCCAAATAGTTAATCCCTTGAGTTAACAACATCGTTGATTCAAGGGTGTCCCATCTGCCACCACAACTAGAGCAATTATTCGTGGCTCCCCAACCATTGGAGATTGCATCAGTTTGCAAATATACCACCGGATTAGCCTCCCTAATAGGCTTGAATGAGCTGCTAATGTGACACACCCACCATTGCAACTCATTTATCGCTTCGGGCGGCAGCTGCATGGACCGATCATAATGACCAGTGTTCTGTTTTAACGCAGCAATTTTAGCTCTTTGCAAATTCTGATAATGCAAAGGTCCATATCGCGCTGCCGGAAACAAAGCTACCAGCTTCCCAATTATTGTAGCTAAGTGCCGAATCGATGGTATATTGGTGCGGATTAAATCTTGACACACCTGGGTAACCTCCTCAATCTTGTTAATTGGAATGGTAACCCTCATGCTTATAGAGTTCACCGTGAACCCTAGGTAATTAATCACCTGCCAGGGTAGAACTTTGATTTCTCTGGATGGACAATAAACCCCAATTGTTGAAATATATCGACAGCAGCTGCAACACCCTGTTCAGCCAATTCCAGGGTGTGGCCCACAATTAAGATATCATCTAAATAGGCCATAACTATATGGTGTCGTTGTCTCAAATAAGCCATAATTGGCTTCACTAATTTAGTGAACAATCTAGGGCTGTGGTGAGCCCATTAGGCAAAGCCTTGTACTGCCAGAGTTGCCCCATCCAGATGAATTTCAAAAACCTTCTGTCACATTTCTGGACGGATACGGAATAATATGCGTCTTTTAAATCGATGCATGCCATAAAGCAACCATGAGAAATCAATGATTTGGCTGTTTCAAACGTATCCATTTTAAAATGAGTATATGTTACAAAAGAATTCAAACGGGTTAGATCAATAATGACACGACAACCTCCATCCTTCTTAGGTCTGGTGAATATGTTCGAAACAAATTCAACTGGCTCATGCACCACTCTCTCAATCACTCCTTTGTGCTCAAGACTTAACAGTTCCTTATAGCCGGCTGCCTGTTCTGCAGCAGATAATTTAAACGTTCGAGCGGGCATGTGCTGGGATGGAGGAATGTCGCCATTAATAAACTCAATTTTATGCCCCTGAATATTCTGCAACACATACTCGTCACCAGTAAAATTACCCCATGCACCCAAAAACAGGCGACCACCAATATGTGAAGTTAAACAAAGAGAAAGAGAGAACCAGACCCCCTCACCCCCGTGGTTACCGGCGGTCCTAGACACGCGTGGGTGGACGTGGAGGTGCTGGTTTGGCTTGAGGGCGCGGCGTCTTCGTTTTCCACCAGGGTCTCTGCCGACGCTGTCCTAAAAAAGACCCCTGGTGCTGGGTCTGATGTTGCTGTCGTTGTGGAGCTTGAGGTGGGTCCTCATCGAGGTACTAGCAGACCCTCGTGATCGAATGTATGGAGACTTTGAGCCTGACGGTGCGGGGGCACTCTGAGAGCGCATGATCCCCACCGTTTTGGCTGGTTCGTCAAGCTCTTTGACTCTCTTCGAGAGGTCCTCCCCAAAGAGTTGATGGGGCGGGGGCGGCGGCGGTGGTTTGTACAATCCTGCAAACTTCGGATTGAGCGCTGGGCGGATGCTGGTTTTGCGAAACCCGTTGATTTCGTGCTGGGTCGCGCACAGGAGGGCCAGAGCATCTTCCTGGTCCAAATTCAGTTCGTCCCCGTCCACCGACCGCGCAAAGGCGGTAATACCGGCCGTGAGGAGCTTTCAGGATCCGCTGCAATTTTACCTCTTGTTGACGGATAGCCGCACTGATGTTGCCCCATATCGGCGTATTGACCACAGGCACGTTGAGGGAGTTGCAATTGGATGGAGCCTTGTGACGGCTCATTGCCTGAATGAGGACTTCTTCCTGTAGTTGCTGGTTGTTAAGAAAGTCCACAGTGGCTGCCAGCTTTGCGTTTAAAGGAAGTCCAGATGAATGTGGGGCTGCAATTTGGTCGCCACATCCAGAAGATCCTCCGCTGGCACCTCCAACGGAGGTGATATGGAATCCACCAAAACCTCCTCCTCCTGCTGCTCCAGGCTGATGGTAGAGGCTGGTGACGATGCCCTGTGCCTGTTGCTGCCCTGCTGTAGTTGACGTTGCAGCAGGAGCTCCAGCAGCCGCTCCATACAGTCAATACGCCCTTCACCCTGAACACTCAGGTGGTCGGAGTCCTCCGGCTCTGAAAAGAAACCGGGCTCCTATCATCGGCCCGCACCTCATCGAGGCCCTGCCGGTGCCGGTAGTTGTCGCTAACAGCCGCCGAGGCGAAACTGCGCGATTCCCGCGCGGGCGTGTTCAACCGCCTCCATTTAGCGGGAGCTGAAGCCGCTGCCACTAAGGGCACTTGCGGCGTGGTGTCGGCACCAGCCGAAGCATGGCTGCCTGAAGCCCGCGCAGGCTTGCCGGCTGCCCACATCGTGGACTTTGCCGACGCATGGTCTCGCCCACCCATCCATGGGGGGCTCAGCGACCGCGACGAGACCCGACTCAACCGACCCGTCCCGGCGTCGAGAGTCGGGGTGTGCCGGCTGGACCTCACAGCCGCCCCGGGTCTCGCCCTGGAACCTGACCGCTCCTCCGTGTCAGGCAATGCCTTAGCCCTGGCAGGGTTTGGCTTCGGGGCTGCTGCCCTTCCCCTACTCGGAGGGCTGAGTGGAACTGGCCGTGCAGCCGCACGCACCCAGCTCGAGGTCGCCAGCGAGCCCGCTGACGACCTGACTGCCATGGCAGGGTCCCCCTGCTCTGGCGGCACACCACACTCCTCCTCGTCTAACTCGTCCGAGCTATGGTGTGCTGGCGGATCTGGACCTGTAAACACAGGGCTTACCCACATCTCCGCCTGAGTCCCGGCCTGCGTTGCAGGTACTGCCGATGGTAAAGGCCCCGGAACTGTTGACCGGCGAACTCGTCCTGACGTCCTCCGGCCCTTGGAACTCCCATCCATATCCTTGCTGCAAGACAAAACCCACAACAAGGACCACCAACTAAAGGTAGGATACTTACCTCCGTGGCCCCTTCTGAAGGGCTGGCGAGGAGCGCGCTCCACCGCCAGCCATCGCAGCAACGCGGTACGACGATATGTCGAGCATGCGCGCCGGCGGGCTCTTCACGAAGTCACTCACGTGACTCCGAAATGAAATTCCACAGATTCACCACTCTCTGTGTGAAAAATGATTTTCTCATTTCGGTCCTAAAAGACTTCCCCCTTATCCTTAAACTGTGACCCCTTGTTCTGGACTTCCCCAACATCGGGAGCAATCTTCCTGCATCTAGCCTCTCCAACCCCTTAAGAATTTTGTAAGTCTCTATAAGATCCCCCCTCAATCTTCTAAATTCAAGCGGTACTTACCGAGTCTATCCAGTCTTTCTTCATATGAAAGTCCTGCCATCCCAGGAATCAGTCTGGTGAACCTTCTCTGCACTCCCTCTATGGCAAGAATGTCTTTCCTCAGATTTGGAGACCAAAACTGTACGCAATACTCCAGGTGTGGCCTCACTAAGACCCTGTACAACTGCAGTTGAACCTCCCTGCTCTTATACTCAAATCCTTTTGCTATGAATGCTAACATACCATTTGCTTTCTTCACTACCTGCTGCACCTGCATGCCAACTTTCAATGACTGGTGTACCATGACATTCAGGCCTCGTTGCATCTTCCCTTTTCCTAATCGGCCACCATTCATTTAATAGTCTACTTTCCTGCTTTTGCCACCAAATAATAATAATAATAATAATAATAATAATAATAATAATAATATCTTTTATTGTCATTAAGTGCAACGAGATTTGGTTTGCAACTTCCATCCGATGTCATAACTTAATCAACAAATAAAATTTAGATTTAGATACCCCGAGAACAAGGTTTGTAAAAACGAACATTAGACCAGTAAAATCCAACACAGACTAAAGTGCGAGGCCGGGGGAGACAGTCCATGGGGGTGGGGGGGTACTCAGCAGGGCCGGTTCAGAGCCGCTATAGCTCCGGGAATGAAGCTGTTCCTGAGTCTGGAGGTGCAGGAGTAGAAGGCCTTGTAACATCTGCCGGAAGGGAGTAGTTCAAACAGTCCATTACAAGGTTGAGAGGAGTCTTTATGGATGCTGACGGCCTTCCTGAGGCACCGTGTGTAGTAGATGTTCTCCAAGGCTTGTAGCGGTGTCCCAATAATCTGTTGCGCTCTGCGGACAACGCGCTGAAGAGCTTTCCTCTCCGCGCAGCTGAGATACCACACAGAGATGCCATACATTAGTATGCTCTCTGTGGTGCAGCAGTATAAGGTCGTCAGCAACTGTTGGGGCAGACCAGTCCGTTTCAATGTTCTTAGGAAGAACAGTCGTTGCTGTGCCTTTTTGACCAGCGCAGCGGTGTTGGTGGACCATGTGAGCTCCTCTGAGATGTGAGTGCCCATAAACTTGAAGCTGGACACTCTCTCCACTGGAGAGATGGAGATTGTGACCTCCTGAAGTCACTAATCAGCTCCTTGGTCTTGGAGGTGTTTAGCGACAAGTTGTTCCGTGAGCACCAGTCTGCCAGGTTCTGCACCTCCGCTCTATAATTTGTTTCATCACCGTTGGTGATCAGCCCGATCACCATTGTGTTGTCTGCAAACTTGACAATGGTGTTGTTGTCAAATGCAGGGACACAGTCATGCATGAAGAGGGAGTAGAGCATGGGGCTCAGTACACAGCCCTGTGGTGTGCCGGTGCTCAGGCTGATAGTGGAGGACAGGTGCGGCCCCAGTCTCACTGCCTGCAGTCGCTCCGTCAGAAAATTCACATGGGGACCGTTGCCAGAGATAGAGACAGGTTGAATATCCTCGTAAATACCTCCGCCAGCTGTACAGCAAAGTCCTTTAGTAACCTACCCTGGACTCCATCCGGGCCTGCAGCCTTGCATGAATTGATCCTACGCAGAGCGCACTGTACCTCCTGGGTGCTCAGTGTTAAGGCCTATCCCTGCGCCATGGCCGGGGTTGTTCCTCTCCTGGTGGTGCTGCCAGTTTCAAAGCGGGCAAAGAAGGTGTTTAATGAATTGACCAATGTGATATCACTGTGGGGGCAGGTGGGGCTGCTCTTATAGTCAGTGATGTCCCTGACACCCTGCCACATGCTTCTGGTGTCCGCAGTGTTGAAGTGGTCTTCCACCCTTTGCCTGTGGATGTCTTTGGCCTTTGTTATGCCTTTGTTCAGGTTTGACCTGGCAGCACTGTAGGCAGAAGTGTCCCTGGATTTAAAGGCAATGTTGCGTGCCCTTAGCAGATTCTGAACCTCCTAGTTCATCCACGGTTTGCGGTTTGGGAACATCTTTATTTCCCTGCCCACTGTGACGGTCTCCACACAGCAGTTGATGTAGGAGAGCACAGTGGATGTGTACTCCTCCAAGTCTACCTCTGTGCCACTGGTAGCCTGTTGTGCAAACAGGTCCCAGTCGGTGCAATCAAAGCAGTCCTGGAGTTGTAGGGTGGTGTCCTTGGGCCATATTTTGACCGTCTTTATTGCAGGTTTGGTCTTGCGGATGAGGGGTTTGTATGCAGGCAGTAGAAACAGTGAGAGGTGATCGGATTTTCCCAGGAATGGGCAGGGGAGGGCCCTGTATGCGTCCTTGATGTTGGTGTACACTTTATCCAGCGTGTTTGAGCCCCTGGTAGTGCACTGCACATGCTGGTGGAATTTGCGGAGTGCAGCTCGTAGGTCCACCTGATTAAAGTCCCTGCAACAACGAAGGCAGTGTCGGGATGAGCATCCTGTTGCTTGCTGATGGCTGAGTGCAGCTGTGCTAGCACTAGGTTAGCATTAGCTTGTGGTGGGATGTATATGGCCATGATGATAACCACAGCAAACTCCCGAGGCAGGTAAAACGGCCTACATTTAAGCAGTAGGTATTCCAGGTCTGGGGAACAGTAGCTCTCTACTGCAGTGTGGTTGGTGCAGCAGTCCTTGTTGATATAGATGCAGAGCCTGCCACCCTTGCTCTTACCGGAGTCCTTTGTTCTATCAGCACAATGCAGTGACCGGTTGGTTAGTTCCACAGCCCCGTCGGGAACCAGCACGCTGAGCCAGGTCTCGGTGAAGATCAGCACACAGCAGTCTTTCAGGGATCGCTGGGTGTTGATCCAGAGCCTCACCTCATCCAGCTTGTTGGTGAGCGGATAAACTCGGTAGTGGGGAAAATGCTATAGTCAGATAACCTCACATTTATCCATGTTATACTGCATCTGCCATGCATTTGCCCACTCACCCAACCTATCCAAGTCACCTTGCAGCCTCCTAGCATCCTCCTCACAGCTAACACTGCCCCCCAGCTCCGTGTCATCCGCAAACTTGAAGATGTTGCATTCAATTCCCTCATCCAGATCATTAATATATATTGTAAATAGCTGGGGGCCCAGCACTAAGCCTTGCGGTACCCCACTAGTCACTGCCTGCCATTCTGAAAAGGACCCGTTTACTCCTACTCTTTGCTTCCTGTCTGCCAGCCAGTTCTCTATCCACATCAATACTGAACCCCCAATACCATGTGCTTTAAGTTTGCATACTAATCTCTTATGTGGGACCTTGTCGAAAGCCTTCTGAAAGTCCAGATATAACACATCTACTGGTTCTCCCTTATCCACTCTACTAGTTACATCCTCGAAAAATTCTATAAGATTCGTCAGACATGATTTACCTTTCATAAATCCATGCTGACTTTGTCCAATGATTTCACCACTTTCCAAATGTGCTGCTATCCCATCTTTAATAACTGGTCTGTAAGTAACTGTTTGTATATCTTATTAAATTCTACATCTACATATAGATTGGGTGAATCAAATTGGCAGGGGTGCTGTGTTAACTATGTTATAAGAGAGGGGGCAGGAGAGGGGGAGGAGAGGGGTGGAGGGGAGGAGAGGGAGGAGGGGGGAAGAGGAGAGGAGGTGTGGAGAGGGGATGTGGAGAGGGGGGAAGAGCAGGGTAGAGCGGGGAGGAGAGGGGGAGTTGAGGGGGGAGGGGAGGGGAGAGGAGAGGGGAGAGGAGAGGAGAGGGGAGAGGAGAGGGGAGAGTGGGGAGGAGAGGGGGGGAGGAGAGGGGGACTTCGCACGGGTCCACGCCCACCCACAGCCTCGCATGGCCTCGGCGCCTAGTGAGGAGGCTGCTGCTCTACGACCTGGGTAGATGCTGACTCTACCCCTCCCACTGTGTCCCCCCTTTCTGCCCCCTCCCTCCCTCTCTGCCCCCTCCCTCTCTGCCCCCCTCCCTCTCTGCCTCCCTCCCCCCTCCCCCTCTGCCCCCTCTCTCTCTGCCCCCCTCTCTGCCCCCCCCCCTTTCTGCCCCCTTCCCTCTCAGAACCCCCACCCTCTCTGCCCCCTCCCACTCCATCGCCCCCCTCCCTCTCTGCCCCCCACCCCCTTCTCTACAGAGTGGTGAATATTGGGACCTATGGATGATTGGTGGTACTGTGTTCAGGAACCAGCCCTCCCCTGTGATGTCACACACCCATCGCTCAATCTGTAACCCTCTCCCTCGCCCTCTCTACCCTCCTCCCTCTCCACCCCACCCCCTCTCTAGCCGGACCTGCGCAGTTAGGGGTTATGCATGAGTGGATAGGGCGGGGGATGGGGTAAAAAGAGCGAATTAATAATATTAATATAATATCAGGGGGGGTTATTGTGTGTGTGTGGGGGGTAGTCAGTGTGTGTGTGATGCCGAAGGCAGCCCCCCCCCTCCCGTGTTGATGGGATGGGACCCAACAGGGACCCAACGGGACCCAACCGGTCCCACTTGGTCTAGTAATTACTACACAAAAAGCTGGTGTAACTTAGCCGGACAGGCAGTTTCAGGTTGAGACCCTACTTCAGACTATGCTAGTCTGAACTAGGCTAGTCTGAAGAAGGGTCTCCACCCAAAACGTTACCCATTCCTTCTCTTCAGAGATGTTGCCTGTCCCGTTGAGTTACTCCAGCTTTTTGTGTCTATATTCAGTTTTAACTAGCATCAGCAGTTCCTTCCTGCACGTACGAAAATACCTTTCGTCACTGCCATTCTTTCACTATGCCTCTCAAATAAGATTCATTTTTTACAAAATTCCTTTAATTTTTCTTGCATAAAAAATGTTTTTTAAATTTCTCATTTTCATTGCCAGGGTATTTCTTATTTTTCCTTTGCTTAAGGACGTAGCTAAAATAGTAATATTAAATGAGAACTTACCAGTTTGAAGTTTGATCCTTATTTTATGAGGAGTTACGTTGAAGGATTTTGTGAAGACCCCGCCAGCACGCATGCACGACATTCTTCAAAGCTGAGGTGTGAATCACAGATAGTAGAACTGACTGGAGATAGTAAGATTAAGAAAAACCCATATACCAGTTGACCACCCATATACCAGTTGACCTTATGATAGAGGGTTGGGAGCGGAGGGCACTAAATCCCTCATCGTAACTCCTCATAAAATAAGGATCAAACTTCAAACTGGTAAGTTCTCGTTTAATCTTACTATTTTACTTCGGAGTCACGTGAGTATTTCAGACTTGAAACAGAGCTGAAAAACAATAATGTATTCATTAATACAAACAAAAAAACCCTGACTTCGGGGACCATTCAGGGAACATAACTTAAAACAGTATCTGCAAATGTCGCGGGAGTGGCCACAGGTTTATTATAAAACCGTTGAAATGTGCCTTCGTTGGCCCAGCCCGCTGTTTCGAGGACTTGATCCATGGGTACCTCCATGGTCGTCGCCGCTGATGTGGACGCAGCCCTCGTAGAATGAGATTTGAAAATATCGGTGTCTAACCCTGCTGCACCCAACACAACCCTGAGCCACCTGGAAATAGTCTGCACAGTTACCCTGTAGTGCGGCCGCTTAAAACTGATAAATAGACCTGTTTCCATTCCCCTTAAATTTTGAGTGAGATTAATATAATGTCAGAGATGGGTGGCTATACGGAGGCGTACATCAATGGGATATGCGTGGAATTCCAATTTAAGACCGGTTCTTCCAGGTCTATGATGTTTAAGTAACTCGTCTATAAAAAAGGTTACCTTGGCGGGGGTCGAGACCATCCTGTCCAATTTCAGTTTGTGGAGGGTCTGGACCCGCTGAGCTGTAATAAGTGCCATCAGCATCACCACTTTATAGGTGTGTTTTGCAAGTGGGAGTGCTGAAACTGGTGACCAACTCTTGAGTAGGGACAACACTACCCCAATATCTCAGGTCATAGTGTATCGTGGTCTTGGAGGTTTGGAATTAAAAATACCCCTCATACATTTCGACACCAATGGATGGGATCCCACTCCAAGTCTGAGGTAGGACGATAATGCACTCCTAGCACTATTGATGGCACTGTAGCTGAGGCCCTCATCATAGTGAAGGCCCGCAAGGAATTCCAGCACATCTGTGATGGTGGCAGAGTTGTAGGTGATATTAGTTCTGGAACAGAAGACCTCCCATTTCCTTACATGGGTAAGGTATGGCTTCCTTGTGGACTCTCTGCATGACGCCGTGATGATGGTCGGCACGGACTGGAGGGGCCGAGAATGCCTGTTTCCGTGCTGTAATTGTTATATGGTTATTATATGATGTCCATGGTCCTGTTCGACAGCCCGAATTCCAGCAAAGGTCTCTTCAGAACCTGCAAGCAACAGGTTCAGATGACCATGGCACGGATGACTCTACCCTGATATGGGATGTGTCAGGAGGTTCAAGCAGTTAGGAAACTGCACCCATATTTCCTTCACCATGTCGAGGACCACCGGGAACCATGGCTGAGTGCGCCAGTCAGGTATTATCAGTGTCCCTGATGCAGAATCTAACTGGATTTTCCGCAATACCCGACTGATGAGGCAGAAAGGGGGAAATGCATAGAAGAACAATTTCCCCCAATGCAGCGAAAAAGCATCCATCGCCACTGCCCCAGGGTCTGGTTCCCAAGAGACATATGTTGGTATCTGATGGTTCAATCTGGATGCAAAGAGGTCGATATCTGGTGTTCCATACTGAGCTATAATGTTAGCAAATATTTGGGGGTTCAACATCCAATCAGTGTTATCATTGAATTTTCGTGACCTGGCGTTCGCCGCTGTATTAAGCTTACCCGGAAGGTAAATAGCTGAAATCCAAATATCTCTTTCAATGCACCAGTGCCAATTCGACCTGGGTAGATGCTGACTCTACCCCCTCCCACTGTGTACCCCCTTTCTGCCCCCCCCTCCCCTTGTGACAAATTGTGTTTGCCAATTCGTCACAAGATATCGACTTGATACCACCCATATGGTTTAAATATACTGTGGTATTGTCTATTTGCAGACGGACATGCGTGTGATGCATATTTGTACAGAAAGCCCGGAGTCCGTGAAATGCTCCCAGCATTTCCAAATAGTTGATACCTCATGATTGGAGAAATGTAGATTCATGCAAATCCCATCTGCCACCACAACTAGATGTGGTGTCAGTAGCTCCCCAGCCGTGAGCGCTGGCGTCAGTTTGAAACATGACTGAAGGGTTTATAACCATGATGGGATTAAAACAGTCTTGGATGCTGCTAATCCACCATCGTAGCGCATTTCGTGCTTTGGTTGGTAGCTGCATAGGTCTATCAAGATGCCCATTATTGGTTTTTAGTGCTGAGATTTTTGCTCTTTGTAAATTTTGATAATGCAACGGTCCAAATCGTGCAGCTGGAAATGTAACTACAAGTTTCCCAATTACCTTGGCAGCATGTCGAATAGTCGGTTTCCTGGCGCAAGCAAGGCTATTACATGCCTCTATAATATCTGCCGCTTTGTTATTTGGGAAAGTAATAATCATATGATTAGTCCCAGATAGTCCATAACGACAGTAGGCATTAATTTGGATTTGTCTGGATGGATGACGAACCCCAGCTTTTGAAACAGTGACTTGGTGGCTGTCACAGCTAATTTAGCCAATTCCAAAGTTTTCCCCACAATCAGCATGTCATCAAGATAGACCATGACTATGTGGTTTTGTCTCTGTAGATATGCCAATACTGGTTTCCATATTTTAGTAAACAACCTGGGGGCTGTTGTAAGTCCATTAGGCAGTGATCTATACTGCCACAGCTGCCCCATCCAGACAAACTTCAAATATCTGCGGAGATCTTTGCGTATAGGTACTGAATAATATGCATCTTTTAGATCGATGCAGGCCATGAAGTACCCTCTGGAAATCAGTTGCTTGGCAGTTTCAATTTTTTCCCTCTTGAAATGGGAATATTGCACAAAGGTATTCAGTTCAGTTAAGTCGATTATAATACGACATCCACCATCTTTTTTAGTTTTGGTAAAGACATTGGATACAAACTCAAGAGGTTCATGCACAGTTTTTTTCTATTACCCCCTTTGTATATAGTCTGAATAGTTCTGCATGTCCTTCCACTTTCTCTTGCACAGAGAAAGCACAAACTTCCGGCTAGGTACATGTTGAACTGGGGGAAGATGTTTGTTTATAAATTCAATTTCATAACTTTGAATACTGTGCAATATAAAAGTGTCAGAAGTTATGGAACTCCATGCATCCCCAAACAGACACAATCTACCTCCCACTGGTAAGGCTAGACATGCAGAATTCCCAAGGGAACCAGACCCTCCTTACCTCCATGGTTACCGGTGAGGCTTGGCCATCCGTCCTTGGTTCTTGGGATGTTGTGGCGCCGTGGTGTGGAGTTGACACATTTTCCAAGCGGGTCTCTCTGGGCCTTGGCCTAAAAAAGACCTCTGTGAGTGAGGCGCGACCTTTGGGTTTGCACCCATCACCTTATCAGGGTGAAACTGGGGCCTTTTGGGTGTTGCATATGGCTGCTGCTGTCGATATGCTGGTGGCCTGCTAGAGGAAGGCAGTTTTAGCATTCTGACTGCTTTTGCTTCCTCATCTAGGCCTTTGACCTGTTTGGGCAGGTCATCCCCAAACAACAAGCTTTGTGACGGCATAGCGCTAGTTTTACATAACCCCGCAAATTTGGGGTTGAGTGTGGGCCGGATCGAGATTTTTCTGAAGCAATTGATCTCATATTGCATGTTACAATGCAGAGCTAATGCATCCTGCTACTCTTCCATCATGTCCACACCATCGATTGACCTGGCAAATGCAGTAATCCCAGAGGTCAGTAATTTGAGGATTTTCTGGATTTTCAGTTCCTGTGCCCTTATCCCAGGGCTTATATTCCCCCATATGTGTGTGTTGACAGTTGGTACATTCAATGACACAATTTTCCGGGGCCAGATACTTGCCTGTGGTCTCCGTGATTACCTGTTCCTGAAGCTGGTGTGTGGTTGAAGAGGTTGCCCTTTTTGGGATGGATGTGCGAATTTTGACACCATCCCCAGAAGTTCCTCTTCCTGCATCCCATGCAACTTAGGGTCTTCGGTCAACCCCTCTTCAAAGTCAGCCAATCCCTGACTTCAGGCGCTCCCTTCCGAGGAGGGAGAGATGTTGGACAGCCCTGGAAAGGGACCTGTCGTGGACCTGAATGACCCGCGGGACACATGCTCCTGCTGGAGTAGGTCCCTCTGGAGCAGCTGCTCCATCATCCGCTCCATGCGGGCTATGCGATCGCCGTCGCTATCTGCAAACGGCAGGTTGTCTTCCCCAGATTCTGCTGAATCAATGGAGTCAGTACCGACAGTCCGCACCCCGTCGGAGTGATGTCCATGGGACTGATGCGGTAGAAAGTCAGAGTTCAGCGGGGCTACACGATCCCGTGCGGATCTGCCGCCTGTCCGTGGTCTTCTGATTGAGGCAGTGGAGAGTCGGTGCCTGCTGCTCCTTTGGGGCTACACGACTTCCTTGTAGATCTACCATCAGTCCGCGGTCTTCCGAACTGAGGCGGTGGGGATACGGTGCCTGCCGCTCCACCGGGGCTGCACGACATCTGCGTGGGCCTGCCGCTAGTCCAAGGTCTTCCGGACAGATGTGGAGGAAAGTTGGTGCCAGCCGCTCCAGCGGGGTTACTCGACTTATGTGCGGTTTTACCATCTGTGTGCGGTCTTCCGGAGTAAGGTGGTGAGCCGGGGCCTGCCGTTTGAATGGGGCTCCCTGATTTCTGCACTCTTTTGCCGCTAGTCCGCGGTCGTGTGGACTGAAGCGGTGGGGAGTCGGGGTCTTGGCTACCCTGCTCCCGTGCGGACCTCCCGCCAGTTCGCAGTTTCCTGGACTGTAGCGGTGGAGAGTCGGGTCCCGACTGAGCGGGGCTCCCCGACTTCCGCGCTGTTTTCCCGGCCCGAGGTACGGGTGCTGCCAAAAACTCAACGGTCAGCTCCGGGGATGTTGGCCGCTGACCTCGCTCCAAAGTCCCGCAGTCTTCAGTAGCATGCTTAATAGCAGCCATCTTTTTACTCCGAGTTCTCTCCATGAAGTCTCTGTAAAGGATTCAAACACAATACAAAGACCAACCAACTCAAGGTTAATAAAAGTGACCTGTTGGTCCTCTTTAAGCTGCCGGCAGAGGAGCGCCCCCCCAGCTTGTCGACTGCAAAGCGAGCGGCGATATGTCGCGCATGCGTGCTGGCGGGTCTTCACGAAGTAAAATGATAGATTTAAATTATTGGTATATTGCTGTTGGAATTTGCAAAAAAATTGCGATCAAATTGAACAGGTACTTCGGATCTGTTTTCACTAAGGAAGACACAAACAATCTCCCAGAAATACTGGAGGACAGAGGATCTGAGGGGGTTGAGGAACTGAAAGAAATTTTCATTAGGCGAGAAATAGTATTGGGTAGGCAAATTGGACTGAAAGATGATATATCCCCTGGGACTGACGGACTGCATCCCAGGGTCCTCAGGGAGGTGGCTCTAGAAATAGTGGATGCATTGGTGATCGTTTTCCAATGTTCAATAGAGTCAGGATCCGTTCCTGTGGATTGGAGGATGCTAATGTTATCCCACTTTTCAAGAAAGGAGCGAGAGAGAGAGAAAACGGGGAATTACAGACCAGTTAGCTTGACTTCAGTGGTGAGAAAGATGCTGGAGTCAATTATTAAAGAGGTATTATTTGGGCATTTGGATAGCAGGAAAAGGATTAGTCCAAGTCAGCATGGATTTATGAAAGGGAAATGATGCTTGACTAATCTTCTGAAATTTTTTGAGGATGTGACAAGTAAAATGGATGAAGGGGAGCCAGTGGATGTAGTGTATCCAGACTTTCAGAAAGTCTTTGATAAGGTCCCGCACGGGAGACTGGTGATTAAAATTAGAGCACATGGTATTGGGGGTAGGATGTTGACTTGGATATAAAATTGGTTGACAGACAGGAAGCAAAGAGTAGGAGTGAACGGGTCCTTTTCAGAATGGCAGGCAGTGGTGAGTGGAGTGCCGGCTCGGTGCTGGGGCCGCAACTGTTTACCATATATATTAATGATTTGGAAGAGGGAATTAGGAGCAACACCAGCAAGTTTGCAGATGACACAATGCTGGGTGGCAGTGTGAACTGTGAAGAGGATGTTAGGAGGTTACAGGGTGACCTGGAAAGGTTGAGTGAGTGGGCAGATGCGGGCCAGATGCAATATAATATAGATAAATGTGAGGTTATCCACTTTGGTGGCAAAAACAAGGGGACAGATTATTATCTCAATGGGGTTAGGTTAGGTAAGGGGAAGGTACAGCGAGACCTGGGTGTCCTTGTACACTGAAAGTTGGCGTGCATGTGCAGCAGGCAGTGAAGAAAGTTAATGGAATGTTGGCCTTGAGGATTGCAGTAAAGAAGTAGAGAGGTTCTTCTGCAGTTGTATAGGGCTCTAGTGAGACCACATCTGGAGTATTGTGTACAGTTTTGGTCTCCTAATTTGAGGAAGGACATCCTTGTGATTGAGGCAGTGCAGCGTAGGTTCACGAGATTGATCCCTGGGATGGCGGGACTGTCATATGAGGAAAGATTGAAAAGACTAGGCTTGTATTCACTGGAGTTTAGAAGGATGAGGGGTAATCTTATAGAAACATATAAAATTATAAAAGGACTGGACAAGCTAGCTGCAGGAAAATGTTCCCAATGTTGGGCGAGTCCAGAATCAGGGGCCATAGTCTTAGAATAAAGGGGAGGCCATTTAAGACTGAGGTGAGAAAACAACTTTTCACCCAGAGAGTTGTGAATTTGCTGAATTCCCTGCCACACAGGGCAGTGGAGGCCAAATCACTGGATGGATTTAAGAGGGAGTTAGATAGAGCTCTAGGGGCTTGTGGAATCAAGGGATATGGGGAGAAGGCAGGCATGGGTTATTGAGTGGGGATGATCAGCCATGATTACAATGAATGGCGGTGCTGGCTTGAAGGGCCGAATGGCCTCTTCCTGCACCTATTTTCTATGTTTCTATCTTTTCTAAATCGATGTAACACACTAACTGTGCAACACATGAGTAAAACTAAGACAAGTATATATAGAATCATGGTATTTTTACTGTATTGAAGGAAGCCATTCTACCCATTGAGTCTATGCTGGGTCCTAATGAATAATTCTGTTACTCCCATTGCCAGATATTTTTTCCTGTAACAATGCAAATTATTCTCTGTCAAGCAACTGTTTGATTTTTGTTATGTGACTGATTGAATCTGATTCTACAAATCCTTGTAGGTAGTGAAATCTTGAGTAAAAATATTTTCTCTTGCACGGTTTTGAAAATTTTGTGGAAAACTATAAATCCAAGTCCGTTTGTCATTGAATCATTTTCTATTAGGGACAGCTTCCCTCAATTTGACAGTTGACTGATTTATTGATCTTCTTTTGATTCTTCCTTTGGAATTGTTGTTGATTTCGGCACAGATTCACTGAAATTCTTTCCTGCACCATCTGTACTTATCTGAGTTTCCATTATCTTTCATATTCATTTTTTTGGTCATATCACAAATGTTCTACAATACATGGGTACAATGAAAAAAGATCTCCAGAAACAGATATATGTGATTTTTATAGACTCTAAAAATAACTGTCTGATGTCCCTCATAGTCAGCCTTTTAACAATCCCTAAAATTTATTTTTGAATGCATCAATCCTTATTTTGATTTTATTACATGATCTTCTGCTTTATTGAACATTTTATTCTAATTGATTTATCATCTCTTTCTTTGCCATGCATGTCGACAACATTGTGGTAGGGAGAAGAATATACAATGGTTAGGTCTTACTATTACTGCTAAATTAGCTGAGTACTTCCTTACCATGAATGTTTTACATTGCTGAAAATGTTAGATTTAAAGACCTGTGCTTAACGATTTTGCACGTGACCGGCTAGTTTACCTGTTTATACCAACTAAACTATACTTACACTTTAAATTTAATTTGCGAGCAAATTCATATTGAAACTGTTCTTCGGAAGAAAAAAAGACACAAAGTGTTGGAGTAAGTCAGCAGGTCCAGCAGCACCTCTGGAGGGCACAGCAGCACGGTGGCATGGTGGCGCAGTGATAGAGTTGTTGCCTTACAGCGAATGCAGCGCCGGAGACTAGTGTTCGTTCCCGACTACGGGTGCTTGTCTGTACGGAGTTTATATGTTCTCCCAGTGACCTGCGTGGGCTTTCTCCAAGATCTTTGATTTCCTCTCACACTCCGAAGACGTACAGGGTTGTAGGTTAATTGGCTTGGTAAATGTAAAAAGTATCTCAAGTGGGTGTAGGATAGTGTTAATATGCGGGGATCGCTGGTCGGCACGGACATGGAGGGCCGAAGGGCTTGTTTCTGCACTGTATCTCTAAACTAAACTAAACTGTATCTCTAGACATGGATAGGTATTATTTTGAGTCAGGACCTTTGTTCAGACTGATTGTTGTGAGGAGTGGAAGAAAGCTGGAAGAGAGGAGAACAAGGACAAAGCCTGATTTGGAGAGGACCAAAGCCAGGAGAAAGCAGAATTGAATAGTAAGATTAAACTTCAAACTTACCAGTTTGAAGTTTGGTCTTGATTTTATGAGCAATAGGTGATTACGTGAAGAACCCGTCCAGGACGCATGCGCGTCAATCTTCAAAGCAGCGGTATGAAATAACAAATAACAATCACCGAAGTGACATAGTAAGATGCGTGACTCGAGAACTACCAGATGATCTTTATGAGAGAGGGTTGGGCGTGGCGGGCACGTAATCACCAACGTAACTCCTCATAAAATCAAGATCAAACTTCAAACTGGTAAGTTCTCATTTAATCTTACAATTTTACTTTGGAGTCACGTGAGTGATTCCGTGAAGAGTTTGAAGCTTTGTGATTTCATGCCGCAGATCAAAATCTCGGCATCTCACTGCATCGATTGACTCAGGATGAGTGAATAATCAAAATGCATTAGCATATTGATTCACATGTATTAATGGTTTACGTTAATAAAGAAATCAATAGCAACTGCCGTAACTCAGGGGAGGCTAAAGTGGAAGCAAACAGAATGGGCAAAATCCAGGGTCAGTAACCGGCCTATGGAAAAAAATGTAAAAAACAATTTAGTTGACCATCCTCCGGTCACGAGGATATGGTCGATGGGCATGTCTATTGTCCTGGCCGCTGACGTTGGTGCTGACCTGGTGGAATTAGATATATAATCATCAGTGTTAATACCTGCATAACCCAGAACCTGCTGCAGCCACCTCGAAATAGTCTGAACCGACCTTCCTTTGTGTAATTGTTTGTTGATTAATAAACAATGCTGATTCCACACTTCTTAGGATTCTGGTGGCCTTGATAACATAGACGTGGGACTGTGGGGTATCCGAAATATGATCTTAAATCATGCCACCCCTGGTCTGCTCTGCTTGTGTAGATCGGAATGTAAAATATAATGGCACCTGCAGCCAATTCCATCCCATCTAGCCACAGCGTTTGCAATGTTTGCCATCGTTGTGCTGATATTAGTGTCATAACTAAGGATGTAGCTGGAACCCCTTGGTGAAGTAATATTCACACATTTTCAATAACCAACTGCATATTCTTGCAGTGAGAGAACCTGTGTCAAGATCTCTTTAACAACTCAATATCCGGGTTGAACCCGACAGAGTAGTTCCCGTTTGTTGCAGCTGTAGTGTCTCTATAAGTGAATAATTGTCAAACACCATTTAGGAATGAACTGGAAATGTTAGTAATCTGTACCGTATTATTATAACATCAACATTTAAACAAATCACTTCCGATCCCCTCAATGGGAATGTACTGCTATTTTGGGTGCTATCCCTGCACTCTTCAGTGAGCACATTCATGGCTTGATGTGACAACCTGAGCCATAAGTCAATCCATTCAAAATGTGTAAGTCAATAATGTTTTATTATGTAAAGGCCAGTCTCCTGAGCCACAGTTTGAACCAGCAGGTTTAAGTTTTTTGGAATAACCGTATACCGTTGTATTATTATGCCTGATGAAGCAGACAACATGGCTGCTTAGCTAGTCCAACAGTACGAACCCAAGTGAGGTCTTGCTGACTGTTTGAAGACCCGGCTAATGAGGCAAAATGGAGGAAGACATAAAAGAACATTCCTCCTTTTGTAGCGAGAATGTATTTCTCCGCACTGTTGTGCCACATATTTTTGCAATCAGTGAATAAACATACACCATCATGTCGATATTCGATGTAGCATCAAACCATACTTTCATATACTTTGAGATCCAATACCTATTCTGTGTTGTCATCGATCTGAACTGGATGAGACACCAGTAGCAAAGGAGATTAGGTAATTATTACAGGATACTTTTACTTGATTGTCATGTGACTAACATATGTCACCATCGTAGAGTAGAAACTTGAATTTGAGCATGTAGAATATGTATATTTGCTCAATAGCCCCTTACCCATGGGGTGCATCCAGTGTATATATTTAGTTGGTACGAATAATTGAAAAATTGTTTTTGAACCAGAAGCCTTGGATGAACCAGGAGATCCATACTCTTCTGAAGTCCAGATCCTGGGCATTCAGGTTTGGAGATGCAGAGGTCTATAAGAAGTCCAGATACGACCATCAAAAAGGCGAAAAGGGACTTCTGCATTTTACGCACGCTTTGATAGGGAGAACTCTGATGTGCCTTCCCAAGCCCCCATTCGCCATGATGGTATTTCAGTCACAGTGTCAGAGGCCGACGTCAGAAGATCCTTCACGGGGATGAACCCTCGGAAAGCACCTGGGCCTGATGGCATACCGGGCCGTGTTCTAAAAGCCTGTGCGGACCAACTGGCTGGAGTTTTTACGGACATTTTCAACTTCTGAGGTCTGAGGTTCCCACCTGCTTTAAAAGGGCATCAATAATACCGGTGCCCAAGAAGAGCAATGTGATGTGCCTCAATGACTATCGACCAGTGGCACTAACGTCTGTGGTGATGAAGTGCTTTGAGAGGTTGATTATGGTGCAAATCAAATCCTACCTCGACAAGAACCTCGACTCACTGCAGTTCGCTTACCGCCACAACAGATCACCGGTGGATGCAATCTCATTGGCTCTCCACTCCGTTCTGGACCACTTGGACAACAGAAACTCATATGCCATGCTGTTATTCATTGACTACAGCTCGGCGTTTAACACCATCATCTCTCCAAGGCAAGGCAAGGCAAATTTATTTATATAGCACCATTCGTACAAGCTGCAATTCATAGTGCTTTACAAAAGAAACAAAAGAATAACATAGTTTAAAAATATTGCAGAACCACAATACAACACAGGACAACAAAATAGCCAATAATCAAAAATTACATAACAAGCAATAAGACAATTGCATGTATAATAAAACAAAGTCACTAAAACAATAAAACAATTTTAAAAGCACATAAAAGGGTTAAGATTAGAAGGTTAAGATTACCTGCATGTTGGGTTATGGAAAAACTACAGTCAACAACAATGTTTTTAGGCCTGATTTAAATGAGGTTACAGTCTGTGCACACCTCAGGTGTTCAGGGAGCTTGTTCCACAGGTGTGGAGCATAAAAACTGAACGCTGCATCAGCCTTTTTAATTCTGACCCTGGGAACACAAGGTAAACCTGTCCCTGAAGACCTGAGGAGTCTAGGTGCCTCATATACAACAAGTAGGTCAGAGATGTATTTTGGACCCAGTGCCTTGTAGGCCAGTAACAGAATTTTAAAATCTATCCTTTTACACACAGGTAGCCAGTGCAAAGATTTAAGGACAGGTGTAATGTGGTCCATTTTCTTGGTGTTGGTCAAAACTCTGGCAGCAGCATTCTGGATAAGCTGCAGTTGTTTAATTGATTTTTTACTGAGACCTGTAAAGATACCATTACAATAATCTAACCTACTGAAGATATATGCATGGACAAGTTTTTCAGTGTCTTCTTTGGACAGGAATCCCTTGATTCTTGCAATGTTTTTTAGATGATAGTAGGCAGATTTGGTAATGATCTTTATATGGCTGTTAAAATTCAAATCCGAGTCTATAACTACACCAAGGTTTCTGGCTTTGTCTGTGGTTTTCAGTGCAATTGAGTCAAGTTGAGCACTCATCTCTATTTGGACCAAAGACAATAATTTCTGTCTTGTTTGCATTGAGCTGGAGGAAGTTCTGGTTCATCCACTCATTGATTTGTTTGACACACTGACTCAGTGAGTGTAGGGGACTATGGTCATGTGGTGACACTGCGATATACAGTTGTGTGTCATCGGCATAAGTGTGGTAGGATATGTTAAAATACTCTATGATCTGAGCTAGGGGGAGCATGTAAATATTGAACAAAATGGGTCCAAGAATGGAGCCCTGGGGGAACCCCGCATGTGAGTTTTGTACGATCTGATTTATAATTACCAAGGGAAACAAAATAATCCTGATCTTTCAAGTATGATTTGAACCAGTCCAGCACAGAACCAGAGAGTCCTACCCACTTCTCCAGTCTGTCAAGCAGTCTCCACTGTATCAAAAGCAGCACTGAGATCTAGAAGTACCAAAACTGAAGCTTTTGATGCATCACTGCTTAGATGTATGTAATTTAGGACCTTAGTAAGTGCAGTCTCAGTGCTGTGATGTGGCCGAAATCCCGACTGGAAAACATTAAAAATATTGTTTTGGATCATAAAACAGTAAATTTGTTGGTAAACTACCCTTTCAATGATCTTTGCCAAAAATGCTAAATTAGATATGGGCCTGTAGCTGCTCATAGCTGAGGCATCCAGATTAGGCTTCTTTAATAGGGGCTTGATCACTGCAGTTTTTAAGGCTTTGGGAAAATGCCCCAATTGAAGGAAAGTGTTTACTATGTTCAGCACTTCTGGTGCAACACTGTAAAAAATATTTTTAAAGAAGCTTGTGGGCAGCAGTTCAATTTTATCAGTGAAGAAATCTGCAAAGTCATTGCACGACTTGCTGGACAGGAGCTCAGGAGGGACAGAAGATGAGGGGTTTGTCAGTCGACAACGGCAAATAATGTGCGGGAATTATTATTTTTGTTGATAACCTCTGAGAAAAAGAACTGCCATGCCCCTTTCAATTCCTGATTATAGATATGGAGACTGTCTTTGTAGATGTCGTAGTGGACCTGTAGTTTGGTTTTTCGCCACCTACGTTCGGCCTGTCTACACTTTGTTCGTTGGGATCTTACTGCTGTGGCATTTCTACATGGTGAATTTTTCCTTCCAGATAAAACCTTGGTCTTTAGTGGTCTCCAATTCAATCATCCACAGACCACAGTCTATCCATATTACTAATATTCTCTTTTTGCTCACTTGTAGAACCTCTAACAGCCTACCTTCAAGCTTCTCATGTTCTACTTTAAAAAAAAAAATTCTTGGTCATTCTTTGCAAAATTCTAGAACACCCAGTCCTCACGTTCACTGCTACTTTTGGCAGAAATACAATTATAAAACATTCCTTAGACTTAACACTATCCTTAATGTTTCCTTGCATCTATGGTTGGTCCACTTTTCCTTTTACATCTGTGTCCCTTAGTTTGCCATTAATTATCTTTTTTTTTAAATGCTAACCTATATCTGTATCTTTTCATACCTTTTAATGTAATTAACATTTCTCGGCCTAATGAGTGGCCCCTCATATTCTGTTGAGTTTGAAAACTATTTGGCAAAGAAATAAATCTTGCAGCTTGTATCACAATGTATACTTTAAAGGTCAATTTTACTTCGGAGTCACGTAAGTGATTCCGTGAAGAACCCCGTCCAGGCTGCATGCACGTCAGTATGTCAGCCGCACTGGCGCAAGCACCAGACTGGCAGGACAGAGCTCCTGTCAGCGGTAAGTTAAACCTAGAAGGTACGTTTGTTTTTACTTACCAGGGTTTTTTACAGGCAGGAGCCTCTCTTCAACAGAGGTTTTCCTGCCAGTTTCACAGCCTGACAAGTGCACCAGTTGTGGACTGTGGGGACACCTAGTCCGACCGCGGAAGCGGATAACCGGCAAAAAGATCGGGGTGCGAGATAAGGAGCCGCTAACAAGGCAGTCAGCGGATCTCAGGCAGTCAGGCAGTCAGCCTACGGGGATGCCGTGGAACGGCAAGGAAATAACACCAGAGTCACTGACAGTGTGGTCAGCGGCTCACAGACGTTGGTCCCCAGGCAAGGAAAAAAATTGGACTCAGCCCTATTTGGAATCGGGTGAGTCGAGCTACAAGGGTTTTTCTCTTAATAATAAAATGTATGTATGTTATAGTGTTTTTCTTAAAGTTAACAGCTAAAGGAAAAGTTAAAGTTATTGTCATATGTCTCTGACAATGAAATCCTTGTTGTTTAGCATGTTGCTGTGTAGGGTTAAAAATTGTTTTAACCTTTCACAGGTAAAGCTGTACACTAAAAATTTGATTTAGTGAGCATACACTCTAATAGCGCAGGCCTATGGGACAGGCCATGCCAGCAGCACCTGACAGGGCTGCTTCATGTATGAAAGTGCCAACCTACAGGAGAGCAGTGCCAGCAGCACCTGATACAGGGCTGTTTCATTTATGGCATTACCAGCCTATGGGAGAGCTGTACTAGCAGCACCTGGCGCAGGGCTGTTTCATGTAACAAGTACCGGCCTTTACAAGAGGCGATGCCAGCAACGCCTGGGACAGGGCTGCTCAAGTTCACACATAAATCTGCTACGCCCACGGAGTCGGGAGATGATTCTCCACCGGGGCTGGATAGCAAGGCCCACGGAGTCGGGGGATGATTCATCGCCGGGGCTGGATAGTGCGTTTTAAACGACTATCCCAAATACAGCAACTGTTGCATACAGTGCTACATCAGGGCACATGCCAACAGGAGGAGTGTCAGCACCATCCTGAACAAAAAAGGCGCCAGCAGTATCTAGTAGAGAACTGTTTGATAGCACCTTCATAGATGAGGATTAGTTCTGACACCAACTCTGATGGTAGGGTGAGACAGAAGTTCCATCTCTGCAGGCCGCACCAGCAGCTCCAGTGGACAGAGCTGCTACAGGTCTCCCACTTGGAGGCAGAGACCAAGATGGGTCAGTATCCTGCTGACACTGAGAGTCAGGGTATGGCCGTGGGGCATACCCCAAGGGATGAAGGCCATGTGTCAGAGGTACCTTTTTTTCTGACAACAAAGTTGCCATCCTAACAGAATATTCTATTTGAGTATAGGTCCAATGGGTTTTTATCAGTATAGGTATCTTGCGGCCTGCGGCAGTGCCTGTTTAGGGCTGCCTATGAATCGCCCTCTGTGAGGAGGGAAGAGCAAAAGGTCAAGATATAACTGACTCCAGGGTCTAAACAAGTCAATAGGACATACTAAAGCACAAATGTGCTGGTAGTGAACAGCGCCAACAGGGGGATGTGAGAGCCAGCCGCCGAATCTGTTATTCAGGTAGGCCTATTCAACAGCGGAAGAAAACCTGGCTGACTAATCAATAAGGCCAACGGCGGGCAAAAGTCATCGTTTCAGAACGCACCCCAGGCGCTCATCGGCAGTAGGTGGTTCACTGGGGGCAGCATGACAGCCCAGAAATTCCATGCACCTTACCAACCCTACTCTACAAAATGGGTTCTAACACTTCCAAAACATGGGTAAGTGCACTGTTCACGTTGTAATATTTACATTTGTTTTGTACAACACACAAAGGATAAAAACATCTGCTTGAGGCATAGTCGTAGCATTCCGAGCATGTTTGGATTACGGTCAGGGTTATTTTTTAAAGTTAATGTTTGGAAATTGGGCAAAAGTTCTCATGCAAACCACCCATGGAATAAGGCATGTTATTATGAAAAATGGAGAGTGTCAGGCATATAAACTTCTGAATATGAAAACCTATTTCCTGACTAACAACAGATTCATAAGGGTCTCAAAGATCCATGCTATGCAATTCCCATTACAGAGGTTATCAAAGACAATATAACTGTACTAATAACAGTAAAACATTGCGGGATGGGATAAACTGTTCGTTGGTCATTGGTATTTACCTTTAATTATTAATTAGCCTTGACTCTGCCTTGTGGCAAGAGATTTGAGTTAATAGCAACTTGTTATAAAACTTATTTTCATCAAGAGTGATAGTAGCTGTATTTCAGCTGACCAAATCAAGGAACTGATATCGTGTAAGTAGCAACCTCTCAAAGGACAATTAGACCATTGTTAACAACCTTATGCTACTGTCAGATGAATCTACCTCAGTCACAATAATGAAAAAACCTAGGTAGATAGGTTGGTGAAGATGGCATGTAGGTTGCAAGCCATAAATAACCAGAAAGTAGAATATATAGCAGGGAGGTCTTGGTACAAATCTATAAAATGGTGATACAGCCACAGCTGGCATATTGTGTGCCGTTCTAGCTGCCACATTAAAAGAAAGACGCAGTTGTACCTGAGAGTGTGCAGAAGATATGCACTGCAATGTTGCCCCTGGATGGAATGCTCCACTTCTGGGGAGACTGAAAGAGGAAACTGACAGACGAGTAAAACATTATGAATAGCACAGATGGTAACATCTCCCCGTAGCAGAAAGAAATGGAGATAGAGATAGAGATGCAGCGCAGAAACAGGCCTTTCAGCCCAGTGAGCATACGTGCACCACGTGCATACCAGCGACCCCTGTACACTAGCACTATCCTGCACACTAGGGACAATTTACTATTTTTACCAAAGCCAAATAAACCTACAAATCTGTACGTGTTTGGAGTGTTGAAAGAGTTAATCGCTGTTAAATTGTTTGCTGCCATATTTAACCACTTTCTGTAATGATAGAGCTAATTGCTAATGCATTGCTTGCTGGGATATTTGATTTTTCTCTCAGACGGGCTTTCTCTAGTGGAAACGTACTAGCAGATAAGAGGGCCTGTTAGGGAAGCCAGTACTGATAAGGGGACAGACACGAACTGGCACAGGAAAACAACTCCATGTTAGGACTGGACTGTTGCATCTTGGGACTATGACCAATGTCTTCGGAATGTTGGGTTTTAAGCAAAAGGTGAAAAACAACTCCATATTAGGACTCGGCTAATGCTTCTTGGGCCAATACTTAATGCCATTGGTATTGTGTGTACGTGACTTTTGCTGTATAAAATACCCCAGGATTCTTAGTTAAGGTGAGTGGTATCTTGGGAGAACCAGAAGTATTACTGAATACTTCTGGACTGTAACATCTCCCACCACTCCTGTCATGTCGTAAAAGTAGAGCTTGTTTGGTTTACCTTAACCCATTGTATTTTGTCTGTTTTTAAGATGCGAGCTTTAACAGTGTGGGAGAATACTGGAGCACCAGGGAAAATACACGCGGTCATGGATAGGACGTAAAAACTCTGTACAGACAGTACCTATAATCAGGATAGAACCCGGGTCTCTGATGCTGTAAGGAAGCTAGCCTAGCGCTGCGCCTCAGTGCTGCCCTCGAAATGTGTGTCAGGGGTTAATGGGGAGAAGGCAGGAGCTTGGGGTTGAGAGGAAAGATAGATCAGCCATGATTGAATGGTGGAGTAGACTTGATGTGCCTAATTCTGCTCGTATCACTTATGAAATGAAGCTTTATGGTGAGGATAATGCTTAAGAGGGAAATCTGGAGAGTAGGTATGGTAATGATTCAATTGTACCATTGTTCTCCTGTATTAGAAACATAGCAACATAGAAAATAGGTGCAGGAGTAGGCCATTTGGTCCTTCAAGCCTGCACCGCCATTCAATGTGATCATGGCTGATCATCCAAATCAGTATCCCGTACCTGCCTTCTCTCCATACCTCCTGATCCCCTAAGCCACAAGGGCCACATCTAGCTCCCTCTTAAATATAGCCAATGAACTGGCCTCAACTACCTTATGTGGCAGAGAATTCCAGAGATTCACCACTCTCTGTGTGAAAAATTGTTTTTCTCATCTCGGTCCTACACGACTTCCCCCTTATCCTTAAACTGTTCCCTAAACCCCTTGTTCTGGACTTCCCCAACATCGGGAACAATCTTCCTGCACCTAGCCTGTCCAACTCCTTAAGAATTTTGTAAGTTTCTATAAGATCCCCCCTCAATCTTCTAAATTCTAGCGAGATACATGCCGAGTCTATCCAGTCTTTCTTCATATGAAAGTCCTGACATCCCAGGAATCAGTCTGGTAAACCTTTGTACTCCCTCTACGGCAAGAATGTCTTTCCTCAGATTAGGAGACCAAAACTGTACCCAATACTCCAGGTGTGGTCTCACCAAGACCATGTACAAATGCAGTAGAACCTCCCTGCTCCTATACTCAAAGTGTGTTGTGGCTCTCAGAGGCAGACAGTAAGCATTGGGCATCCCTCCTCTCATGACTGAATTCCAATTTGACATCTGATAAAAACAAATTGCAACCCAATGCACAGTAAAGATACTTTGTATTGCTTGGGATTGCAATTCAAACGGCTGCACCTCAGTTCCCATCTACCTCTGTTCCAGTCTGTCGTGGGTCCTTTCTGTGCTGCTTCTCACCTGAGCTTTTAAGTGTAATTTTCTTTCCTGAGCAGATCCATCTATTTACTCACGGTCTGTTCCTTTAAAAATCACAGCCTTGTACCTAAAACATTCGGTTTTGTAAATGTTAATTAATTGTAGGAACTAAAAGCTCCTTTGTTGTTTCAGGTGAAATCATCATCGCATTGTTCGTGTTTCAATAGACACTCTCAGTTCCCCCTCTAGTGTATGGATGAATGAATTTACACCACTCCGTTTTCAAAATGACTTGAAGAATTAAAAAAATTCTGAAGGATAAATTGCAGTCTGTTAAACAATCTTCCTCTAACATGAAAGATAAATTGTTGGAAGGACTCAGTGGGTCAAATTGCATCTGTGGGGAGAAAAGGATGTTGGCGTTTCAGGTCAACTGAATCAGAACTGAAAGGGGAGAGGGGTCAGAGAGAGACTGAAGTGGCAGGTGGAAGTAGATGAGGAAGGGAATCATGGGTAAATGGAAACAGGTGGCAAATGGAAAGGTGAAGTGTTGAGGCAGAGGCTGATTTGTGATAATGGAAGAGAGGGATGCAACCAGGTGGCAGGTTCGGGGGGGGGGGGGGAGAAGATTGATGGGGGGGGCAGGAACCGGAATGCTGAGCCTAGGGAGAATAAGCCTAGGCATGTCAATGAAGAACAGATGGAAGCAGGCATAAACCTGGATGAACTGCTGAGAATGGAAAGGAACATAGGGGGAGCGGGTTAGTGGGGGGGATTAGATAATTAGGCTACCTGAGCGGAATATGAAGAGTGGTTCTTTCACTTCACAATTAACCTCGCTGTGGCTGAGGGGGCTAACAAAGACTTGCAACCAGAAGCTCAGGATGGCCTTTGTGGACAGAGTGCCATTCACAAAGAAAATAAATTGTCCATAGTCCAAAGTCCGGTCCACATGTTAGAAGTACTGGACTGCTTCCGATTAATCAGGAAGCCACATTTCCTGAAGGAGGAGGACATTTCAGAAGTCCAATAGTGAAAAAGCAACTTCTTGAGAAGAGAGGCAACATAGTTAGAGAAATTGAGAGAAAGAAATGACATCCTTACAGGAGACAGGGTTGAGGAGGTGTAGTCAATTATGTATGTTTATAATATATATTTATGGATAGTGTGTCACTTGAGTTAGAAAAAGCAATCCCAATAAGGAAAAGAAGTGTCAGAAATAGTGAGTTAATGACAAAGATGACACAATTGACAAGTTCCACACAAGTGCAGAAAGCAGCACCAGTGTTATCATTGATGCGGCAGAGAACGAGTTGGGGATTCCAGCATCTGTAATCTCTTGCGTCTCCAATCTATCTTTCAAGGTTGACAGAAGTCTAAAAGAAAGATAATAGGTAAGCTGTAGTTTACTGCATCTTGCACGTGATACCTGCGTTGCCTGGTTTGCAAAATCGCTAATTAATAAAATTGTGCTTGATCCCCAAGGTGTGTTAAGATTCAATAATCCTTTAAGTTTCTTAAAGAAGGATATATTTCAAATCTTTGGATAGGTGAGTCTTTCAGTAGGTATAGTGGAACAAAAGTCTGCAAATCATTGTACATTCTACAGGTTAAACTGGGACAAATTGTTTCCTTGCTCACAATTTTTCATTGGATCTGGCACTGACTTCAATTACATTGATCTGAGTGTAATATGTTTGCTCAGAATATAGCCTTAGCTTTTTCTTAATGCCATGGCTTTCTTTAAAAAAATGACACCACTTAGATGTATCCAGATGAAAAAGATTCACAAAAATAACACAAACTTTCAGCCTTTTACATTTATGCCAAGCCAATGAGAAAAGTTGCAAAGATTTAAACCAAGTGCAGGGTTTTGTGTTCAATGTCAACATATATAAAGACTTTATCAGGATTCACCCACAATCTTCAGTAATTCCGGAAACGTGCAGAACCAGAGGCTTCAGAGCAACTCTAGGTTACTCTAGGGGTCATGGTGGTGCACAGTGGCTGCCTTTCAGCGCCAGCTGCCCGGGTTCAATCCTGGCTACGGGTGTTGTCTGTGCGGAGTTTGTATGTTCTCCCTGTGACTGTGTGGGTTTTCTCCGAGAACTTCAGTTTCCTTCCACACTGGTTAATTGGCTTGGTATAAATGTAAAAAATTATCCCTTGTGTAGGATAGTGTTAATGGTTGGGGATCGCTGGTCGGTGTGGGCTCGATAGGCCGAAGGGCCTGCTTCCACGCTGTATCTCTCAACTAAACTAAACTAAACTAAACTACTGCAAGTCACAAGAGAGCTGCATATGCCAACCCAGCATCTGCATGTCCCTGGTTAGAATTGGTAGTCCATAGTTTAGGTTTAGGTTTATTATTGTCCCAGGTACCGATGAACAGTAAAAACTTTATTTGGCATTCTATCCATACAAAACAGGTAATACTATACATAATTACAATCAAGTAAAACTTAATTGTACTTAAAAGAGGCAGAACAAAGGAAAAGATACAGAGTGCAGAATAAAGTTCTTAGCAATGAATAAAAGTTCCACAGACAAAGTCCAATATCCACAAAAGGGAAGAGGTGAATCGGACAACAACCTGGCTTATGGTGGAACCATCTCAAGGTGGATGGAATTGTCTTAAGGTCCACGTAAATATATGTTATTGTGTCCAGATGACATAGATTTCTACACCCCAGGGGATAATACTTTGGTGCACTGATTAAATGATCATGTCACCTCTAAGACTTCCAGCTGAGTTTGAAACTGAAAAAAAGTGTTTATAAATATGTTCTGTTGGATCTTTGACAGATTTAGGGAGGCTTTGTTCTTTGGAGGTTGGATTCTGTAGCATTAAAGTTTGATGTGGAAGATAGTTCCTGTGTTGTGCAAGACAACGTTCGGGGTCTGTAAATATAAAAGGAATCCTATAAATAATCCATTCGACACATTGTACCAAATATTTGCACTAAGTTTTGCAAAGCCAAAGATTAAAGGCACATGTTAGAAATAAGCAGAGTTCTGCTTTACACACAAAGTATTGGAGTAACCCAGTGGGTCTCTTTCTTAACATTATAGCGACTAATGAAAAAAATATAAATCTAAAAAAATCCTCTGTTCTTGTTTATTTTAAGATAGCCTTTGCAGGAATACATTGATAATAATGACCAAAAGAAGGTGGTGGCCTGATTAAATAGGAATGTGATATATACTGAAGAAGTCAAGTGCTTAAGATTGTCAAACATTGGGCTAGATCCAAATAGCAAAAGATAACATTGTTACTGAGAAAACTTCAATATAATATGATTTTATTTTTTTCCAATAGCTGAAAGGCAGTTTAATTAACTGAAAAATCATATTATTCTTTGTACAGATAAGAGAGTGTTTTGTTCAATCACATTTCCAAAAGAACATCATTGAGACATTGTGACATTGTGAAGTTTGTAAGATTCCTTTTTTATTTGGTTTATAAATCATTTTTTTATTGTGAGATCAAAACTGTGTTGAAGTGGAGGTTAAAAAATATGAAGAGTGAAAAATAAACTTGAACAGAATAAATAATACTGTTGGAAAATATGAAAAGTAAACCAACTCTGATTCACAGCATCAAAAGAAAGCGAGTATAACAGCCTGAAAGAAATAAAATTGCATGGGAGAAGTGCACACTTTTATTACATTTGAAAATTTGCTTGCACAATATGTTCTCACTATCACAGTGCTGAAATTAAAAAATCTAAAGGAGGCTTTAAAATTAGAATGGAGAATCAAGAAACCAGCCAATCAGAAAATGTATTATGTCAAGGAACATAATGAAAGAGAATACATTGTTCCATACGTGTCAATGTATCTGACAAGATTCATTAATGAAACAAGAGGGATTTTAAGTTTCACACATTAAATAAATCACATCAACGAGAAAAGATTATGCACGTATTAACAGAGTCTACTGTTAATTTATTAAATTTATTTGTACACGGGGTTTGGGAGGATTAATAGTAAGATTAAACGAGAACTCACCAGTTTGAAGTTTGATCTTGATTTTATCAGGAGTCACGATGAGCGATTACGTGAAGAAGGCCATCAGTCCGCTTGCGCATCAATCTTCAAAGCAGCGGTGTGAAATCACAGACAAGAGAGGTTGACCTGTAGATAGTAAGATTTGGAGAACTAGAACTACCAGATGAACTGATAATATAAGGGTTAGGAGCAGTGGGCACATAATCGCTCATCATAACTCCTCATAAAATCAAGATCAAACTTCAAACTGGTAAGTTCTCGTTTAATTTTACTATTTTACTTCGGAGTCATGTGAATGACTTCGTGAAGATTTCGCGCCGGTTCGAGTCCAGGAGTCACACACTGAATGAATTGACCATGGATGAGTGAGAAAAAATTAATGTATTCAGACATAGCGTAGTTAGGTAACGATACTGATGCGTTAATGTGAAAAACAAAATAATAGTGACCCCGCCCAACCTGGGGGGAAACTATAAAACAGAATCTAAAATGGTACATGCAAACATCCCAGGTCCGGCAATGGGTTTATTATAAAACCTTTGCAACATCCTTTCATTGGCCCATCCTGCAGCTGCTAGGATGTTGTCGAGGGGCACGTCCATAGCCCTTGCTGCCGACATTGATGCAGCCCTGTTGGAGTGAGATTTGTAAGTGTCAGTATTCACTCCTGCACCCGCCAGTACCTCCTTTAACTATCTGGAGATGGTTTGTGCTGATACCCTGAGGTGTGGTTTCTTGTGGCTGATTAGGACAGCTAACTCAGAGGCTCTGAGGCTCCTCGTAACTTTAATGTACTGGTGCAAGTTTGATACTACACATAATCGTGGATCCTTGGGGTATGCCAGGAATTCAAGCTAGGGCCCTGGTACCCCCTGCCTGCTCTGTTGAATTAAGTCATAGATGACGAAGGTTATGGTGTTAACATTGGTGGTCATGTTGTCCAGTCGTAGCTTGTGCAACATCTGGACTCATTGCGCCGTTACCAGCACCATCAACATGACCACCTTGAGGGTGAGCTTGGATAAGGAGGCGGCTGGGGCCCACTGGCGAAGTAGTGTTAGCACCACGCTAACATCCCATGTGTCCATATACCGTGGCCTGGGGGGTATTGTGTTGTATATTCCCTTCATGAATCTGGTAATAAGGAGATGTGTTCCCACTGGGTGGGGCCCCGTTCCCAGCACTAAATATGAGGATAGGCACTCCTGGCACTGTTGATGGCACTGTAGCCTAATTTATGGTCATAATATAAGGTTGACAGGAGCTCCAGTATATCCGTGATGCATTCTATGACATATGATATGTTGGATGCATGACAGTACATCTCCCACTTCTTGATGTGAGAGACGTACTGCCTTTGTGTACTGTCCCTCCAGGCCGCTGTAGTGACATCCACTGTCCGGTCAGCCAGTCCAAATCCCAGGTATAGTCTCCTCAGAATCTGCAAACCAATAAATTGATTCAGTCATGTAGTGGGTGGTTGCCCCCCGTTACTGGGTGAACCAGCAGATCCCTGCTTTTGGGGACAGCCATGAAAGGCCGTGTCATTATTCCCAGAACTAGTGGGAACCAAGATTGCGTAGGCCAGTCTGGCACTACCAAAATGCCTGTGGCATTGTCTTGCTTTATTTTTACCAAGCATCGGCTGATGAGGCAAAATGGAGGGAAAGCATGCAAGAACATTCCTCCCCAATGCAGTGTGAATGTATCGACTGCCACTTCCCCTGGGTCTGGCTCCATGACACATATTTGGGTAACTGGTGATTCAATCTGGATGCAAACAAGTCAATATCCAGCATGCCATATCGGGCAACAAAGTCGGTAAGCACATCATGATTCAACATCCATTTTGTGTTATCATTGAATTTCCGTGATCGAGTGTCCGCCACCATATTGTATTTACCTGGTAGGTAGATTGCCGTGACCCAAATGTTCCTTGCAATACACCAATGCCAAAGAAGATTTGCCAATTTGTCACAAGATACAGACTTTATCCCACCCATGTGATTGACATATGCCACCACCATGGTGTTGTCAATCTGTAGTTGAACATGCACATGATGCATATTGCTGCAATAATCCTTTAATCCATAGAGTGCTCCCAACAACTCTAAGTAGTTAATGCCATATTGCTGTAGAATTAAGGACTCCTGCACATTCCATCTACCCCCACAACTGGAGATGGTATCTGTTGCTCCCCAGCCCAGGCCACTTGCATCGGTTTGTAATATTACCGATGGTGTATCAATTAGAATTTCCTTAGAGCAGTGATGTATATTTCTTGCCACCAGTGTAATTCTGCAATGGCCTCTGGTGGCAATTACATAGGTCTTCCGAATTGGCCTGCATGGGCTTTGAGAGCCTGTTCCTTCACACGTTGTAAATTTTGATAGTGCAAAGGTTCGAAGCGTACACCTGGAAAAGCTGCCACAAGTTTGCCAATTACACTTGCTACTTGTATGATTGTTGGCTGCTGTTTAGCAATTAGCTTATTGCAGGCTTCCATTAACTCTGATTGCTTGCCACTTGGCAGTGTCACCGACATTTGAATTGAATTAATTGTGAACTCCAGGTAATCAATTACCCTGATTGGAGTCAATTTTGACTTAACTGGATGGATTAGGAATCCCAACCTTTCAAACATGAGTTTGGTAGCTGAAACAGATAATTCAGCTGATTCCTTTGTGTGCCCAATTATTAGAATGTCATCCAAATAAGTCATCACCATGTGATTCTGAGCTCGTAGTAGCCCCAGAACTGGTTTTAATAATTTTATAAATAGTCTGGGAGCTGAAGTCAGCCCATTAGGCAATGCTTTGAATTGCCGCAGTTGCCCCATCTAGTTAAATTTCAAATATCTCCTGTGCTCCCTGTGAATGGATACTGAGTAGTTTGCATACTTTAGATCTATGCATTCCATGTAACATCCTTTGGAAACCAGTTGGATGGCTGTGCCCAAGTTATCCATTTTAAAATGTTTATACACATCGGTATTGAGAGCCGTCAAGTCTAGAATGATACGACATCCTCCATCTCTTTTCCGCTTCGTGAATATGTTGGATACAAATTGGTGATATTCCTGGTGCGACCTCTGAATCACCCCTTTTGTATGTAATGCCTGAATTTCAGCTTGTACCTCAAATCTTTCCTGTTGTGAGAACGCATATGTGCGGTTTGGTAAATTTTGTGTGGGTGGTGATGAATCAAGAAGGAACTCAATTTTAAAACCTTGTATACTGTGCAGTATGAATGGGACTGCTGTGATCCAGTTCCATTCATTCACAAAATGTTGCAATTTCCCCCCAACTTGTGAGTGAGTGATGTGTACGTTGTTCCACAAGGAACTAGGTCCGCCTACCTTGGACGTTACTGCCGGTGTGGTCCTGGCTTCCATCCTCGTGCCTTGGGAAGGAGGGCTGATGGCGGCTGCCCCCCGCACATCCGAGCCATGGGCCGGCTGGGGCCTACCCCTAAAAAAGACCTCGGTGCTTCCAGCTCGAGTCTTCCTCCTGTCCAAGAGCCCCATGGCTGGTTTCGCCTGGTGTTGAAGGCGGCATAGGGGTGAGCCCAGTGTGATGAGCCCCTGGGTGTAGTTGGGGCTCAGCTCATGAGGCGTATGGTCTTGGCCTCATCATCCAGCTCATGGACCTGCTTCGGCAGGTCTGCCCCAAATAGATAATTGGCCGGCTGGACGTCGCTGGCCTTGCACAGCACAGCAAATTTTGGGTTGAGTGCCGGCCGTATTGCGTTTTTACACAAGAAGGGTCTCGACCCGAAACGTTGCCTATCTCCTTCGCTCCTTAGATGCTCCTGCACCCGCTGAGTTTCTCCAGCTTTTTGTGTAACCCTCGATGCTCCAGCATCTGCAGTTCCTTCTTTAACAGGTAATTTATTGTAGTGGCCAGCTCTTCGTCCAGGGGTGCACCTGTTGGAGTTGGAATGGCAAATTTGGATGCCAGTAAAGGCACTTCGGCCCCATGCTTCCGAGAGTGTTCACCTGACATGCCTCCCAGCTCTGAGTCAGAATAATACTGACTCTGTGTACTCCCCTCTCCAGAGAGGGAGATGCTTTGCAGCCCTGTGTACGGTGCTGCTGATGCGGGCTCCCGTGGAGACCCGGGCTGCTCCCTCCTCTGGAGCATATCGGTCTGGAGCCACCTCTCCAATAGGTGCTCCATCTGGGAAAGACGCCCGTAGACGCTTCCCAGTGAAGGAGGGGATCCCTCCGGCCCAGACTCGTCTAAGTCTACAGGCGTGGCAGACTTGTCAGTGGCCTTGCGCCCCGGCGGGGCTGCCATGGTGCTCTCCTCAGGCACCAAGTCTGCTGCCGCTAGTTCCACTGCCAGCGGCCTGGAAGGTGATTTGGACAGTCGCCCGCTACCCGCAGCTCCGCGGTCTTCTGTAGCCGGCTTCCCCGCAGACCATCTCCTCACCTTCGACATGGTAGGTTCTTCTCGCTAAAGAGACAAGAAATATGAACCCACCAAAACGACCGCAGAGTAGTTTTTGAAAACACTTACCTGGGTTTTTAAAGCTTACCGCTGGAAGGACGCGACGCGTCTGCCAGTCAGTCGTTGGCACGTGCTTCAGACATAATGGCGTGCAAGCAGACTGACGGCCTTCTTCACGTAGTCACTCACGTGACTCCGAAGTAAAATCGCCTTTGGCATTTTAGTGGCAATTCTACTTCTTCAACAAGGATTGTTTGTGAGATTAAGAGATTCCCACTGTTAAGGTGCAAAATAGTTGCAGAATTTTCCTCCAGCCAAGGTAGAAAAATTATGATATATTTCCAATTAAGGATTGAGAATGACTTGGTTTCAAGCTCACAAGTGATGGTGTTTCCTAGTGCCTGTTGCCATTTCTAGGCAAGATGCAGATTTGGGAGTTAATGTCAAAGATGCCTTAGTGACTGGCTGATATGTTGGAGAGAATGAAAGGAGAAAACCAATCAACCACACTTTACCCTTGATACTGTCAAGTGTTGTGATCATCATAAGGTCATAGTGATAGGAGCAGAATTAGGACATTCGGCCCATCATGGCTGATCTATCTCTCCTTCCTAACCCCATTCTCCTGCCTTCTCCCAATAATCCCTGACACGCCAACACTAATTGGAATTGCATTCATCCAAGCAAATGGAGCAGGTCCCATCGCACTCCTGACATGGATGGTAACAAGAGGAAAATCTTTGGAGAATCAGGAGCTGAGTGTAGAATGCTCAGCCTTTAAGATACACTTCTAACATGTTTGTGGCTACTCCGCACATGTGTCTCATTGCTCACATCTTGCAAATCTTCAAAAATACAACCTTAAGATTTACAACATGTTCAGCACACCTGAACATTTTGATGCTTTTGGCATAGGGAGAGAAGGACTTCTCTCTGGGGGGGTACTCTGCAGTGTGCAAGAATATCAATGTTCTTCTCGTGGAAGTCTTGACTTCTGCTAACTGTCAAGGACTGGTGGTGAGCAAGAAATCTACAGCCTGTATTATTTATGATTAGACTGCTTTAGAGGCATAGGGCAACATAGAACGGTATAGAACAGTACAACAAGGAACAGGCCCTTTGGCCCACTATATCTGTGCCAAACATTATGCCAAGACCAACTCTTACCTGCCTGCGTATAATTCATATCCCTCCATTCCCTGCATATCCATGTGCCCCCACCCCTGGCAGCGTATTCCAGGCACTCACCACCCTCGCACTTGCCTCACACATTTCCTTTAAACTTTGTCCCTTTGAGTTATGCTCTTTAGTGTTTCATATTGCTATTCTGGGAAAAAGTTTCTGACTATTTACCATGTCTATGCCTCTCATAATTTTATATACTGGATTATAAAAATAAACAGACCCACACAAAAATTATATCTCAATAATGTGGAAAACAGAAGCATTGGATGAAGGGAATAAGAAAAACATAAAGATTGATAATTAGTAATACTAGCATGATGTTAGAGCAAAAAGATCCAAATGTCTGTATCAATGAATAATATCTGGATTGATAGACCAAATAAACAAGAAAGGAAGCAATATGCTGATCAGTGCTTTTCCAGTACATCGTGACACTGAAGACACTGTGCAGAGGAATATATATTTAACAGATTAAAACAGTTGAAAAGAAAAATGCGACAAAACGAGAGACTTTAAACCAGAGATTTGGAGAAAAACAACAACACACATAGGAAACAAAACATACTAAATATATTGAGTTTAGTTTCCTGAAACACATTTCTCAAACTTACACAGAAGCAATAAATATTATCAGTAAGATACTGTAATAAGCTGTTGATCAGACAACGAGAAAGGGATATTATAAATGTTGGCCTAATACCAGTAATTTTACTGTTAAATTGAAGGGCAGACAAGATCACAATTTAAAATAATAAATTTGAAGAACCTAACCACTAGATTCCATATCAAAAGGAATACTTTGAAACACATGAGACTCAAAATGCTGGAATCTTGAGTAAAGCCAAATCAAACTGCTGGAGGAAGTGCTTAGCAGGTCAGGTAGCATCTGGGCAATGGACCTGATGACTTGGGGGTTCCCAGCTTGGGTGATGGATTTGCACAGTCTTCAATCAAATATGGAACTAAAATGCACAAAGCCACAAACTGACAACCAGGAAGTGAGAATGATTTAAAAAGCTTCATCTCTAGTTGCATTAGCTTTATAGATGGCAACGTGTTCTATAAATTTCCATCATTCGATGTTAAACCCACGGAAAATAATTTTAATTTGTTAGTGTTGGGTAAACAGGAGCTAATGATTTCTGAGTGATATGTAACTGATACTGAAAAATATACAGCAGAGTTCTGAATGAGATGGTTTGCAGGGGTATGTATTAAGCTCACCTGTTGTATGTCAGAGATGACAAAGAAGTGAATGTTTCAGAAACTAATGGCTGGAGTAGGGGAACAGATAGACTTAGGTGGCCCTCGTGATAGAAGGGACATGGATAAGAATTTAATTGCCCATGTGATAAAGGGTCAGATGAAGTCAATGAGGTGCAGTGTGAGGCATGATTAAGGACTGGAGTGGAAGTAATCTTCACGGAACAGAATAATCGGCAAGGACAAACGTCGATGTACTAGACATTTGTTCTTTTTCATATTAACTAACTGGAGGTTGGGTATATAAAAGTCACCATATACGTTACACATTCGACCCTTTTCATAGAAAGTTGGGTGTGGGTCGTCCAACATGTTTCAAATCCAAGCTTAGATATATAAAGATTATCTCCTGTTTTGAGTAGATGTTTGGATGTTGATTTTGGAAAGAGCACACAAAGTCCCTGTAAAGTTTCTATTGATCTCTCTATTGATCTCTCTTGACCTTTCTCTTGATCTCTCTCTTGTTCGCTTCATGAAGTACCCATTCACACACTTTATTATACTTCTTGTTTCACAAGTGCACTTAATGCATTTTTGTTTATTCCTTCCGTGTTGTAGTCTGGCCACCAATCCAATCATGCAAGACATTTGGTAAGTAAGCATGTCATCTTTATATTTTCTGAGCACCATTTTTCAGTTTCAGTCACAAACGCTACAGTTTTTTTCGCACACTGTTGTTATAATGACCACTCCTTGATTAGGCAATATACTGCACTTCCCTCAGTCACCAAGGTTTTAACAATCAATTTGAATACCATATTAAACAACACTAACACAATAAATCATATACATGCATACAAACAGTCTTAATAATGCAATATTACCACACTGTGATCTAAAACAGACCTCATTCAGTACTGTCAGAATATCAAAAACTGACCTTGTGGTCCAGATATTTGACAGTTTAATAAACAGGCCATACCAAAATCCAACAGTCCAACACTGTTTATGAAGTATTAAACAAAGAAACAAAAATCGTCCAAAATCATCCATGAATTGCAGATAAATACGCAACAGTGAATCAACAAAGACTAAAAAATGAGACGAGAAATGCTGGTCTTCATGCTTCTGATTATATTTGTGGACAATAAAATTCTGCAAAAAGAATTTATTGGTTTCCCTGCTAAGACAAGTCACGTTTGCATATAATCTTCTTCCCTATAGGCTATGCCAGGAACAATTCTCATGTAGGTGGAGGGTAATAGGTTTGGACCTCATTATCCTGTCATGTGTACATATGCACCACTTTGAGCATGGGCCACATCAGCAAACAACAAATAAATTCTTCTGGCCTTTTGTATCTATTTTAGAAGGAGGTGGATAACAGTGTAACTAATTTATACCTTCAAATACCAATTTTTTTTTTGCCAGATCTACAGCACTTTACAATGAAAGGTAAGAAGTAGAGACCGTATGTTAATCTAAACTTGTATAAAAGATTAATGATGCTTCAGTATATGCTTAGTACACCCACAATTGCAACTGCATGCAAACTCCTATTTATTTTGTGCACTGAAGTCACATCAGTCTCAAAAATGAGTGAGTAACTGGTCTGGGTCACCGCCTAACAACCCATTAAAGGGAGCAGAAACAAAGCAAGTTTGTATTGTGGAGGATATAACACGTTGCAGGATGAATTATAGCAGATGTGAATAGCTCCATTGGTGTCAATATAAATATGAAAAATTACCAATCTCTATCCATCAAACCATTTCAGTTGCTGCCATTTAATTAATTATAATTTTGATTAATGAGCACTAAATACAGTATTGTCAATATAGATATACCCCACATTGCAACATTTCTTTTGGTAACTGCAAACGATGACATTTTCATTAATGCATTGCTAACTGTAATTTCTAAAAAGCTGATCATAACTAATTATACTAATTTTCTAATCATGTATTACAAGATTATGTACTATACATTTCCCCAGAAAAAAATAAAATCTAATTCTAAATGAAAAATCATTATTTCTATGATGGTAATAATCACAATGGTATAAGATTGCTTAAGGACCTGTCCCATTTAGGCAATATTTCAGCGGACTGCCGGCGACTGTCAAGCTCGCGGAACTCGTTGAAAAACCGAGAAGTGGAACGGTGAGTGTCAGAGTGGAACACACACACGCACACACTCGCACACATCGCAAAGGCGGGAGCCAGGGAAAGTGGGGGACTGCTGTCTGAAATTCACATGGTGCAAAGTCAAGGTGATACAGACACACACCGTGATGAACAGGAAAGTTAAGAGTGCTAGCACAGTGTACGGTAAGTCCTTTAAAAGAGAAGGGGGTAGGAGGGGGGGGGGGGAGAAGGGGAGGAGGGAGAAGGGGAGGAGAGAGGGGGTAGAGAAAGGGGGGGGGAAGAAGGGGGGGGGAAGAAGGGGGGGGGGGGAGAAGGGGGGAGAAGGGGGTAGAAGGAGTGTATACACATTTAAGAAGCCAGACAACTTTTAATAAGCCAGAGATACACAGTTGTGAAGTTTGGTGGGCATTTAACATTACCGGTCGGTTTTCCTTGGTTCTGAAAACTCGTGCTTACGTTTTTTCCCCAATGAGTCAATGAAAATGACCGGTCAGCAAAGGCGATTAACTAAAACAACCTACGACTACCTTGACTACCCATAATTACATGGCGACCCCACAACAACTGCACCTACGACTACAGGATTATCAATTTTCTCCATGGCAAGCATGTTGAAAAATTTGCTGCGACCATACTGAGGTCACGACTAGTTCCCAGAATGCATGAACTCCTCGCGACTATGAAGGAGACTCACCAGAGACCATCAGCGAACATGTGGCGAACATGTGGCGATCATGAGGCGAACGCATAGTCTCTGACACTCATCTAAAAAATCGCCTGTGGGACAGGCCCTTAAAAGTATATCTTTGCAGCCATTTGCACTGTAGCCAGTTCACATAAGTTTAATGAGCCATACAACAGCATAAAAGTCGCGTACAACTTGTGTTATTTTCCAAATGAAACATCTGACTTTTTGGAATTAAAATATTCACCTGATAAACCTGTTCTATTTACAGACATGATCTCCATTTCCTAGAACTTGTATTGAATCCAAATCAGGATCAGTGGATGCATCTAATAAACGTGTTGGCAAGACTGCATGAGATCTGTCTGCTTGTTTCAACAGTGCACTCTGGTAAACTGCATGCTCCAGAGTCAGCTCACTCTTCATATAGCAGGTGGGGATGTAGTAAACAAGTTGGTGGGAGTAGAGTGGGTGAGGATTGGGTAGGGAGAAGAGAAGAAATGTAAGAAATCAATTTGTTGGATGATGGGTGGCAGTTAGCAGTTCATCATGAGTTTAATATTGTATTCAGCCTGATACCATTTTTAGGCAAGCATTTTCAATTAAAACATATCTTTTTAGTATATGTCCCCAGCTCCACATATTTTTGTCTCAGAATAAATGTTAAGCACTCTGTTAGTGCACTTAAGGTGCTTTGCATCTGATTCATATGAATACCAAGGATGTCTTTACAAAACCCCTACATATATATGGGTATGTTAATGCAAAATATTAAAGGCATCTTTAGAGAGTTGAGGTTAGTGAAGTCTGGGTAAAATGACTGACCACAAGAGAAGATAGACTCAAAATGCCGGAGTAACTCAGATGGACAGGCAGCATCTCTGGAGAGAATGAATGGTGATCGTCTCCCATTCCTATTCATAGATGCTGCCTGTCCCGCTGAGTTACTTCACCATTTTGTGTCTATCTTCGGTGTAAACCAGCATCTGCAGTTTCTTCCTACATATGACCACAAGAGAATTTGAATGGCCAAGTGTGGATTATAGAAGTGAAAGCAAAGAGAGATGCAGATGATATTACGAAGAGCCGAGTCCAGAGTGAAATAAAGAGTTTCTCAACTTTGGAGAATTTCAGTGATGCTTACCTTCGCTTATAGATACAGGCCTTTCAGCTCACAAAGTCCATACCAACCATCAATTACCTGAACACCCAAAGTTTAGAGGGGGTCTGTTGTTCACCGCATAAAAGGACAGTGGAGTCAGAAACCTTCATCATATTTTAAACTTTCCTTCAGGGTCACTTGAGGAGTCACAATCTAAAAGGCTATGGACTGGATATTGGGAAGTGGAAACAACCTAAAAGGCTCTAATTTTTATGGTGGCTTAGACAATGGGCCAAAATGGTCAATGTTGTGAATGTCAACGATTCAATATCATAGGAATGAATTAAATAGGCATATTTATCCACCATGGCATACAGTGCATTTCTAGTTAGAAATGTGAAAATCAATATCCCGCAAAAATGATTTACTGGTCGTCCAAGTATTGTCCAAAATCTTCTGCACACTTTTTAATCAATCAGTTTTAAAATGATGATTTAGAAATTGAGCTTATGCTTGACTGCTAAATTAAAGTGTACATACGGAGATGTTCTTTCCTTAAATATAATTTTATCCCACGGCAATCTTGAAAAATAGAAATTGTTCAATTTTAACATTTTTAATATATTATTTAAAAATGTACCAGTCCTTTGAATATTGCATGAATAATTTATTTTTCTATATTGTCTTTCCTCTCATAAGTAGCACAGTCTTTTCTCATACTCCATCTTCTGGAAAAATAAGTGTCAGTTTAAGAAGTCAAATGCAATTGGAATTATGCCTGCTCAGACCTTCAATGGCTGTCATCCACTGTGCAAAATGATGGACCAAAACTGTTCTTATAAATCATGTTATGAATTGTATTAAGGGAGTATTTAGATACCTGACAACATCAAGCACATCTTATGTCTTTCAGGTTAAAACTCTTTGCAAATTTAGAGGGGTCAAACACCAAAAGTGTCTCTTGCTGAAGATATATGCCAAGGTTATATGCCAAGTTATATGCCAAGGTTATTTTACTGCTGCATTGCTCATAATATGTCCTATTTTTGTGAAATGTGTAATGAACATTTCTCGCAAAAGCATAGTAATTCAATCTAAACATTGACCATTTCAGAATGAGGTGGAAATCAAATTTTTGTGCGGCTCAAAAATGACAGTTTGCTTCGAATTTTCTTATTTTGTTTGAAATACATGAAAGACCAAGTGTTATCCACACATTTTTTGCACTTTAGCTGATACCCAGACAATATCGACCACTTAGACTAATCTCAATATAGTTTACATGTTAGTTAATCTTGAGAAATCAGAGGAAATCTATGCTCCCCATTGGAACATTAAGCCAGTGTAATTTAGCTGTCCTGACAGTAGCACTATATCAGAGTTGAAGCAGAACTTCAGCTGTGGTTAAGAATCCCGAGCTTCTGCCCAATTAAGCAGAAGACCAGGACCTTTAATTAATTGATTCGTCATCTAATTTTTATTGATTGATTGAAAGATACAGCATTGAAGCAGGCCCTTTGGCCCACCAAGTCCATGGCAACTATCGATCGATCACCTATTGATGAAGATGGTTGTCAAACAATGCAGCAGGATCCTGACCGGTTGGGCAGGTGGGCTGAGGAATGGTCGTTGATATTGAATACAGAGAAATGTGAGGCTTGCACAATGACCTTCAACAGTCAGAACATTGAGTATAGAAGTTGGGAGGTCATGTTGCAGTTGTATAAGATGTTGGTGAGGCCGCATTGAGAGTATTGTGTTCGGTTTTAGGCACCATGTGATAGGAAAGGTTTTGTCAAGCTGGAAAGGGTACAGAGAAGATTTATGAGGATGTTGCCAGGACTCAGTAGGCCTGAGCTATGGGCAGAGGTTGAGCAAGTTAGGACTCTATTCCTTGGAGTGTAGGAGGATGAGAGGTGATCTTATAGAGGTATATAAAATCATGAGAGGAATAGATCGGGTAGACGCACAGAGTATCTTGCCCAGGGTAGGGGAATCAAGAACCAGAGGACATAGGTTTAAGACGAGGGGAAAAAGATTTAATAAAACTCTGAGGGGCAACTTTTTCACGCAAAGGGTGGTAGGTGGATCAAGCTGCCAGATGGGTTGTTCAGGCAGGTACTATCGCAATGTTTAAGAAACATTTCGACAGGTACATGGATAGTACAGGTTTAGAGGGAAATGGGCCAAATGCGAGGTGGGACTAGTGTATATAGGACATATTGGCTAGTGTGGGCAAGTTGACTTGTTCACATTAGTTCTATGTTATCCCACTTTGGCATCCACTCCTTACACATCTGGGCCAATTTATCGAGGCCAAATACAAATCCGCACATCCGGTCACAGGGAGAACATGCAATCACCACACAGACAGCTCCCATATTCAGGGTTGAACTTGGGTATCTGATTACTATTTGATATTCACAACATGGCATTATTTTTAACTTAAACCAAATTGCTTGGATTTAGCTGATTCATTTGCCATTAATAATATTCTTAGAATGGACTTGCATCATTCAACCCAGTAATTGTTCATCCAGAAAAAAAATCCCCCCTTTTAACTCAAATTCACTATCAAACCACAAAGCACAAATTATTTCAGGATGCATTTCACCACAAATGCATTTCCATCACTGGGAATGGTTAATTCATATGCTAGGGTGGAGAAGTCAATGATATATGTTTTTTACATTCTGTAGCATGTTCAGATAGATGTGGTAATGCAGTGTTCCAGGTATTTGATGAGTAATTATGACTCATCTGCCCCCCACCACCTCACTTATGGTAGACACAAAATGCTGGAGTAACTCATTGGGTGAGGCTCTGGAGAAAAGGAATGGACGACGTCTCGGGTCGAAACTGAAGAGTTTCCTTTTCTCCAGAAATACTGCCTCACCCACTGAGTTACTCCAGCATTTTGTGTCTACCTTCAATCTAAACCAGCATCTGCAGTTCTCTCTTACACATTTTGTCACCCCCTCACTTATATCCACCTATCACTTGTCAGACATTGTCCAGCCCCCACCACTTTTCCAACTTTCTCCCACATTCTACAAACAATCTGAAGCAGTGACCCAAACCTAAATGTAATATTTCCTTGGTCTCCAGGGATGCTGCATGACCTGCTGATTTATTCCAGGACTTTATGTTTGCAAATGAACTAACAGTCTGGTGAATGAGTTTAAATCTCACCTTGACAACCTTGAATTCAAATCCAATTGATTAAATAATCTATAATTAAATTTGAGTAACACAGGTAGTCTCATTAAGGGTAACCATGAATGCAGCATGCTCATTAAAAAACCATCAGTTCTTTAATGTCCTTCATGGAGAAACAATCTGCTGGTTTGATTGATTTGTGATTCCAAACCCACAGCAAGCCACTCTGTAATAATAAAACATAAAAATAATAAAAACTTATCCTTAGGGTCGGCACAGTGATGCAGTGGTAGAGCTGCTGCCTCACAGTGTCAGAGACGCAGGTTCGATCCTGACTACGTGTGCTGTCTGTACGGAGTTTAAACTTCAGAGATACAGTGCAGAAACAGGCCCTTCGGCCCACCAAGCCCACGCCGACCAGCAATCACCCTGTATACTAGCACTATCCTACACACTAGGGGCTATTTACAATTTTACCAAAGCCAATAACCTACAAACCTGCACATCTTTGGAGTGTGGGAGGAAGCCGGAGCACCCGGAGAAAACCCACATGGTCACAGGGAGAACGTACAAATTTCATGCAGACAGCACCGTAGTCATGATCAAACCTGGGTCACTTGGTAAGGCAGCAACTCTACTGCTGTGCCACTGTGTCACCACAACTACTGTGACCGTGTGGGTTTTCTCCAGGTGCTCCGGTTTCCTACTGCATTCTAAAGACGTGTAGGTTTGTCGGTTAATTGGTTTCTATAAATTGCCTCTAGTTTGCAGGATGCAAAAGTGGGATCACATAGAACTAATATACGGATGATCGATGGACGACATGGACTCGGTGACTGAAGGGCCTGTTTCCACTTGTATCTCTAAACTAAACTCTAAAACTGGACAGATAACTCCAGGATATACACAAAATGCTGGATTAACTTAGCGGTACAGGCAGCATCTCTGGAGACTCCAGCGATGCTGCCTGTCCCACTGAGTTACTCCAGCATTTTGTGTCTACCTTCGATTTAAACTGGCATCTGCAGTTCTTTCCTGCACAGATAACTCCTTGTTGTTTTTTATTGCAGCAAAGTTACTCCCATTTGAGGAGAGATATCTATATGAGGAGATCTGGCCATACTCTACACATTAAGGTGACACTCTACAGCTTTAAGGTGAGAGGGGGCAAAGTTTAAAGATGCATTTGGCAAGATTTTTACAAAGAGAGTGGAAGGTCACTGGAACATACTCCCAGGAGTGGTGGTAGTGGCAGATACGATAGCGACATTTAAGAGGATTTTAAATAGGCACATGGATATGCAATGAATGGGTCACAAATAGGACATTATTGCCAGACAGGTTGCCAGACTGGGTCTGTAGCTGATGGTGAACACGTAAACATATATAACCTTGCTCTCACCAATCATCCTGTTGCAACTAGCTTTGGCAGGAACAGTAAGTGCACGGCACTATCAGAGATGAAGTTCTGTCTTCAAACTGAGAACACCATGGTGTTTTATGGCAGTAACATTCTGAGCTAATAACAAGATTGTCCCAAAACAAAACGGGCAGCTCAAAACTATAAATAGACACAAAATGCTGGAGTAACTGAGCAGATCAGGCAGAATCTCTGGAGAAAAGGAATAGGTGATGGTTTAGGTAGGCCCCCTTCTTCAGTGCCTGAATTGAGGGGTCTGAAGAATGCTGCCGACATGATTATGTGTGCTGTCTGAACAGAGTTTATACGTTCTCCATGTGACTTTAGACTTTAAACTTCAGAGATACAGCACAGAAACAGGCCCTGCAGCCCACCAACCCCACGCCGACCAGCAATCACCTTGTATACTAGCACTATCCTATATACTAGCGGAGTCAAGGGATATGGGGAGAAGGCAGGAACGGGGTACTGATTATGGATGATCAGCCCTGATCACATTAAATGGCGGTGCTGGCATGAAGGACCAAATGGCCTACTTCAGCACGTATTGTCTATTGAACCACCTATTCCTTTTCTCCAGAGATGCTGCCTGACCCGCAGACTCACTCCAGCATTTAGTATCTATCTTCAGTATAAACCAGCAACTGCAGTTCTTTCCTACACAGCTCAAACTATACATGTTTAAAGATGATGTGGACCACTGCAACAGTAGAAAAGAGTTCCACCATAATCTATGACCTCATGGTACAATTTGTCCCTCAATGTACTAATAATCTCAAGTCAGGCCATCAACACAGGTTCATTGAGGAGTGTAAAGTTTGTTTCAGAAACAACAACATTTGTACCTCAAAATCAGGTCCTGACTTCGTCAAGTCGAGACCTGATTTTGAGGTACAAATGTTGTTGTACAAGCTGATGAAACATTGTCACACTAAACAATCAAAACATCGAGTAGTAAACAGGGCTAAATAAGCTTGCATCCAACAGCAGATGAAAGCTCCTCAGTCCTTCACATCTAATAATAAATGGGGGTGAATAATCAAAGAGTTACTGGCAGAAAGGTACTCCAAAAAGATCCATTCTCAATAGCACCAAAATCCAATTTGAATGTAAAAGCTAAGAAATTTGTGTAATTTGAGTCATGTTGGTTGTAAACAATACAATAATTGATACTTTGAGGCCTTCACCCTGTTAGTGACTGAAGCATATGACTGACTGCTCTCTGGATTACAACTGTGCTTGTAGGAAGTCGACGTCAGTGAAATGCCATTGAATAAATTACATATTCTTTGATCTGAACATCTTGAGAAGAGGTTAAGATCTCACCTACTACTCATATCTGGGGCAGCATAACAATAGAGTGCAGGCATAGTGGTGCAGTGGTAGACTTGCACTTACAGAGACCCAGGTTCGATCCTAACTATGGGTGCTGTCGGTACGGAGTTTGTACATTTCATTTCGGAGTCACGTGAGTGACTTCGTGAAGAGCCCGCCGGCGCGCATGCTCGACATATCGTCGTAACGCGTTGCTGCGACGGCTGGCGGTGGAGCGCGCTCCTCGCCAGCCCTTCATAGGGGCCACGGAGGTGAGTATTCCACCTTTAGTTGGTGGTCCTTGTTGTCTGATTATGTCTTGCAGCAAGGACATGGATGGGAGTTCGAAGGGCCGGAGGACATCAGGACGAGTTCGCCGGTCAACAGTTCCGGGGCCTTTACCATCGGCAGTACCTGCAGCGCAGGCCGGGACTCAGGCGGAGATGTGGGTAAGCCCTGTGTTCACAGGTCCAGATCCGCCAGCACACCACAGCTCGGAGGAGTTCGACGAGGAGGAGTGTGGTGTGCCGCCAGAGCAGGGGGACCCTGCCATGGCAGTCAGGTTGTCAGCGGGCTCGCTGGCGACCTCGAGCAGGGCGCGTGCCGTTGCACGGCCTGTTCCACTCAGCCCTCCGAGAAGGGGGAGGGGAGGAGCCCAGAAGCCTAACCCTGTTAGGGCTAAGGCATTGCCTGTCGCGGAGGAGCGGTCAGGTTCCAGGGCGAGACCCGGGGCGGCTGTGAGGTCCAGCCGGCACACCCCGACTCTCGACGCCGGGACGGGTCGGTTGAGTCGGGTCTCGTCGCGGTCGCCGAGCCCCCCATGGATGGGTGGGTGGCACCATGCGTCGGCAACGTCCACGATGTGGGCAGCCGGCAAGACTGCGCGGGCCCCAGGCAGCCATGCTTCGGCTGGTGCCGACACCTCGCCGCATGTGCCCTTAGTGGCAGCGGCTTCAGCTCTCGCTAAACGGAGGCGATTGAACACGCCCGCGCAGGAATCGCGCAGTTTCGCCTCGGCGGCTGTTAGCGACAACTACCGGCACCGGCAGGGCCTCGACGAGGTGCGGGCCGATGACAGGAGCCCGGTTTTCTTTTCAGAGCCGGAGGACTCCGACCACCTGAGTGTTCAGGGTGAAGGGCGTATTGACCGTATGGAGCGGCTGCTGGAGCTCCTGCTTCAACGTCAACAACAGCAGGGCAGCAACAGGCACAGGGCGTCTTCACCAACATCTACTATCAGCCTGGAGCAGCACGAGGAGGAGGTTCTGGTGGATCCCGTACCACCTCCGGTGGAGGTGCCAGCGGAGCAACTTTTGGATGTGGCGACCAAATTCGCGGCCCCACATACGGCTGGTCTTCCTCTCAATTCAAAGCTGGCAGCCACAGTGGACTTTCTTAATAATCAGGTGCTGCAGGAAGAAGTCCTCATCCAGGCTATGAGCCGTCACAAGGCTCCATCAAACTGCAACTCCCTCAACGTGCCTGTGGTCAATACGCCAATATGGGGCAACATCAGTGCGGCTATCCGTCAACAAGAGCTACAATTGCAGCGGATCCTGAAACTCCTCACGGCCGGTATTACCGCCTTTGCGCGGTCGGTGGACGAGGACGAGCTGAATTTGGACCAGGAAGATGTTCTGGCCTTATTGTGCGCGACCCAGCACGAAATCAACGGGTTTCGCAAAAACAGCATCCGCCCAGCACTCAACCCGAAGTTTGCAGGATTGTGCAAACCACCGCCGCCGCCGCCGCCCCGTCAGCTCTTTGGTGAGGACCTCTCGAAGAGAGTCAAAGAGCTTGACGAACAAGCCAAAACGGTGGGGATCATGCGCTCTCAGAGTGCCCCCACACCGTCCGGCTCAAAAGCTCCATACATTCGCTCACGAGGGTCGGCCAGTGCCTCGACGAGGACTCACCCTCTAGCTCCACAACGACAACAACACCAGAACCAGCACCAAGGGTCTTTTTTAGGACAGGGTCGGCAGAGACCTTTTTGGAAATCGAAGACGCCGCGCCCTCAAGCCAACCCAGCACCTCCACGGCCACCCACACGTGTCAAGGACCGCCGGTAACCACGGAGGTGAGGGGGTCTGGTTCTCTCTTTTCTCTCTGTTTAACTTCCCATGTTGGTGGTCGTTTACGGTTGTTTTTGGATGCATGGGGTAATTTTACTGGTGATGAGTATGTGTTGCGGAATATTCAGGGGCATAAAATTGAGTTTATTAATGGCGACATTCCTCCATCCCAGCACATGCCTGGTCGTACGTTCAAATTGTCTGCTGCAGAACAGGCAGCAGGTTACAAGGAAATTTTAGGTTTGGAACAGAAGTGTGTGATTGAGAAAACAGTGCATGAGCCAATTGAATTTGTTTCGAACATATTTACTAGACCTAAGAAGGATGGAGGCTGTCGTGTCATTATTGATCTAACCCGTTTGAATACGTTTGTAACATATACTCATTTTAAAATGGATACGTTTGAAACAGCCCCTAGATTGTTCACTAAATTGGTGAAGCCAATCATGGCTTATTTGAGACAACGACATCATATAGTTATGGCCTATTTAGATGATGTCTTTATTGTGGGCCACACCCTGCAATTGGCTGAACAGGGTGTTGCAGCTGCTGTCAATATATTTCAACAATTAGGATTCATTGTCCATCCAGAGAAATCAAAGTTCTGCCCTGCCCAGGTAATTAATTACCTAGGGTTCACGGTGAACTCAATGAGCATGAGGATAACTATACCAATTAACAAAATTGAGGAAGTCACTAAGGTGTGCAGAGATTTAATTGGCACCAATATACCATCGATTCGGCATACAGCCACAGTAATTGGCAAGTTAGTGGCTTTGTTTCCGGCAGCACGATATGGACCTTTGCATTATCAGAATTTGCAAAGAGCTAAAATTACTGCGTTAAAATGGAACGCTGGTCATTACGATCGATCTATGCAGCTGCCGTCCGAAGCGATAACTGAGTTGCAATGGTGGGTGTGTCACATTAGCAACTCATTTAAGCCTGTCAGGGAGGCTAATCCGGTGGTATATTTACAGACTGATGCAAGCTCCAATGGCTGGGGAGCTACTGATAATTGCTCTAGTTGTGGGGGTAGATGGGACACCCTTGAGGCATCGATGTTGTTGACTCAAGGGATTAACTATTTGGAGTTGCTGGCAGCATTCCACGGACTTCGTGCATATTGTTCCAAGCTTGTTGGAGCACACGTCCGTCTCCAAATAGACAACACCACAGCTGTGGCATATTTAAACCATATGGGTGGTACCAGGTCAGTTTCGTGTGACAAATTGGCTAACTCAATTTGGCTCTGGTGTATTCAAAGAGACATTTGGATTTCAGCTACCTATTTGCCAGGTGAGCTTAATACTGTGGCGGACACCAGGTCACGCAAATTTAATGACAACATTGAATGGATGTTGCATCCTGAGATTTTTGCTAAAGTCACAGCCAAATTTGGTAAACCGGACATTGACCTTTTTGCGTCACGGTTGAACCATCAGGTACCAGCCTACGTTTCATGGGAACCAGATCCTGGGGCAATAGCGCTAGATGCATTCTCGCTGGACTGGGGGAATTGGGTTTTCTATGCCTTCCCTCCGTTTTGCCTCATCAGTCGGGTATTGCGAAAGATTCAGGCAGATGCTGCCAAGGGCATCCTTATTATACCCGACTGGCCCACACAGCCTTGGTATCCGGTGGTCTTTGACATGCTCAACGAACCTTGGGTCCTTTTGAAGGGTTGCCCACAATTGGTTACTCACCCTGTGTCAGGGGAGCCACATCCCTGCCATGGCTATTTAAATTTGTTGGCTTGCAGGTTCTGAACAGGCCGTTAGTCCAATACGGCCTCTCGGCTCGGACCATGGATACCATCGGGGCGTCGTGTCGAGAGTCCACAAGGCGAAGATACCGCTCGCATATTAAGAAGTGGGAAGCCTACTGCAGCCGCTCTCGCATCACGTACGATGACGTGACAATAACCGACGTCCTGGAATTCCTCGCGGGGTTGCACCATGATGAACACTTAAGTTACAGTGCCATCAACAGCGCCAGAAGTGCGCTATCATTCTACCTCAAGATTGGGGTAGGATCCAACAGGCTAGTGTCCAGACTCATGCGGGGTATATTCAATATGAATCCGCCTACACCACGCTATAATATCACCTGGGATGTCAGGGACGTATTAACCCTGCTCAGGACGTGGTCTCCCATGGAAGGGCTCCAACTGGACCAACTCACCATGAAGCTGGTGATGTTACTAGCGCTGACTTCAGCTCAGAGGGTACAGACACTACACAAACTGCGTGTCGACAGAATGACATCTACCCCTACAGAAGTAGTCTTTTTCGTTGACGAGCTACTAAAGCAGCATAGACCTGGGTGCACAGGGCTGCAGCTGAAGTTCCCGGCATACCCCGCAGATGCTAGGCTATGTTTAGCCTCACATATCCGCCACTATGTCAAGGTGACGGCACGCATCAGAGGAATGGAGAGATACCTGCTTGTCACTCATAAGAGACCTCATCATCGAGTGACAGTCCAGACGATATCCAGGTGGCTTCGAGTCGTCTTGGGTAAGTCAGGTATCGACACTAATGTGTTCAAGTCTCATTCCACCAGGGCTGCATCGACGTCAGCGGCGAGGGTCATGGAGGTGCCCATGGACCAAATTCTCGCCACAGCAGGATGGGCGAATGAAGCTGTGTTCCAGCGTTTTTATAACAAGCCTGTTGCTGCTCCTCTACAGTTCGCAGAAGCCGTGCTGAATGCAGGTCAAGAACGTGGAGATGTCCCCGCATGAGGGGTTTTTGATTTGTTATTAATAAATATGCTTTTGTTTTGCAGTATGAGCTATTGAGCCAGTTTGTTCCTCCCATCCATCCCTGGTAGTGGTGTGTCAGCATGGACGTGGTCCAGGGCGTGTAATCACAGAAGCTTTGAAGTCTTCACGAAGTCACTCACGTGACTCCGAAATGAAATAGTAAGATTGAACGAGAACTTACCAGTTCGAAGGTTGATCTTTATTTCAAGAGGAGTCGAAGTGAGGGATTTCGTGCCCTCCTCGCCCAACCCTCAATCACCTTCATCTGGTAATCTTAGTCAATTCAATCATACTATGCGAAGTCATTTCTATTGTTGGTTCTGTGATTCCACGCCGCTACTTTGAAGTATGTCGAGCATGCGCGCCGGCGGGCTCTTCACGAAATCCCTCACTTCGACTCCTCATGAAATAAAGATCAACCTTCGAACTGGTAAGTTCTCGTTCAATCTTACTATTCTCCCTGTGACCGCATGGGTTTTTTCTCTGGGTGCTCCAGTTTCCTCGCACATTCCAAAGATGTGCAGGTTTGTAGGATAATCGGCTTCTGTAAAGTGTCCCTAGTGTTAGGGGTGAAGGATAGAACTACTGTGCAGGTGATCGCTGGTTGTTGACGACTCTGTGGGCCAAAAGGCATGTTTCCATGCTGTATTTCTAAATTTAAAAAAATCTTAGAATCAAGCTGAAATGCTGAGTATATATTAGTCTTATGATCACAAAAGTCTACAATTAGCTGATTTGATTCTCTTTATGGGTTAACAAGAAACAGAGGAGAGCCACAGATGCAAAACTGCTTTAGGACCACAAAACCTCTCAGCTGCAGTCATGAAATGTTGTGACACATCTACCTGCATCTCCACCAAAATGGCTCCAGAATATTTTAAATATTGACATCTATCGGACAATCTGAAAAGATAGACAGGTATGTCCTTTCACTTGGAAATATATTTATATATTATCGGTCCTCAACAATCTCTGAGTCCAAATCCTGGGACTTTCTACACTCAAAGTATCCTGGGTGCACATTCATCAGTAGGACTGCAGAAGATTTAGAAGCCAACTCACCACCACCTTTTCCTCCATGTAAATGAGGTATAGGTAACATGATAGTCAGAACAGCAGATGCATAACTCACAACTTTAACATCCTCTGAACTCCATTGTCACCCAAGTGTTTCTATGTGTATACATCACAGATATTCCTAGCAACAGCATTAAGGACATTAATGTATGGCAATGATATTGCTCTAGTTGGTCAACAGATAAGTCTTTATACCATTAGTAAATTCTTAACCATAAGTTGATATGACAAATATTATTTTATGCATCAATAGAAAATGAATTGACCCTATAACTGTCCTTTACATTAAAATAATCTTGAATTTCAAATGAAGTGTGTAAATTTACATGCTTTTGTTTTTGGTATGTGTCTGTCATCACCTTGATTAGTACAAGTGTCAGAGGTTATGGAGAAAAGGCAGGAGAATGGGGTTAGGAGGGAGAGGTAGCCACAATTGAATGGTGGAGTAGAACAAATGGCCTAATTCTGGTCTAATCACATGATCTTGTGATCTTATGATCATTTATTTCCGTCTCCCTTCCCTGGCATGTAATATTCCAATGATGCAAAGCTAATTCCAACATTGAAGAGTGTGCCCGGTCACAGAGCAGACAGGGATCGGCTTGGGAGGATTTGTGGGATCTTGTAAATGTGACTCTGGGGTAAATTATCCATGAGTGTCGTGTTTTAATTATATTTACCTTCATGTTCTTAGGAGTGCTTCCAAAATAGTGTGAAATTTGCAGGCTAGTTCATTGAATTAATTAGATGTTTTTGTGAAAATGTTCAATTTGCATTAATTAATGGTCAAAACCACAGATGAGAATATAATGATGCATAATCTGCTGATACCAGGCTCTTGCTGTCAATGGATTAAAAAAAGGCTGGCAGAAATATTTGCCTCAGAGACACCGTAGCGATAAAGACTTCAAAGATGACTTGACTTTGCATTAATTCATTTAATTACAGGGAACCAATTTTCATCTAATTCATCTTGTGTTTTACCTAAATAATATACAACTCATGACAGCATGAGTTTCTGATATTCAGCAATCGAGTTTTCGAACACAAACATTTATTTTGTCGACAGATGAGTTTCAAAAATGAAGGAAGCAAAATGTTCATATTAAAACAGTAATGTTGTGAGGCTATTTCCCCAGGCAGCAGCATAAATTTCTGGAAAATCTAAATCTGTATTTTCTCCTGAAAATGTCAGTGTTTGTCCAGCCAAATTCTGTGACTAAATGTTCCTCTTAAAAACTGCCAGGCCAAGCAGAATAAGCCTTTACATTAATCATTAAGGAATAGCTGTCTAACCCTGTGGGATTCAACAAAATCCAAAATTCAATATCTTTTTTTTTTGTAAATGTTTTATAGATGTCTAGTAAGGTCATCCTTTGGGACATTAATGGTAAATATGAGCATATGAAACAAAGAGATAATAATAATAAATGTGATCTCTCCGAATCTATGTAAGCAAAAACCCTTGGCGAGGCCAGAATGCCGAGACTGTTTCAACTGGTGCAATTTCCAGCTCTTCAGCCACTTATAATTGGCCTTTTGCAGCAGGGTCACCTAAAAGATGGCTACTTGGGAATAACAGTGCATTTTCCCAATGGCTATCAGGGGTTTTAATACTGCTTAAAAGCAGCAATTCTTTTGTAGGGGCTTTAATAATGGCCGGGTTAAGTACTTGAGATTGCAGAATGCTTGCATGTGCTCTGAACAGACCCAACCAAGTGCAGTCTAAATCAGAAGCATGTGTCAATTTTTTCCCAAATGTGAATGATTAAAGGCTAGCTTATAGGCTTAATGTGTCCTCCATTTAATGGCATCCCCACCCTTCAGACAGTCCTGCATTTCACTAAATGGTGAGGTATGCTAAAATGTCAAGTTCTAATTCAGTTTGGGATGATTTTGTTCTAATCATAGTAATCATATAATTTACCGTAAAATGTATGTACTGAGAACAAGAGCTTCTTTTCCTTTACCTTATTAGCAACAAATGTAATAGAAAATGTAAATTGAATTTGTGTGACTGAAAACTGAATGTTATTCTTACTTAAAGTTTGGCATAGTGTGGAAGTGCGGGATAAGAATCATACAGAAGAAAAAAATGTAAAGTAAAAATCATTATAAACTTCTTTTTCTTCATTTAACAGAGCTACTAACCAATTTATGATGAGCAGGTTAACATTCCTATCAACAGTAGATATCAAAATCCAGAGCAAACTTAATGATGAGATTTTTTTTACATCACCTTTGCATGGAGGTGCACATATGTTCTACATAACGAAACATTTGATGGAATAAGCGAATACCATGTTGAAAAGATCAATTTTGTGATGTGAAGTCTTTTTATGAATATGGTGAAAAGTATCCAGTCAGGAAATTCGATCGAGAAACCAGAGAATAAGAGGTGAAATAGCAAAAACCTTCTATGGGAAAATGAGTGTACAGGAAACCTCTTGAAATCAAAGCATGGCACCTCATGCCAAAGGTATTGGCACTGATAAAGTGGGCCAAAGTCCTAAAAGGACAAAGATTTAGCACTTTGTGTATTTGAAAGACAATTAATCAGCGGATAAAAGCTGCACTTGCCAAAATAATTGACATGAACACAGATGCTAGCATATGGGAAATAACAGAAAAAAAATGACAAACAGGTGGTGAGGACCATAAAACAATGCAAGTATATTATGATAAAATAGGGGATCAAGAATAAAGAAAGGTTTCTGAAAGCAAGCAACAATAAGCAAATGGTAGACATCTTAATTAATTATTAAAGCATTAAATTATTAAAACTCGATGTGCACAAACGGAAGATCAAATGGAACAAGTTGTCCACAACTTTAGGCTGCGCATGCCACACGAAAGAAGACGAAGAAGAAGAAGAAAGCAGTCCATTGAAGCAATGGCCAGGAAAGCACACCAATGACCCTACTCTACTTCCTCATAATGATTGGGCATGTCCCCAACAACCCTCACCAACTTCTACAGAAATACCAGAGAAAGCATTTTATCAGAATGCAACAAAGCATGGTTTGGGAAGAGCTCCATCTAAGACCGCAAGAAGTTGCAAGAATTGTAGCTCAGAACATCACGCAAACCAACCTCCCTTTCATTGACTCAATCGACACTTCATTTGACCTCGGTAAAGCCACCAGCAAAAGTAAGGACCAGTCTCACATTCCTCTTCTTCCCTCTCCTATCAGCTTAGTTTAGTTAAGTTTACTGTCACATGTACCGAGGTACAGTGAGAAGTTTTTTTTTGTTGCGTGCCATCCAGTAAGTGTAATTACAATCTATATGTCTACAGTGTACTGATACAGGATAAAGGGAATCACATTTAGTGCAGGATAAAGTCCAGTAAAGTGAAGTCCAATTAAAGATAGTCCGGGGATCACCAATGAGGTAGATTGTTGGTCAGATCCGCTTTCCAGTTGGTGACAGGATGATTCAGTTACCTGATAATAGCTGGGAAAAAACTGGCTCTGAATCTGAAGGTATGCATTTTCGCACTTCTGTACCTCTTGCATGATGGGAGAGGGGAGAACAGGGAGTGTCTGGGATGAGACACGTCCTTCATTATTCTGGCAGACTTGCCGATGCATCATTAAGTGTAGATGGAGTAAATGGAAGGGAGGTTGGTTTGCATGATGCTCAGGGCTCTGTCCACAATTCTCTGCAATTTCTTGCAATTTTGGATGGAGCTCTTCCCAAACCATGTTGTATTGCATCCTTGGGCACATCTGTAGAAGTTGGTGGGAGTTCTAATTTGGGGCATGCTGAACTTCCTAAAACATCTAAAGAAGTAGAAGTGTTGGTGTGCTTTCTTGGCAATTGCTTCAATATGGTTGATCAAAAACAAATTGCTGGTGATATTTACTCCGAGGAACATGAAGCTTTCAATCTCTACTTTGGCGGCATCGTTGTATACCAGGGTATATATACTGTTTTGCTTCCTAAAGTTGATCACAATCTCTTTCGTCTTGCTGATATTTAGAGATAGGTTGCTGTCTTGGCACCAGATTATGAGGTTCTCAATCTCCATCCTGTACTCTGTCTTTTCATTATTTGAAATAAAGCCCACCATGGTGGTTTCTTCTACGAATTTGTAAATTTAGTTGGATTTATATTTGGCTGCACAGCCGTGGCTGTACAAGCACTAAAGATTGGGTCTGAGAACGTATCCTTCCAGGGCACCAGTGTTGAGGATTATCGTAGAGGATGATTTAATGCAAGAGGTACATAAGTTTAAAAATGCATTCCTCCTGATTCACGGACAGCTGTTAGCAAGCAACTGAGCTCTCCTCTCACCTTCTCCAGTGTGGTCCTGACCTTCCATCTACCTCATTGGAAACCTTTGAACTATCTTTAATCAGAATTTATTAGACTTTATCTTGCACTAAAAGTTATACCCTTTATCCTGTATTTGTAAACTGTGATGGTTTGATTGTAATCATGTATAGGTAGGTTGCACGGCAGTCGTGTCACGACCCATGACCTGTACTGTTGCCACGCAATGCCAACTGGAGTACACGCGATGAACTGCAGGTAAGTACTTACCATTGTTTCCCGCGTAGCGGGCTTGTAAAAAATTGCCAAAATGGTCAATTTGTGCGCTGTAAATAATTATGGAAATCAGGGTAAGTGTGAGAGACATTTTACCTACTTCAGAATTCCAAAAGTGAGGAGAAAAGATGGTAGAGAGAAGCGAGAGCTGAAGGGACAACAACAGCTAAAGTGGTTGGCGAACATTGACCGTGCAGATATCAAAATTGAAAATATAGGCAATTATCGCATTTGCTCACTGCATTTCATCAAAAGTAAGGCATTATTTGTGTTTTTTCGTGATTCCTTTGGTATCTAAAAAGTTTTAGAAGTGATAGATCTGGCTGTAAAATTTTAAAATCGCCCATGGTTTTCAAGTGGGTTTTTACATACAAAAAGAAAACGCTTCTGAAGCAAAATTTATCGTTAAAAAATTGCAAACCATACGTGGGTTTTGAATTACATTTTACTCCGATGCAAGCCAAGGAATGGCATAATTGTTAGCTGTTAATTGGACATAATCAACCTCAGCAAATTGACAATATCTTTGAAAGGAAGTGGGTGTTTAAGCTGTCAGGACATTTTATTATTTGCCAAAATATACATCTCAATAGTATAATGATAGAAAACTTACTTTTCCACGCACCATTCGTAAGTCTGGAGATTTTTTTAATGATAAATTTAGCTTCAGAAGCATTTTCTTTTTGCATGTAAACTTCAGAACCATGGGCGATTTTAAAATTTTACAGCCAGATTTATCACTTCTGAAACTTTTTAGATACCAAAGGAATCAAGAAAAAACACAAAAAATGCCTTACTGTTGATGAAATGCAGCGAGAAAATATGATAATTGCCAATATTTTCAATCTTGATATCTGCACGGTCAATGTTCGCCAACCACTTTAGCTGTTGTTGTCCCGTCAGCTCTCGCTTCTACCATCATTTCTCCTCACTTTTGGAATTCTGAAGTAGGATAAATGTCTCTCACGCTTACCCCAATTTCCACAATTATTTACAGCGCAAAAAATGACCATTTCGGCATTCTTTAACGGGTAAGAAAGTACGCGTTTCATGTATTAACAGTATATGCCAGAAGCTGCCATGTGCTCCACATGGATTGAGCTGCTCTGTGCGTCACGCCCTTTGGCCCAATGACCTTACGTGCAACCCCCCTATAGTGTTTTCTTTGACTTGATCAAATGCACACATGATGACAATAAACTATAAGTAAACTAAAGTAAATTAAACTAAACTAAACTGCTTGCAACAATATCTATAATGAAAAAGAGAATAACATCCCAGATATCCCACAAAAGTGAAACCAAATCGGGGGCAGATTTCACCAAATTAATATTTGAAAATAACAGTAATGATAAAAGTAATAGTACTAAAATGTGACAAACTTCCCAGCAAATGAGCTTTATTCATGTGCATTAAAATAAGAGTAATATGTGTCACAAATGTATTAATATTTTAAGTTCTGTTACTATGTTGGACATCCTTTCAGGTAGAAAAATAGTGCATATCTCTTCACTACATGAGAAGGCTTCGGAAAGGAAGAACTTATCAAGTTCTTTAGCATAGCATCTGTGTTTAGGAAATTTGTAGCGATTCTGATTAATGAAAGTTTATCAGAAGGAGCCAAGATAGATTGGTAAGAAGTCATTCCTGAAAAATCTGGCTGAGCTTTTTTGCATTGTGGACACAAAATTGCCTTTGATTATCAGATTTCCATTCATGTAAACACAGGAGCCCCCTAAGTTGTTATCGACTGTCCCTCGTGGTTTCTCATACTGTTAAGGCCCTGTCTCACGGTGCGAGTCCACCCAAGAGTGACCCCAAGTGAAAGAAAAAAAACGGACTCGTGGTTATGCACGAGATTCAAAGTTTATGGTCAAGTTTTTAACCGAGTTCCCACGGGCATGTTTTTATACGATGTGCCAAGGTGCTCTCCCGTGTTACCAAGTTCCTCTCCCGTTACACTTGAGCCAACCGTGAATGAAGGTATGTTTTAATAAAGCAACAATGTTAAAGAAAACATCTCCATCCTGTGGCTTTGAGTTAAAGATAGATATCAGCGCGGCTGCATCTATTAATATGACCTACAGAGGGAAAATGCGCATCAGATTGTTGGGAGACGGAGCTCAGGGTTCGCCTCCTGAGCTGCTTTGGTCCCCAGGCGTGAGGGAGGTTGGGGAGGGTGGGGGGGGGGGGGGGGGGGGGTCATTAATCTGTCTGGGGTGACAAGTCTCTTGGGTTAGGAGTGGTGTGCAAGGGAGTGGTGTGCAAGGGAGGCATAATTCCCTCCGATCTCTCTGAAGCCCCGGACGAGAACAAAGGAAACCTAACTTGGCAGCGCGTACAAGCCCTTTGTATATTCGGGTCTCGACCCGAAACGTCACCTATCTCCTTACTCCTTCACTCCTTAGATGCTGCTGCACCCGCTGAGTTTCTCCAGCCTTTTGTGTACCCCCGTTGTATATAACTTTGCTGCTGACGTGCACACCCACTCTCTCTCCCTCTCTCTCTCTCTGCTCTCTCTCACTGCAGCTCAGAGCCCAACCTCGTCATCCTATAGTGGTAACATTCACATCGGGTCCCCTCCACACCCACACCCCCTCTCTCCGACACACACCCCCCACAAGGCAACAGGCAGCGTGAGAGACAGAGAGTTTGTAGGGTGTTGGTTTTGTATAAGGATTTATTATTAATGGGGGGGGGGGTGGGTGGAGGAGAAATAGGGAAGAAGTTAGTTGTTCAGATCAGAAACCTGTAGGCTGGGAGCCATAATGGTGAAGAGCACACCCAGTTCTTCTGAGGAGTGCATAAGAGACATCGATCCGAAGCAATGTTCCTCTAGAACTATAACTGAAACCGTGTCCACATCACCTCCTCTTGGTCGGACCGCAACACCAAATCTACGCGTCAGGAAAATCTATTGATTCATCTCCATGGTTTTTATAGCTAATTTTCCAATAAATAACTGCAGTAATCACCCCCAGAAAGGGTAGGGTAGGGCTGAAGCCCAGTGTTTAGACGTTGGAATGTTTTTTTTTATCATTCTAATAGAATGATTTTCCACTCCTGTGGTAATTAAACCTTTTTTCACTCCTAGTTTTTTTAACATATTTTTAGGATATACATTATATATAAAAGTGTACACATGGGAAAATAAGACGAAAATGACCAAAAAGCAAAGAATATTTATCTAGGGTGAATTAAATTTTGTGATTAAGACTCGAGCGTGAATGGCACTGAAATAATTTAAAGAGTTCCCACGGTAGACTCACGAATCACTAAGTTAAACGCACGGGCCCTACGTTCTTACAACGAGTCTAAATGTTTCAGTTTTAATCTTGAACACTAAATTTGACTCGTGGAAAAAGTCAAACATGTTTGACTTTTTTCACGAGTTCACAAGTTTCACGGGTACCTGCCGTTAGCGCCAGGAGTGGATAAGTTGATCGCGCGAGGTCCGACGTTCCGGCTACGTTGGCTGTACGTGATCACCACGAGTGAAAACTCGGGGTCACTCGTGGGCCAACTCGCAACGTGAGACAGGGGTTTTAGCCTTATTGGATGGTGCAGCATTCTTATGGCCTACACCTTTTCCTGCTTCTTATAACAAACGGTTAGGGGCGGATATGGTTTGATCCTAATTCAGGTAAACAATAGCTTTAACTGATAATTCCGTTGACTGGTTTGCACGCAACAAAAGCTCTTCATTGCACGTGACAATAAAATCAATTAACATGGCCCTGATTTTAACATGGCCCTGAACTAAACAAAACTACACTAAATGAAACTAAACTGGATGTTGAACTAAACTAGATGTGTGGGGAAAATTGGAAACTTCTAGCCCAAAATGTCCTCATCAAAAGAAACACAAAGAATCATTGTTTAATATTTCCACACAATATTTGCAAGGCATGATCCTTACTATCCCCTTGATATATCAGCAATCAAAATGAGTGCAACCACATGTCAGCCATCCACAGTAGTCAAATGGGACAGGCTGAGGTGTTAATCCATACCAAATATTATTGATTAACTGCTGGACAAGCAAACCAGCACACCAGCCATGTCAACATAGTACATGTCTCTGCCTGGTCTGAGGTGTGGAAGGTAGATTATAATGTAATTTATCTGTAGCCACAACAAGCTGGTTGTCATATCTGTAAAATAAAAGCAGTATGCAGTGGAAGGTAGCGAGCTGAAACCAAAATGGATAATTCTGGAACAAGCAGATGAAACCACATCGGCAGGAAGACAATACACATTAACAAAATGATTTAGTAAGGTTCAATAACGTCAGACCATGTTTCTGCTATTTCCAGATAGCTCTGCCCAAGATCCATCAATTCTTTTTTACTTGTTCCATTATCAAACCATCTTCCTTGCACAATCATTGCTATTTGTCTTTTTTTCCCTTTCCCGCAATCCACCATTCATCTCCTTTCCTCGTTCTCTGCATTTAAAATTGATTATACTTATAACGCAGCTTCTTTCTGCTCCCACTAAAAGAAAACACAAACCAATGTAGTAAATCTTATCTGCAGAGCACATCTACAATTGTAAACTTTTATATGATTGCATACATGTATAAAATTATAATTTTATACAATATCGGTATAAAATCATTATAAAAGGTAAATAATTGATCCAATTAAATAACTGTCCCATTTTTCCAAAGGGAAAATATAATATGTTCTTTCAAAATAACTAAACCTCCATTGATGGAAAGTCACCCTCCAATTATACACAAAAGGCCATGGATTACAGAGACTGCCCTTTCTAATGTCAACAATGTCAACAATGTTCCAAATCTAAGGAACATTTTCCAATGTTCAACAGATTCAGGATCAGTTCCTGTGGATTGGAGGATAGCTAATGTTATCCCACTTTTCAAGAAAGGAGCGAGAGAGAAAACGGGGAATTACAGACCAGTTAGCCTGACTTCGATGGTGGGAAAGATGCTGGAGTCAATTATTAAAGAGGTAATAATGGAGCATTTGGATAGCAGTAAAAGGATTAGTCCAAGTCAGCATGGATTTATGAAAGGGAAATCATGCTTGACTAATCTTCTGGAATTTTTTGAGGATGTGACAAGTAAAATGGATGAAGGGGAGACAGTGGATGTAGTGTATCTAGACTTTCAGAAAGCCTTTGATAAGGTCCCGCATGGGAGACTGGTGACTAAAATTAGAGCACGTTGTATTTGGGGTAGGGTGTTGACATGGATAGAAAATTGGTTGGCAGACCGGAAGCAAAGAGTAGGAGTGAACGGGTCCTTTTCAGAATGGCAGGCAGTGGCGAGTGGAGTACCACAAGATTCGGTGTTGGGGCCGCAACTGTTTACCATATATATTAATGATTTGGAAGAGGGAATTAGGAACAACACTAGCAAGTTTGCGGATGACACAAAGCTGGATGGCAGTGCGAACTGTGAAGAGGATGTTAGGAAGTTGCAGGGGGACCTGGACAGGTTGAGTGAGTAGGCAGATGCATGGCAGATGCAGTATAATATAGATAAATGTGAGGTTATCCACTTTGTCGGCAAAAACAAGGGGGCAGATTATTATCTCAATGGGGTTAGGTAAGGGGGAGGTACAGCGAGACCTGGACGTCCTTGTATACCAGTCACTGAAAGTTGGTGTGCACGTACAGCAGGCAGTGAAGAAAGCTAATGGAATGTTGGCCTTCATAACAAGAGGATTTCAGTACAGGAGTAAAGAGGTTCTTCTGCAGTTGTATAGGGCTCTGGTGAGACCACAACTGGGACATTTTGTACAGGTTTGGTCTCTAATTTGAGGAAGGACATCCTTGTAATCGAGGCAGTGCAGCGTAGGTTCACGAGATTGATCCCTGGGATGGCGGGACTGTCATATGAGAAATGATTGAAAAGACTAGGCTTGTATTCACTGCAGTTTAGAAGGATGAGGGGGATCTTATAGATACATATAAAATTACTAGATTAAGTGGGACCCATTGGGTCCCATGTTCACATGGGAGGGCTGGGCCCCAAGGCAATATTCCACCTCTCCACCAATTCCAATATTGGTGGCCAGTGGGGGGGTGGGGGGGGGGGCGCTATCCGGAGCGCTAGTATGGGTACTGTGGGCTGAAGGGACTGGTTAGTATGGACATTGTGGGCCAAATGGATTCTTGGGGTGGCAGGTCAGTCACTCAAGCCTGATGTGCTGGCAGCTCACTAACGGCAGATGGGATAGCAGTTGACTCGCGGCTATCGCTTGAAATTCCATTTCAAGCAGGGTGCAAGGCCACCAAATTTACTTGCAGTTTCATACCACTTCTAGCAGGGTGCAAGGCCACCAAATTCAGGTGCTGTTTCCTACCACTTCAAGCAGGGTGCAAGGCCACCACATTCAAGTGCAGTTTCCTACCACTTCAAGCAGGGTGCAAGGCCACTGCATTCAAGTGCAGTTTCCGACCACTTCAAGCAGGCTGCAAGGCCACCGAATTCAAGTGCAATTTCATACCACTTCAAGCAGGGTGCAGGGCCACCAAACTCAAGTGCGTTTTTCTGCCATTTCAAGCAGGGTGCAAGGCCACCAAATTCAAGTGCACTTTCATGCCATTTCAAGCAGGGTGCAAGGCCACCAAATTCAAGTGCAGTTTCATACCATTTCAAGCAGGGTAAAAGGCCACCACATTCAAATGGAGCTTCATACCATTTCAAATATGGTGAAACCACCTCAAACCACTATAAAACCACACAAAATGCCACATAAACGCCACACTCGCAGTTCAGTAGACATTCAGTGTGTTCAGTTGATTCACAGCTCAGACAGAGTCGTGACCTCTCTCTCCCCGATCTTGCAGAGACTGAGCCACACCCACACTTACAGGTTTTATAATCCCTCACCCTCCAACTGGATGGGCCGTGGCCTACATGGCGTGATTGACAGGAGAGAGATTATCAACATTTTTTTAAACACTAATAACACTTTTATTTTTCATTGATGGGAAGAATCCTCTGCACCTGATGAGTGGTGAGGAACTGAGTAAGATGGCCAAATATCACAGCCGTAAGTGGTAGCGTTTTATCTAAAATCAATATTCAGTGCAAGCAGGAAGTTGTCAAGTTTCCACCAACAACAGCCATTTTTTTTGCAGTGCAGCCTTTCAAATCAGTTACCACCACCAACAACAGCGATTTTATTTTGCAGTGCAGCCTTTTAAAGCAGTTACCACCACCAGCAGCCTTTTTTTTCAGTGCAGCCTTTCAAACCATGTTACCACCACCAACAACAGCCATTTTTTTTTGTTGCAGTGCAGCCTTTCAAAGCAGTTACCACCACTAACAGCCATTTTTTTTTGCAGTGCAGCCTTTAAAACCATGTTACCACCACCAACAACAGCCATTTTTGTTGTTGCTGTGCGGCCTTTCAAAGCAGTTACCACCACCAACAACAGCCTTTTTTTTTGCAGTGCAGCCTTTCAAAGCAGTTACCACCACCAACAACAGCCATTATTTTGCAGTGCCGCCTTTCAAAGCATTTACCGCCACCAACAATAGCCATTTTTTTTTCCAGTGCAGCCTTTCAAAGCAGTTAACATCACCAACAGCAGCATTTCTTTTTGCAGTGCAGCCTTTCAAAGCAGTTACCACCACCAACAGCCATTTTTTGGCAGTGCAGCCTTTCAAACCATGTTACCACCACCAACAACAGCCATTTTTTTTATTGCAGTGCAGCCTTTCAAAGCAGTTACCACCACCAACAACAGCCTTTTTTTTTTGCAGTGCAACATTTCAAAGCAACCATATTTTCATTTTCAAACCACATTAAGGGCACTCACAGTTGAGTGCCCTTAATGTGTTCAGTGTTATTCAGAGCTCAGAGACACATGACCCTCTCGCTTCCTCCATCTTGCAGAGACTGAGTGAGGCACACCACTTTCGGGTTTTATAGTCGCTCCCCCCTCCCACCAGCAGGGGCAGCAGAGAGAATGGCCAATTTTTTAAAAACATTAATATCTCAGATTTTTCATCGATTGGAAAAATCCTCTGCTCCAGTCCGGCGGAGGGGGGCTCTGAGCAAGGTGGCCAAAAATGACGGCCGTAATGACGGCCATTCTCTCAGAAATCACAGTGCAGTTAGTCAAAAGTGGTCAAGATCTTACTTTTAGTAATATAGATAAAAGGACTGGACAAGCTAGATGCAGGAAAAATGTTCCCAATGTTGGGTGAGTCCAGAACCAGGGGCCACAGTCTTAGAATAAAGGGGAGGTCATTTAAGACTAAGCTGAGAAAAAACATTTTTACCCAGAGAGTTGTGAATTTATGGAATTCCTTGCCACAGAGGGCAGTGGAGGCCAAATCACTGGATGGATTTAAGAGAGAGTTGGATAGAGCTCTAGGAGCTAGTGGAGTCAAGGAATATGGGCAGAAGGCAGGCACGGGTTATTGATAGCGGACGATCAGCCATGATCACAATGAATGGCGGTGTTGGCTCGAAGGGCCGAATGGCCTCTCCTGCACTTATTTTCTATGTTTCTATGTTTCTATATGTTTCCTCCTTTACTTCTTGCTTTAAACCTATGCTCTCTGATTATAGATACTTTTGATACAGGGAATTGTTTCTTACTGTTTACACAATCTATGTTCTTCATTATTTTTGTACCATTTTAATGGAACTCCTTACTCTTCTCTGCTTTGAGGATAACTATCCTATAATTGAAACACTCCATTCTGGTAAATCGTCTCTGCACCTTCTCGAGAGCAGTTGTATCCTTCCTGTACTGAGGTGACCAGAAGTGTCCACAATATTCCAATTGTAGCCTCATCAACGTTTTATAAAGCCATAACTGTTAGCTATGTCAGGGAGTTTTGAAAAACCACACCTGTTGAGAGTGAATAGGGTGAGCAAAGAGTTGGTGACTTGTAATTATGGATGGCGATTTTCCCGAGGCACACATTTGGTTTTGATGCTGAATAGTCACAAACATGAATGGAGCTGGTATGAAGAAGAGATTTTTTTTAAAGGCAATAAGAAGGAACCAAATCTTTAAATCGACCTTTGTGATATCTGGACATCAGAGAATGTGTTTTCACTGCCTGCAGCCATTACTGTAAATAAATATAGTTCAGAAAATCAATCAATGTTTACAATCACAAACTTGGAGTTTCAGTCTCGGTGTTAAATGAACTGCAATGTCATCTGCATGTATAGGATTTAATGAAGCGCCCTTCCAAGCATGCATGTACATGAAACCCTTCCTTTCTCTATTCCAAATCCATGAGGAGAATTAACAAATCATTGTCAAGTGAAACGCTCTGTGATTGATAATAACTGTTATGTACGTGCATATACACACATTACCTCGATGAATTGTGGGTAGTGCAATTAATAAAAGAATCATGAAAGACTCAGTTACTATAACATGCATATCTTGTAGATTCAGCTCACTAACTACTCTGCACATGTATACATCCATATATTTGCATCCACTAAAAAAAACATTCTATGGAGCTGAAGGATGCTCGAGCAATAAATAGTTAAAGCCCTGTTTCACGGTGCGAATCCACCCACGAGTGACCCCAAGTGAAAGAAAAAAAACAGACTCGTGGTTGTGTACGAGATTCCAAGTTTATGTTCAAGAGTTCAGCCGAGTTCCCACGGGTATGTCATTTCTGCGATGTTCCAAGTTCCTCTCCCGAGTTACCAAGTTCCTCTCCCGTTAGTCTTGAGCCAACCGTGCATGAAGGTCTGTTTTAATAAGCAACAGTGTTAAAGAAGACATCTCCATCCTGCGGCTTTGAGTTAAAGATAGAATTCAGCGCAGCCGCATCTATTAATATGACTTACAAAGGGAAAATGCGCACGGTCCAGTGCCAGAGCAGTTATACTTATGAATTGTTTGAAACACACATCACGTAGTTAGGAGACCAGCGGGCGGAGGTTTGTTATATTTTAATTGTATTAACTGCCAGATCTACACACTGCGGGGAGACGGGAGATTAAACCTTTGAATGTGGACGGATGTCTCCGCGCCTGCTCATTCTAAGCGGAATATGTTTTTAGTTGCCTTTCAAGCCAGGCTTTAATTTTATTCCTTGTTTTTGTTTATTGGCACACACTTTTCGTGTGTGAGGGTGTGAGAAATCCATGCCGGGTGCCGGCCGGCCGCAGCCGCTGTTCTTTCACATCAGATTGTTGGTTTGCCTCCTGAGCTGCTTTGGTGCTCAGGCGTGAGTTGAGGTGGGGGGGGGGGGGGGTGCGCGGGCATCATTAATCTGTCTGTGGTGACAAGGCTCTTGGGTTAGGCTGGGATCATTCTCTGCAGGATGATCTTAGGTGTAGGAGTGTAGGAGAGGTGTACTGACTGTGTGGACAGACACTTTGGTAGTGATTGCCCACCAGTCTCAAAAGCCGCTGTGTCTCCCTGTCCCTGGGATAGCAGGGGGCGATTAAACAGCACAATACCCCCCTCCCCCTCCACGTCAACACAAAGAGCAATGATCCCAAGGCTTTAGCGTCAGAAACAGCGGGCAGGCAACAATCACCCGCCATAACGCTTCTGGTTTGCAGTGTGCAATAGTCACCAAAATACACTGCATCTTTAGAAAGGAAAAATACAAAATATGTCAGTCCCACTGGATAGGCCTTAGTCATAGTGCTGTATAACACAGAAACAGGTCCTTCGGCCCAGCTTGGCCGTGCTGTCCAATTTGGAGTCTTGGGGTAGTTCTATTTGCCTGCATATGGCCCATAGCCCTCTAAACCCTACCCATCCATTTATCTCTCGTTAATAACCTGAAGAAAATTCCTGATTCCATTTCCTGGGTCCAACACAGAGAGAAGTCTCCCCTTTCCAGGGTTAATTGCTTCACTGTTTATAATGCTCACTGCATTATGAAGTCCTCGACAGTGAACCCCATGGGCAATCACTACCAAAGTGTCTGCTCACACAGTCAGTACACTTGTGTCCCATACTAAGTCACCCCAACCCCCCCTCCCTCCTCCCCCCCCCTCCTCCCCCCCCCACCCCCGCCCACCTTTCTCTCCCATCTCCAGTCTTGTCCCGACCCCCTGGGAAACCGAAGGGAGTGACAATCAACTGCCATGGATACAAATAATGTCATACACAAGAAAGGGCAGATGCTGGTTGACAAAAAGTGAACATACGGTGCTGGAGTTACACAAAGACGCAGCAGAAATTTGGAAACGTCATCCCGTCACCCATTCCTTCTCTCCAGAGATGCTGCCTGCCCACTGAGTTAAAGAGTGCCCACGGTAGACTCATGAGTCACTAAGGTAAACTCACGGGCCACTATGTTCTTACAACAAGTTTAAATGTTTCCATTTTTAACTTCAACAGTAAATTTGACTCGTGAAAAACTTTACGCGTTTGAATTTTTTACGAGTTAACAAGTTTCACAGGTACCTGCCGTTAGCGCCACGAGTCGCTAAGTTCTGTCCGCGACTTTCCCGCTACGTTAATTGTACGTGATTACCACGAGTGAAAACTCGGGGTCACTCGTGGGTCGACTCGCACCGTGAGACAGGTGTTTTATGCTTTGTTAGCTTTCCAACGCTGCAACTGCAAGAGAGTCAAGCACTGGGATATTCAGCGTGTGGGAAGGAACTGCAGATGCAGGTTTAAACTAAAGATGGACAAACTCAGATTTTACATCATTATACTCCATTTGCTGACTTTGTACATGCAACCATTTGTATCTCTGTGGCCATCTAATGTTGTCTTCACAACTTATTTTTATACCCAAAATTTGCAAAGAAAATTAGCAACCAGATCTTTGGTACCCTCATTCAAAGTTTTTATATAAAAATTTTAAAAGATGAATTCCCACCTCTAGTTCGAGCATCTTTCGAAAAAGAATAAGATCCAGTTATGCTAAATCTGTATCTGAGTCTATTTTTTATCTACGCCAATATCTTACACTGTGACCTTACATCTACCATTGTGAGTTATCATTTTCCAAACTAACCTTTCATGTAGCAATTCATTAAATGGTTCTAGAAGTATGGTACATTTACTGGTTAACCCTATTCCATAACACGTTATTTCTTCAAAGGAATCCAATAATTTGTGAACATAATTTCCCTTACTCAAAACCATGATGAATTTCTCTGCATACTTTGAATTTTTCTAAGAGTTCTGAAAAAACATCATAAATGTTAGCTTCTTTCAAATGACAGAAGTTAACCTAATGGGCTTATTATTTCCTGATTTCAGTCTCCTTTTAAATGATGTTACATTTGCTACATTCCAGTCAAATGGAGCCTTCTCCAAATCTAGGTCGTTTTACAGAATTAAAAGCAACACATCAATTCTCTTACGAACTATTACTTTAAGCAGTTGAAGTTACTTTAAGCACATAAAATACAAGTAGCCACCACAAAGCTTTGAGGGCAAGTCCACAGTCTATCATCCTGCACCATTTATACGCTGAGCTACTGGGTCCAGAGGCGGAAAACCCAGGGGGGCCAGAGGGGACACGTCCCCCCTATGTTTTGCGAGGTGGGGGACATCCGCCCAAGTTTTTGTAATCCGGATTTTTAAATTTCCACTTTCCGCGAGACAGTGGAAGTGGGACTGCTGATCGAGGGTGCCGATTGGACGAGATAGACGTTGGTCAGCAGGCAATGGGGGCGGGCCATGATGATTCAGCACGATGATTGAAGGAGGGAGGAGTGGGAGAGTGTTGGGACTGAGGATAGAGTGCGGTGATTGGAGGAGGGAGACGTTGCACAGACCTGCGCCTCATCTGCAGCCAGGATCGATCCCGGCCGGCTCTCCGGCACTGTCCCATCCCCACTTGAGTGCCCCCCACCCCCAACGGGTGGCCAGAGACGTCGGCAGTCAGACGGACGCGGCACCCCCGGGCCCACAGCCAGCGCTAAACCCAGCTCACTATGCCTGTCCCGCTAAGTGAACCTGCCTGGGCTTGCGGGAAATATGGGCAGCGCGGAGATGCAGTGCTGGTGTCCTGTCTGTCCAGACAGGGCTGTAGTTAGCCCGGTGAGGCAGGCAGAGTTGAGCTGCACTTAGCGCTGGATTGAGCCTCCGAAGCCTCGCGCATGTGTGGGTGAGTGTGAGCCGCCATACAAATTGTGTCCCCCGTCCCCTCCATGTTTTGATAGCGAGTTCCACTCTTGGCAGCCGCTCAAGTACTTCATGAGTGTATTGTTAAAGGGGACAACATAAGCAGTCTTGACTCACTGTAAAATAATGCATTGATTTGATGGCACAGTGAATGTAGAGAAAAATGTGTACCAATTGTATATTTCCTGCATGTATTATTAAAAGTATATTTTGGAAATAAAAAATGTATATCAATATTCCTAAAGCTGGTGCTAGAACACGGAAACAAATAGTAAAAACAGAACATTGAAGGCTCGTTATCAGAATTAATGCAGCATCTGCAGCAAGACAGATTAATTGAAGCATAGATAAAAGTAAATAGGTTCAATCTAATAACCACGATGCAGAGTGTGTATGAAGGAACTGCAATAGACAATAGACAATAGACAATAGGTGCAGGCGAAGGCCATTCAGCCCTTCGAGCCAGCACCGCCATTCAATGTGATCATGGCTGATCATCCCCAATCAGTACCCCGTTCCTGCCTTCTCCCCATATCCCCAGACTCCGCTATTTTTAAGAGCCCTATTGAGCTCTCTCTTGAAAGCATCCAGAGAACCCGCCTCCACCGCCCTCTGAGGCAGAGAATTCCACAGAAGCAGGTTTAAACCAAAGATTTTAAACCAAAGACACAAAATTGCTGGAGAATCACTGGAGAGAATGAAATGGGTTGCGGGACAGGCAGCATCTCTGGAGAGAAGGATTGCTGCCTGTCCTGTTGTGTTACTCCAGCATTTTGTGTCTAACGAGATGCAGATGTGTTCGTTAAGGTCCAAGGCCAAAAGATACTTACATATCGGAACAGATAAGGACAATGGCAAAGGAAGTTTTGGTAGACAATAAAGAACAGGATAAAATAGAAAGAAAGAATGTTCAATCAGAAATCAAGAAATAGAATGAATGAGCTATGAAACAGTAAGAGAGAGAAAGCATTAAAGGCCTGCTATCTATTTGCTGCTAGCGAGATGCAGTTGAGGAGGACCATCAAAATGACTTTCCCTGTGGCAGAGTGAGAGTCATACACAGGTAGTCCAGTCTAATTTGTCTCTTTAAATGTCTCAGGAAATATAAGGCAGAGTAAAGTTCAATAAAATAATCATTGGGAATTTAGTCTGAATAAAGATTGGTCAAAACCAAATTATCAGCAACAGTATGGAGGACAGACTAAACAAGATAGTTCATGACATTGTGTAGGAAGGAACTGCAGATGCTGGTTTATATCAAAGATAGACACAAAATGACGGTGTAACTCAGCAGGACAGGCAACATCTCTGGACTGAAGAAGGGTCACCCATTCCTTCTATCCAGAGATGCTACCTGTCCCGCTGAGTGGTTCATGAAATTTGTGGGTTAATTAATAATTTTCTAATTAACAGACATTCAAGGATGATTAAAATTAACATAGTAGAATATAAAAGTTTAACCTAACACCAGAGTCTAAGAACTAAACTATGAAGATTTGAGCTGTGGTTTGCCTAGAAGGTTGGCAAACTACATTGCAATGGATGATAGTGAATAATCAAATGCTAACAGTTGAATAATTAATACTTAGTTCACAACAAGAATATATCCCTGGAATCCAACAGATCCTACTGTGCTAACAATAGAAGTGAATATGCTGTTGGAGCAAAGGGAAAGTTTATACTATTACTTAAAAGAGCAGTAAGCTTGAAGATTGGTAAAATGTCAGCAGTCAGCGCAAAAAGGAGAAAGTAGAATATAGGAGTAATGAAGTAAGACACGTAAAAGCAGATTGTAAAAGCTTCTTCAGCTGTGTATTATCTAAAATTAACGAGGGTCCTTAAATGTCTATGACAGGAGTGTTGCATTGGTCAATTAGAAAGTGGCAGAGAACTGAAACTGATCTTGTCTGCCTGACATTGCAGAAACTAACGGTGAAGAAATAATTGCTCACCTGTCTCCAAAGGCTCTGAAAGTACTGGCAATGGAGAGGGTGGATGAACTAGTTGTCCTTTCAAAATTCTAGGCCATTCTAGTGATTCCCACTGATTGAAAGATGGTAACGTAACTTATTTCTCTTCACAGATACTGCTTGGTCTGCAGAGTTACAACATAGAACTGTACAGCACTGGACGGGCTCTTCGGCCTACAGTGTTTGTACAGAACACGATGCCATGTTAAACTGATTTTATCTGCCTGTACATAATCGATATCCCTGTATTCACTGCACTACCATGTGCCTATTTAAAAGCCTCTTAAACACCACTATCATATCTGCCTCCACCACCACCTCTGCCAATGAGTTCCAGGCCCTCATTACTCTCAGTGTGAAAAACTTGCCTTGCATATCTCCATTATACCTTTCCCCTCTCACCTTACAGCTATGCCCTCTACTGTTGGACATTTCCAGCCCTATCTATGATTTTCATAATTTTATATATTTCTATCATGTTTCCCCCTCAACCTCTGCCATTCCAGAGAAACCAATCCAAGTCCATCCAAGCTCTCCCTGTAGCTGAAAACCTCTAACCCAAACAGCATTCTGCACCTTCTCCAAATCCTCCACATCTTTCCTGTAATGGGGCTACTAGAACAGCATGCAATACTCCAAATGCAGTCTAACCAAAGTCCCATAGAGCTGCATCATGTCTTCCTGGCTCTTATTCAATGCCTGCAGCAATGAATGAAAACATGCCATACACCTTCTTTACCACTGTATCTACTTGTGTTGCCTTCAGTGAGCAAAATATACGTTTAATTTAGTTTAGTTCACAGCGCAGAAACAGGCCCTTTGACCCACCGAATCCACGCTGACCAGCGATTTCAAAACACTAGCACTATCCTACACACGAGGGACAATTTTTTACAATTTTTACTGGCCAATTAAATAACAAACCTGCACGACTTCGGAAAGTGGGAGGAAACCGGAGCTACCCAAGAAACATAGAAACATAGAAAATAGGTGCAGGAGTACGCCATTCGGCCCTTGGAGCCTGCACTGCCATTCAATATGATCATGGCTGATCATCCAACTCAGTATCCCGTACCTGCCTTCTCTCCATACCCCCTGATCCTCTTAGTCACAAGGGCCACATCTAACTCCCTCTTAAATATAGCCAATGAACTGGCCTCAACTACATTCTGTGGCAGAGAATTACAGAGATTCACCATTCTCTGTGTGAAAAATGTTTTTCTCATCTCGGTCCTACAAGACTTCTCCCTTATCCTTAAACTGTGACCCCTTGTTCTGGACTTCCCCAACATTGGGAACAATCTTCCTGCATCTAGCCAGTCCAACCCCCTAAGAATTGTGTAAGTTTCTATACGATCCCCCCTCAATCTTCTAAATTCCAGCGAGTACATGCCGAGTCTATCCAGTCTTTCTTCATATGAAAGTCCTGACATCCCAGGAATCAGTCTGGTGAACCTTCTCTGTACTCCCTCTATGGCAAGAATGTCTTTCCTCAGATTAGGAGACCAAAACTGTACCCAATACTTCAGGTGTGGTCTCACCAAGACCCTGTGCAACTGCAGTAGAACCTCCCTGCTCCTATACTCAAATCCTTTTGCTATGAATGCTAACATACCATTCGCTTTCTTCACTGCCTGCTGCACCTGCATGCCTATTTTCAATGACTGGTGTACCATGATACCCAGGTCTCGTTGCATCTCCCCTTTTCCTAATCGGCCACCATTCAAATAATAGTCTACTTTCCTGTTTTTGCCACCAAAGTGGATAGCCTTACATTTATCCACATTATACTGCATCTGCCATGCATTTGCCCACTCACCCAACCTATCCAAGTCACCTTACAGCCTCCTAGCATCCTCCTCACAGCTAACACTGCCCCCCAGCTTCGTGTCATCCGCAAACTTGGAGATGTTGCATTCAATTCCCTCCAAATCATTAATATATATTGTAAATAGCTGGGGTCCCAGCACCGAGCCTTGTGGTACCCCACTAGTCACTGCCTGCCATTCTGAAAAGGACCCGTTTACTCCTACTTTTTGCTGCCTGTCTGCCAGCCAGTTCTCTATCCACATCAATACTGAACCCCCAACAACGTGTGCTTTAAGTTTGCATACTAATCTCTTATGTGGGACCTTGTCGACAGCCTTCTGAAAGTCCAGATATAACACATCTACTAGTTCTCCCTTATCCACTCTACTAGTTACATCCTCAAAAAATTCTATAAGATTCGTCAGGCATGATTTACCTTTCATAAATCCATGCTGATTTTGTCCAATGATTTCACCACTTTCCAAATGTGCTGCTATTCCATCTTTAATAACTGACTCTAGCAGTTTCCCCACTACCGATGTTAGACTAACTGGTCTGTGATTCCCCGTGTTCTCTCTCCCTCCCTTTTCAAAAAGTGTGGTTACATCTGCTACCCTCCAATCCTCAGGAACTACTCCAGAATCTAAAGAGTTTTGAAAAATTATCACTAATGCTTCCACTATTTCTGGGGCTACTTTCTTATATACTCTGGGATGCAGCCTATCTGGCCCTGGGGTTTATCGGCCTTTAACAATTCAATTTACCTAACACCACTTCCCGGGTAACCTGGATTTCACTCAGTTCCATCTCATTTGACCACCAGTCCCCTGCTATTTCCTGCAGATTATTTATGTCTTCCTTAGTGAAGACAGAACCAAAGTAGTTATTCAATTGGTCTGCCATGTCCTTGTTCCCCATGATCTATTCACCAGTTTCTGACTGTAAGGGACCAACATTTGTTTTAACTAATCTTTTTCTCTTCACATATCTATAAAACATTTTGCAGTCAGTTTTTATGTTACCTGCCAGTTTTCTTTCATAATCTATTTTTCCTTTCCTAATGAATCCCTTCGTCCTCCTCTGCTGTACTCTGAATTTTTCCCAATCCTCTGGTAGGCTGCTTTTTCTGGCTAATTTGTATGCTTCATCTTATGTTTTGATACTATCCCTGATTTCCCTTGTTATCCACGGATGTACTACCTTCCCTGATTTATTCTTTTGCCAAACTGGGATGAACAATTTTTGTAGTTCATCCATGCAGTCTTTAAATGCCTTCCATTGCCTATCCATCGTCAACCCTTTCAATCAATTACCAGTCTATCTTGGCCAATTCACGTCTCATACCCGCAAAGTTACCTTTCTTTATGTTCAGAACCCTTGTTTCTGAATAAATTATGTCACTCTCCATCCTAATGAAGAACTCAACCATATTATGGTCACTCTTGCCCAAGGGGCCATGCACAACAAGACTGTTAACTAACCCTTCCTCATTACTCAATACCCAGTCTAGAATAGCCTGCTCTCTCGTTGGTTCCTCTACATGTAAACCCACTTGGTCACGGGGAGAACGTACAAATTCTGTACAGACAGCACCCGTAGTCAGGATTTAACCTAGGTCACTGATGCTGTAAGGCAGCAACTCTACTGCTGTGCTATGCTGCTGACCAAAGTTCCTGCAACACCAAGTTATATAGCATGGCGCATCTCTGCGAGCATCAACCTGTGGTCCTACCTCATACACATCAAACTAAACAACAGTTTACACCACTATCACCAAATTTTCCTTACGGATGTGAGGTACCAGTCCTAGATAAGACATACTCTAGACTTTGTTTCAACATGTGTATACACATGTCACCCCAACTGAGTGGAAAATCATCATCACCAATTTGTAAAGGAAAAATGCTCTATTGCAACTTCATTTGCACATTCTCATAACTCTATGTTGGGAGCATAAAGTTCTACTTCAATGTGAAAGCACTCAAAGGAATAGTCCAGGTGTGACAACAGGATGTTTTGTCATGATCACAAATGTGATCACACATTTCACTGTGCCAACTGGCACATGTGACAAATAAATGTATCTTGTGTCTTGTGCCTCATTGAAAGCTGCCACTGTCACAGGGTTGATCAACTTTCATCCAGATAATACCACCAGCAGTTCATGATTTGTGGCTAGGGCACACAATGCCTGCCTAGCAAAAACTGAAATTGAATAACCCCTTGATACCTACTTGACTCCATGGAGAGATTTTCTCACTCGACGGGAAGGCGTGAGAAACAGCTGTGATTAGAAGCTCATGGTCAGATTTCATCATGTGATTAATAATGATAACCACACCACAGCTGGGGGCATCAGGTAGCAGCTGAAATAGTTTCCTCAGATCAAGATGGGCCAGAAAAGTTACACTACTAAATTTGACTCGATGTTACTGATAAGCAGTCTGCTACTCTTTACATTAGAGCCAGAGCTGTCCTTTGTATAATAATGTGAGGAAGGGTTCAATATAGTGGTCAAATTTGGCAGAAGCCTTCAGTTGTATTGAGGCACCTTGGGGTAAATGTGAGGATAAATAACATTAGTCAGCTTTCTCATACCCAACGCAGCCACTAGCTGTGGAAAACCAGACTCTGTCAATTAAGGGTTTTGACTCGAAACGTCACCTATTCATGAGTCATTAGAGGAATAGATCGGGTGGCCGCACAGAGTATCTGGCCCAGAGTGAGGGAATCGAGAACCAAGGGCACAGGTTTAAAGGCATAGTGAGAAAGATTTTATAGGAATCTGAGGGGTAACCTTTTCACACAAAAGGTAGTGAGTGTATGGAACGAACTGCCAAAGGAGGTAGTTGAGGCAGTGACTATCGCAATGTTTAAGAAACAATTAGACGTTAGACAGGTATGGATAGAACAGGATCAGAGAGATATAAGCCAAATGCAGGCAAGCGGGACTAATGGAGATGGAACATGCTGGTCGGTGTGGACATGTTAAGCCGAAGGACCTGTTTCCACGTTGTATGACTCTATGACTCTATGACTCTGTTCCTTTTCCCCACAGATGCTGCCTGACCTGCTGAATTACTGCAGCATTTTGCATATATCTTTGCCAACAATAAATGGCCTTGCCCTCCACCCAATTGCAAATATAGGCATTGTACCGAATAAGGATGTTGTACTGTATGTCAATAAAGTGATGTTCATCCATTGTCCAAAGTTTCTGCAGACCCATAAATGCCATGCCAATGCCATAGATCTCAATCCAGTCAAAATAAAGGATGAGAAGCCAATCCTTCCTCATCATCATCAGCAGTCGCACATAGGTGGCCACAATCATCTTCAGTTGCATGTTCGTATGCTACAAAGTTCACAGTTGTTCCCATTGAATGGATACTGTAGAGTCCTAAGGGAGTCACATTGAGCAAATGCTCATATTCATCACGCACCTGTATAGATACCTTCAAATCACTGAGGGGCTTTTGGCACTTATCCACAGCATTGAATATAAAATTATATTTTGAAGTTGCCCAGCATGTTTACAGAATCATGTCAGTACAGCACTCCTCCATGGGTATAACATATAAACTGGATATGTAATTATATTTACCATGAATATACAAATTTAACCCATATACACACGCTAGGATGATGTAATGTCCCTGCTGAAGAAGACCGAGCATAAGTTCTAAAAAGTTGTACATGAGACACATGAAGAGATAGAATGAAAATTAGCCTACGACTAAAGATCATTCTGATCTTGAACTAGGAAATTTGCCATGAAGTGAATGACACAAGCTGACCATACAGTCCCTACAAAGGTTTTGTGAAGTGGTTATCAGGTCTGTCAATAAGGATCTAATTTCCTTTTTTGGTGAAAGGTCAGAGAGGATTTTGATTGGAACAGGAAACCTGGAACAAATGAACGTTGATCAGGCCTAGGGAGACACCATTTGTAAGATGCTTCTTTAAATTTTGATTTATTTTAAAAATATATATTTGTATCTTATGAAACAGAATTTTCCAGTCTTTCCTCAGAGCAACATTATGAGGAATATTATGATTAATAGAATATTAGAATATGAGTGAGAAAAAGTCAGTCAGCATCTCCAATCGTCTCAATGCAGTCCCAGAAGAGTTGCTAGCTGGCCATTTGTAAAGAGGTCTAGATTTTCTACTGCATTTCCTAATAAACCGGGCTTCTTTGCTTTAATGAAACTCAGGGTTAAGTTCCTTGTTTCTACATTCTCCCTCTTTGCGACTCGTTGTTTATCACTGACTTCATTTTTAGTAACAGTACCATCACAAATGATCATTAAATGTTGTTATTCACAGCAGATGGATTGTCAATGAAGAGATGAGGAAAGTAAATACAGGAGAAAATAAGCTCAGGTCAGGAACTGGTCTTCTTGCTGGGACTAACATGGTTTGGTTTCCACCAAGAACATTATCCCTATCTACAAACAATCATTGTTTTGGAATTCCAAAGATAAACAAGAGAAAGAAAAGACATGCTGTGGTGAGATTTCTTATCCCCTGCACCATCTGTTTTCTAGGCAATAGGTTTGCTGTATTTCTGCAAAAGTTGAAAAATCCCTGGAAAATCCAGGCTTGTTGGTCTCAGTAGGATTGCTATTCCCACAAACATTAATTCTCAGCAACCAGAAGGACACTCTCTACAAGTTTTGGAGCCAAGCAATGCAGCTTGGAGCGTTGATAGGGCCATGAAGGGTGTTTGAATAGCTCAGAATAAGCCCTGCCCATGAAACAACTTAAAAACCTTTAACAGATATAAAACTCCAAAGCCTGCCTTGCCACTTTTCAAAGCTCTCAAGTCATAGAGTCATAGAGTTACAGAGTCACAGGGTCATCGAGTCATAGAGTCATTGGGTCATAGGGTCATAGAGTCATAGGGTCATAGAGTCATAGAGGGATACAGTTTGGAAACAGGCCCTTTGGCCCAACTTGCCCACACCGGCCAACATGTACCAGATACACTAATCCCACCTGCCCGCGTTTGGTCCATATCCCTCCACACCTGTCCTATCAAAGTACCCGTCTAATTGTTTCTAAACGTTAGGATATTCCCTGCCTCAACTACCCCCTCTGGCAGCTTGTTCCATACCCCCACCACATTTTGTGTGAAAAAGTTACCCCTCAGATTCCTATTAAATCTTTTTCCCTTCACCTTGTCCTCTTGTCCTCAATTCACCTACTCTGGGCAAGAGACTCTGTGCACCTACCTGATCTAATCTTCTCATGATTTTATACAAGGTTTAAAAAAAAAGCTTTGGAATGTCTCTAATGTTCAGAAGCATCTAAAGCTTATGAAAAATATATAAACAATTAGTTTTTTAAAACTACTAAATATGTATCAACTAAACAATAAAACATAAATAAGTTAAGAAAATGCAATGCTTTTGTTTTACTTTCCTTCACAGTCTTTCAATGGGTACAAATGCCACACCCAAGAAGATTTTCCAGCTGCAGCACTGAATCCATATGAAGCAATAACCTGGACTTTAATTTATTGACTTCTTTCCATTCTATAATCTCAAGTAAAATATGGTTATCATAAAAATTACACCTTCACTGGTTTCCTGCCTCTGCATTAATTTTGCACAGTGTTTTTGTCATTTTGTATGTCCTCATTAAAGCAGGATTGGTCTCCTAGGTTTTGGGTAATAGTGAGGCAAGAGATATTTCAGTGCATGAGATTTCAGAGTGTGATGAAAAGGTATTGTGCTGCTTTTAGGGATAATGTCACACCACAAAATGAACGGTCACTTCACTGAAAATGGACTGTCTCTATGCATCTGTATTGCAGTTACCCAAATGTTATTTCTAGTCTGAAGAAGGGTCCCGACCCAAAGCATGTTCTCCACAGATGCTGCTTCACCCGTTGTGTTACTCCAGCACTTTGTGCCCTTTTGTCACTTATAGTCCTGAGAACTATATGCCGCACTTGATATCCCCCCCTTTATCTATTGCACTTGAGTTTGAGTTGATTATACTGATGTTTAGTATTATCTCATCTGTTTGGGTAGCATGTGAAATAAAGTATTTTACTGTACCTCAGTACGCACATCAATGATAAACCAAAACCTAAACCTAAAGATGCAACTGCCACATATGTTGATAAGCCTTTTTTTCTTTCATTTGTGTTGGTTCCTTCAACATCTGCTATAGTGTAACAGCTGTGTATGCAACATATGCTTCAGCATGGATTTGATCTACCCTTTAATGTATCTCTGTGTATGTTCCCATTCTGATCCATCATCTAAAGGAGAGTCCTGTGATGTGTTTTCTTTGAAATACTATAAAGTATCAAAGACGCTCATACTACTACTTAAAAAAATTGGCGGGAAAATGTTGAAGAGTGTTTTTTGTGGAGGCGGGACATTAGATTGAAGCAGGCATCGATTGATTCATCTAGAGGGAGAGCAGCATATAAAAGGGGAAGTAAAGTGGAGAATTGGTAAGATTATTTTTCTACTTTCAAAACTTTTCATTTTTTTCATTTTTATTTTTATTTGTATTATTTTAATTAGAAGTAAATACATAATAAAAAACATTTTATTTGTTGTAGTCATACATTATTAATATTGTTTGTATTAACAATTGTATAATAGTTGTAATTCTATATATTTTTTTAATTTTTATCTAGACAGAAAATAATAGAGAGGGAAAGAAAAAAAACCCAAAAAGTTAAAAGAGAATGGAGTAATCAGCTAATTATGCATCATTGAAGATATGTCCGCGGGTTATAAAATATAATTCTTCATCTGTTCCTTGATTCAGGTTTCAGTCAGGTTCTCGTGCCGAACCAGTTTGCCCCTTCAAATATTCAATGAATGGGGACTAAAAAAAACTTGAAGACAGTGGGAGAGCAGCCAACCTTCTGAAAGCAAGAATGAGATTTAAAACGGTTTAAAAATCGGCAGGAAGAAGTTGAAGTTGTTTTTTGGATTCACGCATTTTGGTAGTAGGGATAAAGGTGTAGACTATTTTCTAAATGGGGAGAGAATTCAGAAATTGGAGGTGGAAAGTGACTTGGAAGTGCTAGTGCAGGATTCCCAGAAAGTTAATTTGCAAGTCGAATCAGTAGTACGGAAGGCAAATGCAATGCTAGCATTTATTTTGAGAGGGCTCGAATAAAAAAACAGGGATGGAATGCTGAGGCACTAGTCAGACTGCATTTGGAGTATTGTGATCAGTTTTGGGCCCCATATCTGAGGAAGGATGTGTTGGCTTAGGAGAGGGTCCAGAGGAGCTTTACGAGAATGATTCCGGGAATGATTGGCTTAAGGGATGATGCGCATTTGACTGCTCAGAGCCTGTACTTACTGGAATTTAGAAGGATGAGCAACAAACTTATTGAAAAATACCAAATAATGAAAGGCCTGGATATAGTGGATGTGGAGAGGTTGGTTCCATTGGTGGGAGATTCTAGGGCCAGAGGCCATAGCCTCAGAATGAAAGGGTGTACTTTTAAAAAGGAGTAGAGGAGGAATTTCTTTAGTCAGTGTGGTGAATGTGTGGAATCTGTTGCCACAGACAGCTGTGGAGGCCGTCAATGGATATTTTTAAGGTGGAGATTGACAGATTCTTGATTAGTATGTGTGTCAGAGGTTATGGGGAGAAGGTGGGAGAATGGGAGTGAGAAGGAAAGACATATTAGCCATGATTGAATGGTGGGATAGACTTAATGGGCCAAATGGCCTAACTGCTCCCACAACTTGTGAACTTGTGAGCTACTACATGTCTGTGGTTTAATCGTCCTGCCAATATCTCAGCAATTAGTCATGTGATCGACAGTGACAACCTTGCTTCGCCTATACTCAGATTATGTTTAAGCACTTGCTTAATGCTTCTTCCAGATGGTGTTTAATATGTAGATGTGTTCATTTATAAGATGAAGGATGAAGGTAGCTAATAGCAGAAGGTTTCTGTGCCAGTACTTATCCTGATGATACTAGACATATTTAGGCCTGGAGTCAATGTTGAACACTCATGTTTGAAGGTATGATTCCATGAAAATAACTACGTCAGACTGCTGCTTGACAAGTCTGTAGAACATACCTAGTTACTTTTATGGACCTTCCTAAATATTAGGGAGTAGAATTGTGTCCTGGGAGGGAAAGGAAAGATATTGAATGGCACAGTACACAGTTAGTAGAGTTGCTGCTTCACTGCTTCAATCCTGGCTCTGAATGCTGTTTGTGTGGAGTTTTCATGTTCCACCTGCGACTGTGTGGATTTTTTCCAGATGCTCTGGTTTCCTTCCACTTCCCGAAAAAGTGCAGTTTGGTAGGTTAATTAGCCACTGTAAATTGCAACATAAAACAGCCAACAGTACAGCACAGGAACTGGCCCATCGACCCACAATTTCTGTGCCGACCATGATGCCATGTTAAACTTGTCACCTCTGCCTGTATGTGATCCACATCCTTGCACACCCTGTATATCCACGTATCTATCCAAATGCCTCTTAAATGCCACTATTGTCTCTGCTTCCACCACCACCACCCCTCGCAGTGTGTCCAGGCCCCCACCACTCCTTCTGTAAGAATTCCCACCCCCCTACTTTTAGTCTGAAGAAGGGTTCTGACCCAAAACGTCACCCATCCTTTTTCTCCAGAGAAGCTGCCTGACATGTTGAGTTACTCCAGCACTTTGTCTATTAACTGGACGCTTTCCCCTTACTACCTACCTCCCAAAGTACAGCACCTCACACTTGCTTGGATTAAACCCCATCCACCCTTTCTCCACCTATATTTATAACTGATCAATATCCTTTGTCAGCCTCCGTTACTGTCTGCAATTCCACCAATGTTGACGTTGTCTGCAATGCTATTAATCAACTCATCCACATTTATGTCCAGATCATTTGCATACAGTACCAGAGAACTCAGCACTGATCCCTGTGGAACACGGCTGGTCTCAGATCTCCAGCCAGAATAACCTCCATCCACCACAACCCTCTGTTTTCTCTGAGTAAGTCAGTTCTGAACCCAAGCTACCAAGTCATCATGGTCTCATCTCTCTTAATCTTCTGCATCAGGGTACCATATGGGACTTTATCAAATGGTTAACTAAAATCCATGTAGCCAACGTCCACAGTTCTACCCTCATTAATCACCTTCTCAAAAAATGTAATCATGTTTGTAAAACATGATTTGCCACACTGATCTCATAATCCTCTATGTCCTTCTCCTCGGTGAATACAAATGCAAAGTATTTGTTTAGTTCCTCACCTCCAACCTCTGACTCCAAGCATAAATTCCTTCCCTTATTCTTTTGTGGTCCTATCTTGTCCCTAGTTTCCCTTTCTTTTTTAATGAACATATAAAATACTTCAGGATTTTTTTTTATCTGACTTGCAAATGACTTTTCATGGCCTGTAGAAACAAGGAACTGCAGATGCAGGTTAAATTTTTTATTAAAGACACAAACTGCTGGAATAATTTAGAGGGTAAGGCAGCATCTCTGGAGAATAGGTATGTGCTCTTTCAAGTCAGGCTCTTCATCGTGGCCTTTTTAGATCCCATCAAATTCCCTTCCCCAAAGTAAAACTAATTAATTTACGTTAACTCTCAAAAAAAAATGTTGTGCTTTTCGATCTCCTTTAATCCTTTTCCCCTCACCTTAAGATTTAATCATTAGTCTTTAAATCTTTAGGCTATTAACAATATTTTGGCTCAATTGTGCTGAATCTGTGTTCGTCCAATTCTAACTCCCTTATTGCAACCTTAATGGAACTTAGGCAGTCGCGCATGTATAATTTCCGGGTCACAATATGTTGCACAAGGCATGTGCCACACAACATTGTGTGCCCAGCACGGTGGAGAAGTGGTAGATTCGCTGCCTTACAGCGCCAGGGACCCAGTTTGATCCAGACTACGGGTGCTGTCTGTAAGGACTTTGTACGTACTCCCTGTGATCTGCATGGGTTTTCTCCAGGATCTCCGGTTTCCTCCCACACTCCAAAAACGTACAGATTTGTAGGTTAATTGGCTTGTAAATTGATAGTAAATTGTAAATTTTAATTATAAATTCTCCCTAATGTGTGTCAAGGATAGCATTTGTGTGCGGGATCGTTGGTCAGTGCGGATTGAAGGGCTTGTTTAAATGCTGTATCTCTAAACTAAACTAAACCTAAACATTGTCATACCTGCTTCTGCATGAAATTATAAATAAAAAATGAATAAACAGAAATACGTTATATCTTTCATGATATATCTGCAGTCTCATGGGTATAATGTTCACTCACCATTCTCCTGACATAATTGGTCATGATGTTATATAATGATTAAGACTGTTTCCAAATATTGTTGATTTCAAATTCGGAGCATCATTTATTTTCATACAGGGATGAAAGTGGTTGGATGAGAGAAAAAATTGAAGAATCCCGTTGCTCCCAATTTTATGGTCACTGACTTCAATGTTAATGAAAGTCAAAGATTGACAATTTGACAGAAAGTCTTCTATGGTGCTTGATTCTCAGAAGTAGCGGAACTCGGGATGCACAATATACTACATTATTCAATACTTACAGAAATTGATTTTGTGACAGCATCACCAAACAAAGCAGCCAAATAACATGCCTTCAAAATGACAAGATGTATAAAATGACTGGGAAACAGACACTGACAGCAAGCCAGGGAGGAAAACATAAACATTTCTTGCCTTATTGATACTGCCAAAGTCACGGTGACTGACCTTGACAGGCACTGCTATAGAAAAGTACACATGTTCCATCATGTTAGGACATCTGACAGCATCAATCTCAAGTTACTGGACCAAATTAGGATGGCATGGAAATATAAAATGGAAAGAGCAAGTCTCCTCTCAATCAGAGTGTGAAACTGCGAACCATTTTTTCCTGCTCCTAAGAGATGCACAAGATGCTGGGAGTTATGCCACGATTCATTTGTATGGCTCATGGCATCTGGTCCTCAGGCCAGCCAAAAGCAGAGCTATTTGAAAACAGCAGGGTGAATTTAAATTAATTCACATTTTCCACTTTTGGTTCTGCATGTCTCAGAATCTATGCTGGTCTTCTGCAGCTCCCATAAGCTGTTGGATATCCTTATCAGATGAACAAGGATGCACTCACACAATCCTATCATGTCCCATCATTTTCTCAGTCAGTGTTATAACCTAGAAAGTCACAGAATGACCCCCATTGATAGTGCTAAACACACTTAATGTCAGTGGAAAAACACCATACTCTGTATCAAAAAATAGATTCCATTCTGCCTTCATGAAAAGAAATGAGCCCATATGAGTTTCCAAGCACTTTACTTTGCCTTTCCCATCTCTTATGACAAAGCAAACATTTATATTGGTGCGGTAGATGGAATGGTTTTCCTTTCTAAACTCTCTAAACTTACCCTGACAAAAATAATATTTCTCTCTGCCTTATAGTACATGGAAGACCCCAGTGTGGAAAGTAACAGACAATTAGATGGGAGGGTTAGGTGTATTTTTTCCTAATATGTTTATTCCTATTAGACCCTATACAAAATCCAATAAACAATATATAATATTATGCTCTCTCTACACTGCGAATGGCTCAGTTGTAATCATGTATTGTCTTTCAGCTGACTAGTTAATGCACAATAAAAGCTTTTCACTGTACATGTGACAATAAATTAAACTAAAATAAATTCCATCACCATCCAAAGAAAACTGCAAGTGAAAATTCCTGGGAATCCACCACCTTTGCATGAATCACTTGGCATTTTGGTGAGAAGCAGTACATTTATTGTGACGGTACAGAGTGGGATGACATACCAGCACCTCTAAAATGTTAAACTTCATTATTTCATTATCCAGCCACATGACCGCTATGTTCATTAATTGTGTGTACTGGCACCTTTTTGAGTACAAAAAAACACTGGTGAGAAGTCATAGCTCTTATAAGCATTTGAGGTGCATTCATACAAAAAGATGCATGAGTGGCATGTCCAAAATTATTTATAAGTTCCTTTAGATGTTAAAAGCTATATTCACGATTTTTCAGTCATTCCCAATTTGCAAAGACACTGTTAATCTCACATGTGATCACTGGCATGGAGGGCACAGGGACGATAGCCAGTATAAATACCAAGTATAATGGAGATAACCAGTATAAATATTATTAAATATATTACATAATATATTTATATATATTAATGTATATAAAGAGGGGAGGAGAAAGACAGTAGTTGACAGGAGATAGGTGGAACCAAGTGAGGATGAGGAGTCAATGGGCATAGTCAAGTGGCGGTTGGGGTGGAGGTAAAGACAGAGGCTCTAAGGTAAAAAGTGGAGATAGCAAAGAAATGCAGGTTGTGAATCTGATAAGTAAGGAAGTTGATAAGCGGAACTGCGTAAGGATGGGATGATGGAGAGATGGAATATGTGGGTTATTTTACAATGCCATCCTTGTACCCCCTGCTTACTGGAGCATGCTGACCCAGAATCCTGTTCAGCCAGGAGCGGGCTTGCCAAATAATAGCTGCTCCCAATTTGCTCTCCCTGGCTCCTGCCTAATAATGTTGGACTTTGCCTCTTCAAATTTAGTTCTTTCTCCCAGCATCCAGACTTACCCTTCTTCATAATTACTTTAAAACTTAGGTTGCGATCATGGTTCCCAAAATGCTATTCCACTGAAACATGAATCATCTGACCAAGTTTGTTTGGTAGTATAAGGCCCCGCATAATCCTCTGTCTGATTGGACTATCCATATACTGCTTCAGGAAGACGTCTTGCATGCACCTGATAAACTTTTAGTTCAGTTTAGTTTATTATCGCATGTACCGAGGTACAGTGAAAAAATGTTGCCGCTTGCTAACCAGTCAGTGGAAAGACAAAACATGATTATAATCGAGCCACTCACAGTGTACATGATAAAGGGAATTGAATTAGAAACATAGAAACATAGAAAATAGGTGCAGGAGGAGGCCATTCGGCCCTTCGAGCCAGCACCACCATTCATCGTGATCATGGCTGATTGTCCGCTATCAATAACCCGTGCCTGCCTTCTCCCCATATCCCTTGACTCCACTAGCCCCTAGAGCTCTATCCAACTCTCTCTTAAATCCATCCAGTGATGTAGCCTCCACTGCCCTCTGTGGCAGGAAATTTCATAAATTCACAACTCTCCGGGTGAAAATGCTTTTTCTCACCTCAGTCTTAATTGAATTGAATTGAATACATTTTTGTAACATATGACATGTCAGTGTGAAACTCTTTGCTCACATACTCAAGGTGTGCAAATAGTCGCCCATGAAGGGCGCTTACAAATTTACAACTCCCCCCGTGCCAGGTCCCCCTTTGTTCTCCCGCTCCCCCTCCTCATGGTGGTCCCCCCATGCCAAGTCCTCCATTGTCCATTGTTCTTCCCCCTGCCTCACAATGCATAACGTTATATATCACATTGTATATCACATTGTATAATGTTCAATGCAAGATAAAGTCCAGTAAAGCCTGTTTAAAGATGGCCCAAGAGTCTTCAATGAGGTAGGTGGTAGCTCAGGGCTGCTCTCTACTTGTTTTTGCCCGGTCTCAGCCTCTAACTTTAAGGAACTCCCTGTAAATATTGGAGAAGTTGAAGTCACCCCCTCTGACAACCGCGTTGCTATTACATCTTTCCTTATTCTCCCTACAAATCTGCTTTGTATCCTCCCACTGACTATTGGGCGCCCTGTAGCATAATCCCAACAGATTGATTGTACCTTTCTTATTTCTGAACTCCACTCAAATTGCCTCAGCGGTTGAAGCCTCCAAAATGTCCTCTCTGAGTGGAACGGTGAAATTTTCACTCTTTTGTAGTATGGCCGCTCCTCCATCTTTCACCCCACCCCCTCTTTCAATCGAGAAACTTGAAGTCTCTGGTACAAAATTTGCTACCAGTCCTGCCCCTCTTACAACCAAGTCTCTGCAAAGGCAACAACATCAAGAAACATTAGCATAGGAACACAAAAGATGGGTACACTTTTTCAGTAATTATATTGCACAGCAATACAAAGTGAGTACACAAATCATAAATCTAATTCTGTGTCTTTCTTCTACACTGAATTCCTGGAAACATTCCAATGGCAAACCTTTGTGTCCAAGGTGCCTGCATCTAGTATTCTGAAAAGCTTATAGGCATGAAAGAAGTATTGATAAATCAATTTCTCAATGGGAGTGAATATTAAATCTGTTCATCAGTGTGGAAACAGGAACATTCCTGGAACAAAGCAAAACAGCATGTTAACTGGGCAGTCACGGTGGCACAGCGGTAGAGTTGTTGTCTTACAGCAAATGCAGTGCCGGAGACTCGGGATCCCGACTACGGGCGCTGTCTGTACGGAGTTTGTACGTTTTTCCCGTCACCTGCGTTGGTTTTCTCTGAGATCTTCGGTTTCGTCCCACACAACAAAGACTTACAAGTTAGTAGGTTAATTGGCTTGTTAAATGTAAAAAAAAGTCCATCGTGAATGTAGAATAGTGTTAATGTGCCTGGATTGGTGGTCGGCGCGGACCCGGTGGGCCGAAGGGCCTGTTTCCGCGCTGTAGCTCTAAAATAATCGAAACTAAACTGCAACCGAACAGAATTTGGGAAGAAGAGTATAATGTCAAGTGTACATAATTTCTTTCTAACAGATGATGAATTATCAACGAAAAAAGTACATACCTTCATCAGACATATTTGTATGCTTTAGTTTAGAGATACAGCATGGAAACAGTCTCTTTTGGCCACAGAGTCCATGCTGACCATCAATTTTCACACTATTTCTATGTTATTCCACTTTCTCATCCACTCTCTACATACCGAAAGGAATTTACAAAGGCCTATTAATCTATAAACCCACACATTTTTGGGAAGTAAAGGGAACTAGAGCACCCAGAGGAAACCCATGCAGTCATAGAAAAAAGGTGCAAACTCCACACGGACGGCACCGGAGGTCAGAATCTGACACTGTGAGCAGCAGCAGCTCTACTTGCTCTATGTGAAAGACTGTAACATGTTTTTAAATCATGTTTCTCTTAATATATGCAATGTACAATAAGTTGACTTTTAATTACAGCATGATTTGAATGTTACAAAACTAAGTGTTAGTGACGGAAATTCAATTAATTTTGGAAAGGGGATTAGTGGGGTGAGAGATACAGCACCTAACTTCATGTCAAGTATCACTAATTTCACCAGAATGGAAAGAATATTCCAGGATATATTGAGAAATTTCAATGTGTCCTTTACATTGGGAGTCTGTATTTGCCCTTCCATCCATCTGGTGTAATACTATCTCTGCCAGTCTCATGGAGCAGTGCTTTGTAAAGCAAGATTTAATCAGCAGGTGATAAGTGAACCACTTCTACTTTCCCTTTAACATTTGGCTGGTTGGCTTCATCATGGTTCCCAGATACTAGTCTAGCAGATGGACAAAGCAGTTAGGAATATGTTGCCAAAATCTCTACCATCTGGTCTGTCTGCAGGATGATGTGAAATATTCTGACAAGAGTACAATGAGAAGATTCAACTAAGTCTTCATAAAACGAGCATATTTTGTTCCTGCATGTTGGCTGTAAGTGGCCTGTGTTTGCGAAAAGATGACCTGAATTGTGCCTCCTCCAGTTAGACGTATATGGGTGGTGGTGTGTGTTGTGGTGCAGGAATTGTAGGAGTGCAGTGGGGGTAGTGAACATAAGATCATGATCATAAGTAATAGGAGTAGAATTAGCCCATTCAGCCCATCAAATCTATTCTGCCATTCAATCATGGCTGATCTATCTCTCCGCCTCCTAACCCCATTCTTCTGCCTTCTCCCCATAACCTCTGACACCCGTACTAATCAATAATCTATCGATCTCTGCCTTAAATATATCCACTGAGTTTGCCTCCACAGCCTTCTTTGGCAAAGAATTCCACAGATTCACCACCCTCTGGATAAAGAAGTTTCTCCTCATCTCCTTCCTAAAAGAACGTCCTTTAATTCTGAGGCTTTGACCTCTAGTCCGAGACTCTCCCACTAGTGGAAACATTTTCTCCACATCCACTCTATCCAAGCCTTTCACTATTCTCTACATTTCAATGAGGTCCCCCCTCATTTTTCTAAACACCAGCGAAAATAGGCCCAGTGCCGTCAAATGCGAGGTGGTGGAGGGTGGTGGTGGAAAATCTTTGCTGCCTCATGATTCTGCTGCAATTAATTTTCACTTCCAAGTGCAAGCCAAGCTTCTCTAGTATAACTCAAGTGCTCATCAAAATGCAATTTTGCAAGGAAATCCAACACACCACTTATGCTTGCAGTATGGTAAGATATATTTGATTGTACATGGAACATCTCCCATTTCTTTATGTGAACCACATATTGTTTTTTAGTACTATTCCTCCAGGCTGCAGTGATAACCTCCATATTCCTGTTCGACAATCCAAGGCCTTGGAATGGTCTGTTCAGAACCTGCAGACCAACAAATTGATACGATCATGTAACGGGTGACTTTCTCCTGTAACTGGATGCACCAACAAATGACTGCAGCTGGGAATCATCATGAATGGCTGAGCCATCATTCTGAGTACCAATGGGAACCATGGTTGTGTTGGCCAATCTGGGACCACCAAAATGCCTGTGGCGGAGTCACGCTCTATTTTGGTGAGACATTTCGTAATCATACAAAATAGAGGAAATGCATAAAAGAATGAGTGCCCCCAATGTAACGAAAATGCATCCACAGCTACTGCTCCTGGATCTGGCTCCCATGAAACATATTTAGGTGATTCAATCTGGATGCAAATAGATCAATATCTGGCAACCCAAAATGAGTGACAATTGTTTGAAAAATTTTAGAATTCAACATCCATTCTATATTGTCATTAAACTTTTGTGACTTATGGTCTGCCACCACATTGTCTACACCTGGTAGATAGATGGCTGAAACCCAGATGTTCCTTGAAATACACCAATGACACATGGATTAGCCATGCTATCACATGAAACTGATCTTGCTCCTCCCATATGATTAATATATGCCACTGCTGTGGTGTTATCAATCTGGAGTTGAACGTGTAAATTATTCATTGTGGAGCAATAGGCCTTTAACCCATAAAATGCCCCCAATAATTCAAAATAATTAATCCCTTGTGTGTGTAAAATCAAACCTTCTTGTTCATTCCATCTACCCCCACAGCTAGACTCGATGTCTGTAGCCCCCCATCCGAGAGCACTTACATCAGTCTGTAAAATCATTGAAGGTTCTTGCACCAAAATGTTATTGGTAGCTTGACTAACATTAACAATCCACTACTGCAATTCTGCTAGAGCTGTGGTTGGTAACTGCATAACCCGATCAAAATGGCCTGCATGCTCTTTTAGTGCTTGTTCTCTTGCTCTTTGCAAATGTTGATAATGCAAAGGTCCGAACTGTACTGCAGGGAAAGCTGCTACCAATTTCCCAATGACCTTAGCGACTTCTCAGATGGAGGGATAAAGTTTTTGTGTGAGGCAAGTACAGACATCAGCAATATCCACAACCTTGGCTGTTGGTAATGTTACTGTCATATCAACTGAATAAATAAGAAATCCCAAATACTCAATATTTTGGGTTGGCTGTAATTTAGACTTAGTTGGATGGACCAAAAACCCTAACATTTCAAACACATTTTTGGTTACTGCAACCGACTCTTTGGAGTTGCTGATAATTAATATATCATCTAAATAAGCAATGACAATGTGATTATGGGCCCTCAATAGCCCCAGCACAGGTTTTAACAATTTAGTAAATAGCCTAGGTGCTGAACCATTAGGCATGCTTTGTATTGCCACAGCTGTCCCATCCAATTAAATCTCAAGTACCTGCGATAATGAGCATGAATTGGCACTGAATAATATGCATCTTGCAAATCAATAGTTGCCATATAACAACCTGTGATACCAGCTGTTTAGCAGTAACGAAGCTGTCCATTTTAAAATGCCTATAGAGAACTGAAGATTTTAAGTGAGTGAGGTCCAGAATTACTCTACAACCCCCATCTTTCTTTGGTCTGGGGAATATATTAGACACAAATTGTTGAGGATGAGTAATGGCTTTCTCAATCACTCCTTTTTGGCATAAATTCTTAATCTCATCGTTAACCTGTTCAGTCTCTGGAGCAGAAAACATTTTATTTGGCTAGTGCTGCTGAGGTGGATCTATCCCTGAGATAAACTCAATGGTAGAACCTGACACAGTATTTAGTATAAACATATCAGATGTTATACCGCACCATTCATTATAAAACAATTGTAATCTACCTCCAATAGGAAGTTGTCCACCAGAAACTTTAACAAAAGTTCCCTGTACCTCTGCAGTTGGCCTGTAAGTCTGTTGTCTGATCGTATTGGGGTTGAAGTCGCTCTGTTTTGGTGGGTAACCTCGTTGCCCAACTGGCCTCCCCCTGCTGGGCCCAGCACCTGGATCCGACCTTCGGTACATAAACCCAGGTTTCCAAATAGGTGGCCGTGACATGCTTGGCTTCATCAAGCCAATTGTTTTGGCCTCATCATCAATTTCACATATTTGCTTGACAAGGTCCGTTCCAAGCAGGAACTCAGGCTTGTATATTAGTCGCCTTACATAGAGCAGCAAATTTCTGATTGAGAGTTGGCCCGATGGCGATTTTTCTAATGCAATTTACGTCAAAGAATGCATTGCATAATAGAGCCAACATATCTTTTTGAGTTTGAGTAATCATTGTCCCTTTGACCATAGTGCCAAATTCAGTAATTGCTGCAGCCACCAGTTGGAGGACGTGTTGATGCCGAACCTCCTGTCCCCTCATAGAAGGACTCATGGGTGCCCAAATAGCTGGGTTCACCGTGGGCACTTTCAGTGATGCACAATTGACAGGTGTCTTATACTTGTTGGTAGTCTCTTGCATCATAGATTGCTGGACCTTGTGAGACACTAAATAATTGATATTGTTGGCAAGGTACTCCTCCACTGCCTCACCAGTCCCCTCCGGAATAGCAAAACTCATTGCAATATCTGGGACACCCGGAGCGTGGCTCTTGTGCTCTGGTGTTTGCACATGAGCAGGGACACCAGAATCAGGGTCAGCTTCATCTTGCCCTGCTTCTCCCAAGTCACATTGTAGCGAGGCATCCTCCAGTCCTAAACAAGGCGCTGGAAGGAAATCCCCTTGCTGATACTCCTCATATTCCTCTTGATATGGGCCTTGTTGAGCAGCAGCCTGGGGAATCACTGGGGCCTTTGACCCTTGATTTATCAAAGTTTGGAGCATCTTCTCCATATTTTGCATCCTCCCCCACATTCTTTTATTATCTGGAGGGGAGTCACCTTCTTCTTCAGACTCGTCTGACAACACAGGTCTGATAGACTTTCTTTTTGCCTTTCTATGGCTATCGGTGGCCTCAGGCTCCTGAGTCCCTGGAACTGGTGTAGGAAGTTCACTTTCTAATAAAAAGGCTCTTGGTAAAACGGCACCCGGTATCGGAACCGGCGTTGCCGCGCTAATCTCCCGATCCGATCTAATTTGTGAATCCGCATCACTGGACCCACGCTTGGTGCGAACTCTCCTACCTGACCACTCCATACCACCGACTCCTACTGATTGCTCGAGCCAGCTTTACGGAGTTAAATACTCCCAGGCAAAGTTTTCAAAACCACTTATCTGCGAAGTTACTACTTACCGCTGGTGGTGCTGCACCCTCCAGCCCGTTCAGTGCGACATGCGCAGACGTAATGACACACATGCGCCTGGCGGGTCTTCTTCACGTAGTCACTCACGTGACTCCGAAGTAAAATCAGAATCAGAATCACACTTTATTCGCCAAGTATATTTTGCAACATACAAGGAATATCATTGGCCAGATCAGTCATACAATTAAAAGCAACAGATCACTCAAAAAACACATTTTAACATGAACATCCAGCACAGTGCCTCGAGCCCCTGTTGACGGGATGATCTTGACTCCCGTAGCAGGCGGCATTCGGGCCCTCCGCATCGAGGTGATCAAGCTCCCATAACGGGGAGATGTTCAATTTGGCGATTGAACCTCGCATCGGGGCTGGCCGAGCCTTCTGCGACGTTGGAGCTCCCAACTTGCCTCAGCCGAGACTGCGAGCATTTGTTGGTGATTCTGCAGTGGTTGCGGTCCCAAGCAAGGGATCAGCTTCGATGTTAAGTCCGCACCTCGCGGGATGGCTCACAACAGTCCGATGAGGCCTCCAACTCCATCGATGGAAAGCCGCAGAGCCTGGAGAATGTGATCCGATAAATTGATCACATCTCCGGGAAGGTAGGAGCTTGAAACAAATTTCCCCCGATCCCATCCCCCCTCTCCCCACATAAAACAAACCGAAGGACATTAAATCAAACTTTTAACACACTAAAAAATAACATAAAGAAAGAAAATATGAACAGATGGCTGGCAGGGCAGCCATCTCCCCGGCGCACCTAGTGGTATAAAATTGCAGATGTATAAAATCAAGATGTGAATACATAGGGTGAATGCACATAGTGCCTTACCCAGTATAGGAGAATCAGAAACAGGAAGACAAATATTTAAGGGAAAAGGGGAAAGATTTAATATAAACCTAAGGGGTATCCTTTTCTCAGAGGTTTGTGGATATATGGAGCGAGCGCCAAAGTAGGTAGTTGAGGTTAACACTATTACAACATTTAAAAGACAGTTGGACAGGTGTATGGATAGGAACGGTTCCGAGGGATATGGGTCAAACAAATTGGACTAGCTTAGATGGGGCATCTTAGTCGGCATGTACGAGTTGATCCAAAGGGTCTATTTCCGTGCTGTATGACTCTATGACTATGACTAATTTTGACAGCCTCCAGAGGGTCTGAAAAAGCAGCTTCAGCGTGAAATATTAACTCTGTTTCTCTTTCCACAGATGCTGCCCAACCCATTGAACATCATTTTCTGTTTTTATATCAGATTTTCAGCACTTCCAGTTTTTTTAAAAATGATTTTCAGCCTTTTATGATGAAAGAAAATGAAATAATTTGCTAAAACTGACAAGAATTTTAATTTGTGCAGAAAAGTTGGAAATGATCATCAATTTCACAACCACCTTGAGTATTAGTATTCAAAAGAGATTTAAAGTGCTGCCGAAGTACTTTCCCTGCAATGCCATTTTGACTCTCGTCAAGTCAAGACAGTTTATTGTCATGTGTCCCAGATAGGATGTTTTTTACATCTACTGTTAAATCCTGTGATGTTGTGTCTTATTTTTATTTGTGTGCTGCATGGCAGATCAAATTTCACTAAACCAATTGGTGTACGTGACAATAAATACCCTTTATCCTTTTCCTTTGTCTTAGGACAATGAAAAAAGGACCTCAATCGATCTTGAGGATGCATACTTTTCCATATCTATACAAGAGAGGCACAGATATGTCTGGTGTTTTGATGACAAAGCCAGTGGTGCAAAGTTTAGGCTCTACCTAGGGGTTGTCTTCAGGCATAGGCTATTTACAAAGATTCTAAAGCTAATGCTGCTCTACTCAGATCAAAAGGGCATTGTGTCATGGAGTTTATAGACAACATGCAAATTTTGTAGCTGATGCCTCTTACGATATTAAGGATGAGGCAACATGAATTTTAATAATGCCAATTTAGCCTACTCCTTCAGGGCGTCCATGGTAAAGGCGGCTGAAAGAAGCTCCTATTTACTCGAAGTCACGAGTGATGGCTAGTTCAGCCTATTTCTCATGCAGCTAGCTCTGCGTGATTGCACGGGAAGTTTGTGAAGAAGACCTGTAAGCAACTTTTAAACAGAAGTAGCAGAGGTTTGTGTTTCTTTCAGTTTGGGTTTAAAGAAGCGATTATGCTATAGCATAATTGACACTGCTTGTGCTGCTTTGTCATTCTCTATAGTACCATAAGTGGGACAATAAATGATTGGTTATTCACCTGCTGTTGACTAACGTTATGCAAGTTGTATTTTAAATGAACGCTCTAAAGCCTAGACTCTTAGTAGTGTGGAATGGATATCAGTAAATTATAATGCAGATATTCATCTACTGTATTATTAATGGGAGCAGTATGTTTTAAGTTGATTATGCTTTTAGCAACTGATTTCAGCACAAAGAACACAGTCTTTACTCAATCTCTGATCGGTCTCTGGGTCATAACTGACATGAGGGTAGCTTGTTATGGGAATGATCTCATAAAGCAAAACGGACATGGTTGTGTACAATTTGAAGTTGACAGTATACCCACCAGAACGGAGATTGGGGGTGTTATTATGTATACAGGTACACTGTGCTTGTTAGTACCTATGAGATGAAGGATAGTTTCTTCATTGTTATTTAATACTTTTCTCAAGAGATTGCTGGTGGCTCATTAGCAGCCAAATAGAATGGATATTCCCATTTGATCATCTTCTTGCAACAGCAGGAGGCATACATAGTGCGCTTTCAGAAGTTATAAAATTTGCTTGAATATGCTTGGATGATTGCAGATAGAATTCTAAACAATGTTGCACGAGTTATTGTCTAACTCAAAGCCAATTGGGACTGTGGTTTGATTAAGGGCAATGGCCATGTATGCAAGTTAGCATCATGTTGTTAATAACCCAAGTATTTTCTCCAATTTATGGTTTACCTGTTTAAGTGTTTCACACATAGATTGGTTTACTGCATGAAACCACATAGCTTTGAAGGCTTCATGTGGTCACTCACGTGACTTTGATATAAAATGAAAGATTAAATGAAAACTTTCCGTTCGAAGTTTGATCTTTATTTTATGAGAAGTTGAAGTGAGGGACTACGTGCCCTCCACTTCCAACCTTGAATCTCATAAAGATAATTTGGTAAGTCAATGGTTATTAATCTTTCTATAGTTTAAGTTTGTGCAAGTGGTCTGTGGTTTCATACAGTTGCTCTGAAGATTGATGCGCATGCGGGCTGGTGGGCTTTTCATGTAGTCCCTCACTTCAACTTCTCATAAAATAAAGATCAAACTTCAAACGGTAAGTTTTCATTTTATCTTTCTATTATCTTTCTCTCTCTATAGTGGCTGCCTAACATGTTGAGTACCTTTGTATTTGTTTAATGTTAAAATTGTACAAGACGTTGGTGAGACCAAATCTGGAGTATGGTGTACAATTTTGGTTGCCCAATTATAGGAAGGATGTCAACAAAATAGAGAGGGTACAGAGGAGATTTACTAGAATGTTGCCTGGGTTTCAACAGCTAAGTTACAGAGATAGGTTGAATAAGTTGGGTCTTTATTCTCTGGAGCGCAGAAGGTTAAGGGGTGACTTGATAGAGGTCTTTAAAATGATGGGAGGGATAGACAGAGTTAATGTGGACAAGCTTTTCCCTTTGAGAATAGGGAAGATTCAAACAAGAGGACATGACTTTAGAATTAATGGACAGAAGTTTAGGGGTAACATGAGGGGGAACTTCTTTACTCAGAGAGTGGTAGCGGTGTGGAATGAGCTTCCAGTGGAAGTGGTGGCGGCAGGTTCGTTGGTATCATTTAAAAATAAATTGGATAGGCATATGGATGAGAAGGGTATGGAGGGTTATGGTATGAGTGCAGGCAGGTGGGACTAAGGGAAAAAAGTTGTTCGGCACGGACTTGAAGGGCCGAGATGGCCTGTTTTCGTGCTGTAATTGTTATATGGTTATATGGTTATATGGTTATATTTGATTCATATTTCCAGATATTTCATTGATTCCAACAAATTGCAAGGCTTTTATAACCATGTACTTTGTAAGATGAATTTCTTCCCAAATATATCAGTATCAACTCCATCTCAAAAGTTGTTTGAATTAGATTATATGCATAACTTCCTCTACATGAGCAGTAATGGAGGCAAATATGATAGTGGCATTTATGAGGCTTTTAGATATGTGGGGAAAGGAGGGATATGGATCAAGTGCATTCAGAGGAGATTAATTTAACTTGGCATTATGTTCAGCACAGCATTGTAGGCTGAAGAGCATGTTCCTGTGCTGTACTGCTCTATATTCTATGTTCCATGTCCTGTGACCCAATGATTAATTGGCAATTTACTTGATATAATCTAGTTTGTTTTCCAAATGATTTTACAGAACTAGGATTCGATAACCAGGCTAAAAAGTTACTAGCAGTTAAATCACAAAACATTGATCCTTAAATGTAACAACAGTTTATGAACATATTTTAGAAACCACAATTGCTTGTGGCACAGAAGGACAACATTCATCCTGGTTTATCAATGATTGCTAAAAAATATGCCATCAGACTAATCTCAACCCCCAGCTTTCAGAGCATAGACTTGTACATTTGGTACAAGTACCTTGTTAAGCTACTCCACAAATTTAATTTCAGGCAGTGAACTCCTGGCCCAGGTCACACTTTAGATGGAAAAATATTCCTTAATTCATCTCTAGTCCATCTTTATGCCCTAAATCTCTGCCCTCTGTTTATCAAGAGAGAGAGAGATTGTTTTATTGTCATATGTCCCAGATAGAACAATGACATTCTTACTTGAATATTTCTTATCATGACAAAGCAAATTGTTGAGTTATCTCAGCCCATGCTATTTCACATTTACTACTCTCCTCAATGCAATGTATTCCTGCCACCAATTCCCCACAAAAGGCCTGGACTGAAATATGGTCTGGTTTATAACAACTGTGGCCAAAATTGCTATTGCAGGAAATTCCTGGTCATCATGAATATACTGTATGTAGATACAAGTGCGCTGATTTTCACACGAGCTGATAAGTCACTGAATGAAATGCATCCACCATGGCCCTGAAAAACACCTAGTAATTTACGAGGGTCTTCGTTGCTGAGTGTTTTCAATATGGATATCAATACATTTTTAGATATTGATGGAAGTAAATAATATGGAATTAGTTCAAGAAAGTGGCAAAGAGATGAAAGGTCAGCCAGAACCAGACATGAAGAGCTGGATGGTCGACTGTTGCTCCTATTTTCCATGCAATAATTGGTTATTATGAAAATGCGTAAACTTGCAGCTTAAAATGAAACCAGAAAATGCTGAAAAAACTCAAAAGATCAGGCAGTATCTATAGAAAGTCAATAGTTCATGTTGAAGTGCCTTGATTTATTTTTAATTTTACTTGTAATTGCCATCAATGTAATCACTGTTATTTAAACCAGTAGGGCAAAGTGAATTGACTTATCATGTATCTGTACACCGCGAATGGCTCAATTGTAATCATGCATTGTCTTTCCACTGACTGGTTAGCACGCGATAAAAGCTTTTCACTGTACCTCGGTACACGTGACAAGAAACTGAAACTGAACTGAAACTGACTTGAAACTGAACTGAACTGAAATGGAGTCAAATAAATTCCTCAATCGCTCAGTTATCTGTTCAGAGGTGAAACAAGCATGGTTTGCATAGTTACACCAATAGAGAATTAGTAAATAGGAAAAACTTCTTCAAGGTCCCTATATTCCTTACAACCAATCCTTCCTAATGCTGCATTCAATACCATTTTTACAAAACTAATGAAAAATAATTAAAATCTCTATGTAAGTGAAAAAAATGCCGTTTAATATTCTGTTATTGTGTTATTTTAAGCACGTCTGATAAAAGAAAAAAAAACCTATTCAACCTCACACAGATAAAATAATAACTTGCATTTATATGGCATCACTGAACCATTACATAATCCTAAATTATATTGAGAATTATTATTTAAAAAAATTGTCAGTCAAATTTTGATGCCTAAACAATAAAAGAGGTACCTGACTAGAAAATCTAAGGCTTGGTTAAAGAGGAATGTTTGTGGCCTATATTAATAGAGAAGTTCAGAGAGGTAATTCTAGGACTTAGTCATTGAGTGATACAATTTGGAAACCGGCCCTTCGGCCAAACTTGCCCACAACATGTCCCAGCTACATCAGTCCCACCTGCCCGCGTTTGGTCCATATCCCTCCAAACCTGTCCTATCAATGTACCTATCTAATTGTTTCTTGAATGTTGGGATAGTCCCAGCCTCAACTACCTCCTCCAGCAGTTTGTTCCATATACCCACCACCCCTTGTGTGAACAAGTTACCCCTCAGATTCCTATTACATTTTGTCCCCTTCACTATAACATATAACCATATAACCATATAACAATTACAGCACGGAAACAGGCCTTCTCGGCCCTTCCAGTCCGTGCCGACCATTTATTTTCCCCTAGTCCCATCTACCTGCACTCAGATCATACCCCTCCATTCCCTTCCCGTCCATATACCTATCCACTTTACTTTTAAATGTTAAAATCAATCCTGCCTCCACCAAACCTATATTCTTTGGTCCTTGATTCACCTACTCTGGACAAGAGACTCTGTGCATCTACCTGATCTATTCCTCTCATGATTTTATACACCTCGATAAGATCACCCCTCATCCTCCTGCACTCCAGGGAACAGAGTCCCAGCCTACTCAACCTCTCCCAATAGCTCAGACCTTCTAGTCCTGGCAACATCCTTGTAAATCTATTCTACCCTTTCCAGCTTGACAACATCTTTCCTATAACATGGTGCCCAGAATTGAACATAATACACTAAATGCGGCCTCACCAACATATTTTACAACTGTAACATGCTCTCCCTGCTTCCATACTCAATTCTCTGACTGATGAAAGCCAAGGTACCAAAAGTCTATTAGACCACCTTATCGACCTTCAAGGAACCATACACTTGTACTCCTAGATCCTTGGAAGAAAGAACATAAAAATTTGAGCAGGAGTGCAGGAAGGCCTCTCAAGCATGCTTTGCCATTCAATAAGAGCATATGGTTATGACCTCAACTTCACTTTGCTGCGTGCTTTCAGTAACACTCAAACTTCCCTATTGTCCAAGTCTGGCTAACTCAGTCTTGATTACATTCAGTGAGTCAACCTCCACCTCTCAGAAAGAGCATTCCAAAGATTCACAATCGTCAGAGAGAAGAAAATCCAACTAACCTTTGCCTTAAATGCACAACTAAATTTGAACTATGTTCCAGGGTCTAGGTTCATTGGTTTATAGGATAATATCATCCTAATCTTTAGCTCGTTAAACCCCCTCAGAATTTTGCACACAGTAGAAGCTTTAATCTCGAACCAGAGGACATAAGTTTAAGGTGAGGGGAGAAAGATTTAATAGGAACCTGAGGGGTAACTTTTTCATCCAAAAGGTGGTGGGTATATAGAACAAGCTGCCGGAGGAGGTAATTAAGGCAGGTACTATCACAAATTTTAAGAAACATTCAGACAGGTACATGGATAGTTTAGGTTTAGAGGGATATGGACCGAACTTTGTTGGACTATTGTTGGATTCAACCACTGTTGGATTCAACAGTGGCTGAATGGGAGAATCCAGAGAGTAATGGTGGATGGCTGTTTCTCGGGTTGGAGGCAGGTGACTAGTGGGGTGCTTCAGGGGTCTGTGTTGGGTCCTTTGTTGTTTGTCATGTACATCAATGATCTGGATGAAGGGGTGGTAAATTGGATTAGTAAGTATGCAGATGATACCAAGATAGGGGGTGTTGTGGATAATGAAGAGGATTTCCAAAGTCTACAGAGTGATTTAGGCCAGTTGGAAAAATGGGCTGAAAGATGGCAGATGGAGTTTAATGCTGATAAATGTGAGGTGCTACACCTTGGCAGGACAAATCAAAATAGGACGTACATGGTAAACGGTAGGGAATTGAAGAATACAGTTGAACAGAGGGATCTGGGAATAACCGTGCATAGTTCCTTGAAGGTGGAATCTCATATAGATAGGGTGGTAAAGAAAGCTTTTGGTATGCTAGCCTTTATAAATCAGAGCATTGAGTATAGAAGCTGGGATGTAATGTTAAAATTGTACAAGGCGTTGGTGAGACCAAATCTGGAGTATGGTGTGCAGTTTTGGTCGCCCAATTATAGGAAGGATGTCAACAAAATAGAGAGGGTACAGAGGAGATTTACTAGAATGTTGCCTGGGTTTCAACAGCTAAGTTACAGAGATAGGTTAAATAAGTTAGGTCTTTATTCTCTGGAGCGCAGAAGGTTAAGGGGGGACTTGATAGAGGTCTTTAAAATGATGAGAGGGATAGACAGAGTTAATGTGGACAAGCTTTTCCCTTTGAGAATAGGGAAGATTCAAACACGAGGACATGACTTTAGAATTAAGGGACAGAGGTTTAGGGGTAACATGAGGGGGAACTTCTTTACTCAGAGAGTGGTAGCGGTGTGGAATGAGCTTCCAGTGGAAGTGGTGGCGGCAGGTTCGTTGGTATCATTTAAAAATAAATTGGATAGGCATATGGATGAGAAGGGTATGGAGGGTTATGGTATGAGTGCAGGCAGGTGGGACTAAGGGAAAAAAGTTGTTCGGCACGGACTTGAAGGGCCGAGATGGCCTGTTTCCGTGCTGTAATTGTTATATGTTATATGTTATATATGTGACTAGTGAAGCTGGGACATGTTGGTCGGTGTGAACAAGTTGGGCCGCAGGGCCTGTTTCCACACTGTATGACTCTAAGCTTCCTGTTTGATGGGACATCTGTGAATTGTTGGGTCCCAGTTAATCTGGGGTGGTGCATAACTTTCACCTACATTAGTTCCATTGACCCAATCACTCTATATTTATTTGCCAGGCCATTTACTGAGTATGGGTTTCCCACTGGCTGTATGCTCTTTTTCAGCTGACCTGTTCCCTCAGAGCTGGCCATCCACTGACACAAGCAAACCATTGGTGTTGCTTATTTTTCAGCTTGAGATCTTCCTCGGTATGTGATTCTTTCCACTCCCTCAATTCAACTCCTCCTTGGTGCCATCCCTCTATTGTTTGGCTCACTCCTGTGGTGCTGGTCCTTGTGGCTCCTACAATGCTCTCCCTTGGCCTGATGCAAGTCCTGAGGCAAGGTCTCAACCAAAACAATACCTTCCCCATCCCCATCCCCACCCCTCCCCACAGCTGCACAACCTGCTGAGTTACTCCAGCAGTGTTTGTATTTTGCTTCAAATTCCAGCATCTACAATTGTGTGTCTCCGCACAACCTAGAAGATTTCCATATTGCTGGACAGTAGACAAATCTGCAAGATGATACTGTGGAAATCTCTATCAAATATTGAAGCTGAGATGTTTGAAGAAAGGGGAGGATGGGGCATTGGTGGCAGACACATCGTTTGTGGCTCCTGGTGTTGCTTTTCACTTTTCACAGAGCAAAAACCTTGTTTTAGACAACAATATTGTCAAATGCTCAGCAGCTTACAAAATGCAGAAGATCTTTTAACCCTAATAATTCAGTCAAATTCTGTTGCTATTGATAGTTAATATGGCTAATGTACTGTCTCTATTAAATGCACATCATAATTATCATTTCTATACAAATATATATCTGATATTATCTTTCTCATGAGAAAAAGCAATGTAGATAAACCTGGGACGAGGTGAGTTTAATCTATTATTTATAATGATAGTATTAAAGTCTGTATACTTGAAATACCCTAACATAGTTTTATTCTTGTTGACAACAACAATCAGATATGATGGTTCTCACAGCATGTGTAAGGCATTCACAGGGCACATGCAGAGACATAAATTAGAAAAATGTTCTGTCAACAGTAACTAAGTGTAGATAAACAATTAAATATCCTTTTCAAATCCATGGCTATGTAGGCATTGCAATTTTCTTTTCAAATAGGAAATAGTGAGATTAAACGAGAACTTACCTGTTCGAAGTTTGATCTTTATTTTATGAGGAGTTACGATGAGGGATTACGTGAAGAAGCCCCGCCTGGCGCTGGATCGGCATACTTCAAAGCAGCGGCATGAAAAACACAGAACCAATAGCCGAAGTAAAATAGTAAGGCTCAAAATAGACTAGAACTACCAGATGATCATTTACATTATGAAGGTTGGGAGTGGAGGGCACGTAATCCCTCATCGTAACTCCTCATAAAATAAAGATCAAACTTCGAACAGGTAAGTTCTCGTTTAATCTCACTATTTTACTTCGGAGTCACGTGAGTGACTACATGAAGATTTTAAAGCTCTGTGTTTTTTATGTCGTAAATTCATTTCATACGACTCTCTGTTTAGTCAAAACAGTAGTGAGTAAATAGTATTTTAAGACATTGTTACAATTTATGTAATAAGTCCTTTAATCATAAAAAGAACAACTTTTTTAATAATAACCCCTCTATCGCAGGGGAAAATTACAAAATAAATTGATAAATGATGTCAATGGTAACATAAATCGATAATATAAATCGATAATATAAAACAAAGCAAGCATTTAAAGAGAACCCAGTACTGCGTGTCCAAATCCTGGCACCGTGACAACAGGTTTATTGTAGAACTTTGAAAAAATCTCTTCTCTAGACCACCCTGCGGCCTCTAAAATTTGATCGAGTGGTACGTCCTGTACCTTCACCACGGACGTAGCTGCCGCCCTAGTGGAGTGAGATTTAAACACATCAGTGTCTATTCCTGCTACACCCAAAACCTGTTTTAACCATCTAGAAATGGTTTGAACTGAAACTTTTGTATGTGGCTTTTTGTGTGTTATCAATAACGCTTTCTCAGAACCTCTGAGATTTTTGGTTACCTCAATGTATTGAGTTAAATGCTTAACTACACACAATGTTTCATCAATAGGATATGCTTTAAACATTACCTTCATTCCAGTTCTTCCTGGTCTGCTTTGTTTGATCAAGTCATAAACATAAAACACAATGTTATCTGTAGTCACATGCATGCAATCCAACCGTAACAATTGCAAAGTTTGTACTCTTTGAGCTGATACCAATGCCATTAACATTACCACCTTGAATGTTAATTTCTGCAAAGACATTGAATTAATTGGAGTCCATTGTTTAAGCAAAGTGAGAACAATGCTAACATCCCAAATTTCTGTATATCTGGGCTTGGGAGGATTTTTATTGAAAATTCCTTTCATGAATCGGGATACTAATGGGTGAGACCCAACTGAATCCCGATCCGAAATTTGTCCGAAATAGGATGACAATGCACTACGAGCACAATTAATGGCACTATAACTCAAATGCTCATCAAAGTGTAACCCAGCAAGGAACTCCAATACATTTGAAATGTTTGCAGTATGATAAGATATCTTTGACTGTGTACAAAAAACTTCCCATTTCCTTATATGCGACATATATTGTTTTTAGTGCTATTCCTCCAAGCTGCATCTATAACATCCATGGTCCTGTCCGACAGTTCAAACTCTTGCAACAGTCTGGTCAGAACCTGCAGATTAACAAATTCATATGATCATGCAATGGATGAATTTCTTTTGTTACTGGTTGTGTCAACAGATTGTCGCAACTGGGAATTGTCATACATGGTTCAATAATCATTTAGCATCAATGGGAACCATGACTGCGTGGGCCAATTTGGCACCACCAAAATGCCTTTGGCAGCGTCTTGCGCTATTTTCTTGAGACATTGCTCAATGAAACAGAATGGGGGAAAAGCATTAAAGAACGTATTCCCCAGTGTAGCGAGAAAGCATTCACCGCTACTGCCCCTGGATTGTGTTCCCAAGACACGTATTTGGGCAATTGGTGACTCAATCTAGATGCAAACAGATCAATGTCCGGTACTCCATACCGACTGACAATATTTTTGAAAATTTGTGGATTTAACATCCATTCTGTATTGTCTTTAAATATTTGTGATCTTTTGTCTGCCACAACATTGTCTCTCCCCGAGAGATAAATAGCTGAAAGCCAAATATTTTTTTGCCATACACCATTGCCACATCTGGTTTACCAGATGATCACATGATATTGATCTGACACCACCCATGTGATTGATATATGCCACAGCTGTGGTATTATCTATTTGTACTTGGACATGCAAATCTTTTAATGAAGAGCAATAAGCTTTTAATCCATAAAATGCTCCCAGTAGGTCCAAATAATTAATACCATATGTTTGGAGCAATAAATCCTCTTGGACAGCCCATCTGCCTCCACAGCTGGTCTCATTATCCGTAGCCCCCCATCCGAGAGAACTTGCGTCAGTTTGCAAAAACACTACTGGCTGATGAACTAAAATGTTCTTAGCAGCTTGTGGAACATTCTCAATCCTCCAATGTAATTCTGATAATGCTTCCTTAGGCAATTGCTATGGCCTATCCAAATGGCCTGCTCGCTGAATAAGCGCTTGAGTTTTTGCCCTTTGAAGATTTTGGTAATGTAGACGACCAAACTCTACTGCTGGAAATGCTGCTACCAATTTACCAATAACCGTGGCAACCTCTCGGATGGAGGGATAAGGTTTGTTAATCAGGTTCTGACACACATTTGTCAAACCCAACACCTTATCCATTGCAAAGTTACCAACATGGTAACTGAGTTAATCACAAACCCCAAATATTGAATGGTTTGGGATGGCTGTAACTTAGATTTGTTGGATGGATCAGGAACCCAACTTCTCAAACAAACTTGTAGTTGCTGAGACTGATTTTCCAGCTGACTCCTGATTAGCATTGACAATTAAATGTCATCTAGATAAGCCATAACGATGTGTTTTTGTGCCCTTAGCAGTGCAAGTGCTGGCTTAATCCATTAGGCAAAGCTTTGTATTGCCACAGCTGTCCCATCCATAAACTTTAATTACCTGCGAAACTATGGTGAATTGGGACCGAAAATATGCATCCTTCAATCTATTGTAGCCATATAAATACCTGTTGATACCAGCTGCATTGCAGTGTTGAATGTGTCCATTTTAAAAATGTTTATACTGGACAAATGTATTCAATTGTGTGAGATCTAAAATGATTCTACAACCCCCATCTTTCTTCGGTCTGGGGAAAATATTTGATACAATTGTTGTGGATCCTCTCCTGTTTTCTCAATAACTCCTTTCTCACACAAATTCTTAACCTCTTTGTCAATTTGAATTATTTCAAGACTGAAACATCAAAGAATGATTAGGCTTATTGTGTCCCAATGGATCCATACCTCCCTTTCATTATAAACATTCGGAGTCTACCACCAATCTGAGGTTCATCCAAACATCCTTCTTTAATAGGATAAAGTTTTTGTACCTCTCCAACTGGACGAAATGATCTCCTTTCCCAATAAATGGGTGTACATTCGGCTGTGCTGGCTGGTAATTCTTCCTTATCATACTCCTGCCTCGGCTCGTTCCAGCTCCAAAATCAAATCCCCTTCTCATATGACCAGCCTTTCTGGCCAAACTGAAGGGTTTCACAAGGCCAACAGTTTTTGCCTCTTCATCCATTTCTTTAATTTGTTTAGACAGATTTCCTCCGAACAAATAACCAAGAGCTTGAACATTGCTTGCCCTGCACAACCCTGAAAATCTTGGATGTAAAAGAGGCCGAATGGCAATCTTCCATTTTATATAATTTATCTCAAAATAAGTTGCAGAATAAGCCCAACATATGTTTATTCTGAACTTTGGTCATTCCACAACCTTCCAGCTAGTCTTCCAAAAGACAGTGATGCCAAAATTAGCTTGAGGATTCTTTGAATCATAATTCCTGCGCCCGCATTATTGCTGACATTGGCGCCCAAAAAGCCGGATTCACCATAGGTATCTTCTTTGAGGTACAATAAATAGGTGTTTAAATCCAAATTTGCTGTCTCAATCATAACAGCTTTTTTGAGGCAGTGAGAGACCATATAATTAACATTGGCCGCCAGGTTTCCTTCCATGGCCTCACCGCCTCCTCCAGGTATAGTAACTTTGTGCCCCATCAGACACACCTGGATTTGTATTGTGGTGGGTACTTCTGACCACAAATAAATAGGTGTTTAAATCCAAATCTGCTGTCTCAACCATAACAGCTTTTTTGAGGCAGGTGAGAGACCATATAATTAACATTGGCCGCCAGGTTTCCTTCCATGGCCTCACCGCCACCTCCAGGTATAGTAAACTTTGTGCCCCATCAGACACACCTGGATTTGTATTGTGGTGGGTACTTCTGACCACAAACACCACTTTCAGGGTCAGTCTCATACAGCCCTGGTACTCCTGAAACTTGTTCAAGGAGACTTCCTCCAGCCCAATCCCAGGCACTGGAGTTTCAATTCCCAATTCAAACTGGCACCATATTCATGATATGGAACCCCCTCAGGGGCTGCCTGGGAATATTCTGGGTACTTAGACCCTTGGTTGATATTGTTTGGAGTATTTTCTCCATTAGATCCATACTTAGCCAAAGGCTTTCCTTTCAGGATCTTTCAGAAACCTCAGGCCTTTCAAGCTTCCTTTTACATTTTAGGCACTGGGTTTTCAAAGTTTTTGTTTGTGGAGCAACCAAAGGCTCACTAACGGGTATTTCAACGGCCACCGGTATCGGAACCGGCTCTGCAATAATCTGCTGTCCCGACTTTTCTACACCCTGGGACGCACGTTTTACCCGCGATTTTTTAAAACATTTTTATTTATTTTTTTAATTATTTTTTTTTTAACTCCTCCTGGTTTACCTACCAGCCTACGGAGTTTTTAGAAAACGCCCTGGAAGTAAAATAATTTTACTTACCTGCGGGCCGTTTCCTTACCGCTGTGTTGGAGCTGCGCTCTGCAGCTCTTCCTCTGCCGATAGCTTCGACGTAATGCCGATCCAGCGCCAGGCGGGGCTTCTTCACGTAGTCACTCACGTGACTCCGAAGTAAAATAGAATATCATGACTCCACCAGACCAGATAGAGCTTCAAATAGTTTGAATATTGAGCAGCTGAAGCTGTTGATATCACAGTGAACTCCACCAGAAATGTTTAAACATTGCGATGTCTCTGTGGAAATTTTGAGGCATCGAATTAATTCACATTCATTTTGCTTTTATTGTGCTTGAATTGTGCGGACTATGTTGTGGCAGTGTTCTGAGACCCATAGATCTTTCATAATGTTGTCACAGGTATATAGGATGGTCAATAAGGCTTTTGGTACATTGGCCAGAGTATGTCAGTATATTGGTACATCAGTCAGAGTATAGAGTATAGAAGTTGCTGTGTTATGTTCCAGTTGTACAAGATGTTGGCGAGGCCGCATTTGGTGTATTGTGTTCAGTTTTGGTCACCCTGACATTGTTAACCAGAAAAGAGTGCAGAGAAGATTCATGAGGATGATGCCAGGACTTGAAGGGTTGAGCTATATGGAGAGGTTGGGCAGGTGAGGACCATATTCCTTGGAGTGAAGGATGATGAGCGGTGATCTTATGGAGATGAATAAGAGGCAAATAGATAGGGGGAATGCATAGGGTCTTTACCCAGAGTAGGGGAATCAAAAACTGTAGGTTTAATATGAGAGGGGAAACATTTAATAGGAACCTGAAGGGCAGCTTTTTCACACACAGAGTGGTTGATATATGGAACAAACTGCCAAAGGAGGTTGCTGAGGCTGGTACTTTACAACATTTGGACAGGTACATGGATAGGAAAAATGTAGAAAGATATGGGCCAAATAAGGGCAAATGGGGCTAACTTTGATGGGGCCTCTTGTTTACATGGATGAGTTGAGCCAAAGTGCCCGTTTTCATGCTATATTACTCAAGGGCCTTGCAGGCAGGTGTGAGTAGTGTAGAGAGGGCACCTTGGTCGAGACGGGCAAGTTGGGCTGAGAGGCCTGTTTCAGTGCTGTATGCCTCCATGAATATGACACTTTGAAATATCTTGAAAGGAATGTAAGTAAGGATCTGCCTCTTAATAATAGTCCAGTTTCAGTAGCAAATGCATCCAGTCATATTTATGTATTCATTAAAAGGTGAACTGTTTTTAAATGATTTGCCATCAAATTATTGCTTGAATTTGTCAACATGATTTCATCATAAAACCAAATTAATACTCAATTACGTATGTATTGAGTATTAATACTCAATTATGTATGAAGTCAAATTAGATAAATTAATAATCAATATATTCTTTTACAAATATATTCCTGTAAGTAACCTTCATTTTATATTTTATCTACAAGGATATCCAATATCTACTAGTTTTGATATGATGCTGCACTCCTAGTGCACAATTCCTTTATAGCAGCCTTGAACAATGTCTGAATAAAAAAATTAAATGATGAAATATTTATAGAAATATATAAAAAATGATTACTAGCTTTAATTAGTTGACCAATATTAATTCTGGTGTGTCCTTTCTGCATGTTACAAATAATTTACTGGTTAAATAAGCATAAAATATTGATCATGTTCTAACTGAAATGTAAACTATGATAGCTGTCAGCTGCTAATTTGCTGACACTGTCAGCCATTTTGTCATGAAGCCCAAACCACCTGAAGATGATTCACTAACGTACATGGCTCTTTCTAACTAGTCAAGTGGGCTAACACCAGTTACTGTGGGGGTTACCTTATGTCAGTGAGGAATTATTGCTGACCATAATTTACATAACTATTGCTGAAATTTGGTCAGCAATGGGACCAAATCTGTTGAAGATAGCATATCCTTATACATAACACTCCTTCTCTCTTCCTACTTCCTCCACATACTATATTTTTTCTTGAATTAAAAGCTGCAATTGATATAAGCATATAGATTGAGGTGAGATTTGCCCATCTATAGGTGGTCTTTAGGCAATGGCAGAGAAAAAGAATAGGTTAAGTTCCAGCTTGCCAAAAGATAAGGCAGAGCATGGGTTGTACAGAGAACAGAGGTTAGGAGTTCAGTTGGTTGACTGACCAAAGATGACTGATACTCAACAATGTGATTAATACAATGGAAGGTCTTTTAGCAGATCTGCATTTGATGTCAAGATGTGTGGAGTAGCTCAACACCGACCTGGTGCAAGATTTTTCAATCCTCCTCCTCTCCTACATCCTCCAAGTCATACTCTCTTCCATGTAAACAGACTAATAATGTACACTTTTTAGCAAAGGTCCATGCAAAAACTGTGAAGAGTAAATGTTGGTTTACTTTACCGCTCATTCCTTGTGGATTTTGCAAATAGAAAAATAATAGAAATTTTCAAACATTTGCGTAATCGTACCTAGAGAAGAGGAAATGTAATCTGTAAATTATTGACCTCTTTTACAATACATGTGGGGTTTCTTTCTTCTAATAATGTTTTCAAGTAACAGAATAAATATGAACTAAAAAGCTGAGGTCGGTAATAGTGGTCGTGAAACAGCCAGTTTGTTGTTGAAACCCCACTTCGTTCACAAATGTTTCTCAGGGATAGAAATCTGCCTTGACATATATATTGGTCATATATGTCAGTGACTTCAGTGCCACCAATAATATAAAAAAAGATGGGAAAAGTTTATTTGGATATATAAAATTCAGATACATATAAAATTATAAAAGGACTGGACAAGCTAGATGCAGGAAAAATGTTCCCAATGTTGGGTGACTCCAGAACCAGGGGCCACAGTCTTAGAATAAAGGGGAGGCCATTTAAGACTGAGGTGAGAAAAAAAAGTTTTCACCCAGAGAGTTGTAAATTTGTGGAATTCCCTGCCACAGAGGGCAGTGGAGGCCAAATCACTGAGTAGATTTAAGAGAGAGTTAGATAGAGCTCTAGGGGCTAGTGGAATCAAGGGATATGGGGAGAAGGCAGGCACGGGTTATTGAATGGGGATGATCAGCCATGATCACAATGAATGACGGTGCTGGCTCGAAGGGCCGAATGGCCTCCTCCTGCACCTATTTTCTATCGATCTATGTTTCTATGTTTCTATAAAGAGTAAAGGGAAAGGAAAGAGTGGACATTGAACTGCTGGAATAGACGCTGGAGAAAGGCGAATTGAATATGTTTTTCACAGCGGAAAACACCAGCAAGGTACCAGAAATTCATGAGAGTCGGCGGCAGATGTTAGGGGAGTTGCTCTTACTAAGGAGAAAGTGCTTGGGAAGCTAAAAGATCTGAGGGTGCATGTCACCTGGGCCAGATGGACTACAGCCCAGAGTTCTGAAAGAAATGTGGAGACATTAGTAGCGCTATTTCAAGAATCACTTGAGTGATGCTGGAGGACTGGAAAATTGCAAATGTTACTCCACTGTTCAAGAAGGGAGCAAGGCAAACGAGGGGAAACCGATAGGCCAGTTAGCCTGACTTCAGTAAGATTTTAGAGTTCATTATTAGGGATGAGGTTTCCGAGTACTTAGAAGCCCATGTTAAAATAGGCTGAATAGGCATGGTTGAATCAGTAGTAAGGAAGGCAAATGCAATATTAGCATTAATTTCAAGAGGACTAGAATATAAAAGCAGGGATATAATGTGAAAGCTTTATAAGGCACTGGTCAGACTGCATTTGGAGTATTGTGATCAGTTTTGGGCCCCATATCTGAGGAAGGATGTGTTGGCTTAAGAGAGGGTCCAGAGGAGCTTTACGAGAATGATTCCGGGGATGATTGGCTTAAGGGATGATGCACATTTGACTGCTCAGAGCCTGTACTTACTGGAATTTAGAAGGATGAGCAACAATCTTATTGAAACATACCAAATAATGAAAGGCCTGGATATAGTGGATGTGGAGAGACTGATTCCATTGGTTGGAGATTCTAGGGCCAGAGGGCCCAGGCCCAGAATAAAAGGATGTACCTTTGGAAAGGAGAAGAGGAGGAATCTGTGGAATTTATCACCATAGATTGCTGTGGAGGTCATGTCATTGGGTATGTTTAAAGTGGAAATGGACAGGTTATTGACTAGTAAAGGTGTCAGTGGTCAAGGGGAGAAAGCAGAGAATGGGGTTAAGAGGGAAAGGGAAAAATCAGCTGTGAATGAATGGCAGAGGAGAATCGATAGGCCGAATGGCCTAATTGAAGTCTGAAGAAGGGTCTCGACCTGAAATGTCACCCATTCCTTCTCTCCAGTGATTCTGCCTGAACAACTGAGTTACTCCAGCATTTTGCGTCTACCTTTGGCCTAATTAATGAATGGCCTAATTGTGCTCCTGTGATTTATGAACATGAACAATGTGGTGAACTCTAATTTGGGTTCTGAAGAAGCCCAGTTGATCAATCGAGGACACTTAAGTTAAGGATGGTCAGTAAGTACCAACCTTGCAAGAAATATCCCATTGGTAATTCAATACAAAAAGGTGGCTTCCACAATTAGCAACTGCATTATCTACTTTGACTTTCAATTTAATCCTAATGCACTTAAGTACGGGCACTATGCAGGATTTTTATACAGCACACATGTCTGAGTGAAAATTCTTGAATCAAATTGAATCAGAAGAGCTATACTTTTTTTTCTTTGTTTCAATACATCACACTTACTCTACGAAGAACAACACCCTGAATTTGATGATGGCAACATGCTCTGAAAATTCTGAAAAACTTCTAGGGACACCTTTACCAACTGGTGTCTTTGTCCATGATCAAAAAATTCAGGTCATGTATCCCTTTCCTGTGTTGTAATTAGGATTTAAGAATTTGTATAACATATTACAGTTGGGTCACAATATTTATAAAATCTTAAATACATTGATCATTCGGCTGACCTTGTATTCTAGTGCTCCTGTGGCCCAAAAATCATCATTAGTGTTTTGCCTTTGTGAATTCACTTACTATTCAGACACACTCTGTGAGTTGAGCATCTGCATATTGTGTTTTAAAGCTGGCAGACCTGTATTTTGCTGTCTACTGATGTCTACAGAAAATTGATTTCTGATCTTGCACACTTGCAATTACTGCAGACTTCCAGTCCATGCCATTCAAATGTTGATTGAATGTTAATGTTAAAAATAAGCTGATGGGCTCAGCCCTGATAATATTAGCAATATTTTTTTAAATGAGAAATTATGCAGTAGCTACTTAACATATCCAGGCAACTTCACTCCTGAATAATAATATCTGACATGCTGAGCCAAAGAAGAAATTGTTTTGCCTTGATGGTTTGCAAGAAGATATGAAAAAAAATCTCTGATATTTCACAACCTTTCATGTAAAAGTCAATGCTAATGTGCTTCCTTTAATAATATTGAATCCATTTAAAGCTTGGAACTTACACAATTGGGATTAGTTTAGTGTCTCATCATATGAAGCATCCTTTCACTATTTTAACAGAGGTGCTAATCCAAGTCAAGGCCACTGTTAATGTACTGGAGGGAAGAACTTTAATTCCTGAATCACTGGTTTTCAAGATCTCCTTTATTCAATGGTTAGAATTCTGTTGATTTATTCATATACTTCATTACAAAGATACCCCATTCAAAAGTGAAATTAAATATCAAATTTGATTAATTTCAACACTTTTCACATAATTATCTGTAAATGTTGTGACTGTATTTTGCATATTGTGTATGGCAATAATGATAAAATAAATGCAAGTAGCAAAGGTATGAGCACATCATTTAAAATGAAATGGAAAGATTGCCTTTGACAAACATATGACAAACAAAATAAAATCAAAAAGCTCAGCTTTCAACTTAATGTTATTTTCTACTAAGATTAAATGTCCAGAACATGGCATAGAAATGCACCGACACACAGTCACAGAGTCATAGTGGAAAGCATGGAAGCAGGCTGCCCACTCCCACCAACATGCCCCATCTGCACTAATCCCACCTGCTTCCATTTGGCCCATATCCCTTTCAACCTATCCTATCCCATGTACCTGTTTAAATGTTTCTTTAAGGTAGAATTTTGTGTTTAATTTTAGTTAGGAAATTTAATGTGAAACGTCTGATTTCTATTCGTGTGTGGTTCTGAAAGTGTATATCTGAGAACAATAGGTGATTAAAAGAGGCATCTCTGGTCAATTTCACCTGCCTTACCCACTCCATTTGCAATGAAGAAATGCAGAGAGAATTTAAGTACTATTACCACATTAACCAAGATTTATCTTATCGGTTCTTATCATGCAGACAACACTGGCAAAGCTTTGTATTGTTCTTTGCTTGTCCTGAAAGAAACAAAACAATTTAAAAGTCCCATTCTTTCTCACTTCACTGGAGTGGAGCCACAGTATTCGGTCTCCACTGATTTGCTTAGCCTTTGATTTCTTTGAATTTTGGAGCAGGAACAATTATTTGACGAGGAAACAGAGGTCTCATAGACACCCTCATTCATCTCCAAGATTTAATTCATTTTTTGAGAAAATGATAATATATCAATGAGGGCGGCACCAAATGATGGCAGCCTCGCCAACAGTCTGTCTCGTCCTTTTCTTCTTTTGGTGTTTTTAGTGTAAAACATACATTTATTATGTGGGGGAAAAATGTATTAGGTAGGCGAGAATTATTTTTATCTCTTTCCTCGACAGAGATGCAACTTTCTCTGTATCGTTTCTCCGTTCCCACTGCGGCCTAACATCAAGGAGCTGGCAGTCCCTTTGCTGGGGATCGACTTCGGGAGCTCCAACCATGGGAGCCTGCAGACTTAACATTGTGGAGCTCGTGTTCCCTTGGTTAGGGATCAACTTCGGGAGATCCCAACTGGGGCAGTTTCGACCGCCCCAATGCGGGAGCTTCGATCGCCGGCTGCAGGAGCTTCGATCATCCCGACTGAGGATGGTTCGACTGCCCCTACCACGGGAGAAAAGGAAGGAAAAAAATAATACGTTATTGCCTTCCATCACGTGGTGGATGTTCATGTTAATTTTTATGTAGTTGTGTGTCTTGGTACTTTTTTGGTATGTCTGTTTGGTAAATCCAATTTCATTTCGGAGTCACGTGAGTGACTTCGTGAAGAGCCCGCCGGCGCGCATGCTCGACATATCGTCGTAACGCGTTGCTGCGACGGCTGGCGGTGGAGCGCGCTCCTCGCCAGCCCTTCAGAAGGGGCCACGGAGGTGAGTATTCTACCTTTAGTTGGTGGTCCTTGTTGTTGGTTTTGTCTTGCAGCAAGGACATGGATGGGAGTTCCAAGGGCCGGAGGACGTCAGGACGAGTTCGCCGGTCAACAGCTCCGACCTGCAACGCAGGCCGGGACTCAGGCGGAGATGTGGGTAAGCCCTGTGTTTACAGGTCCAGATCCGCCAGCACACCACAGCTCGGAGGAGTTCGACGAAGAGGAGTGTCGTGTGCCGCCAGAGCAGGAGGACCCTGCCATGGCAGTCAGGTCGTCAGCAGGCTCGCTGGCGACCTCGAGCAGGGGGCGTGCGGCTGCACGGCCCGTTCCACTGAGCCCTCCGAGTAGGGGAAGGGCAGGATTGCCTGACACGGAGGAGCGGTCAGGTTCCAGGGCGAGACCCGGGGCGGCTGTGAGGTCCAGCCGGCACACCCCGACTCTCGACGCCGGGACGGGTCGGTCGAGTCGGGTCTCGTCACGGTCGCCGAGCCCCCCATGGATGGGTGGGCGAGACCATGCGTCGGCAACGTCCACGATGTGGGCAGCCGGCAAGACTGCGCGGGCCCCAGGCAGCCATGCTTCGGCTGGTGCCGACACCTCGCCGCAAGTGCCCTTAGTGGCAGCGGCTTCAGCTCCCGCTAAACGGAGGCGGTTGAACACGCCCGCGCAGGAATCGCGCAGTTCGCCTCGGCGGCTGTTAGCGACAACTACCGGCACCGGCAGGGCCTCGACGAGGTGCGGGCCGATGACAGGAGCCCGGTTTTCTTTTCAGAGCCGGAGGACTCCGACCACCTGAGTGTTCAGGGTGAAGGGCGTATTGACCGTATGGAGCGGCTGCTGGAGCTCCTGCTTCAAAGCCAACAACAGCAGGGCAGCCACAGGCACAGGGCATCGTCACCAGCCTCTACCATCAGCCTGGAGCAGCAGGAGGAGGAGGTTTTGGTGGATTCCATACCACCTCCGGTGGAGGTACCAGCGGAGGATCTTCTGGATGTGGCGACCAAATTTGCGGCCCCACATTCATCTGGACTTCCTTTAAACACGTAGCTACAGGAAGAAGTCCTCATTCAGGCAATGAGCCGTCACAAGGCTCCATCCAATTGCAACTCCCTCAACGTGCCTGTGGTCAATACGCCGATATGGGGCAACATCAGTGCGGCTATCCGTCAACAGGAGGTAAAACTGCAGCGGATCCTGAAGGTCCTCACGGCCGGTATTACCGCCTTTGTGCGGTCGGTGGACGGGGACGAATTGAATTTGGACCAGGAAGATGCCCTGGCCCTCCTGTGCGCGACCCAGCACGAAATTAAAGGGTTTCGCAAAACCAGCATCCGCCCAGCGCTCAATCCAAAGTTTGCAGGATTGTGCAAACCACCGCCGCCGCCCCCGCCCCGTCAGCTCTTTGGGGAGGACCTCTCGAAGACAGTCAAAGAGCTTGACGAGCAAGCCAAAACGGTGGGGATCATGCACCCTCAGAGTGCCCCCACACCGTCAGGCTCAAAGTCTCCATACATTTGATCACGAGGGTCTGCCAGTACCTCGACGAGGACCCACCCTCAAGCTCCACAACGACAGCAACATCAGACCCAGCACCAGGGGTCTTTTTTAGGACAGGGTCGGCAGAGACCCTGGTGGAAAACGAAGACGCCGCGCCCTCAAGCCAATCCAGCACCTCCACGTCCACACACGCGTGTCAAGGACCGCCGGTACCACGGAGGTGAGGGGGTCTGGTTCTCTCTTTTCTCTCTGTTTAACTTCACATGTTGGTGGTCGCCTTCGGTGGTTTTTGGGTGCATGGGGTATTTTTACTGGTGACGAGTATGTGTTGCAGAATATTCAGGGGCATAAAATTGAGTTTATTAATGGCGACATTCCTCCATCCCAGCACATGCCGCTCGAACGTTTAAATTATCTGCTGCAGAACAGGCAGCCGGCTATAAGGAATTGTTAAGTCTTGAGTAGAGAGTGGTGCATGAGCCAGTTGAATTTGTTTCGAACATATTCACCAGACCTAAGAAGGATGGAAGTTGTCGTGTCATTATTGATCTAACCCGTTTGAATACTTTTGTAACATATTCTCATTTTAAAATGGATACGTTTGAAACAACCACATCATTGATTTCTCTTGGTTGCTTTATGGCATGCATCGATTTAATAGACGCATATTATTCCGTATCCATCCAGAAATGTGACAGAAGGTTTTAAAATTCATCTGGATGGGGCAACTCTGGCAGTACAAGGCTTTGCCTAATGGGCTCACCACAGCCCTAGATTGTTCACTAAATTAGTGAAGCCAATTATGGCTTATTTGAGACAACGACACCATATAGTTATGGCCTATTTAGATGATATCTTAATTGTGGGCCACACCCTGGAATTGGCTGAACAGGGTGTTGCAGCTGCTGTCAATATATTTCAACAATTGGGGTTTATTGTCCATCCAAGAGAAATCAAAGTTCTACCCTGCCCAGGTGATTAATTACCTAGGGTTCACGGTGAACTCTATAAGCATGAGGGTTACCATTCCAATTAACAAGATTGAGGAGGTTACCCAGGTGTGTCAAGATTTAATCCGCACCAATATACCATCGATTCGGCACTTAGCTACAATAATTGGGAAGCTGGTAGCTTTGTTTCCGGCAGCGCGATATGGACCTTTGCATTATCAGAATTTGCAAAGAGCTAAAATTGCTGCGTTAAAACAGAACGCTGGTCATTATGATCGGTCCATGCAGCTGCCGCCCGAAGCGATAAATGAGTTGCAATGGTGGGTGTGTCACATTAGCAACTCATTCAAGCCTATTAGGGAGGCTAATCCGGTGGTATATTTGTAAACTGATGCAAGCCCCAATGGTTGGGGAGCCACGAATAATTGCTCTAGTTGTGGTGGCAGATGGGACACCCTTGAATCAACAATGTTGTTAACTCAAGGGATTAACTATTTGGAGTTGCTGGCAGCATTCCACGGACTTCGTACGTATTGTTCCAAGCTTGTTGGAGCACATGTCCGTCTCCAAATAGACAACACCACAGCAGTAGCATATTTAAACCATATGGGTGGTACCAGGTCAGTTTCGTGTGACAAATTGGCAAACTCAATTTGGCTCTGGTGTGTTCAAAGAGACATTTGGATTTCAGCTACCTAATTGCCAGGTGAGCTTAATACTGTGGCGGACACCAGGTCACGCAAATTTAATGACAATATTGAATGGATGTTGCATCCTGAGATCTTTTCTAAAGTCACAGCCAAATTTGGTAAACCGGACATTGACCTCTTTGCGTCACGGTGGAACCATCAGGTACCAACCTACGTTTCATGGGAACCAGATCCTGGGGCAATAGCGCTAGATGCATTCTCGCTGGACTGGGGGAAGTGGTTTTTCTATGCCTTCCCCCCGTTTTGCCTCATCAGTCCACACAGCCTTGGTATCCGGTGGTCTTTGACATGCTCAACGAACCTTGGGTCCTTTTGAAGGGTTGCCCACAATTGGTTACTCACCCTGTCTCAGGGGAGCCGCATCCCTGCCATGGCTATTTAAATTTGTTGGCTTGCAGGTTCTGAACAGGCCGTTAGTCCAATACGGCCTCTCGGCTCGGACCATGGATACCATCGGGGCGTCGTGTCGAGAGTCTACAAGGCGAAGATACCGCTCGCAGATTAAGAAGTGGGAAGCCTACTGCAGCCGCTCTCGCATCACGTACGATGACGTGACAATAACCGACGTCCTGGAATTCCTCGTGGGGTTGCACCATGATGAACACTTACGTTACAGTGCCATCAACAGCGCCAGAAGTGCGCTATCATTCTACCTCAGTTTGGAGGTAGGATCCAACAGGCTAGTGTCCAGACTCATGCGGGGTATATTCAATATGAATCCGCCTACACCACGCTATAATATCACCTGGGATGTCAGGGACGTATTAACCCTGCTCAGGACGTGGTCACCCATGGAGGGGCTCCAACTGGACCAACTCACCATGAAGCTGGTGATGTTACTAGCGCTGACTTCAGCTCAGAGGGTACAGACACTACACAAACTTTGTGTCGACAGAATGACGTCTACCCCCACAGAAGTAGTCTTTTTCATTGACGAGCTACTAAAGCAGCATAGACCTGGGTGCACAGGGCTGCAGCTGAAGTTCCCAGCATACCCCGCAGATGCTAGGTTATGTTTAGCCTCACATATCCGCCACTATGTCAAGGTGACGGCACGCATCAGAGGAATGGAGAGATACCTGCTTGTCACTCATAAGAGACCTCATCATCGAGTGACAGTCCAGACGATATCCATGTGGCTTCCAGTCGTCTTGGGTAAGTCAGGTATCGACACTAATGTGTTCAAGTCTCTTTCCACCAGGGCTGCATCGACGTCAACGGCGAGGGTCATGGAGGTGCCCATGGACCAAATTCTCACCACAGCAGGATGGGCTAATGAAGCTGTGTTCCAGCGTTTTTATAACAAGCCTGTTGCTGCTCCTCTACAGTTCGCAGAAGCCGTGCTGAATGCAGGTCACAAACGTGGAGATGTCCCCGCATGAGGGGTTTTGATTTGTTATTAATAACTCTGCTCTTGTTTTGCAGTAAGAACTATTGAGCAAGTTTGTTCCTCCCATCCATCCCTGGTAGTGGTGTGTCAGCATGGACGTGGTCCAGGGCGTGTAATCACAGAAGCTTTGAAGTCTTCTCGAAGTCACTCACGTGACTCCGAAATGAAATAGTAAGATTGAACGAGAACTTACCAGTTCGAAGGTTGATCTTTATTTTATGAGGAGTCGAAGTGAGGGATTTCGTGCCCTCCTCGCCCAACCCTCAATCACCTTCATCTGGTAATCTTAGTCACTTCAATCATACTATGCGAAGTCATTTCTTTGTTGGTTTCTGTGATTCCACGCCGCTACTTTGAAGTATGTCGAGCATGCGCGCCGGCGGGCTCTTCACGAGATCCCTCACTTCGACTCCTCATAAAATAAAGATCAACCTTCGAACTGGTAAGTTCTCGTTCAATCTTACTATTCTTTGTATGTTTTTACATACTTGGCTAATAAATTAATTACAATACAATACAAAATGGAAACCACTTTTTTTCCAACAGAGGCCCATTGGATACAAAAAAAACCATTCTGTTGAGTATTATTAATAGATATTAAGATTTTTTATAGATTATTAAATAGATTATTAAAGATGTTATAGCTGTCCATTTTGGAAGTAGTAACTGGATCGGTCAAAGTCAGCATGGATTAATGAAGGGGAAATCATGCTTGACTAATCTTTTGGAATTGTTTAAGGATGTAACAAGTAGAATGGATAAGGAAGTGAATGTGAAGCCAGTGAATGTGGTGTATCTGGACTTTCAAAAATCCTTTGACAATGTCCCACACAAGAGATTAGTGTGCAAAATTAGAGCACATGGTATTGGGGGTAGGGTATTTACATGGATAGAGAACTGGTTGGAACAGGAAGCAAAGATTAAGAATTAACGGGTCCTTTTCAGAATGGTGGGCAGTGGCTAATGGGGTGCTGCAAGGCTCGGTGCTAGGACTCCAGTTATTTACAATATATATTAACGATTTAGACGAGGGAATTATATGTGACATCTCCAAGTTTGTGGATGACACAAAGCTGGGTGGCAGTGTGAGCTTTGAGGAGGATGCTAAGAGGCTGCAGGGTGACTTGGATAGGTTGGGGGTGTGGGCAGATGCATGGCAGATGCAGTATAATGTGAATAAATGTGAGTTTATCCACTTTGGTGGCAAGAATAGGAAGGCAGATTATTATCTGAAAGGTATCAGATTAGGAAAAGGGGAGGTGCAAGGAGACATGGGTGTGCTTGTACATCAGTCACTGAAAGTAAGCATGCAGGTACAGCAGGCAGTGAAGAAAGCTAATGGGATGTTGGCCTTCAGTGTGAGATGGGATGTTGGCCTTCATTTGCGTTTAGGAGCAAGGAGGTCCTACTCCAGTTGTACAAGGTCCTGGGGAGACCACACCTGGAGTATTTTGTGCAATTTTGGTCTCCTAATTTGATGAAGGACATTATTACTATTGAGGGAGTGCAGCGTAGGTTCACCAGGTTAATTCCGGGGATGGGGGGGACTGACATATGATGAAATAATGGGTCGACTGGGTTTGTATTTACTGGAATTTAGAAGGATGAGAGGAGATCTTATAGAAACATATACAATTCTTAAAGGATTGGACAGGCTAGATGCAGGAAAATGTTTCCAATGTTGGGGGTTCAGAACCAGGGGTCACAGTTTAAAACTAAGGAATAGGCCATCTAGTACTGAGATGAGGAAAAACGTTTTCACCCAGAGAGTTGCGAATCTGTGGAATTATCTGCTGCAGAGTGCAATGGAGGCCAATTCACTGAATGTTTTGAAGAGAGAGTTATATTTAGCTTTTAGGGCTAAAGGAATCAAGGAATGGGGTACTGATTTTAGATGATTAGCCATGATCATATTGAATGGTGGTGCTGGCTCGAAGGGGTGAATGGCCTACTCCTGCACCTACTTTACTATGTTTCTATTTCCAGCATGTTCTCTTTTTTTTTAAATTTCCAGTGCACTTTGGATATTCAGCATTGGAAACCATCTGCTGCTTGTGTTTTTACAACACTAGTACCAAGACAGAGCCAGCAGTGAGTTTAGCCATGTTGAAGAACATTACTAGGTCCTATCACAAACCTGAAAGATGATAGAATAACATTGAAGACAATTGGAATCCAAAGCCTCAGATGTTGCATGTTTGCATTTAAAGTCATAAGGAATAGTAGAATTAGGCCATTTGGCCAATCGAGTCTGCTCCACCATTCAATAATGGCTGATCTATCTCTCCCTCCAAACCCCATTCTCCTGCCTTCTCCCCATAACCTCTGACACCCGTACTACTCAAGAAACACATTTCCTGCACGTTTCCCTGCAACCATGGTGCTTCCGTTTTCTCCCACAAGCCAAATAACATACAAACGTAGAGCAAAGGAACAGGCCCTTCAGCCCATAATATCCATGCAAACAAGATGCCAAACATGATAAACTAATCTCATCTTCCTGCAAATGATCCATGTCACTCCATTCCTTGCATAGCCATGTGCACTACCCAATCTGCCTCCACTACCTCCCCTGATAGCATGTCTCCAGGCACTTACCACCCTCTGTCTAAAAAAAAACTTGCCCTGCACAACTCCTTTAAACTTTGCCCCTCTCATCTTAAAGCTATGCCCTTTTGTCTTTGCAACTCCACCCAGGGAAAATTATTCTGACTGTCTATGGAGCATTGCCTCCCATAATTTCATTTACTTCTATCAAATCTCCCCTCAACCTTTGGCATTTTGGAGAAAACAATCCAAGTTTGTCCAATGTTTCCTTGTAGATAATACCCTCTAATCTAGGCAGCATTCTGGCAGACCCCTGCATACCCTCAAAAGCATCCTTTCTGTAATGGAGCAACCGGAAGATGTGTGGATTGGCAGGTGAATTGTCACTAGTGTGTAGAATGTAAGGGGAACTGATGGGAATGTGGAGAGAATAAATATAGGTGTAATATTGAAATACTCCAATTAATGCTTGATGGTTGGTACTGAATCAATGGACCGAAGTGCCTGCTTCAATGCTGCATGACTCAATCATTAGAAATTGTTATTTCCAAAATATTGTATAACATTCTTAGAATCATGGAATATTCACAGGAGGCGGCCATTCTGGTCTTGAAATCAATGCCAGCTTCTCCGACGGTTCCTTTCATCATTCAAGTAAAAGATATTGAAGCAGGAACACGTCAAAAAAGGCACACATTCTAGCAATGTTACAAAATTTTGAGATTTTAAAAATCAAGTCTGCAATTTATCCCATCAGATAAAGCATAACAAGAAGTTTAATTTGACACCTAATTTACTTTCATATCTTCAGTATTAAGAAAGTTATGGCCATTTTCATGCTCGGAAATGAGTATCTTGCTTCCCATTGCCTTTCAATTGACTTAACTCAAAAGCTGTGATCTGGAAAAATTAAAAGCCCATAACTTTATTAAAAATTAATAGAACTCAATGAAATTTTCAGTCATTATAGATTGAAGCATTCTGAAACAAATATTAAACAATCTTACTTGGATTACCTGAAATTAAAGTATATAATTAGTTAGTTATCTAATTGTAGCTAATTACAAAATTCAATGAGTAGATCTAAACATCTATCAATTTCTTAAGAAAAGATAAACTTTTTTTTAATTGCCTAAGTGTCCAAATAACATTCACACAATAATCCACAATATAACATAATTTTTAAATCTCATTTTCATGAATTTCTGGGCCAAATGGAAGGAATTTAGTGTTTAATGCCTGTAAATAAATGGCCATTTAAATCAACTAGCGAGTGGGTTTTAGTGGAATGCGGTGGATTGGAACGTTGCGGTTTGCGGTGAAGTCGGGGGGGAAAATACTGGGGGTTCATACATTTTTTGGGGACCCCATTTTGCAACATTAAAATAGTATTTATGCCTCCCAAAAAACCAACTTTTAATAAAAAAATAAAGTATTTACCTTTTTTTCTCCCCTACGGAAAATGCTTCCGGTGGTCTGCGGTCACGGCTTTTGAAGGTGATTTTTAAATTACTCTAGTTAACAAATAACTTGGAGTAATTTAAAAATACCTTAATGGATGAAATGTCGGAGCGATTTTTCTTCCGCAATTAAATCGCCCGACATTCATCGATTATCCTGGTCTGGTGAAAATCGGCACTTTAAGCCCGCCCCCCTCTGCAAGGCGCTAAAGTCGCGCACACGGGGAGCGGCAGAAGTGCAGCGCCGGTAAAGGTAAGTTTTGTAACATACCTACACATTCCAAACACACTGTGATATTTAAAATAGTTGTAAAACTGTCACCTAATAGCATCCAGATGTAAAGTGGTATGACAATATTGAATTATATTACACAATTAGACAGCATGCAGCTGGCAGCATATGTTGGCACTAACATTAATTTGCTTTTCATGCCAGTCTGAGAGCAACAGTTCTCCTACACTCCGCTGTCACCTTTCAGACCTTGAGCAAAAAGCACAAAATGCTGGAATAACTCAGCGGGTCAGGCAGTATCTCTGGAGAAAGTTGTTTAAGCGATGTTGTGGGTCTGGAACCTTTCCCAAAATGTCGCCTATCCATATCTTCCAGAGATACTGCTTGACCTGCTGAGTTACTCCAGTACTTTGTTTTATTTTTAAATGAACATTCCAGCGTCTGCAATTCTTTGAGTATACCTTTCAGACCTCCAATGGCCAGTCTGTGAAAGTTGTGAGCACTGAATCCATGGTCATTATGGCTCATTTTCCAACTTGTTTGGAATGTAAACCTTTGAAGTATTACTCAAGTAGCCCAAGTACAGCAAGAAATCTATCGTAACGTTTGCAAATAAGAACCACGCATATATTTTGACATACAAAAGGAATTTTCCAATGCTCCCAGCATGCAATATTTTCCTGGAAATATTTATTGCACACTTCAAAAATAATTATAGATTTTCTCCTGTGTGCAATTTGTTTGCCAGTCAATTTAATGCAAATTCTAGAAGACAGACAAGCGGAACATGCCCCATTCGCATTTATTTTCACAAAAGGAATGTGCAGCAAGCTGTAAAACAAAATACTCTCCACCCCCATCTTGCTTCTCTTTCTTTCACATGTATTCTGCTTTAACAACTGGATTTTCCTCCAACCTTATCCTGAGAATTAAAAACAAAGTGCAGGAGCAACTCAGCAGATCGGACAGCATCTGCAGATGGAAAGAGACAGATGACGTTGTAAATAACTCATTCTAAGCTTCCCCCCAGTCTAGTTTCAGTCAATAAAATACTGAATCAAGCACTTGCGCATCTAAACTTTATTTTTAAAAACACAACAGTTCCCTTCTACTATACCTAACCACCGCAGGTTCAATCCTTGTATCTGCTTGGCCTAGCCCTTCTAGCCTCATGCAAGCAGAGACACTCTAAAAGGTCACGCAGTCCCAAGCGTTCTTCCAGATGATCGACATCGGACCTCGTGGGAGCTACCTTTTATAGGTCCCCGAACCTTGAGGGGCCAAACCACATGGGGGTGGTCTCTTTACAGTCCAATAACAAATATCGATTAACACAGCACATGATAGACAGTTCCCTAACCCAATAATGCAGTAACCAATAGAATGTGGCGGCTCCCAAGGGTTGGGCCATTCCCTTAGCTGGAGGGATAAAAGGCAAGGGTTTAGGTGCCATCTTCCTCTTGCAGACTCCTTTGGTGACGAGAAGGACACTATTAAAAATACCTCCGTGGCCATGGTGGGTACTGCACCTGCAGTCCAGCACCAGCAAGATCCAAGCTGCACGAGCAGAAGGCGCTGGTGTTATTACCACCAGCGCTGGGGTGCTGTAGCACAGCAATTCCGTCAGCCGTGCACGTTTCTGGGAAATGCCGGGGCGGGCTGCCAAAAGTCACCGCAGTGGCCAGCCAGTTTCACCGCCTCTTCGCCTGGGATTGGCGCTCCGGGAGCCATTTCCTCGTCAATACTGGGGCAGAGCTGAGTGTCCTGCCCCCTTCGCTGGCAGACATTAGTTCCGGTAAGTGGGGGCCCATCCTTACCGCGGCGAATGGCAGCCCCATTCGCACGTATGGGGTTTGCATGGTCCCGATCATGTTCGGCTCCTGCCATTTCACGTGGCAGTTCACCATCACTGATGTCTCCCAGCTGTTACTCGGTGCCAACTTCCTCCGGGTGCATTCCCTCTTGGTGGACGTCAGGTGTCAACGCTTGGTCCACGCCGCCATGATGGAGCCGATCGCGCAGCGATTGGATGAGCCGGTGGGATGCCCCCTGTCATCCGTGGATTCCTGCTTTGCTCGGGTCTTGGCCGCATTCCGGGACATCCTGACCCCACAGTTTCAGTCATCGACGCCCAGGAATGGGGTCGTTCATTTCATACAGACCACCGGACCACCTCTCCACGCACGAGCTCGTCGACTGCCGTCGGATAAGCTACGTCTGGCACGGCAGGAGTTCTGCATGATGAAGTCCTTGGGGATCGTCCGCCCTTCAAACAGCCCATGGGCGTCCCCACTCCACATGGTCCCTAAGGCAAGCGGGGGCTGGCGGAGATTATCAGCGGCTGAATGCCGCAACAACCACAGACTGATGCTCCGTACCCTCCATCCTGGACTTCAACGCCCATTTGGCCGGGGCTACCATTTTCTCCAAAGTGGATCTGGTACGGGGTTATAACCAGATACCGGTCCACCCGGAGGATGTACCCAAGACGGCAATCATCACGCCGTTCGGGCTGTACGAGTTCGTGCGGATGCCGTTCGGCCTTAACAATGCTGCGCAGGCATTCCAACGGTTGATGGATGGGGTGCGTCGTGGCCTCGAGTTTGTTTTTGACTACCTCGACGACATCCTGGTGGCCACCCGCTCGCGGCAGGAGCACTTTGCCCACCTCCGGCAGCTCTGTCAGGGCTTGGCTTGACTGTCAACCTCGCCAAGTGCCGTTTTGGGGTAACCAACATCGACTTCCTCGGCCACCGCGTGACTTCGCAAGGCGTGGTTTCCCTGCCGGACAGGGTCGACGCCGTCCGTCAGTTTCCCCATCCATACACTGTGCACGGCCTGCAGGAGTTTGTCGGGATGGTGGCGTTTTATCACCGTTTTGTGCCATCCGCGGCCCACATCATGCGGCCGCTGCATCAACTTCTGGCGGGTGGGCGTAAGGACGTCGAGTGGACCAACGAGGCGGTGGCAGCATTTGATGGCGCAAAGGAGGCCCTTGCTCGGGCCTTACTGCTGGTGCACCTGCGGGAAGATGCCCCGACTGCCCTTACGGTGGACGCCTCGGAGTCGGCGATTGGTGCCATGCTGGAACAACTGACGGACAAGGGTTGGCGGCCCCTGGCCTTCTTCAGTCGGCACCCCAACCGCGCCCAGACGATGTACAGCGCTTTCGATCGCGAGCTCCTGGCTCTGTACCTGGCAGTGTGCCACTTCCGTTACTTCCTGGAGGGCCGCCTGTTCACCGTCTACACAGGCCACAAGCCACTTACATTCGCCCTGGCGAAGATTTACGACCCCTGGACGAACGACAGCAGCGGCAGTTGGCATACTTCTCAGAATACACCACCTCCATCCGCTACATCAAGGGGAAAGAGAACCAGGTGGCCGACGCATTTTCCCACTCCGTCATCGACGCCATGTTTGAGGTGGCGCCCGGGATTGACTATTCTGCCCTGGTGGAGTCCCAGCTCGTGGATGGTGAGATGCCCGCCTACCGGACTGCCATCTCCGGCATTTGCAGCGAGGATGTCCCTGGAGGGGCAACGATCCTGTGCGATATGTCGTCCGGCCAGCCGCGCCCCATTGTCCCTGCTGCCTGGCGCCGAAGGGTTTTCAACGTGATCCACAGGCTGGCTCACCCATCCATCTGGGTGACAACGGCACTAGTGGCCGCTCGGTTCATGTGGTACGCAGGTTGGCCACTGGGCCCGTCCCTGCATTCAGTGCCAGACGGCGAAGATCCAGCGCCACGTCCGGGCGCCCCACCAGGAGTTCGGTCTACCTCACTGGCATTTCAACCATGTCCACGTGGACATTGTGGGGCCTCTCCCGCTGTCCCGGGGCATCACCCACCTCCTCATGATGGTGGACCATTTCACGCGGTGGCCGGAGGCCATACCACTGGCCGATACATCAGCGGCTACGTGCGCTCATGCATTGTCAGCGCACTGGATTGCTCACTTTGGGATGCCCGTGCACATTGCCTCGGACCGGGTCGGCTGTGGTCACCCGCCCCTATCTGTGGTCGGCCATGGCTCACTTGTTGGGTGTGCGGCTGCACCACACCACGGCCTATCGCCCGCAGGCAAACGGCCTGGTGGAGAGGTTCCACCAGCAGCTCAAGGCAGCGCTGAATGCGCGACTCTCTGGCCCAGACTGGATGGATGAACTGCCATGGGTCGTGCTGTGCATCAGGACTGCTCCTAACGAGGACTTGGCCTCATCCACAGTGGATCTCGTTTACGGGTCACCACTCACGGTGCCCGGGGAGTTCGAGCCGTCGGCGCCGGGGCAGCAGGGAACGCCCTCATCCACTCTGAAACACCTTTGCGGGTGAGTTGGCAGGCTCGCGCCCATCCCGATGTCCCACCATGGGACATTTCGCCCGCACATGCCATCAGCCCTCCGGGACTGCCCCTACATTTTCCTGCACCGTGATGCCCACCGGACGCCACGCCAGTGGCCGTATGAGGGCCCATTCCGGGTGCTGGAGCACGGACAGATAACCTTTGTGTTGGACATGGGGGGCCGGCCGGAGGCCGTGTCAATTGACCGGTTAAAGCCAGCACATCTGGACATTGCCTCAGCCGTGAGGTCGCCCCCCTTCGCGGCTCCCTCCGCCTGTCACTTCACCTGTCCTTCCACCTGTCCCTCGACCTATCCCTCCACCAGTCCCTCCACCTGTGCCTCCGCCAGCCCCTCGGTCGGCTGACTTCCGTACGCGGTCTGGTCGGGTTTTACGCCCACCGGTGCGTTTTGTGCCTTCGGTTCTGGTGTGGGGGGGGGGGGGTCCTGTGGCGGCTCCCAAGGGTCGGGCCATTCCCACTATCAAAACCCTCGGCACGGAAATGGTTGAGTCCAGAGGCAGCCCTTAGCTAGAAGGATAAAAGGCATGGGTTTAGGTGCCATCTTCCTCTTGCAGACTCTGGTGACAAGAAGGACACCATTAAAAATACCTCCTGGAGCACCTGGCTCCTCGCCTTCATTTCGGGACTATCGCCCCACAACAATGTATCTGAGAAAGTTTCTAGATGGAAGTTAACAGAGGTGAATTATGCAATATGTGCCTAGATATTTAAGAAACCCAGACAAGGTTCAACACTTAACCCAATCAACATCTAGCAAAGTAAAGCTTTGCAACATTATTTAATAAGTGTGTCTGGCTTGCAGTAAGCAAATCAGTTCCATGCAATTTACACTTAATTGTAAGAATCTGCAGATGTCCCATTCTATCCCTGCTGTGCTTATCCAGGCCACAGACAAACTGTCACCATTCAGCAGCTTGTCCCAGTCCTGCAACAGGCACATTTAACTTGACCAAAATGGCTTAGCAGCACACAAGCCTTTACTCAATTTTAATGGCCTGGCACCTCTAATTTGGCCAGAATTAACAACTCTTTGTTGGACTCAAGAATAGACCCAATACATTGGTATCTATTTGGAGTATTGTGAGCAATTTTGGGCCCTGATATATCTGAGGAAGAATATGCTGGCACTGGAGAGGGTCCAGAGGAGGTTTACGAGAATGATCCCAGGAATGAGTGGTTAACATATGACTTGTATTGCTGGAATTTAGAAGGATGAGGAAAGGTGACCTTACTGAATCTTACCAAATAGTGAAAAGCCTGGATGTGGAGAGGATGTTTCCACTTGTGGGAGAGTTTATGACCAGGGGCCATAGCCTCAGAATAAAAGGATGTACGTTTAGGAAGGAGATGAGGAGGAATTTTGTTAGTCTGAGGGTGGTGAATCTGTGGAATTCATTCCCACAGATGGCTGTGGAGGCCCGCAGAATTCCTTTGCTCAAGATTGCAGCATCTGCAGCCTCTTGTGTCTCTATATTATCCAACAGCTCCTCTCTGACTTGGTTTAGTGCTGTGACTCAAAGCGAACTGATCCACTGCTTCATGAAGCAGCTTTATCCTTGGTCAACTGCTTCCACAATAAGGGTAAACTCCCATCCTCCAGATTGACCATTGACACAGATTTCCCTAAACTTCCTCACAGTCAAATTCAGGTCAATGGGAAGTAATCCTGCCATGTCAGGCCACACAGGAGCAGTGGTTGTGAATCAATTATTTCACAAATCCCAACACTAATCAACTGATGATGTGTGATTGTATTGTAGTTGCGGTGAGACACAAGGTGACAAATAATTCCCCCCCCCCCCCCCCCGATTCTACTGCTCATCTACACACAAAAAGTGATTTAATGTGGCAAATTTTGGGATGTGGGAGAAAATGGGTAAATTCAGAGGAAACCCATGCAGTCACAGGGGAATGTGCAGGTTTCAACACAGACAGTACCCAAGGTCAGGATTGAACCTGGGTGCCTGAAGCAGTGAGATGGCTCTACTAGTTGTGCCACTTTCCCACCTATGTCTATGTGTAAAGAACATGAGTCTCCCTGTGGAAAAGCTTAAATGCTCACAACCTGTATATCAGTTCACTGCAAAGACAATTGATTGAAGACATAGTTGTGAAGAATATAATTGATGCTGTAAACACAGAAAAATCAGGAAAGGAGATGTCAGGGGTAGTTATGATTGGAAATTAAATGGGGAAGATAATCAATATCTAAAGCAACAAAGGCACATTTTGGAGTGATCAGCTCAGCAACAGCGAGATTGAGTTCACATGACTCAACTACTGTTGAACAGTAGTTCTTTCAAAGGTTAAGATTGTTATATCAGGTTGCTGCACATACCTGCAGTCTATTGGAAGAAAATTTGTCTTTCTTGAAGCGACAGTTACCTACCAATCTTCAGTCTCAATTTGTGTCTACTTCTGTCCAGGGCAATACCGAGGAATCTTTGAGGATTTCTACTGGATACAGAGAGAAAAACCTGAGGCATGAAGCTGTAAGCGATTTACCGGGACTAAGTACGAAAGCCTGTTGACGAGGGCGGCACAGTGGCCAAGCAGTAGAGTTGCTGCCTTACAGCACCTGAGACCTGAGTTCCAGGAAGCTTGTGTTTTCAACGATGAAATTTATTGTATTTGTGACATCCCGGTCATAAAGGTTTACAATCCTTTGAAGGGTGAGTGGCGAAAAACCCAATCCTGGCTACGGGTGCTGTCTGGACGGAATTTGTACATTCTCCCTGTGACCGCATGGGTTTACTCTGGCTGCTCTGGTTTCCTTCCACTCTCCAAAGACATTTAAGATTGTGGGAAAAATGGATTCAGTAAAATTGTAAATTATCTCTAGTGTGTAGGATAATGATAGTCTTCAGGGACTCGGTGGGCTAAAGGGCCTGTTTCCGCACTACCTTTAAAGGTACACTCTAAAGTTTACAATCTAAAGTCTAAAGGGAGTTTGAGGGAGTTGATAAATTAAGAATGAGATGACACTGTAAATGACAGCTCTGGCTGGATTCTCACAGGCAACTATCACCAAATGGTTTACAAGGATGTTGCCAGGACTCAAGGGCCTGAGCTATATCGAAAGGTTGGCAGGCTAGGGGTTTGTTCCTTGGAGCACAGGAGGCTGAGGAGTGATCTTGCTGCGGTGTATAAAATTATGGGGAATAGATAGGGGGAATGCACAGAGTCTTTTACCCAGGGTGGGAGAATCAAAAACCAGAGGACACAGGTTTAGGGTGAGAGGGGCAAGATTTAATAGAACCTGAGAGGCAACTTTTTCACTCAAAGAGTGGTGGGTATATTGAATGAGCTGCCAGAGGAGGTTGGTGAGGTATGTATTATAACATCATTTAAAAGGTACTTCAATAGGTCATGGATAGGAAAGATTTAGAGGCCTATGGGTCAAACGTAGGCATATGGGACTAGCTTAGATGGGACATCTTGGTTGGCTTGGACGAGTTGAGCCAAAGGCCCATTTGCCCACGTTTGACCATGTTTCCATGCTGTATGACTCCAGCACTTTAAGTGCACACATTTGCACAAAAGTATATTTGTAAAACACAAAGAATCCCACATTCTCTTTCCAGATTGTGTGCCACCACAAATGGGTTTATCTAAATCCCAAATGGATTTGATATGCTCACTCATACTGTCCTCTTTAATTGCTTCAAATCCCCAGTTTACGTTGCTGGGAATAAGTCAGCATTGCTCACTTTGTGCCTCTCAGCTTATGGCCTGCAATGCCTTCTCCTCCAACAGTCACCCCAGCAGTTCCCTGAACAACATTTCATGGCCCTTTCCCAGTAATCAGATAAATACTCTGTCTTGGTGAACCATTCACAGACAGTCTCAGTAATCTGTTTCCCTCGTGTGTTGGACATCCAGCATTTTAAATATAACATGCTGAAACTAGTTAATGCAGCATCTGCAGAGAGAAAAATAGAGGTAACATTTCAGGCCAGTGACCGTTTGTCAAGTTGACCTGAAATGTAAACTCTGTTTCTCACATTGATCTTTTTATTCCAAATGTTACCACAACTGTAGTATCACTCAATATTACTTTTAGCTTACCCACTAGATTCTATTGATACTTAAAAAAGTCTAATTTTCATCACCTTGAGGTTCTACACCAGTACCTTCCTTCTTAATCTTGCTTTCACAAGACTCTGTAGACTTCAAATTACCCCAATATGCTCCATCAGTTGAAATACTCTAATCACGTAATATCACTGATACCTCATTCACATGAAAGCCAAAAGGTCAAGTGCACAATTTATATTCCTTGTACTTTCTACCTACAATAGTAAAGGCAGAAATTAATGTATTTACAATGCTATCATCTTATCTGGTTTTGTTCATTTCAGTCTTTGTCTTCATCTGCTCATGTCAAATCTGCACGATCAAATTTGTCCTCAAAAATCCAGGTTCTGATCAGGTTTTACACATAGTCCACCTATTTCCTTTGTGTAATCCAATGACTGATCTTCACCCATGTTCTAATATAATCTTCTACCAAACAGATTTATTTTATGTAATTAAATGCCACCTCCACAATAATCATCTCACCACCTTACAATGTCTTGCAACTTCACCTACGTTGAGATATTCCTCCTCTATGCAGTGTTATTTGGTGCAGCAATGGCATAGAGTCATAGAGTAATACAGCACAGAAACAGGTTCTTTGGCCCAACTTCTCCATGCCAACCAAGATGCCCTATCTACACTAATCGCAACTGCCTGCGTTTGTCCCATATCCCTCCAAACCTTTCCTCTCCATTTACATGTCTGAATGTCTCTTAAATGTTGTTCTAGCACTTGCCTCAACTACCTCCTTTGGCTGCAAATTCCATGTACCCACCACCCTCTGAATGAAAAAGTTGCCCCTCAGGTTCATATTAAATATTTCCTCTCTCATGTTAAACCTATGTCCCCTAATTCTTGATTCCCCTACTCTGAGTAAAATTATGTGTGCATTTATCCTGACTGCAGTTTCCCTGGACTTACCTGGAGTTACCAATGAGGTTCTAATTATGTATTGGAATCCAACCAAGAAATTAATCAGGACCTTCCCAGAAAACTGTGATTAATGCAACTTTAGCTCAATAAATGGAAATCATACCTAAACTTGCAGCCCTTAAAATCAATAAAAGGTGAATATCATTAAAGTACAATAGAACTATAAAAGTGTGTCTGTAAAAGCTAACTTATGGAGCAAAACTGTCCTAGTAACAACCCGTTAAAAAATAAATAACCAAGAAAATGTTTATCCCTTGTGAAAATCTTGAACATTTCACCTTGTAATCCACGTTCAGTCTCTTATCTCGTTCCTAGTGGCTTGCTCTCTCTATGTCATGGCCCTGTGGTTACTGAATACATAAGACTGCCTATGAACCGGTTTGATAAATGTATGTGTTACTAAAAGCAAACTGCAGGCAGATGTAAAGATATTAGAGATTTAGTGGGTTCAGCAAGTCAAAGCTTTAGGAGACTGTGACACAAAAAGCAATATATTCTTGCAATATTCCAGGATGGCAGTGCTAAAATATGATTCAAAAGAGTTACAGTTTAAAAAATATATATTGTAAGATGATAAAAGGGTTGAATGTTTCACATTTAAGGCCAAAACATTTTATTAAATTAGCTTCTACTATCCTTTCAGTTAATGCATTCAAGACCATGACAATTCTCCGTGGGAGAAAGATGACACCTATTACCACTAAGATGGTGAAAGGAATCATCCTAGAGCTAACTTCTGGGGCAGTCTCATGAAGAAAAGGAACATGCTGAGAAACTAAAGGAAAGTCACAGAATCAACAAGGATTCTGCACCTTCCTCCAGGATATTAAGAAACAAGATCGTGACGAATGGGGAAGCGACTTGGACACAATGGCATGATCTTTTGAATTGCAGAAGAGTGTGAACCAACTCTAGAATTTCTTAAGCAGAAGCAGAGTTCTCGAAAAGCAAAATTTCTTCTTTTTCACCATTATACATCAAAACCTAACATTGCTCATGATTTTGACATGTTTCAAATCATCTCTTACTCTGGTCTTCTTTCATTTTTGGAAAATATCCAGTTCCTCTATTATTTGCTCAAATCTGAGGTCCCACATCCCTGGTAAAGGAATGTAATGGTTATAATGGGCTGATAGCCTCTCAAAACCAGTGTGTCCAGGTTTGGATTCAAACATCCAGTGATTTATAAGGTTCAGGATAGCTGCCTTGAATCTCTACTCAATGCCTTGAAATGCTCTTTACAGGTCAGTCTATTTCCTACTTTAGCAATTACGCATTATAGCCTGAAAACTAGATAATAGCTGAAGTTTTGATGTCCAAAGGTGGAGTAGACACCCATTGAGCTGAGGAGATCAGAGCCCCTTGTTAATTTTACTTTATGTTGAATTAGTTGGTATCACTTGTTAAAGTTAAACTTATATTTTTAAAAATTGAGCCTGTTTGAGTGTGTTTTAAAGGCAAAAATTGTATATAAATGCCATGTTGTATATGACAGATCACACTTGTTATCATTTCCAGGACAACTAGAGAACTGCTCTCCTTGGCTTGTATTCAGGGCCCAGGCCATTGGATCCTGGTGTCTATGCCCAGAATAGCCTCAGATGTGTTTCAAAGCAAATTGATCCCCGCTGCATAGATGATTTAGGTTAGTTGCTGGTACCAAAGTTGGTCCATTATTTCCCTGGTGAAGCACAGGCCAGTCCTTTGTGCCGAGATGCAGAATGATTGCTGATTCCTGGGCTTCTCATTGGATGATAGCAGGGATTAACATCAGCAGGACTATAAGACGAGGGACCAAATCACTCTCATGCCAAGGACCGGCAGACAGCTACGAGTCATTTCTTTTCTTGAGTTTTTAGTCTTATCCATTATGTTACCATGATCATCATTGTCATGGCATCACTGGTCTTAAAGCTAATAAAATATTCCAGTAAAGAATTATTCCTATCATTGGGAAACATTCCTTAACAGATCCCATGTAGTGACGTGAAAGCTGCAAAAATCTGCAAACAGCTGCTGTCAAGAACCATGCAAGTAATATTTTATACATGGTTCTGGGTGAAAACTATCCTAACATATTTTGGCATTTTCTTAGTATTTCGAAGGTCACCCAATTGGGATGACAACACCCATTTATCATCTAACTCCTTGGCATTTGTTGTTAATTTTTCACCTCGAGTTAATCCTACTTTTCTTTTAAACAATTTCTAAATCCCTTTGAACTGTTCTTTCCTGTTGCTGAAAGGAGAGGCTTCCAAGCTTAGATTATCTGCATTAACATCATATTTATTGTGGGTTAACTGTGCAAAATGAGATCGAATAGGCCTCCTTGTCCATGAAAGCAGATTGTACTGTCTGTACGTGAATGTTCCTTGCATCCCAGAAGAGGAAGTTGGTTAAATAATTGTTCTGCTTCCATTAGTTCTTCCATCTCCTCCATTCTTCAGCATTGGAAGGAATATGAGAAACATTTGCAGTGTTGTGGCAACTCACCAGCTGTGGGATCAAAGTAAAACAGACAGCCTCACCACTTATGGTGACACGGTGGCCCACGTAGGGCGGCACTGTGGCGCAGCGGTAGAGTTATTGTCTTACAGCGCCAGAGACCCATGTTTGATCCTGACTACGGGTGCTGTCTGTACAGAGTTTGTACGTTCTCCCCATGACCATGTGCGGTTTCTCCGGGGTGCTCTGGTTTCCTCCCACACTTCAAAGACATACAGGATTGTAGGCTAATTGGCTTGCTAAAATTGTCCCTAGTCTGTGTTGAATAGTGTGCGTGTGCGGGGATCGCTGGTCGGCATGGACTGGGTGGGCTGAGGGATCTGTTTCTGCTATGTATCTCTGAAGAGAAACCACCATCCAGGGACAACAAAATGCCCCTCCAGATTAGGCAGAAATTCATGCGCTTCTCTAACCTGTTATTTTTTCACGTTTGGTGCTTTCAATTTGCCTCCTCCACAATGGTGCACCTGTGCTCTGTCCGTCATGGCCACTTTGAGCTCCCAGTGACCAACCATTTCACTTCCCCTTCCAATTCCTATATGGACCCATCTGTCGTCAGCCTCCTTCCATGCCAAGGTGATGCCTGGCCTAAACTAGAGGAACAGCAACTCCTTGCTGTTATTCTGCTTCGATAGTCTGTAACCCAAATTTCAGGTAACCTGCTCTCCCTTCGTCCCTGTATCTACCCAGATCCACCCCCCCCCCTCCCCTTCTCCCCACATACCCTTCTTCCTCAAAAATATCCTATCCTCTCTCACCCAGATTCTTCCCTGCCGACTCCATGCGCCCATCACCCACACACTTTTCCATCGGGTCTCCTTCCCCCACCCATTCGCTTTTGGCCACTGCACTTCCCTTATGGTCCCATACTCTATCTTCCTTTCCCATCATCTGCAGCCCCTGGTTAACTCTAGTGTCCTTGCCTCAGTCTCTAACTTGACCCCTCTCAGTCCCACCTGACTCCATCCACCAATTTAGCCCTCCTCACCTATATCCACCCATTGCTTGTCAGCTGTTGCCCTGCCTCCTCATCTCTTTATACTGACTATCCCTCCTCCACCCTTTCAGACAAGTTTAAGGAATTTGACATGAAAAGTCAACTGCCCATTTACCCCCAGAGATGCCACCCGACCTGCTGAGATCCCTCAGCGCTTTGGTATTTTGCTACAGAACTGTTGGTAGCTGTTCAAAATAAGAAGCAAGCTTCTCTCTCTTACCTGAATAATCATGCCTAACCTATAGGTAAATCTTGATTTCAGCCAAAGGTTAAGGTGTTTTCTAGTGAGCTGACAATAAATGAGCTTGATATTTATGCCAGTGAGAGTATTTCTAAACTCAAACCCAATTACATAAGAATTTAGTCATTGCAAATCCTATGCAATGTAAAGGTAGACAAAATACTGCTTTAAAATGTAATGTTCTAGCCACACAAGCATCAGATATTATTTTAACTTATTGTTTTCACCAAAGGGGTTTACCTCTGAGAAAATATTTTCAAAATGTTAATATGTGATTTCTCAAATGGTTGGTCAAAATGTTAAAAGATCATCCACAACAGGTATTCCATCCACATTCTTAGTGAGGAAGTTTACACAGCAGGATGACAGTCAGAAATTTACCACTGATGAGAAGATTTCCCTTGGAGTGTTAAATTGAACAAATACACTGGCACAAGTAGTTTGGTCTTGGTAGGATGTGATAATGAGTACTGCTTCACTGAGCCTTTTTGCCTGCACGAGATGTCAGCAAGGAAACCAGCAAAATAAATTGCCTGGAATATCCTCGGAAGCTATTCCAGTTTGAATGTGGCTTCTGCTTAGCTGCCAACAGTGTCAAGGGGCCTGACTGTAAAAATCCCTAAAGATATTCCTGGTACATTTTCTTGTCATGAGCTAATCAAAGAATATGGAAACATTGGTCAGAGTCAATTCTGTGAAGCTCTTTCAGCATTATACGAAGGAAAAATATATAGAATATATAAATTCTAATCTCATGTTCAAAATGAAGGCTAGTTTTATGAAAGGAATGTTATATCAAAAAATAATTTAGAATACTCATTTATAACATCTGAATAACAGTATAGGATATTTGTTAATGTGCATTTATCTTTGAAATGGACTATTTATATTCAAATGATTAAACGTGCAGCTGCAAGATGCTTATGTATAAATGGTTATTGCAAATCTAGATGGAAATACAGGTTTGTCACCAACATTTCCATTAAATTCTAACTATTGTGATCCCGAATTTTCAATATTTAGGGCAGCGCAGTGGCACAGCAGCGGAGCTGCTGCTTCATAGCACTGGAGATTCAGGTTCGACAATGAAAACGACTGCTGTCTGTTGGGAATTTGTATGTTCCCGCTGTGACTGCATGGGATTTCTCCGGGTGGTCTGGTTTCCTTCCACATTCCAAATACATCAGGTTTGTAGATTAATTGGTCACTGTAAATAGCCCCATGTGTGTAGCATGCGGACGTGGGATAACATAGAATTAGTGCATAGGTGATCGATGCTTGCCGTGGACTCGTTGGGGCAAAGGGCCTGTTTCCACGTTGTATCTCTAACCTAACTCTAAACTAAACTAAACATACAACACACCTTGTTGGCTATGCAAAGGTTTGTCCTTAATGTTAAAGGATTGGTATGGAATTTCTAAATAGAATGAGTCCTGTGTTGTTGATGTACCCATATGTAGCTGATACTGACACAAATAGTTTGTGGCCAGGGTGAAAGGGGTCAGAGATGATCTTACCCGCTCGCTTCCTGGCCCTTGCAGTGTACAGTTTGTTTATGGGGGGAAGGCTGCAGCCAACAACCTTCTTGGCTGATCTAATTATGCATTGCAGCCTCCAGATGTCATGCTTGCTGCTGAGCCAAACCAGACCATGATGGAGAAGGTGAGGACAAACTCTATGATGGCAGTATAAAACTGGACCATCATTGCCTGTGGCAGATTGTGTTTCCTCAACTGCCGCAGGAAGTACATCCTCTGTTGGGCCTTTTTGACTATGTGGGGAGTGGTGTGCAACATAACATAGTGCCCAATGCTTCACTCTTACTGGCAGGTTGCCCCAACAGCAAATTTCAGGAGGCATCCACTTCTTCAGGTCTGAAGAAGGGTCTCGACCCGAAACGTCGCCTATTCCTTCTCTCCATTGATGCTGCCTCACCCACTGAGTTTCCCCAGCATTTTTTGTCTACTGACACATCTCAAGTTACTTATGAAACTGAGGAAACACCAAGACCCAAGTTGTTTCTTCAGGCAATGTCCTAACTCCACCCTTTACCAAATCAAAATAATTTAGCACCTTTTAGGAACTTAGAGCAACCCATATCAAAACCTGGACCAGTCCTGAGTGAAAATATCATAGAGGACACATCCAGTGAAGCAATATGCGTAGAACTCATGAATAAGAAAAGTACAATAACTATTTAGACTTTAGACTTAGAGAGACAGCGACGATACAGGCTCTTTGGCTCAGAGTGTTTATAAGTTGTAGGAGCAGTCTTCGCCCGCAAGCGATCCTCGTACATTAGCACTATCCTACACACTATTGGCGAATTACAACTTTATCGAACCCTTTGCCAGAGAAAACCCACTCGGTCATGGGGGGAACATACAAACTCCGTACAGACAGCATCCGTAGTCAGGGTCAAACCCAGATCTCTGGCGTTTTAAGGCAGCAGCTTTAATTTTTATGCTACCTTCACCCTATTGTGACAGGTCATGGGAAGATGTAAATCAATAGGGTTATTGAAGTGGATGATTTTAACTTTCCCTACCTTGACTAATATTCCCTTTGTACCAGGTGCTTAGATGGAAAATAATTTGTTAAATGCACCCTGGAATATTTGTAGCAACATTATGTCCATAGTCTAAACCAGGCCTGGAGCAACTGTAGACCTGTTGCTGGTGAATGAGGGCCCTAGGTGATTGTAGTATTACAGCGTGGCGATATTTTGCCAACAGCTGAGCAAGATAGTATTGGATTTGTCTGTTTTAAACTACTTACATTAAGAAAAATGGCAGAAAATGACACTGTAACAAACAGACATCTAGACCTTTTAAATGAATTAGTGATTGCCCGATGAATGCAGAGATCCTAATCCCAAGATGCCCAGGCACAGTAAATACAATGCCTTAAAGGACTGTGGATGCCTCCAGAAATGGGGTTGTTGGGGCAACCTGGAAGTAAGAGTGATGTGTTGGGGACTATGTTATGTTGCACCCCACTTCCTACATAGTCAAAAAGGCCCAACAGAGGATGTAATTCCTGCGGCAGTTGAGGAAACACAATCTGCCACAGCAAATGATGGTCCAGTTTTATACTGCCATTGTCGAGTCTGTCCTCACCTTCTCCATCATGGCTGGTTTGGCTCAGCCACCAAGCATGACATCCGGAGGCTGCAAAGTATCGTTCGATCAGCTGAGAAGGTTGTTGGCTGCAACCTTCCTCCTATCAACGACTGTACACTGCAAGTGCCAGGAAGTGAGTGGGTAACATCCCTGACCCCTCTCACCCTGGGCACAAACTCTTTGAAGTACTTCCCTCTGGAAGACAACTCCAGACTGTCAAAGCCGCCACAGCCAGACATAAAAACAGCTTTTTTCCACAAGACGTAGCTCTACTCAACACCCAAAAGTCTGTAGCCTGGTATTTTATTTTATTCTTCAAGTGTTTCATTTAAAATATTTAATTGTCTACTGTATATCGTGTTGTTACTTGCAAGAAAAGCACCAAGGCAAATTACTTGTATGTATACATACTTGGCTAATAAAATTTATTCAATTCAATTCTCACCCATCCCATCTTCCCTACCATCCTCTGGGCCAGTGAGTAAGTCAAGGATTTAATTTTACTTCAGAGTCATGTTAGTGACTCCGTGAAGAACACCGCCAGTCGGCATGCGCGTCTTTACGTCTGACGCATGGCGCAGCGACTGGCTGGGAGGAGCAGCGCTTCTCCAGCTGTAAGTTTAAAAAGCCTCAGGTAAGTGTTAAACTTGTGCGAGGTCTCTGCGTTTGGTAATTCTTGTTACAGGAGAACAAATACAAACATGAAAAAATCCGGAACAGCAAGGCGAGCCGCAGTGAAAATATCTCAATCCCGCGGGAGTGCGGGTAGCGGGCGGCCGCCTAGCTCCTCCATGGAGTGTTACACAAAAAGCTGGAGAAGCTCAGCGGGTGCAGCAGCATCTATGGAGCGAAGGAGATAGACGACGTTTCGGGTCGAGACACTTCTTCAGACTGGTCAGGGATCAGGAAAACGAGAGATATAGACAGTGATGTGGAGAGATAAAGAACAATGAATGAAAGATATGCAAACAAGTATTGATGATAAAGGAAACAGGCCATTGTAAGCTGTTTGTAGTGTGAAAATGAGAAGCTAGTGCGACTTGGGTGGGGGGGGGGGAGATGGAGAAGGAATGTCAGGGCCCGAGGGCTGAGGGAGAGGTGGGGAGGGGGAGGAGGCAGTCTGGGTTAACAGAATTGAGAAAATTCAATGTTTAAGCCCAGAGGATGCAGACTCCCCAAGCGGAATATGAGGTGCTATTCCTCCAACTTGCGGTGTTGCTCACTCTGGCCGTGGAGGAGGCCCAGGACCGAGAGGTCGGATACGGAATGGGAGGGGGAGTTGAAGTGCTGAGCCACCGGGAGGTCGGGTTGGTTATTGCGGACCAAGCGGAGGTGTTCGGCGAAACGATCGCCCAGTCTCCACTTGGTCTCACCGATGTAGATCAGCTGTCATCTGGAGCAACGGATGCAGTAGATGAGGTTGGAGGAGGTGCAGGTGAACCTCTATCGGACTTGGAAGGACTGCTTGGGTCCCTGAAAGGAGTGGATGGGGAGGTGAAGGGACAAGTGTAGCATCTCTTGCGGTTGCAAGGGAAAGTGCCCGGGGAAGAGGTGGAGCGGGAGGGAAGGGAAGAATTGACAATGGAGTTGCGGAGGGAGTGGTCTTTGCGGAAGGCAGACGGGGGGGAGATGGGAAGATGTGGCGAGTGGAGGGGTCACGCTGGAGGTGGCGAAACTGGCGGTGGGCTATCTGTTGTATGCGCTGGCTGGTGGGGTGAAAGGTGAGGACCAGGGGGACTCTGCCCTTGTTGTGAGTGGGGGAATGGGGAGAGAAGGCAGTGTTGCGGGGTATGGAGGAGACCCTGGTGCGAGCCTCATCTATAGTGGGGGAGGGGAAACCCCGTTCTCTGAAGAATGAGGACATTTGTGATGACCTGGTGTGGAACACCTCATCCTGGGAGCAGATGCGGCGTAGACAGAGGAATTGGGAATAGGGGATGGAGTCCTTACAGGAAGCAGGGTGGGAGGAAGAGTAGTCCAGGTAGCTGTAGGAGTCAGTTGGTTTGTAGTGGATGTCGGTCAGGAGTGTATCACCTGCAATAGAGATGGTGAGGTCAAGGAATGGTAGGGAAATGTCGGAAATGGTCCAAGTGTATTTGAGTGCCGGATGGAAGTTGGTGGTGAAATGGATGAAGTCAGTCAGTTGTGTGTGGGTGCAGGAGGTGACACCAAAGCAGTTGTCAATGTAACGGAGGTAAAGGTCGGGGGTGGGGCCCTGGTACCCCGAGAACAAAGATTGTTCGACGTGCCCGACAAAGAGGCAGGCGTAGCTAGGACCCATGCGTGTGAGCATAGCTACGCCTTGTGTTTGGAAGAAATGGGAGGAGTCAAAAGAGAAGTTATTGAGGGGAGACGTTGTCAAACCAACGACCACAGACTTGGTGTCCGAGAACACTGTGCCAACGCCGGAGGGGTGGAAGGCTACCCAAAGGTCTTTCTGGCTGTTAGATTCAGACGAGTCCGCGGAACGGGTATCCAGGATGGAGCTCCTGTTGGAGAGGATGCTCCATCGAGAGCGCCAGCCTCTCCAAGTGCCCACGTCAGCAACGTCCTACAGGGCTGCCAAGTATCTCCCTCCAGGACGCGGAGAGTATACCGGGTCAGATTGAATCTGACGCCGATTCAGAGGGCTCAGCGATGGAGGCTGCCCCACGGGACAAGGTGCAAGTACCAGAGATCCCATTCCTGGTGGCCAGGTTTGCCGTCCCTACAGACTCTGGCGAGCCGCTTGGAGAGGAGCTAGCTGCCAGCATAAATTACCTGGCCTCCCACCAGCTCCAAGAGCTGGCTATGGACACTACTGCCAAAAAATACGAGACCCCAGAGAACTGTATTCTGCTGAAGGTGGCGACAGTAAACCATGCCATTTGGGGCCACATGGGGGTAAGCATCCGAGCGCAGCAAATTAAACTGCAGCGGGTGCTCAAGCTGCTGGCGTCTGGAATAACGGCGTTTGGTCGGTCGGTGGATGGTGGGCTCCTGACTGACGTTCAGCAGGATGCCTCGGCTCTCATGTGCAATGTGCACTTTGAGATTAATTGTCTCAGAAAGAGTGCCATCCGCCCCACAATTAATCCCAGATTTGCTGCACTGTGCAAGCCTGGCACCTTCCAGCCGCCGAACCTGCTATTTGGGGAAGACCTGGCTAAAAGAATCAAGGAGCTGGACGACGAGGCCAAACCCGTCGGGCTCATCAAGGCGCCGGTTACCAGCAGAACCCTCCGACGCAAGTACCCCCCAAGCGGTTTGCTGAAACCAGGGCTGGGCAAGGACCAAGCCCACCGTTTAATGTGCGCAACTGCTGTTCCCCAGCAGCAGCAAGAGGAAACATACCCTTTCCACCCAGAACCAGGCAAAGAGCACCGGTAACCATGGAGGTAGGTGGGTCTGGCTCTTGTCGAAACATATTACGAGAGAATTGCCTACCAGTTGGGGGAAGGTTACACAGGGTTCTGGGAGAATGGTATAAAATAACCTTGAATGTGTTTATATTGCAGAGTATTCAAGGGTTTAAAATTGAATTTATTCCCAACCTGTGTCCACCCACCCAGCACAAACCGAAACAGGCACTCATCTTGTCACAAAAAGAGAATTTGATGATCCAAGCTGAAAGAGCAAAACTATGCCTTAAGTGAGTAATTGAGAAAACAGTTTATCAGACCCATCAATTTGTGTCTAATGTGTTCCCTAGACCAAAGAAGGATGGTGGGTGTAGAATTATCTTGGATTTAACAATCCATTTGTGCAGTATCAACATTTTAAAATGGAAATGTTTGCTACTGCCAAGCAACTGCTTACCAGGGGGTGTTATATGTCATGTATAGATCTCCAAGATGCGTATTATTCAGTGCCTGTTCATAAAGACTATTGCAGATATTTGAAATTTAACTGGATGGGACAATTGTGGCAATTTTGATCTCTACCTAATGGATTAACCTCAACCCCGCGCCTATTTACAAAACTGCTAAAACCAGTACTTGGGTTATTATGGTTACAAGGCCATATAATCATGGCCTATTTGGATGACATTATAATCATTGGAAACACCTTTGACAAAGCTGAGTTATCAGTCTCAGCTATTCAACTCATGGTGCAGAGGCTAGGTTTCATTGTCCACCCTGTTAAATCAAAATTGGTGCCTGTTAACCTAATTGACTATCTGGGTTTCACAGTCGATTCCAATCACATGTCTTTATCTCTGCCCCAGGGCAAGAGAGTAGATTTAATTGAAAGCTGTATCAAGCTCTTAAAGGAAAAATCACCTTCAATTAAACAGGATGCGAGCTTAATTGGTAAATTGGTAGCAGTTTTTCCAACAGCCCAATATGGACCTTTGCATTATTAGCATTTACAGAGCGCAAAGGTACAGGCACTAAGAATACATACAAATCATTACAACCGGCCTATGCACTTACCATTTGAAGCCATCGCAGAGGTCAGTGGTGGATTAGAAACATATTAAATTGTTATGGCACAATTTTGACAAAAGTGCCTTCACTTATTTTACAGACTGATGTCAGTGCACTAGGTTGGGGTCTAGCTGTGGAGGCAGATGGGATATGCATGAGGCACAGATTCTCCAATCACATGGAATTAATTATTTAGAACTATTAGGAGCATTCTATGGGCTCAAAGCTTATTGGACCACTAAGCATCATTTACATGTCCAATTGCAGATTGACAACTCCACGGCAGTGGCATATGTCAAACACATGGGTGGAATTAAGTCTAAATCATGTGATGGATTAGCTAACAGTATTTGGCTCTGGTGCATAAAAAAGAATATTTGGATTTCAGCTGTCTACTTGCCAGGCAGACTCAATATGGTGGCAGACACCAGGTCACGCAAATTCAACGACAACACTGAGTGGATGTTGAATCAGGATGTATTTGATGAAATTGTCCTTCGGTATGGGATGCCAAATATTGATTTGCTTGCATCCAGACTTAATCACAAGGTACTGAAGTATGTTTCATGGGAACCAGACCCAGGGGCACTGGCGGTGAATGCATTCTCACTGCACTGGGGCGGAATGTTTTTATATGTCTTTCCCCCCCATTCTCCCTCATCAGTCGGTGCCTGACTAAGATCAAGCAGGACACCGCTACGGGGGTTCTGGTGGTACCTGACTGGCCTACACAGCCATGGTTCCAACTCATTTCTGACATAACCACCCACCCTATTATGGTGGTTCCAAAGCGGAAATATTTATTGGTGCACCCTGTGACTGGGGATCCACACCCATTGAATGATCGTGTTAATTTGCAGATTTTAAGAAGGCCGTACAGGGGTCTGGGACTATCCAATCAGACTGTGGATACCACCATGTCATTCCTGGAGGGATAGCACAAAAAGGTAATACCTCTCCCATATCAGGAAATGGGAGGAATTATGCGTACATGGTAACATCACTTACCACACAGATGTGCTAGAATTCCTATCCCACTTACACTCCAATGAAAGGTTGAGTTATAGTGACATCAACAGTGCCAGGAGTGCCCTGTGTACGTACCTGTGCCGGGGGTCAGAACTCCAATCGTTAGGGTCCCACCCGTTAATATCCAGATTCATGAAGGGTGTGTTTAATTCAAATCCTCCTAGGCCTAGGTACTCTCAAATCTGGGATGTGAGCATGGTACTCATGGTGCTCCATCAATAGGGTACAGCCACATCATTGTCTTTACTAACGATCACCCTCAAATTGGCTATGCTCATGGCGCTTACATCAGCGCAAAGGGTTCAGACTCTCCACAAACTGCGTCTGGACAGGGTGGTGTCATCACAAAATGATGTCACTTTTCACATCTATGACTTACTCAAACAGAGCAGACCGGGGGAGTCCAGATACAGATTGTATTGTTAACTTATCCCACAGATTCACGGCTGTGTGTAGTGGCGCATTTGAAGCGATATATTGACGTCACACAGAGCCTTAGAGGCTCTGAGAAAGCACTATTTATAAGCCACAAAAAGCCACATAGGCAAGTGTCATCTCAGACCATCTCACAATGGCTGATGCAAGTCCTGGGGTGTGCAGGAGTTAATGCTCAAAATTTTAAATCTCACTCCACCAGGGCAGCATCAACGTCAGCGGCGAGGGCAATGGACGTCCCTCTAGACCACATCCCCGCGGCCGCAGAATGGTCAAATGAATCGACTTTTCAGAGGTCCTACAACAAGCCGCTTGTTGAATCCGGGGTGTTTGCCCACTCTGTGTTAAACATTGTTTCATAGCTTCTCCCTGGGAGAGAGGAGTCGCTTTGTATATTTTTGTTATTTGTGAATTAAAGCATAAACATGTTAATCAGTATCATGAATCAATGTTGTTACTAAATCACTCCTCCTAAGTCAACTGCTTGCAGTGATACGCCTGGATTTGGATCGGCGTGAAATCACAGACCTTTAAAGTCTTCACGGAATCACTCACGTGACTCTGAAGTAAAATAGTAAGATTAAATGAGAACTCACCAGTTTGAAGTTTGATCTTTATTTTATGAGGAGTTACGATGAGCGATTACGTGCCCACTGCTCCCAACCCTCATATCACGAAGCTCATCTGGTAGTTCTAGAATTATAATTTTACTATAATACTACAATTTGTTGTTCTTCTGTGATTTCACACCGCTGCTTTGAAGATTGACGCGCATGCCGATTGGCAGGGTTCTTCACGTAATCGCTCATCGTAACTCCTCATAAAATAAAGATCAAACTTCAAACCGGTATTTTCTTGTTTAATCTTACTATTACATAGGGATATGCAGAGGCCCCGTTCGCTGTGCTGGATGATGGATTTGGAAGAGATGATGTTGTTGAACACCAAGTTCTAGTCTTTGAACAACAGCCAGCATATGCTCTTGCTGTCCAAGTCATCCAGCACAGAGTGGAGAGCCAGAGAGATTGCTTTCCCATTCAACCTGTTGCAACGGTAGGTGAATTGAATTGGGTCCAGATTGAAGACGAGGGATTATGCAACTATCTCCAGCTGCTGGACAGTGGTGGAGAGAGTCAACAGCTTCAAGTTTGCAGGCATATACATCTCTGAAGATCTGTCCTTGGCCCATTAAATTTATATAATTGCAAAGAAAGCTCACAAATTCGGGTAGATGCACAGTCTCTTGCCCAGAGTTGGGGAATTGAGAACCAGAGGACATAGGTTCAAGATGAAGGAGAAAATATTTGATAGGAATCCAAGGGGAAACTTTTTCACACAAAGGGTGGTGGGTATATGGAACAAGCTGCCAGAAGAGGTAGTTGAGGCTGGGACTATCCTATCTTTTAAGAAACAGTTAGACAGATCGATGGATAGGACAGGTTTGGAGGGATATGGACCAAGCGCTGGCAGGTGGGGCTAGTGTAGCTGGAACATTGTTGGCCAGTGCGGGCAAGTTGGGCCAAAGGGCCTGTTTCCGCACTGTATCACTCTTTTACTCTCTGACTATGAATTCTTCTACTTCCTTGGAAGTCATTGAGAGCCATTGGCCCAACTAATCCATGCCAACCAAATGTCCCATCTACGCTAGTTACACCTGCCCATTTTTAGTTTTGTTTAGTTTAGTTGTAGATGTAATTAGAGTTTTAGTTTTAGTTAAGAAATACAGCGCAGAAACAGGCCCTTTGGCTCACTGCATCCGCACTGAGACAAGCGAGCCCTGGACATTAACATTACCCTACACACACTAGGGACAAGTTTACATTTATATCAAGCCAATTAACCTACAAACATGTATGTCTTTGGAGTGTGGGAGGAAACCGAAGATCTCGAGAAAAGCCACACGGCCCACTGGGAAACGTACAAACTCTGTACAAACAAGCAACCCTAGTCAGGATCAAACCCAGTCTCTAGTGCTGTAAGGCAGTAGCTCTACCACTACACCACCATGCCGCCCATGTTTGGCCTTCATCCGTCTAAACCTTTTCTATTCATGCACCTAATAAAATGTCTTAAATGTTGCTATAGTAGTTCAACTTCTTCCTCTGGCAGTTCATTCCATATATCCATCACCCTATGGATGAAAATGTTATCCCTCCAGTTCCTATTTAATCTTTCCCCTCTCATCTTAAACCTCTGTCCTTTGGTTCTTTATTTCCCTCCTCCAGGAAGAAGTCTGTGCATTCACCCCATCTATTAACCTCATGATTTTATACACCTCTTTAAGATCACCCCTCAGTCTCCAATGCGCCAAGGAATCACATCTTTGCATGCCTAACCTCTCCGTATAACTTTGGACCTCGAGTCCTGGCAACATTCTTGTAAATCTTCTCTGCACTCTTTCCAGCATACTGACATTTTTTCCCATAGCAGAATGCCCAAAACCGAACCCAATACTCTAAATGCGGCCTCACCCACGTGTTGTATGAGTCTGAGAAGATATTGCTGTTGCCAAATACGCATTGAACATGCGTAGGTATCCAGTGGAGAGCATGCTGATTGGTTGAATCACAGTCTGCTTTGGTAATTTAAATGTGAAGGAATGAAGGAGTTAGTATTTATTGTCGGGTCCCTCATGGATATTGACCTCCCCAACAGCAAAGGGAGCTGAAAGAAACATTGCCTCAAAAAAGGCAGCCAACTTCATCAAAGACCCACATGCTCTCATCTCGCTGCTACCATCAGGAAGAAGATTTAGGAGCCTGAGAACCATTACCTCCAGGTTGAAGAACAGCTTCTTTCCATCAACCATCAGGCTCTTGAACCACCCTGCACAATCCAAACCACAACCCTATTTCAACACCAAAGTACTATGGACTTTGCACTTGGATGCGCTGCGTACTTTGGCTGTATTATCATGCTCTGATTTACCTACAACAACTGCTAACCTATTGTATATTTATTTGATGTGTTGTCGCGTTTAAAGTGCTGGTAGAGCAGCAGCAAGTAAGAATTTCTTTGTTCCGGTCCCGTTGATTATGACAATGAAACATTCTTGACTGCACAATATCCAAGTTTTTTAGACCTGAGATGACCAGAAGAAAATCATATGTACCAGAACCTCCAAAATAAACATCCATCAAGCAAGGACCAGTATTATTAAATTATTCCCCATTATTTACAGTGAGATAGTATAGCTTGGTTTTGCATTACTTGCATCAATTGCATTGAATTAATGAATTATTCAGGTGGCTAAGATAAAGGAAAAGCAATCAGAGGGTGAAAAGTTATATATTGAAATGTAATTGAATGCATGAACAGGGAAGTTGAAGCATGGTCTCATGTCATATTAGCTTGGATATATTCTAGAATGTACTGTATATAGTTATTGGAAATTCTCATAGAGTATTACTGAAAGATAGAAGCAAAATATATAAAATATCATCTACTTCAACTTAACTTATGGGGTAGCTGTAAGTACACTTGTAACGACATATAAAACTTGAAGTACAAGAGAATCTATTCAACTCATCATTTTAATTAATCCGTGCTATCTTTCAGCTTGATTCTTCAAAAAAATCTTCCTTATCTCAGTTATAAAACTGTCACCAACTTAAATTAGTTTCCCTGCATTGCACTTTGATGTGTAATATCTTAGATTTTTATCTACAATCATTTCCTATTTTACATCCCAATAAAATACTTCTTGATCGACTGCTTTGTAAGGATGCAGAAATTATAATTGCTTACTGTTATGCAAATGATAAAATTAATTATCAGTTTTATAAAGCACAAAAATAAAATATCGATGCTATCAGCATAAAATTACAATTTTTAAATAATTTCACATCTGTTCTGTTGCATAGAACACCCCACATATTGATGTTTCAGTCTGTTTGGTCGTCTACCAGATGGCAATATTTTTGTTCTCTTGAATCTATATGTAAGCCTATGAAAGCCTACTGAGATTTTTGCAACTTGACAACTAACTCCATTCATTTGGAAGAGACAAAAATACTCTTGACAGTTCCAGGCCATTATAATTTTCCATTTTCATTTGTTATTATGTATCTTTAAATCATAGCCATTGAGTGCATATTCAAAAATTCAACCTGGCACTGATATAAATTTAGTTAATACAAAAATGTGAATAACTTATATAAGGTCTTGGCTGTATAAATACTTTATTAAGTTTAGATTGCTGACACAGTTTCTTCTGCTTGGCAAACTCTCCCCTTTGCTATTTTCTTACCTCTTTTTCAGCATATGCACCAGTTCCTTCAGTAATTCTTAGTGGCAGTGTTTATTTCCTTTTATTTTAAAAAATATCAAAAAACAATATTAATTAAGCTAACCTGGATCAACATGTCTTCTGACATGTAAGTTTGTTACTGTCCACAACATTTTTTGTGGTCTCTTAAGACTTACAGTAATATATGCTTAAGTCCTGGCATCTAGCATAGAGTTCAGACCTTAGTTTCGTTTAGTTTAGAGATACAGCACAGAAACAGATTCTTCAAGCCCACCAAGTCAGTGCTGCTGGCCAGCAACTCCTGTACACTAACACTATCCTAAACACACACACACATGAGGGACAATTTACTATTTTACCAAAGCCAATTAACCTACAAACCTGTACGTCTTTGGAGTCTTAGAGGAAACCAGAGCACCCAGAGAAAACCCACACAGGTCACGGGAAGAACGTACAAACTCCGTACAGACACAAGCTGTAGTCAGGTTTGAACCTGGGTCTCCGGCGCCATAAGGCAGCAACTCTACCGCTGCGCCACCGTACCATGCCTCATACTTCATGAGGGTTTTTAGTTTCCAATTACAGGGTTGTGATTGAAGTAGAACAAAAACAATAAAGCGTGTACATAGCACAACCACATTCATTTGAGAGGATCACCAATATAAATGAAAAAAGAAAATGTTTCCTATTCATTACTTTTAAAGTTTTTAACAAAAATGTCTGGTAAGCTTGTTTTTAAATGTATTTGTAGTGTTGTAGTTTCCTTAATTATGTTTTATACTTATTATTTAAATCTGTTTCTATTGTTGTTTTAATAATTAATTAGCAGAGATATTTGGACACTATTGAAAAAGTATATGACAGAATGACCTACCAGAAGGGACTCAGATGTGGGATCTCAGAATTTACAATCCGTAAATCATTCACCACTTATGGACTGTTCCACTTTGCAGGGGTCCACAGTGGATAAATCTGGAGCTAGGGTAAACCAAGGGGTGCGGAAGATTAGGCAAGAGAGGTTGTGCAATAGATATATGTGACCAGAAGGAATTAGTGAGAGCAAGCATAAAAGGCCTGTCCCACCAGCATGCAACTCTATGCGATTAGCGCGACCTAACGTGGTCGCTTGAGCCTTCCGGCGTCGCGGGGCTGGTCCCACTTCGATCGCCGGAGCCATGCGGAATTGTGCGGAGTTCGTCCCGAGTTCGTCCCGACACCGCGCAGGGCTCCGAAAAACTGACAATGTCCAAAAATTCCGCGCGGCAACGGCTTGTCGGCTCGCAGTCGCCTCGACATTTACACACCGCCCCGACATCGTGCCTCCGTGAACCTATTTGTAAGTGCCTCCGTGACCCTCTATGTGTGTGGCTCCGTGGCCCTGTGTGTGTGTGTGCCTTGGTGCCCCTCTCTGTGTGCCCTTCTCTGTCCTCGCGAACTTACCTTAGACTTCGCTCCAAGTTCGCCTCACTTTGTGCCGCGTTGCGCCTCTCACCTGACCTCCGCACGGCCCCGAATGCCGGTTTGGTTGCGCTTGCCGCATGCAGGTGCATGCTGGTGGAAACGGCCCTGTACAGGGGATCACCCGACCTCTGCGCGCCCCTTCTAGTTTGATCGCGTTCATCGCATAGAGTTGCATGCTGGTGGGACAGGCCCTTAAGGCATGGCCAGGTCCATCCTGTTAGATCTGATGATCAAATGTTTAGCCAAAGAGATAAGCCGTGAGGAGAATTTCAAAGGAAGTCAGAGAGGTTGAGAGGCATAGAAAGCTAGAAACATAGAAAATAGGTGCCGGAGTAGGCCATTCGGACATTCGAGCCAGCACCACCATTCAATATGATCATGGCTGATCATCCAAAATCAGTACCCCATTCCTGCTTTCTCACCATATCCCTTGATTTCAATTTCTTTTTTTCCAATTACAGTGGTAGTGAGATTTTGGAAAATAAATCTAATTATTTGTCAAATGAGAGCATGACGAGTGATATTGCGACAGAATCATTTGGGGGTTGCAAGTGTTGGATGATATAGGATTGAAGAAAATGTTATGGGCAAGATCACAGAAGATATGGTTAAAAAGAAGAGTAAAAATGTAAAATCATGACATTGTTCAAATGGGAACCAGTATAGGCCAACGTGTACATGGTGACATTCAAGTGGTGTGTTGGTAGCTGAATATTTAGTGGTCTTACGTTTACAGAGGTTAAAAAATACAGGTGTGTTGAGCTTGGAAAGTGAAGAGGTCACAAAGTAATGAGTGCAGGTTTCAGTTACCATGGGGCTGCGGTGGGCATGGAGTTGGTTGATGCTACGGGGTGAAAACAAATGTTCTTATGTGGCCCAAAGTCCATCTCATGGTGAAATATGACACCAAGGTTACAAACCTTCTGGTACACTGCTACATGGTTTTCAGAGAAAGTGATGAAGATGGCTACTTGATGAGGAGCAGAGCTTGTGACAGGGACCTCTCAGGAATCTGTGTGGAGCCACAGGAGATGGGCAAGGTCCTAAATGAGAATTTCTCCTTTGTATTTACCGAGGAGAAAGACAGTAGGAAGGAGGAAATTGGAGCAGTCACTAGAAGTGCCTTGAGAGCAGTCAGGGTTACCGTCGAAAAAGTACTGAAGATACTGATGTGTTTGAAGGTAGACAAATCTCCAGGGCCTGATCAGATATATCCAAGGACATTGCAAGAAACTAGAGAGGAAATTGCGGGAGCCCTGGTTGAAATTTACGAGTCATCCTTAAATACAGGAGAGGTGCCGGAAGACTGGAAGGTGGCAAATGTTATGCCTCTTTTCAAGAAGGGCTGCAGAGAAAATGCAGGGAACTACAGGCCGGTGAGCTTAACATCTGTAGTTGGTAAGTTACTGGAAAGTATTCTGAGGGATAGGTTATACAAGCATTTGGAAGGGCATGGTCTGATTAGGGATAGTCAGCATCGTTTTGTAAGTGGAAGGTCGTGTCTCACAAATCTGACATATTTTTGAAGATGTGACCAAAAAGGTTGATGAGCGCAGAGCTGTAGATGTACATGGACTTCAGTAAGGCATTCGACAAGATTCCGCCATGATAGGCTGCTCTGGAAGGTTAGATGGAAGGTTAGGCATGGGATCCAAAGAGAGATAGCTGAATGGATAGCAAATTGGCTCCATGGGAGGAAGCAGAGGGGGATGGTGGAAGGTTGCTTCTCGGACTGGAGGCCTGTGACTAGTGATGTGCCTCAGGGTTCGGTGCTGGGCCCGTTACTGTTTGTCATCTACATCAATGATTTGGATGAGAACATACAGGGCAAGATTAGCAAGTTTGCTGATGATACAAAAGTTTGTGGTTTTGCAGAGAGGGAAGATGGTTGTGAAAAATTGCAGCAGGATCTGGATCAATTGGCGGAGGAATGATTGATTGAATTTAATACAGAAAAGTGTGAGGTGTTGCATTTTGGGACGTCGAATAAGAGCAGGGCCTGCACAATAAATGGTAGGCCTCTGGGTAGTGTTGTAGAGCAGAGGGATCTAGGAGTACAGGTTGAGTCTCAGGTAGATAAGGGTCAAAAAGGCCTTTGGCATTATGGCTTTCATCAAAGTATTGAAGTTGCGAGGTCATGTTGCAGTTGTATATGATGTTGGTGAGACCGCATTTAGGATATTGTGTTCAATTCTGGGCACCATGGAAAAGGAAAGATATTGTCAAGTTTGAAAGCATTCAGAAAAGATTTACAAAGAGGTTGCAAGGACTAGAGGGTGTGAGCTATCGAGAGAGGTTGAGTAGGCTGGGTCTCTATTCCATGGAGTGCAGGAGGATGAGGGGAGATCTTATAGAGATATACAAAATCATGAGAGGAATAGATCGGGTAGATACACATAGCCTTTTGTCCAGAGTAGGGGAATCGAGGACCAGAGGACATAGGTTCAAGGTGAAGGGGAAAAGATTTAATAGGAATCCGAGGGGTAACTTTTTCACACAAAGGGTGGTGGGTATATGGAACAAGCTGCCAGAGGAGGTAGTTGAGGCTGGAACTATCCCATTGTTTAAGAAACTGTTAGACAGGTACATGGCTAGGACAGGTTTGGAGGGATATGGACCAAGCGCAGGCAAGTGGGACTAGTGTAGCTGGGACATTGTTGGTGGTGTGGGCGAGTTGTGCCGAAGGGCCTGTTTCCACGTGCTATCATTCTATGACTCTATGACTGTATGACAACAAGAAGTAGACTGATTCTGATGCAGCAACGATGGAAAATTATTTGCACCATCATTACTCTGTGAAACTGTGGGATTTGTGGACATGCATAATTCAACATGGAAGTCACATTGTTACTTTACCTCGTCTCAGCTCCTGGATGTCAGCTCTAACTTTGAACTGACACCTGAAATTTCTCATCACAGCATCTCCACTGATTGGAAACTCTGGGCCTATGTCTAGAATCTTCCCAAGACTTAAGTGAGGGAAATTTATTCTCATCCAAAATTTGATGTGTGCCAAGTAAACTGACAAACCGAAAAGGCACTGTCAAGCAAGGTGATAGTGAGGTAGAACTGAATGTTGTCAGTGAACAAGTGCAAACCAATGCTGTGATCACAGTACTATGGGGCAATAGGTTGATCAGAAACTGGGAGAATCACAGATACAGGAAGAGAAGTCACTGGTTACAAACTGAGAGAAAATTAAAAGTTAGAAGCATCTGATCTCACCTCCCTTTTCCAGCTTTCTCCCCCCATACTGCAATCAGTCTGAAGAAGGGTCCAGGCCCGAAATGTCAGCTGCCCATTCCTTGCCCAGATGCTGCTTGACAGACTGAGTTCCTCCAGCACTTTGTGTCATATTTACCACCATCTTTCAAGGACCATATATGCTAGACTTGCCAGTGAAACGTAGATCTCAAAAAAAAGAATACATAAAGCTGACAATCATTGCGTGTATGGATGTGGAGAAATGGTCACCAAAGTAGAGTTTTTTCCCTACATTCTGATAAAGGGCAAGCAGGTTGGAGATGCAGAAGGCAAGCAGCATCCTGTTACTTAGATAGTCGCATATATACATTCCTGCTTTATATTTCGGGAATGCCGCAGTGTAACACCTCATATGAATGTGTAGAGGATGTTTTCAGTAGTGGGAGAGTCTAGGATCAGAGGGAACACTCAGAATAAACGTACGTATCTTTAGTTTAGTTTATTATTGTCATGTGTACTGAGCTACAGTGAGAAGCTTTTTTCTTGCATGCCATCCAGTCAGCGAAAAGACTACACATTATTATAAACAAGCTGTCCACAATGTACATATACAGGATAAATGGTATAATGTTTAGTGCAAAATAAAGTCCAGTAAAATCCAATTCAAGATAGTTCCAAGGTCTAAATTGAGGTAGATAGGAAGTCAGGACCAACTCTCTAGTTGGTGAAAGGATGATTCGGTTGCCAGATAAAACTGTCCCTGAATTTAGAGGAGATGAGGAATTTCTTAAGGCAGAAGGTGGTGAATCTGTGGAATTTATTGCCACAGATGGCAGTGGAGGTCGTCATTGGGTATTTTTTAAATGGTGATTGATAGGTTCTTGATTTGGAAGGGTGTCAAAGGTTATGGGTGAAGGCAGGAGTTGAGAGGGAAAAATAGGTTGATGGGCCAAATAGTCTAATTCTGCTCCTCTGTCTTAAGATCTTATGATCTTCAATGACCATGTCATCCTTATATTATTAATCAGAGGGAATAGAAGAATGAGATCAGACTATTTACCCACTTGAGTTTGTTTTACCAGTCAGTTGAATCAGTTCATCCACAAATTAACTCCATCTCCATTAACTCCATTTAAATTGTCATTTAAATGACAATAAACGGCATTCTGATCTGATTCTGATCTACCTGTGGAAGTACTACACCAGATGAGTAAAGCCTCAGTTACTCGTCCAAAATATATACAAGCAGAGTAAATTGGCTGAGTCTGCAGATAAATCCTCTTCTGACCTGAAGTATACATAACTACTTCCATTGAACCCAGGTAGATGCCGTTAATTTGGGGATGAACTGATAGAATTGACTGGCAAAACAAACTCAAGTGGGTAATTGTTTACAGTGTACTATGTTTACATATTCTGTTGTGCTGCTGCTGTAAGAATTTAATTGTTCTACCTGGGACATATGACAATAAAACACTCTTGAATGTTGACTCTTGAACCCAAGCTGAAATGCCATTATAAATAGGGTCACATTGCTGCAGGTGGTTTTGCAACATGTGGCTGAGCTCTGTAACTGTCTTTCCACTGAACCAATACCCATAGATGTGACTCGTTCTCAGTCACCATCAGGCAATTACAAAGATTTGCAGATATGGTTACAGGCATTCTGAATGATGATGGCAATCTGACTCTGATGCCAGTTGAGCTCTTTCGATGCCCTTCGATTGTCATGTGGCAGTTCACGTATGAAATACCACAATTAATTGTGTTAAATTGCTATGCCAACCAGAACATTATACAGTATAAATATAATAAATGGGTTCATGATTAATATTTTGGTGCGTTCTAAACAGCATTTCAAGTTTGTACAGTAATATTTTCTGAATAGAAGACTGCCTGCGATTTTCTTTTTCTCATGATTAATCCCAAATTGCAAAGTCCTTTTAAGAAAAGGCCCAACAAATGTACACTTGGGTGTGTTAGTCACAGCCCGTCTTGAAAGATTACATTTCTATTCTTCTTAATTCTTGCAAGATGCAATTATAATTTGTTTTCAGTTATTTTTGTTTTGCAATCAACACCGAGTCAATAATGAACACATTGATGGTCAAGGCTGTTGACAGTGTTACCAAGTGGCACTCACCCACCAATGGCCTGCAAATACATCGAAGGAAGACACAAAATGTTGGAGTAACTCAGTGAGTCAGGCAGCATCTCTGGAGTAAAGGAATTGATGACATTTCGGGTTGAGACCCTTCTTCGGACTGTGAGTCAGAGGAAAGGGGAACGAGAGATATAGATGGTATATTTCACAATTCATAAGTTCATAAGTGATAGGAGCAGAATTAGGCCATTCAACCCTTCAAGTCTACTCCATCATTCAATAATGGCTGTTCTATCTTTCCCTCAACCCCATTCCTCTGCCTGCTCCCCATAACCCCTGATGTCCGTACTAAGCAATGGAGCAGACAACATGTGCAGGGAAGAACTGCAGATGCTGGTTTAAACCGAAGACAGGCACAAAAGGTTGGAGTAACTCAGTGGGTCTGGCAGCTTCTCTGGAGAAACAGAATCGGTGATGTTTCAGGTCAAGATCCTTCTTCAGACTGAGTCTTCAGACTGAGCTTCAGACTCCTGATCTTATCATAGATTTGGGTTAAATGTGCACCAAGGAGCTGAATTCAGGAGCTGTTGTAAAGGGGATTGTCCTTAAAATCAAGGCAACATATGGCTGAGTGCGGGATACCTAGCACTAAGGAGGAGGATGTGGGGATGTGAGGGGAATGCTATGAGGATGCAGGGTGACTTTGACAGGTTCGGTGAGTGGGCGGATGCATGGCAGATGCAGTTTAAAGTGGATAAATGTGAGGTTATCCACTTTGGTGGCAAAAACAGGAAGGCAGATTATTATCCGAATAGTGTCAGGTTGGGAAAAGGGGAAGTACAAAGATATCTGGGGGTATTTGTTCATCACTCACTGAAAGTAAGCATGCAGGTAGAGCAGGCAGTGAAGGAAGCTAATGGCATGTTGGCCTTCATAACAAGAGGAGTTGAGAATAGGGAGCAAAGATGTCCTTCTCCAGTTGTACAGGGCCCTAGTGAGACCACGCCTGGAGTATTGTGTGCAGTGTTGGTCTCCAAATTTGAGGAAGGATATTCTTGCTATTTAGGGAGTGCAGCGTAGGTTCACAAGGTTAATTCCCGGGATGGCGGGACTGTCATATGTTGATAGAATGGAGAGGCTGTGCTTGTATACTGGAATTTAAGATGAGAGGGAATCTTATTGAAACATAGAAGATTATTAAGGGATTGGACACGCTAGAGGCAGGAAACATAGAAATATAGAAACATAGAAAATAGGTGCAGGAGTAGGCCATTCGGCCCTTCGAGTCTGCACCGCCATTCAATATGATCATGGCAGATCATCCAACTCAGTATCCCGTACATGCCTTCTCTCCATACCCCCTGATCCCCTTAGCCACAAGGGCCATATCTAACTCCCTCTTAAATATAGGCAATGAACTGGCCTCAACTACCTTCTGTGGCAGAGAATTCCAGAGATTCACCACACTCTGTGTGAAAAATGTTTTTCTCATCTCGGTCCTACAAGACTTCCCCCTTATCGTTAAACTGTGGCCCCTTGTTCTGGACTTCCCCAACATCGGGAACAATCTTCCTGCATCTAGCCTGTCCAACCCCTTAATAATTTTCTAAGTTTCTATAAGATCCCCCCTTAATCTTCTAAATTCTAGCGAGTACATGCCGAGTCTATCCAGTCTTTCTTCATATGAAAGTCCTGACATCCCAGAAATCAGTCTGGTGAACTCTCCCTGTACTCCCTCTATGGCAAGAATGGCTTTCCTCAGATTAGGAGAACAAAACTGTACGCAAAAATTCCAGGTGTGGTCTCACCAAGACCCTGTACAACTGCAGTAGAACCTCCCTGCTCCTATACTCAAATCCTTTTGCTATGAATGCTAACATACCATTCACTTTCTTCACTGCCTGCTGCACCTGCATGCCTCCTTTCAATGACTGGTGTACCATGACACCCAGTCTCATTGCATCTCCCCTTTTCCTAATCGGCCACCATTCATTTAATAGTCTACTTTCCTGTTTTTGCCACCAAAGTGGATAACCTCACATTTATCCACATTATACTGCATCAGACATACATTTTCCCACTCACCCAACCTATCCAAGTCACCTTGCAGCCTCCTAGCATCCTCCTCACAGCTAGCACAGCCCCCAGCTTCGTGTAATCCACAAACTTGGAGATGTTGCATTCAATTCCCTCGTCCATTAATATATATTGTAAATAGCTGGGGCCCAGCACCGAGCCTTGCGGTACCCCACTAGTCACTGCCTGCCATTCTGAAAAGGACCCGTTTAGTCCTACTCTTTGCTTCCTGTTTGCCAGCCAGATCTCTATCCACATCAATACTGAACCCCCAATATCGTGTGCTTTAAGTTTGCATACTAATCTCTTATGTGGGACCTTGTCGAAAGCCTTCTGAAAGTCTAGATATAACACATCCACTGGTTCTCCCTTATCCACTCTACTAGTTACATCCTCGAAAAATTCTATAAGATTCGTCAGACATGATTTACCTTTCATAAATCCATGCTAACTTTGTCCAATGATTTCACCACTTTCCAAATGTGCTGCTATTCCATCTTTAATAACTGACTCTAGCAGTTTCCCCACTACCGATGTTAGACTAACTGGTCTGTAATTCCCCGTTTTCTCTCTCCCTTCCTTTTTAAAAAGTGGGGTTACATTAGCTACCCGCCAATCCTCAGGAACTACTTCAGAATCTAAAGGGTTTTGAAAAATTATCACTAATGCATCCCCTATTTCTGGGGCTACTTCCTTAAGTACTTTGGGATGCAGCCCATCTGGCCCTGGGGATTTATCGGTCTTTAATCCATTCAATTTACCTAAGCCACTTCCCGGCTAACCTGGATTTCACTCAGTTCCATCTCATTTGACCCCCTGTCCCCTGCTATTTCCGGCAGATTATTTATGTCTTCCTTAGTGAAGACAGAACCAAAGTAGGTATTCTATTGGTCTGCCATGTCCTTGTTCCCCATGATCAATTCACCTGTTTCTGACTGCAAGTGACCTACATTTGTTTTAACTAATCTTTTTCTCTTCACATATCTATAAAAACTTTTGCAGTCAGTTTTTATGTTCCCTGCCAGTTTTCTTTCATAATCTATTTTCCCTTTCCTAATGAATCCCTTTGTCCTCTGGTAGGCTGCTTTTTTCTGGCTAATTTGTATGCTTCATCTTTTGTTTTGATACTATCCCTGATTTCCCTTATTATCCACGGATGTACAAGATGTTGGGGGAGTCAAGAACCAGGGGCCACAGTTTAAGAATAAGGGGTAGATAATTTAGGATGGAGATGTGGAAAAACTTTTTCACCCAGAGAGTTGTGAATCTGTGGAATTCAATGCCTCAGAAGGCATTGAAGGCCAATTCTCTTGATGCTTTCAAGAGAGAGTTAGATAGAGCTCAAAGATATTGGAGTCATGGGATATAGTGAGAAGGCAGGAACGGGGTACTGAATATGGATGATCAGCCATGATCACAGTGAATGTCAGAGCTGGCTCGAAGGCCCGAATGGTCTACTCCTGCACCTATTGTCTATTGTCTATTATCTATTTTCTATTGAAGGTGGATGTTTTAGTTATGGCTGTTGGTCATTGTTTTTTTAATTGGTGTCCAATAGTTTCAATGGAAATGTCATTAAAAGGGATGAAGTAGTTAACACTGACTAGCTATTGGATTTAGGTGAACTTGTGTTCTTTCCCGACAGTGCAACAGGGAATCACCAGCATAGTCCTGCTCACAGATTAGCTTGTCACGGACTTCCACACCTGAATATGTAAATGTAGCAGTTAAAAATGAGCTGGAGATCAGTTGTTGGCACAACTGACCTCCCATTCCACTGCTGTACTCACCGCCGAGTCTACGGACAGGGCAGATAAGTTAAGGGATTAGATGCACCTTTCTCTTAAGTTTATATGCTATGGAATGTTGATATATATTATGGATCCCTATTCATCTGTATGGAACACAAGTCTTAATTGAAAAGGTAAATTCAGCTAAGTGGATTGTTTATTTGTTTTTATTTTTCTCAATCTTAATATTTTTAATTCATTTCTAACACTTTATTGTGCTTTCCACACTTGACTCTAAAATATGAAATATTTATCCTAACAGCAGTTTAGATGTCTTGATATTTGAATATGATTTGGGGATGTTTACAACACTGCCACAAAATGCATCTGACAAAATGTTTTTAAACCACAGACCTCATGATTTATTCAGTTCAATTCTACAGTCCCTTATGCTTCACAAGTTTACGTGCACTGGGTTTAAAGCTGAAAACAGACTGCTAATCAAATTCATTTGTAAGCGAACTGATCAACATTGCAAGTAAATGAACAGAATGTTTTGATTGTGGTACGGCTGTCAGTAGAAATGTATTTGTGGCCAAGGTACAATTGCATTGAAATTGATTTGTGGCTGGCTCTTTCTATTAATACCATTTACAAATTATGCGAAAATCACTTTTAAGAAGACTTGAAGTTTGCTATCTGGCAGTCTGTCAATGCAAAATAAATAACAGTCTTGGTTCTTCAAGTAGATATTTGTTGCAGAAGGACAGATAAATTGTTTATTAGATATTTATGGTGATGAAAACCCAGCCCGAACAGCACAAATACTGGATCTTGGCTCAGAAATGTATATAATTGTTCCAGAAAGGTTATAATTGAGGATCCTGAAGATAGGTAACGCCCAACTGCAATAAAAGCATAATGTGAAAGGTTAAATTACTATTTTGTGACTGAGTCTATGAGACATGGCAGGTGTCAATTGTTTGGGTGGACTTGAACAGCTAACTTCCAAAACGCACAACAGGGGGGTGTTTTTGCAGCTAATTTCTGGATCTGCTCTAGAGCAAGTGATGGAGATGGATTGCTGTGATATCAATGATTTGTTTTGTGTGACTGTCCATGGAATAAAGCACATTAGATTGACCTTGATCTTTTTCAACCAATAATTCCTATGATCCTGTTCAAGAAATGTTATGGAATTCTGCTTGAAAAAACAATTTAAAATAAATTGAAGAAAACAACAGCTGCACGTATGTATGTAAACATGTATGTAACCCTGGTGGCTTCTCACATCATTTGAAATACTGCAGGAGCACTGTCTCGCTGGGTTCAATAAAATTACTGGATTTTACAGACTGAAGCAAGTGAACAGCACGTACTATTCATTGCATTACATACAGGTTCCCCAAGGACTTAACACTCGGTTATATAATATTTAGGGAGTGATCCAGCGCAGTATGTTCAGCAGACGATTTATTTGACCAGAATGGTATTCTCAATAAGGATAAAACATAGCCTTTCTCAAGTCCAAATTTCAAAGTCAAAGTTGTTAATCTAACGTTAAATCATATACATAATGCAAGGAGAAGGTAAGAATAAGTAGTCAGATGTAAAAAGGAAATAAATTTTAAAAACTATCTCTCAATATCAGAAGAAATATGACTCCAAACATATTAAATTGGGAATGATAGCCAGAAAGGGATTTTTTCCCAACTGTAATACTATTAAGTATTTCCTAATATTTAAGGAAATAATTTACACATGAATGAGCAAGCTTTAAAATTGTACGGTTTCTTTGCGGCTTTTGAACACGTAGCTTAATTCCACAGAATGCTGATTCGTCTGCTTTAGTGAAGCTTATGGAGGGGAGGCGAACTCAGATAGCAACTGCCTGATTCGTGCACACCAGAGGTAGCTGACAGATTTATACGCCGACACAATGAACATCAATACTGCTAGATTATTTGTACTCAGAAATCTAAGCCAAAGTACATGGTCTTACATTTTACATTATAAAGTTTATTTAAAAAAAAACCATTATATCATTTCAAGGAGGAGGAAAATGGAGATGTGACTGTGGAATTTACATGTCTGCTATGAAAGCCACTGGAACCTTATGGCCAATGAGTTCCTGGAATAAAAAAACTAATGTACATAAGTGACGCTTACACGTACAAGATGAGATTCCAAGGAACAATGCTGTGCTGATTTCCTGAGTTCAAAATGTCTGCAGGTTACTGCACCCTCTGCTTATTTTGTATAAAGGAAGCTGTGAGCATGTTGGCCTCAATATCCTATGCACTAAAATGAATGCACTGCTCACAATGTACTGATTTGCGCAGTTAGTGAGTGAGATGCTACTTAGGCAGTGTTAACTTGGGAAACTATCCTAACCATGTTTCTGGCTTACAGACACCATTGAAAAATTCACTTGAACTTTTCGCTCAAGGTTTATAAATTTAACTGAACCTGAAGCATGTTATTGCTATTTCAAGCATCCAAACTAACCAGAAAATTACTACCTTCATTTAAAACAAATATTTAAATATGCTAATGATACCATTAGCACCGTCAAACGAATTAAAAAGTTCAGAATCAAATCAGCCCAAAAGGTCATTTGCTTCAAAATTGTACCAACATTTAATCCAATCAAAGTCTTAATTTGAGTGATAGCAGTGGTGCTTTTTTTTTTCTTTTTAAGTAGTCATTACAAGTACTTCATTTATATTAACCGTGGAGAAGGTCACGGTTGCTAGAGGATTCAGCGAAGAGAAAAATTATATCCTGAAACCTTTCAATATTATGGAAGAGATGGTGTTGGCATCTTGAGGTACATAAAGGTGGATAAATCTCTGGGATCAGAACAAGTGTATCCTAGTCATTGTGGGAAGCAAAGTAAGAAATTGCTGAAGCCTTGATAGAGGATTTTGTAATTTCATGGGTGAGATATATGGCTAATGTTGTGCCTGAATTTAATATGACTCACAAGGGAAAATCAGAGAACTACAGACCTGTGAGCCCAACATCAGTGGCGAGTGTTACTGGAGGTGACTCTGAGAGACAGGATCCATCTGCACTTGGAATGGCAAGGAAAATTAGGAAGAGTTAGCATGTTTTTTTGTGTGGGAAAACATGATTCACAAATTTAATTGAGTTTATTTTTGAAAAGGTGACCAAACTTGGAAGATAGACAAAAATGTTGGAGAAAATCAGCGGGTGAGGCAGCATCTATGGAGCGAAGGAAATAGGTAATGTTTTGGGTCAAAACCCTTCTTCAGACTAAACACATTGTCTACTTGTCTTTACCAAAGGTTTTTACAAGGTCCCACAAGGTAGATTGGGATGGAAGATGTGATCACATGGATAGTGAGTAGGATACAGAATTGGTTTGGTGAGAGAAGTCAGAGAGTGATATTGGAGGGTTGTTTTTCCAGACTGGAGATCTATGAGCAGTAGTGTGCACATGGATTGGTCCTTAGTTGTTTGTCATATATTAATAATTTTGATAAGAATGCAGTGACATGATTAGTAAGTCACCAACTGACAACAAACTGATGCAGTGAAGGACATTGAAGAAGGTTTTCTAAAGTTACAATAGGATCTAGATCAAATGGGAAAGTTAGTATAGGAATGGAAGATAAAATTTAACTCAGACAATTGTGAGTGACGCATTTGGGGAAGTTAAACCAGGCCAGGACATACAAAGCGAATGGCAGGGCCCTGGGGCATGTTGTAGAACAGGGAGACCTAGGGTACAAGTACATAGTTCCCTGAAAGTTGTGACATAGATGGTTAAGAAGATGTATGGTAAGCTTGTCTTCATCATGTTACAGTGGTTTAAGACATTGATGAGATTACATTTACAGTGTTGTGTGCAGTTCTGGTTGGCCAGCTTTAGGAATGATAGATACATAGAAACATAGAAAATTAGGTGCAGGAGTAAATCATTCAGCTCTTTGAGCCAGTACAGCTATTTAATATGATTATAGCTGATCATCTAAAATCAGTACCCAGTTCCTACTTTCTCCCCATATCCCTTGATTCCTTTAGCCCTAAGAGCTAAATCTAACTATCTCTTGAAAACATCCAGTGAATTGGCCTCCACTGCCTTATGTGGCAGAGAATTCCACAGATTCATAACTCCCTGGGTGAAGAAGTTTTTCCTCATCTCAGTCCTAAATGGCCTACCCCTTATTCTTAAAATGTGGCCGCTGGTTGTAGACTCCCCCAACATCGGGAACATTTATCCTGCATCTAGTCTGTCCAATCCTTTAAGAATTTTATATGTGACTAGATCCCCAATGCAACCCGTTCCCCAACGCAATATTCCACCACTCACCAACAGCTCCCAAGGGAGGCCTGGTCCCCCAACGCAACCCATTCCCCAACGCAATATTCCACCACTCACACATAGCCGACAACTGCACAGGGGCTGCTCATTTTACTTCGGAGTCACGTGAGTGACTACGTGAAGAAGGCCCGCCAGGTGCATGCGAGTCATTACTTCCGCGCATGTCGCACTGAACGGGCTGGAGAGCGCAGCTCCACCAGCGGTAAGTAGGAACTTTGCAGGTAAGTGAGTTTTAACTTGTTCCTGGAAGTATTTAAACTCCGTAAATCTGGCTCGTGGAGTCAGTAGGAGTCAGTGGCATGGAGCGTTCAAGTAGGAGAGTTCGGACCAAGTGTGGATCCAGCAGAGATGCGGATTCACAATCAGATCGGGTCGGGAGATTAGACCGGTAACGCCGGTTCCGATACCTGTTGCCGGTATAACGACAACTGAACAGCCTACACCAGCTCCAGTGACTCAGGAGACTGAGGCCACTGCAACTCACCGGAAAGCTAAACGTAAGTCTGTCAGACCCGTTTTATCTGACGGGTCTGAAGAAGAAGAAGACTCCCCTCCGGATAGAAAAAGAATGTGGGGGAGACTACAAAATATGGAACAAATGCTCCACACTCTGATAATCAGGTGTCAAAGGCCCCATTGATTCCCCAGGCAGCTTCTCGAATAGGCCCATATGAAGAAGAATATGGTGCTTGTCAGCAAGGGGATTTCCTTCCAGCGCCTTGTATAGGACTGGAGGGAGCCTCCCTTGAGTATGACTCGGGAGAAGCAGGGCAGGAGGAAACTGACCCTGATTCTGGTGTCCCTGCTCATGTGCATACACCAGAGCACAAGAGCTACGCTCCAGGTGTCCCAGATTTAGCAAGGAGTTTTGCTATTCCGGAAGGGACTGGTGAGGCAATGGACGAATATCTCGCCACCAATGTGAACTATTTGGTGGCTCACCAGCTCCAACTGGCCGTGATGGAAGAAACCACGGCAAAATACAAAACACCTGTCAATTGTGCCTCACTCAGGGTGCCCACCATAAACCCGGCAATCTGGGCACCCATGATCTATGAGAGGACAAGAAGTTCGCTTTCAGAGCGTCCTCCAACTGGTGGTGGCAGGAATAACTGCATTTGGCAAAACTGTCCAAGGGATGCCGAAGACACCAATCCAGAAAGACATGTTGGCCATTTTCTGCAATGCATTCTTCGAAGTAAACTGCGTTAGGAAGATTGCCATCCAGCCGACATTAAATCAGAAATTTGCAGCTTTATGCAGGGCTACAAATGTACAACCGCCTGACTATCTATTTGGAGCAGACCTCATGAAACAGATTCGAGATAGAGATGATGAGGCAAACACAATCGGGTTGATGAAACCAACCATCTCAAGAGCACCATTAATAAAGCCTGGTTTGATGTACAGAAGGTCCATCCAGGTGTGGGACCCAGCAGAGGGAAGCCAGTGGGGCAATGATTTTACCCACTAGGACAGACCAGCAACAACCCCAGTATGGGCAGAAAGAAACCTTACAGGCCGACTGTGGAGCTACAGGTGATTTTTGTTAAGGATAAGGTTTCTGGTGTACCTGTTGGAGGTAGATTACAATTGTTTTATAATGAATGGTGCTGCATAACATCTGATTGGTTTATATTAAATACTGTGTCAGGTTCTACAATTGAGTTTATCTCAGGAATAGATCCACCTGAACAGCACGCCTAATAGAGTTTTGGTGTTTTCTGCTCCAGAGACTCAGCAGGTAAAAAAAGAGATTAAGAATTTTTGCCAAAAAGGGGTGATTGAGAGGGCGATTAACCATCCTCAACAATTTGTGTCTAATATATTCCCCAGACAAAAAGATAGGGGTTGTAGAGTCATTCTGGACCTCACTCCTTATATTCTATATAGGCATTTTAAAATGGATACCTTCGTTACTGCTAAACAGCTGTTATCACAGGGCGGTTATATGGCAACTATAGATCTACAAGATGTGTATTATTCAGTACCAATTCATGCTCATTCTCGCAGATACTTGAAATTTAATTGGATGGGACAGCTGTGGCAATACAAAGCATTGCCTAATGGATTAAGTTCAGCCCCTAGGCTGTTTACAAAATTGTTTAAACCAGTGCTGGGGCTATTAAGGGCCCATAATCACATTGTAATGGCTTATTTAGATGATATCTTAATTATCAGCAGAAGAGTCGGTTTCAGCAACCAAGAATCTGTTTGAAAGATTGGGGTTTCTGGTCCATCCAACTAAGTCCAAGTTACAGCCAGCCCAAAAAATTGAGTTTTGGGGGTTTCTCATTGATTCGGTTGATATGACAGTAACATTACCAACAGACAAGGCTGTGGATATTACAAATGCCTGTACTTGCCTCGCGCAAAAACCTTATTGCTTCATTCGAGAAGTAGCTAAGGTGATTGGGAAATTGGTAGCAGTTTTTTCTGCAGTAGAGTTATGACCTTTGCATTATCAAAGTCTGCAAAGAGCCAGAGAACAAGCACTAAACGAGCATGCAGACCATTTTGATCAGTTTATGCAGTTACCAACCACAGCTCTAGCTGAATTGCAATGGTGGATTATTCATGTTAGTCATACTACCAAAAACATTTTGATGCAGGAACCTTCAGTGGTTTTACAGACTGATGTGACGCTCTTGGATGGGGAGCTACGGACAGCGAGTTTAGCTGTGGTGGTAGATGGAGTGTACAAGAAGATTTGATTCTCCACAGACATGGAATAAATTATTTGGAGTTATTGGGGGCATTTTATGGATTAAAAACATATTGTTCCACAATGAATGATTTACATGTTCAACTCCAGATCGATAACACCACAGCCGTGACATATATTAATCACATGGGAGGAGCCAGATCAATATCATGTGATAAATTGGCTAACCTCATGTGGCACTGGTGTATTTCAAGGAACGTCTGGGTTTCAGCCATCTATCTACCAGTTAGAGACAATGTGGTAGCAGACAAAAGGTCACGAAAGTTCAATGACAATATAGAATGGATGGTAAATCCTGAAATTTTTCAAACAATTGTCACTCGATTTGGGTTGCCAGATATTGATCTGGTTGCATCCAGATTGAATCACCAGTTGCCTAAATATGTTTCATGGGAGCCGGATCCAGGAGCAGTAGCGGTGGATGCATTCTCGCTACATTGGGGGCATTCATTCTTTTATGCTTTTCCTCCATTTTGTCTGATCAGATAATGCCTCACCAAAATAGAGCGTGACTCCGTCACAGGCGTTTTGGTGGTTCCAGACTGGCCAACATAACCATGGTTCCCATTAGTACTCAGAATGATGACACAGCCATCCATGACGATTCCCAGCTGCAGTAGTTGGTTGGTGCATCAGGTTACAGGAGAAAGTCACCCGTTACATGACCATATTAATTTGTTGGTCTGCAGGTTCTGACCAGACCATTCCAAGGCCTTGGATTGTCGAACAGGACCATGGATGTTATAACTGCAGCTTGGAGAGATAGCACTTAGAAACAATATGAGTCTCATATAAAGAAATGGGAGATGTTCTGTGTACAATCAGATATATCTTATCATACTGCAAGCATATGTGATGTGTTGGAGTTCCTTGCTACGTTACATTTTGATGAGCATTTGAGTCATAGTGCCATTATCAGTGCTCGGAGTGCTTTGTCCTCCTATTTAGGGCATTTTTCAGAACAACAACAACCTATCGGGTCTCATTCGTTAGTGTCCCGCTTCATAAGAGGAATTTTTAAGGAGCGATGGGGGGGGAGGGAGAGGGGGTGGAGGGAGGGGGAGAGAGAGGGGGGGAGAGACAGGGGGGGGAGAGAGAGTGGGGGGAGGGGGGGGAGGGAGAGGGGGTGGAGGGAGAGGGAGAGGGAGAGGGGGAGGGGGAGAGAGAGGGGGGGAGGGGGGGAGAGAGAGAGGGGGAGAGAGACAGAGGGGGGGAGAGAGAGAGGGGTGAGAGAGAGGGGGGTAGAGAGAGGGGGGGAGAGAGAGGGGGGAGAGGGGGGGGAGAGAGAGAGAGGGGGGAGAGAGAGAGGGGGGAGAGAGAGAGGGGGGAGAGAGAGAGAGAGGGGGGGAGAGTCCGAAGGCGGGGGGGTCCCCAGTGGGGGTCCTTCTATAAGGGAGTTGTACCCCTTTATATTGGGGACCTGGGGTGGAGAGTGTTGCATGGAGCGGTGGTTTGTAATAAACTTTTGAGTCGGTTCACGGGCTCGTCTGCCGCATGTATGTTCTGCGGAGAGGAGGAGACCGTGTTCCATGTGTATATGGAGTGTGAGAGGTTACTGCCCCTGTACCAATATCTGAAAGGGTTGTTCCTCAAGTTTTGGCTGCATTTTAGCCCCACAATCCTGGTGTTCGGACACAAGGCAGGGAGTGGGGAGAGCCGAGTGTGGGGGGGGGACTTACCTATCGGTTTGCTCCTCGGCCTGGCTAAGATGGCCATTCGTGGGTCCAGGCAGCGGGCGGTCGACGGTCAGGCGAGAGTCGGCTGCCTGCCCCTCTTTCGGGCCTACGTCCGTGCACGTGTGTCCCTGGAGAGGGAACACGCGGTGTCCATGGGGACTCTGGAGGCCTTCTGTAAACGCTGGTCACCGCGTGGGGATGAGACTATTATAAATAATGAATGTACTGTTGTACTACAATGATTTGTTCGTTATAGTGCGATTTTGATTATGTTTTGATGGTTTGTATTATATGATTGTGTTGAATAAAGTTTTTGAAAAGAAAAAAAAAAAAAAAGGGGGGGGAGAGAGAGGGGAGAGAGAGGAGGGGAGAGGAGGAGGCAGAGAGAGGAGAGGAGGGACAGTCAGAGAGAGAGAGGGGAAGAGGCAGATGGGGATAGAGAGGGGGAGGGGGGGGAGAGAGAGAGGGGGGAGCGGGGGGGAAGGGGAAAGAGGGGGGAGAGAGAGGGGGGAGAGAGAGGGGGAGAGAGAGGAAGGAGGGGAGGGGGGAGAGAGGAGGAATGGGGTAGAGGAGGAGGAGGAGGGGGGAGAGGAGGAGGGGGTGTAGGGGAGGAGGGGGTGTAGGGGAGGAGGGGAGGAGGGGAGGGGGGTGGGCGGCCCCGGGCAACCCCGGGCAGTGGGCGGCCCCGAGTAACGTCAATAAGCAGTGCATGGAACACAGCATGCAGACCCATTGTGACGTTATTGCATCATCAGCCAAAGCCAGCCGGTTTTTGAACATTTTGATTAATAACTCGAGAAATGATGCATGAATTTTTCAGATAAGATGACTTTGGACTCCACGGGATAAATCTCTATTGGAATATGTAAAAATGTTAACGTTGGCGCATCGTTTTTTCGAGAAGATGTGATTACATAAAAACACACAGACATCCAAGATCAGAGTTTTATAGTTATATAATAAGGATATGGATGGATTAAGCTAAACTGGGTACAGAAAGGTTTCAGAAGGATGTTGCCAGGACTGGAGGATTTGAGTTATGAGGAACAACTGGAAAAGCTGCAACTGTTTTCACTAAAGCAAAGGAAGCTGAGGATGACCTTAAAGCAGGTTATAAAATCATGAGGAGCATGTTTGAGGCAACTGGTCAGATTTTCCCAGGGCAGAATAGGGCAAGGGAGTGGTGAAAACCGGGAACATTCTCCCAGGGTGGTGGTGGAAGCTGGTATGATGGTGACATTTCAGCAGCTTTTAGATAGGCACATGGATATGCATGAATGGAAAGATATGTATCTCATGCAGGCAGAATAGAATTTTAGTTTAACTTGGCATCACGATTGGCACAGACATTGTGGGCCGAAGGAGCCCATTATCATGATGTATGGTTCTACATTTTATGTTAGCAGAGATGTCAAAAACCAGGGGCATAAATTTGTGATACTTGTGAGTTTCTTCCTATTCACCCAGAGGATTCTTGGGTCTGGAATTCAGTCATAGAGTCATAGAGTTTTACAGTGCGGAAACGGGCTCTTTGGCGAAACTTGCCCACACCAGCCAACATGTCCCATCTACACTAGTCTCACCTGCCTCTAAACCTGTCCTATCCATGTGCTAGTCTAAATGTTTCTTATACATGCAATAGCAGATGCCTCAACTATCTCCTCCAGCAACTCGACCTTCATAGAGTTATAGCGGCAAAAACTTCAGTTTTCATTTCATTTTTCTCTCTATAACAATATTTGGAGGTTTTTTAAGTTTTTGGTTCTGTCTGCCAAAGGTCTTCTCCCTGATAATTATTATTGGGACACAGCTACCAGCCTTGGAGGGCATCTACCACATACGGTGTCTCAGGAAGGCCATCAGCATTCATAAAGACTCCTCACACCCTTGTAATGGACTGTTCAAACTCCTACCTTCTGGCAGACGTTACAAGGCCTTCTACGTGCGCACCTCCAGACTCAGGAATAGCTTCATCCCCAGAGCTATAGCTGCTCTAAACCGGCCCTGCTGAGTGCCCCCCACCCTCATGGACTGTCTCCCTCAGATGGTCACGTCGCGCAGACACATCTGCATTTTAGTCTGTTTTGACTGTTTTGACTATTTTACTATTCTTTTTATAAACCATGGTCTTGGGGTATCTAAACCTAAATTTTATTTGTGTTTAAGTTATGACATTGGATGAAAGTTGCATACCAAATCTCATTGCACGTATGTGCAATGACAATAAAATATATTATTATTATTATTATTATTATTATTATGCTGCTCAGTCAGTTTGATAATAGCAGTGTTGTTGGCCGGTCAACAAAGGGGAAATGTATTTCACGGAAGTATTAAAGTTCTGAGAGCAGTTCTCCTCAGGAGCATTAGGGAGTACCATCTCTATTCCCATCAGCCTGATTGAAACCATTATGAGCACGTACCACATCCCATCAAATGGCAGGACCGATGCAATAGTGTGCATTTACTGGCATACAGTTAGAGTACACAAAGAGCCTTGCAATTCAGTAGCTCACCTCATATCTGATGCTTTAGTAACATCCTCCATAAACGTTTTCATCAGCAAAATAATGGTAGTATGTCTATAGGCTGCAAAAAAACAGCCACTTCCTTTTAGATAACAACGCCAATAGCTGACACTGAACTCTGTCTGCAGTTGTTAGGAAAATAGCCAAGTTAAAAAAAAACTATGTTTTCAAATACTATTTTACAGTTGTGAATGCAATAGCAGAGAAGTTAACCCATTTGTATGCAATAGTTTGCTCCAGCATTAAATAAATGTGGTAAAAAATTCTGACGTTAAATGTTTATATTCTAATATCTCACAACAATATCTTAAGGCCCAGATGTGTTGATGCTTTTGGAATAAACCTTTTCTAATTCCGCACATTAAAAAGTAAGAAAACAAAATACAGCACCAAACATATGTTCAAAATTAATACATTTTTCATCATTTTGAAATTGAGACTATATTTGTTCATGAACATTGCACCGGCAAAACATGGAGCAGAATAAAAACATCTTTGAGATGTAAAGGCGTGCATATGCTCAATCTTTAAAAGAATGTTCCTAAAATGTTCTAACTTTGAATTGAGTTGCACACAAAGAAATTAATCATTTCTGCTTCAGAGGCTGTGTGACATGCATTCACTGTCTTCGAGATGTATTTATTCTTGGGCTGGGAGTGACACCACTAAAACATTAAACAGTGGAGAAGGAGCATCAGCTACAGCAAAGTGACATTGAGAGCTTTCAGAACCCGTTACTGTGTTCATGCTCCAGAAACTCTTAAAGCACATTAAGCCACAACATTAGCTTTGGAAATCTCACAGTGCCTGAAAATATATCAAGAAGACGTTGAGGATGTTACAATGAACAACACAATGAATTTTGCAGATCAGCATCTGAAAATATCCTGTGTGAAACAGTCATAGGACCAACTTGTTTAAAATACAAAGTGACAAGTGTCTTTATTTGTATCAACTATTTGAAATCTAGGAAGTGGCTTTATTCAGATAAATGTTATTGAATGTTTCTATCAGGTAAACAAAACATCCATTATAAAATGTGACTTCAATGGATGCAAGGATTGTGCTTTATTTAATATAATTATCTTTTAATATGTTTGGGGTTTCCATGTGATACATAATTACTGAACCTAATAGTAAACCATAAAATTTTGATGAACATGGGTCAAAAATTTCCCTTAAAAACATTAATTCCTCTGACTAAATTGCTCAGGAATGTGAATGAGCCAACTGTTATCAAGTGGACTGTAATTGGGAATAATCCTCAGTATGAAAGGAATAATTAGGAAATAGGCAATTAAAATCTAGATATGATTTTTCATAATCATAATGTTATTGTTTGGTCCATTCACAAAACCACAGTCAAGATATTTATATACCTTTCCTTTTATTACTGTTGGTAACTCTTGCAATTATATTCACTGACATGGAAGTAGTTTAGTTTATTGTCACATGTAAAGCTTTTTTGTTGCGTGCTATCCAGTTAGTGGAAAGACTATACATGATTACAATCAAGCCATCCACAGTGTACATATAGAGGATAAAGGAAATCACATTTTGTGCAAGGTAGTCCAGTAAAGTCTGATTAAGGATAATCCAAGCATCTCCAATTAGGTAGATGATAAAAAAATGTAAACATTGTATTGGAATTATTTTTTCAGTCATTATCTCAAATAGCAGATTTAAACAATTAATTAGTTATCTGATTATCAGTAAGAGAGTCTTAATACAAATATGTCCCCTTATTTTTAACACCCCATGCTTTGAAGGAATCATGGAACATTCAAAGACACGGTCACAGAGCTTTATACAGCATGGAAATGGCAAGTGTACACGATTTAAAAAAAACAGATTACTAATAAGTCATGTTCTATGGTAAATTAGATTACAGTAAAAGCATCTTTGCCATTTAAGTAAAGTAATCCTCCTGGGAACATCAATAAGCATCTAATGCAGTTGAAAACAATTAATGTTGCTAATCAGACCTCCAAAAGAAAAGAAAGGTCAATATCAATGCCAATAGTTAGTTATTTGGCTAGATTATGAATCAGAAGACTATAAGTAACCGTGATTGGGCCTTTGAGAGATTCCACAGACAGTTTGGAAGTTTGCAAGGGTTTAAATTGGTTATTTCACATTAAGTCTCACTAATAATGCAGCAGCTAGGTTAGCAGTAATACAATCAACATGTCACTGCAGTGCCCTGGATAGAATTAGACCTCTGAAAACTATTTAGTTTCTTGGCACAGTATTATTCATCAAAATATTCAAAGTTATTTGCGCTAGTCTCTGCAAATCTTTCACATCCAGGTTTACAGCAATGACAATAGACAATAGACAATAGGTGCAGGAGTAGGCCATTTGGCCCTTTGAGCCAGCACTGTCATTCAATGTGATCATGGCTGATCATCCCTAATCAGTACCCCGTTCCTGCCTTCTCCCCATATCCCCTAACTCCGCTATTTTTAAGAGCCCTATCTAGCACTCTCTTGAAAGCATCCAGAGAACCTGCCTTCACCGCCCTCTGAGGCAGAGAATTCCACAGACTCACCACTATGTGAGAAAAAGTGTTTCCTCGTCTCCATTCTAAATGGCTTACTCCTTATTCTTAAACTGTGGCCCCTGGTTCTGGACTCCCCCAACATCGGGAAAGTGTTTCCTGCCTCTAGTGTGTCCAAGCCCTTAACAATCTTATATGTTTCAATGAGATGCCCTCTCATCCTTCTAAACTCCAGAGTGTACAAGCCCAGCTGCTCCATTCTCTCAGCATATGACAGTCCCGCCATCCCGGAAATTAACCTTGTAAACCTACGCTGCACTCCCTCAATAGCAAAAATGTCCTTCCTCAAATTAGGGGACCAAAACTGCACACAATATTCCAGGTGTGGTCTCACTAGGGCTTTGTACAACTGCAGAAGGACCTCTTTGCTCCTATATTCGATTCCTCTTGTTACAAAGGCCAACATGCCATTCGCTTTCTTCATTGCCTCCTGTACCCGCATGCTTACTTTCATAGACTGATGTACAAGGACCGCCAGATCCCGTTGTACTTCCCCTTTTCCCAACTTCACCCCATTTAGATAGTAATCTGCCTTCCTGATTTTGCCACCAAGGTGGATAACCTCACATTTATCTGCATTAAACTTCATCTGCCATGCATCTGCCCACTCCCCCAACCTGTCCAAGTCACCCTGCATTCTCATAGCATCCTCCTCACAGTTCACACTGCCAACTAGCTTTGTGTCATCTGCAAATTTGCTAATGTTACTTTGCATCTCTTCATCCAAATCATTGATGTTTATTGTAAATAGCTGCGGTCCCTGCACGAGCATTGCGGAACCTCACTAGTCACTGCCTGCCATTCTGAAAGGGACCCGTTAATCCCTACTCCTTGTTTCCTGTCTGCCAACCACTTCTCTATCCACATCAGCACTCTACCCCCAATACCATGTGCCCTAATTTTGCCCACTAATCTCCTATGTGGGACCTTATCAAATGCTTTCTGGACTCGGACCAATCCTGTTACTGCTATCCAAATGTTCGGCTATCTCATCTTTTATAATTGACCCCAGCATCTTCCCCACCACTGATGTCAGGCTATCTGGTCTATAATTCCCTGTTTTCTCTCTCCCGCCTTTCTTAAAAAGTGGGATAACATTAGCTAAATGTATTTAACAATTAGATTTTTAAAGGTAAGATCAGAACCAGGAAACTGACATTCCTTCATTTATATCTGGTTATGGATCCATTGGGATTATTCAATTTCCTGCCTACAATCATAAGATCATAAGGACATGTGATAGGAGCAGAATTAGGCCATTCTGCCATCAAGTCTACTCCGCTATTCAATCATGGCTGATCTAACTCTCCCTCATAACCCCATTCTTCTGCCTTCTTCCCATAACCCCTGACACCATAACCCCTGACAACAATCATGAGGATGAGATGGAATTAGCAAGCATGGCTTCCAGACAAGAAAGTACTTTTTCACCAACTTCATTAAAACTTTCAGCGGTTAGTAAAATGATGGATTTTGGTAGCAGGATTGGTTACTGCAGACCAGATTGTTCAGACTCAGTCTGTCTCAACCTGAAACGTCGCCTATACTTTCTCTCCAGAGATGCTGCCTGTTCCGTTGAGTTACTCCAGCATTTTGTGTCTATCTTCATTGTTCTGAAAGCCATTGATTAAGCATCATGCAACGGTTGCTAAGTACTGAATCTTGTGCGCTTGGTGGCGACATTTTCGGCTGAACATTGAACTGATTCCACGCTTTTAAATTGAAGGTACCATTGATGGTGGAGATTCCACAAGGAGACTCTCCAGTGTTGCATTCCCACAGGCAACAATTTTAAGAGCAGTCCTCTTCATTATACAGATGATGTTGCAAAAAAAAGGTACTGCACATTTGTGGGTGGATGCTTTGAAGACATACGCAGGTGTGAGGACCTCCATTAAAAATATTCTACAGAGAGCTCAAGAAACAGTAGAAGAATAGGCCTGGTTTATGCAGTGCTTTTAAATGAGATACATTTAGAAAGGCACGGTAGAGTAGGGACAACATTTCAGGAAAATTGTTCCTGATATTGGGGGAGTCCACAACCAGGGGTCACAGTTTAAGCATAAGGGATAGGCCATTTAGGACTGAGATGAGGAAAAACGTTTTCACCTTGAGAGTTGTGAATCTGTGGAATTCTCTTCAACAGAAGACAGTGGAGGCCAATTCATTGGATGTTTTGAAGAGAGAGTTAGATTTAGCTCTTAGGGCTAATGGGATATGGGGAAAAAGCAGGAATGGGGTACTGATTTTAGATGATTGAATGGCGGTGCTGGTTCGAAGGGCCGAATGGCCTACTCCTGCACCTTTTTTTCTATATTTCTATGAATGTATATACTGTGCCGGAATACTCGCACAACATTCCTCAGCAGGGGGAACTTGGCTACTGCTCCGAAGTCCTTGAAGTTTCATGACAAGTTGAAATATTGCAAAACCAAATGAAATATTTGGAATGAGAGTTAAATGTCAAATAACAAATACAGCGTGGAAACAGGAGGAGTAAGAGAGACATTGGGGAAAGAAAAGGGGAAGACGAAGAAGAAAGAGAAGAATGAGAAGGAGAAGAAGAAGCGAGAGTATTGGTATTATTAATAGTTTATTATTGTCACACGAATCGAAGATACAGAGAATAGTTTCATTTGCATGGTATCCAGTCAAATCATACTATACACGAGTGCAATCAAGCCATACACAAGTATAATAAGTAGTGCAAAGAGAATAATACCAGCGTGCCGAATATCGTGTAACAGCATTTTAGAGACACAATTATGGAGAAAGTTCAGATTTTAAAAGTGCAAGGTATGCAATGAGATGGGTTGGAAGATTAAGACTACCCCTTACATTATGGGGTAGTCTGATTACAGCAGGGAAGAAGCAGTTCCTGAATATAGTGGTACGTGCTTTGCAAGAGTTCAGTTATAACCTCTGGTTCTGGTGGCAGTTGCCACAAGGCAGGCAGTAGTTACACAAAGTCTTCTGACACTTTGCAGCAAAGATACTAGAGCAAGTTTCACCTGATGCAACTTCAAGTCTGTTGACTGCAAGCTAGGACATGTGGAACTCTTGAGGAACAGCTATGCATACCTCGGGGGTATACCTTGACATTCCCAATTAACAAAGAAGTTCCGCGCATGAGCAGGCTGCTATTGCCATTAGATGGGAAATGCAGATAGGGGATTCATATTGCTCTGAACCTTACCTCTCCATATACTTGTATAAATGTATTTTAAAAACTGTAATGTACACACGTTTACCACTACCTCGGGCAGTATGGTGAAAAACAAGCCCCTCAGGTCCAGTTCACCATCTCGCCTTAAATCAATGCTGCTATTGCTGTCTGTCATATAGCTATATATCAATGATTTGGATGAGAATGTTAGTACGTAGGCAGATTATACCACAATTAGTGTTGTAGTGAACAGTGAAGAAGATTTTTCTAAGATTACAACATGATATAGATCAACTGGGAAAGTGGGCAAATAAATGAGCAAATTAAGTCAGACAAGCAAAGTACTGGAGTAACTTAGCTGGACAGGCAGCATCTCTGGAGAGAACGAATGGGTGATGTTTCACGTCGTGTCCCTTCTTTAGACTGTGAGTCAGGAGAGAGGAAAACTAGTGGAAAATCCTCTCCACATCCACTCTATCTAAGCCTTTCATTATCCTGTATTTCAATTAGCCCTTCCTCATTCTTCTAAACTGCAACGAGTACAGGCCCCATGCCAACAAACGCTCATCATCGATTTACTTACTCATTCAAGGGATCATTCTTGTAAAACTTGAAGTTAGATAAATAATATTTATACCACTGGGCTGTAAGCTGCCAAAGTGAAATATGAGATGGTGTTCCTCCAATTTGCATTTAGCCTCACTCTGACAATGGAGGAGACCTAGAACAGAAAGGTCAGTGTGGGAGGGGCAGTGAAAGTGTTTAGCAATCTGGAGATCGTGTAGGCCCAGGCGGACTGAACAAATGTGTTCAATCGCCCAGTCTGTGCTTGGTCTCGCCAATAAATATGAACAAGTTGTATGGCACAGTCTTCTGCATTGGTCAGGTCATTCGATACAAGAATTAGGACATAATGTTAATGTACACATAAATGATTTGTGTATAAAACATGAACATATTACATTTTTTGATCAAGTAGCATTAGCAAATAGCTTTATAGCACTTTGATTTAACCACTTCAATATATGTATGTTTTCATGGCCTATGACTCCTAACATGTTCTTAAAATCATGTTTTTAAAAATTCTTAAAAATCATGATAGTGATGAGTTGTTTACAAGGTTTCATTTTTATTTACTCTGTTCGCTATTGACCTTCTCAGAATATACACTATACACAATGACTTCCAAAGGCTTTATCTTTGCCAGTGGAGCTTCAGAAAGGCACCAGAAGTTATTTCAGTCTGCCACTTTCCATCTGTAAAGGACAAACTAATGCAATGGGGAAGGTGACACTGCAGTAGAGTTGCTGCCAGAGACCCAGGTTCAATCCTGACTAAGGGTGTTGTCTGCATGGAGTTTGTACGTTCTCCCTGTGACATGTGTGGGTTTTCTCCTGGATCCCTGGTTTCCTCCCATACTCCACGTACAGGTTTGTAGTTAATCAGCTTGGTAAAATTGTAAATTTGTCCCTAGCATGTATAGGAAAGTGTCAGCTTACAGGGTGATCGCTGGTCAGCGCGGATTCGGTAGGTCATAGGGCCTCTTTCCGCTGTATCTCTAAACTAAACTTGATTTGAATAATAAACTTAAGTCTAGAAAGTCAGGTGTGCACTGAAGGATGGACTAGATTGTTATGGATATCCTGAGACAACAATCATTTTGTTTATTGTCCCATTGCATTCAATTTTAATGAAACCGAGCCCGAGATCTCAGCAGCTACAAACTAGGAATTGCACGGTTATGTATTAAGATGTGCTTTCCCATTCTCCTCTCCCAAGGGCAGGCTCAGGAGGCCAGCAACAGCTCCACAGAACTGTCAATGAGAGATTAATTCAACATACTCTGGGTTGATGAACCAGCATCTTAGGTGGCTATGTTGAAGGGAAGAGATTGATTGCTTTTTGTCACAACTGGTGTGGTTTAAGAGGAGATATCATAGACCAGAAAAAGGTTTGTTTAGATCATAAGATCATAAGTGATAGGAGTTTAATTAGGCCATTTGGCCCATCAGGCCTACTCCACCATTCAATCACAAAGTATTGTGAAAAGCAACATCACGTGATTGGATTGCCAGGCAAACATCTTATGCAAATGATCATCCCTGGCAGTTAATTATGCAAGATGAGAACATACTTACTTCTATCAACTCTACTGGAAGTGTTTTCTTCACTGTAAATGTAACCACATTATGCATCAAAATACTGCATGATTCACTGATGAGTTAGAGTCACAGAGTCATGCAAAGTGGAAACAGGCCCTTCGGCTTCACTTGCCCACACCGACCAACATGTTCCATTTACAATGTTCCCACCTGCCTGCCTACCTGTCCTATCCATCCACCTGCCTAATTGTTTCTTAAACATTGCAGTAGTCCCTGCCTCCACTACCTCCTCTGGCAGCTCGTTCCATACACCCACCACTTTTTGTGTGAAAAAGTTACCAGGAGATTCCTCTTCAATCCAAAGGGTTTGTTTCTGTGCTGTGTTATTTTATGACTATGATCCACAGGAAAATGCTTCAAAATATGTTAAGATCCCATTTTTAACAAACATTCTGATACTTGATTTAGGTGGCTGTTTAGGACACCATAAAACAGGATTCGAAGAAAAATGATGCTTAGGCTACAAATGCAATCTACTGCTAAAATTGTGACTGTTGAACGAGATTTAATTAATAAAAATTGAGGACAACTCATTTCTACATCTCTTTCCAGGGAAGCCTCTTTAAGGCACCCAAGAAGAGATAAGAAATCACAATAAGGTGAAACACAAGAGAGGACTATTGCAACATGTTCTGAAAATGGCATTGCAATTACCCTGCAGGAATATTGGGAAAAGGATAGGGTTACTGTAAAAAGATAAGGCTATTTCAAGATAGCAATGTACCGTGAGGATAATGGATTTTTCAATTAGTACTTAACAGCTATGCACTCCCAGCCTTGTCAAGGTTGAACAGAGGATACAGATCGGAGTGTCATGGAGAATATACAGCATTGAAACAGACCCTTCGGTGCCACTGTTTTTACATATGTTTTCTGACTTTCCCAGTTCATTCACACCATCAGCCTTGATGATGCCTCAGTTGTCACAGTGTGTAGGAAGGAACTGCGGATGCTGGTTTGCATAGAAGATAGACGCAAAATGCTGGAGTAACTCGGCAAGACAGGCACCATCTCTGGATAGAAGGAATGGGTGATGTTTCGAATCGAGACTGAGAAGGTTCAGACCTTCCTCAGTCTGAAGAAGGGTCTCGACCTGAAACGTCACCCATTCTTTCTCTCCAGAGATGGTGCCTGTCTTGCCGGGTTACTCCAGCTTTTTGTTTCTATTCTCAGTTGCCACACTTCCTACTTCACTATTCAGAGGGACACTTGCTGAGTTCAACTTGAAGCAGTAATGGGTGGAGAGCAGACAGAAACAAATACCAAAATGGAAAGTACTGTTGAAACTTGAAGGCCGCAGTTTGATTCAATAATGACATCTGGGACATGGTGGTAGGAACTGTCTGAACTCAGAGGGATACACTCTCTCCTACCTGGCTGAGTTGGGCTACACTGTGCTGTGTGACTCCACAGTTCTATGCTGTGCTCAAAAAAGCCTCAATAGATGTTAATGTAATTCCGATTCTAATCTTACCCCCCTAGTCTGGTTCAGTCAAACACTGAATGCGAAACATTGGAATCCAACTCTTTTTATTATACAACACCAATACAATACCTAATCCAATACCACGGGTCCGATCCTTGTCTCTACTCATTCAAGCCCATCAACCTCATGGAATAGAACTCCAGAAATCAGCACACTCCAATACGCTATCCCAAAAGATCGGCACACCCCAATGTGCTCTCCCCTCTTTTTTACAACTACAGACCGTTGGCACGAAAATACATGGGGGGCCAACCCCTATAAGCCAACCATTAATAAGGATTACAAAATACATTGAATGACTATTCCCTTACCCAATCACAAAACAACACATAACATAGTTTCAATAAAAAGCACTTAGTGGGAAACAATACTGCTAGGCAAAAAAAAACGTCATAACCAGGTAAAGTAAACAGTTTGGGTAAGGCCCCCCTCCTTGACCAATCACAAATAACGGAGCGAAGACTATGCAACACAGTCTGCAACATTATTGTAACCCATCATTTCCCTACCAATCCCAAGAATGCATTTGCAACAGGACCTTACTCCTTCTGCAAAATCTCATACATATTAACAATTAAAGGCCATCTGGACATCAACCTCTATTCAACCTCGTCCCAAGCTACAGACACTCTGGAGCCATGATCCTCATGGTTTTTGCAGCTTTTGCAAATTATGACAATCTAAATTAATTATCAATACCAAGTTGTTAAGAAAGAAGTTTGATAAAGACAGTAAAGAAAGTTTTGGCAGGAGAATGCACAAGAGGTCAACAGCAGGACTGTGGTACAATACCCTTGGATACAATAGTTTAAGGATGCAATCAGACCAGGAAACATGAGCATCCAAAGCTTGATGTACATATCATCCCAACTCCCTGCCCTATCTTCTCAAACTTAATATGCCACATCAATTCCCACACAAGCCTTCTTCTTTTTGCGTATGGCGTGCACAGCCTAAAGTTGTCGGACAACTTGTTTTATTTGATCTTATTTGATTGTGCATGCCGGGTTGATTGCATTCATCGAAACGGCAGACCACGTGAAGGTTGCAAACTTCCACCTCCCACACAAGCATATAAGCCCACAAATCCACCCTGCCCACACACTTCCTCACATCCCCATCAGTCCATTAATGGTTTAATGGTCTGTATTGTCACATGTACATATCACCAGGGGTGCCGAACGATTGGCAGCCCCGCCAACAGTCTGTTTGTTTTTTTATCTTTTTGTTTATTTTTGTGCATTTTATAGGTTTGTGCAAATGTTCTCCGGTTTGATTTATGTGGTGGTTGGGGGAAACGTTTTTTCAGTTTCTTACCTTGCCGAAGACGTGATGTTTCCGGGTCGAGTCTCCGGTCGCTTTGCGGCCTACCATCGATAGAGCTGAAGGCCTCCTCGGACTGATCTTAGGCCCTACCGCGGAACGTGGACTTACATTGGAGTCAATCCCTTGCCTGGCATCGTTCCTACCGCGGCCTGCAGACTTACCTTCAAGAACTTGCAATCAGGAGAGGCTAGTCGGGAGCTCCGACGAACGCAAAGGCTCGGCCAGCCCCGACACGGGGTTCGATCGTCCAGCGCGGGGGAGCAGACATGCCCCAAAGCAGGAGCTGAATCACCCTGACGCGGAGGGCCCAAAACGCCGCAGGCTACGGGAGTCAAGATCATCCCGTCAATGGATGGTTCGAGGCCCCCGACTGCGGGACAGCTAAGGGAAAAGATTTAACTTTTTTTCATCATTCATCACGGTGAGGAATGTGGAGGAGTCTTTGTGGTGGATGTTTATGTTAAAATGTGTTTTGTGTATTCTGTTGCTTTTTATTTTCCATGACTGACTTGGCAAATGAAATTCCTCGAAAGTTGCAAAACATACTTGGCTAATAAAGTATTATTGTGACTATGATTTTGATTGTGATTGTGATGTACCTAGGCACAATGAGATTCCTTTTTTGCATACAGTTCAATAAAAATCTTACAATACATATTGCACAATCTTATTTAAGTACAAGTGTGTAAGAATAGTAGATTACACTGAGGCAGTACACAAGAGTTGCCACCTATCAAACACCATCTTAAACACAACCTCCTGTTTTGTTCTCATGCAATATCCTGTCCATCCCTCAAAGTCACTTGAAATAAATTCTCTACCTTCAACCATTCAACAAATGCCATTATTCCCATTCATGCCCCCCTTCCCCCCCATGGTTGCTGGAGAACAGAACACAAGGCAAGCAGCCTTTGGCCAATTAAAATATGCAGAGAAGGCAGTCCAGATGATTAAACGCATGGCATTCGAGACAGGAAACGGTGTTGCATGGCTAGCTGGTAGCAAAATCCAACCTCATTAGCAATATTTCATTCAATACTCACTCATCTGGACAGAATGTCAGCTGTAGATGAAAGTGATCCTGTGTGTAATGCAAGTTTAAAAGATCTCACCTTGAAAGTTCTAATTGATGCCTTTAATGTCTCATGAGGCCTACAGCTATTCTGCCAGACTTGGAGCAGAAGATCACTCACTGTGAGGCTGCACCGTCACACGATTCACTGCTGGTTTATTCTTGCAGATGCAGACACCTCTGAGTTAAGTAAGAAAAGGAAGTGGGTTTTTATCTGGTGAATTGCACATCACAGGTGAGCAAGAGCAGATGGCGTAGACAGAGTTCAGAGTCAGCAGTGGGGGTTGCCGAGAGAACAGGGAGACCCAACATGGGGGAGCTGTCGAGAGAACAAAGGGGGACCCGGTATGTAGGTGTGGGCAGTGCCGAGAATGGAAAGGGACCCTGAGGGACTACATTGAACACTTTGTAACAATGTTGCCACCATATATGTAGTGGGGGGGGGGGGCACGAGATCAAAGCGGGACCATTGGGAGTTACAATGAACACTTTGTACCTTCATCGGCGCCCTATACGTGGCATACGTTGTGTATGGTACGCAAAACAAAGAATTTCACCGTGATAATAAAGAATCAATTAATCAACCTGAATCCGCAAGACGCATCGTGCGCTATATTCACCCAGTGTATTTTAATACGAGATTGATCTATTAAAAATTGCTTGGTTTCATACTTTCTATTGATATGAGCTAGCTGACTTGGATAAAACTTCATGGTAGCAAACAGAGGGTGGTGGTGGAAGATTGTTTTGCAGCTTGGAGTCCTGTGATTAGGGCTGTGCCTCAGGGCCCATCGCTGTTTGTCATTTACATCAACAATTTGGATGAGAAGGTGAGGAAGCCTTTTGTTAAGCTGGCTATCATTAGTCAGGGCAATGAGTATAGAAGTTGGGAAATTATGTTACAGTTGTACAAGACGTCATTGACTTAGAGTCACTTAGAGTATTGTGTTCCATTTTCGTCATCCTGCTGCAGGGAAAGGTAGCATGAAACTGGAAAGAGTGTAGAGAAGATTTACAAGTATTTTGACAGGACTCAAGGATTTGAGTTATAGGGAGAGGTGGGACAGGCTCGGACTTTAGTTCTTGGAATTCAGAATGCTGGGGGGAGGTGGGGGAGGAGGAGGGTGATCATATAAAGGTGAGACCTATAGCAGGGTAAGTACACAGAGTCTTTTTCTGAGGGTAGAGAAATGAAGAACTCGAGTTACATAAGTTTAAGGTGAGAGAGGAATTATTTAATATGAACCTGAGGGGGTAACATTATCACACAGATGGTGATGGGTGTATGGAGGAACTGCAGGAGGAAGCCATTGAGGCAAATACAATAACATTTCATAGACAGTTGGACATTTTTTTTTACAACTAAAACACAAAGTATGTGCTATACCAAGATAAGTGTTCAACCAAGAAAAACAACCAATAAACAGCTACCTACCAGGCCTGTTCGAGTGCTGTAAGACTCAATTAAGTGTGTCAGTTCAAGTGAAGCAAATTTAGATAACTGGGGCATGCCATATTTGGATATGTTATTGGTTCCTGCGTCCCAATGCTACAACAAGAATCTAAACCCTAACCTTGACATGGAGCACTCCAATGCAATATCATTACATGGCATCACTAAACTGAAATGCAGATTTGATTTGATATCATATAGTTTTTACATTAATCCTCTGCACTGTGGAAATTTAAAATAGCTTGGGCAAAAACCTTTCTATACAGCAGATTTCAATATCTTACGAACAGTATGTTAGAAAATGTGTTTACATAAATGAACTAGATTCCCAAAGAACTCTAGGAAAGTTACAATGACCAAGATCAGCTACATGAAAATATTTAATCACAGCAGATCTTTAGAATATTATGACTTCATACAGGGAAGAATAATGAGTTTTGAAAAGCATGACGTTATACAAAAATAACAACCAAAGGGATTATTGAGGAAAAAAAAACAAAGAACAATAGATTTTGTAAAGGCAAAGCTAGTTTAAAGTCCTACAGAAAAGTTGTATGGAAATATTTGATCACTTCTGCCACATGGTTGCACTCCTTTGCAAGGTGTTATCACATACCTGTGTTTTTGTTGAACATCATAAATATTCATGCATTGGAACCCCGGGATGCCATAAACATACCTGTGAATTCTCAGCATTTTGTTTACAAAGCAGAGAATTTAAAAGAAATGTTTGAGAATGGTGAATTACCTTGGATAGAATGTAAAGTAACTGCTCCACATAAGTAGCTACTGTAGATAGTTATTTTAAAGCTAAAAGTTACAGAACTGTAAATAGCCCTGATGGTATTGTAAATACGCTCCTAAAACGTACCCCCCAAGTCCAGTTCAGTAAAAACACTGACTCAAGCACTGGACCAACTAATCTTTATTTTCAGAATGAACACAAATTCCCTAATACGATCCCTAAACCACTACGGGTTTCATCATTTTCTCCGCCTGGCTTAGCCCTTCAGCCTTATGCAAGCAGACACGCTCCAAAAGGTCATGCAGTCCCAAGCTTACCTCCACAAGATCGACACCGATCTAAATGGGGGCCACCTTTAATAGGTCTACGAACTTTGAGGGGTTGAACTACATAGGGGTGGTCTCTTTACAGTCCAATCAAACATATTAATTACATCAATACATTATTGACAGTTGCCCAATATTATTAAGAGTTTCCCATACAATGTTTCTTGAAGAAGCTTCTGGAAGGAAGCTAACTAACTGAATAATGCAACATTTATCCTGGAACACAAAATAATCCTGCCAGGGCTTAATACTTTGGACAATCAACAAACAGCAAGGTAACTGTCTTGCAACATGATTTACATTATTTACAATCCCTTTGCAGCAATCCAAACAATCCCATGCATTCACAATACCTCGGAGTTCCTTCTGCAAGATTCTCATACATAAAGATACTTACTTTTCTTACCCGAGGGGCGGATGATCAGGGACCTAGACTTCCAGGCACAAGCTAGCAGCTTGTGGCTTCTTCTGCAGAAATGACCATCAGGCCTTGTGAATGCATGGATTCTGTACTTTATTTTGGCCCTCTTTTGGCTCTATTTTGGCCAATATTTACATTCCCCCCTTTTATTATATGATAATCTATCATCGATGATAACTAAAGTACAATGGCGATTGTTCCATCCTAACAAACATACAACAAGATACTGATATATCTTCCCAGAATCTCATCAAGCTTCCCGAGTTTCCTTGGACGTCGCTTCATGATTCCCATCTGATGAGTCTTCACCTCCCGCGTTTTTGTGGGTGCGAATCCCCTCCATCCATGTTGCTAATTCATCTGTGCTTCATAGTAGAGTATGAAGTTCATAGAAGAAACTGGGATAAAGTAAGTTAGCAGTCCATACTTCCACTGATACTCTTACTGTGTTGGAGATGTACCCATGCATTCCTTCCATCCACTTTCAACAGAAGGCCTCTCTATGTACAGTGCTCCCACTCTATAATACAATACTTCCCACACTATCATCAAGGCGAGGATGTGGTCAATCATCTCTGGAGTCACACGGTGAAAAGTGCTCAATTTAGAATAGAATAGTTAGAATAGTTTCTTTATTGTCATTGTAACATGAACCATGTACAACAAAATTTAAAAATGTCAGCCAGTCAGTGCACCATTCGAACATTTGTAAAAGCTAATGATACATACAAGGTAAAATATTAAAAAAAAAAGATAAACAACTAAAATAAATATGAAAATAGCATGCATAAACACCCAACCCCACATCCTTCTGTCGATTTTACAGTGTACCAACCACAGCCCCTTAGTCCCTGCATTCCTTGGTGGCTACATTTAGTGCCTTTATAGCAGTGGGGTAAAAACCGTTTTTAAGTCTGTTTGTCCTTGTCCTTGTAGATATGTACCGTCTGCCTGACGGCAACAGTTCAAACAGGGAGTGTCCGGGGTGGGAAATGTCCTTTATAATATTCTGGGATTTTTTGATGTAGCGGGAACTGTGTAAGTCCTCCAAGGTAAGGAGAGGGCAGCCAACAATTGTCTGGGCGTTGTCAATGGCCCTCTGGAGCACTTTCCTCTGAGCCACTGTGCAGTTGGTGTACCACACGCATACACAGTATGTTAGGATGCTCTCAATGGAGCACCGATAAAAGGACAGCAGCAGTCTCTGAGTGATGTTATTCTTCCTGAGCACCCTCAGGAAGTGCAGTCTCTGCTGGACCTTTTTCAGCAGCGCAGAGGTGTTCACGCTCCACGTCAGGTCCTCCTCAATATGGATTCCCAGGAAGCGGAAATCCGCCACCCTCTCCACACAGTCCCCTCTGATGACTAGTGGTACCATGTCCATTTTGTTCTTTCTGAAGTCTATTAAGGTGTTGAGGAGCAGGTTATTTTCTCCACACCACACTGTCAGCTGTTCTGCCTCATCCTGATAGGTGTACTCGTCCCCCCCGGAGATGAGTCCCACCACGTAGTGTCATCCGCAAATTTGACAATGGTGTTGCTGTGGTGGGCGGAGGTGAGAGCTGGCACTGAGGGTGAGGGCCGTGGATGTGTGATGGCCCACTCTGACTCTCTGGCTGCGACCCGACAGGAAGCTATTTATCCACATGCAGGTGGAGTGTGGAAGTCCCAAGTCCCCCAGTTTGTCCACCAGTTTGTGGGGAAGGATAGTATTAAAAGCAGAGCTGTAGTCCACAAAGAGCATTTGCACATAGCTTCCCCGCTGCTCCAGGTGGGACAGTGCAGCATGGAGAGCTGTGGCTACAGCGTCCTCTGTAAATCTATTCGCTCAGTACGCAAACTGGTGGGGTCAAAGCTTCGGGGCAGGAGTGATGTGATATGACCCTGGACCAGTTTTTCAAAACACTTCATCACCACTGGTGTGAGTGCGACTGGCTGGTAGTCGTTGAGGCTGGAAATGTGGGGGTTTTTGGGCAAGGAGACTATGGTTGCGGACTTCAGACAGGATGGGACAGTGGACTGGGCCAGAGACTGGTTAAAAATCCTCGTGAAGACTCCAGCCAGCTGGTCTGCGCAGTCCTTCAGTACGTGTCCTCACCTATCCTCTATCTTGAGGGTTAGGCTACTGTGGACCATGTGGTGTGTTGTGGCTGTCTCAGGTGGCTTCACTTCAAAGCGAGCAAAGAAGAGGTTCAGCTCCTCTGCCAACGAGGCATCACCTTCAGCAGCTCCAAGTTTGTCTTATAGTTGGTGAGATACTGGATCCCCTGCCACACCTGCCTGCTGTTGTTACTGTCCAGGTGGTCCTCTATCTTCCTCCTGTAGACTGACTTGGCCTCTCTGATGCCTCTCTTCAGGTTAGCTCAGACCGTGCTGTATAAAGCCCCATCGCCAGACCTAAAAGCGGTGTTCCTCTCTTTTAACAGCCACTGTCATCCAGGGTTTCTGGTTGGGGTAGACCCGGATGCGTTTGTCCACTGTTACTGTGTCCATGCAGTTTTTAATGTAACACAGTACACTGTCTGTGAACAACTCCATGTCCTGGTATTCAAACACATCCCAGTTGGTCCTGTCGAGGCAGTCCTGCAGCTGCTGAGATGCACCATCAGGCCAGGTTGTGATGGTCTTTGTGATGGGAGGAGCGGTTTTCCTGAGGGGGGCATATGCAGGAATTAAAAGCAGGGACATATGGTCCGACTGACCCAGGTGTGGTAGTGGTCTAGCCCTGTAGCCCTGCTTGATGTTGGAGTAGACCTCGTCCAGTTGTTAGCTCCTCTTGTAGCACATTTAACATGCTGGTAGAATTTGGGGAGCATTTTCTTCAAGTCCGCGTGATTAAAGTCCCTTGCTATAATGTGAACACCGTCCGGATATATGCTCTGTTGACTGCTGGTGCTACCGTACAAATGTCCGATAGCCGAGTTAGCATTAGCATCCGGTGGTATGTACATAGCAGTTATCATGACAACAGTAAACTCTCTAGGGAGATAAATGGGCCTGCATTTAACAGTCACATACTCCAGGTCCGGGGAGCAGTGACTGTCTACAATCACTGTATTTGTACACCAGGTGTTGTTCACGTACACATAGAGCCCTCCACCTCTGCTCTTACCAGAGTCTCTTGTCCTGTCATGACGCTGTGCTGTGTAGCCTGCTAGCTCGATAGCAGAGTCCGGAATGGATGAATGAAACCAGGTCTCCATGATCAACAGGATACAGCTGTCCTTCACGGCGTTGTTAGCTGCAGTATGTAGCCTCAGTTCATCCATCTTGTTAGCCAGGGATCTGGCGTTTGTGAGAAACAGGCTGGGAAACGGTGGTTAAAGTGGCTGCCTCCATGGCCTGGCCAACGTGCCGGCCCTGCAGCCTCGCTTTTGCCTTCTCTTACTACGCTGTTTTCGCATCCTCCCCACGGGGATGGTAATCCACGGAGAGTCGGGGCTCCTCGCTATGTCCGCCGGGATCTTGTGTGAGCAGACAAACTCGGCGGTAACCCCCCGTTCGCGACCGGCTCCAATCCTAAGAAGATCCTGATGGCCATAGATCCTGCCCGCCCGACAGTAAGTACACAGGGCACAAAACAACACGCACACATACACAAAAAACACAAAGCACTGACCGGGAGAACATCGAGCTGCTGCAACTGTGTGCGCCGTCATCTTGAACCATTTCATTGTACTCTTATGCATACGAGTACAATATGCATATGAATTTCAGCTGGGTTCAGTCCAGATTTCCCTACAGGCTTGACTCTTATTTAAAATAACTATGGGGGATGCTTCAATCCAGCCGAATTCAGTCTCAGCCTTTCAATTGACTCATTTGAATTTCAGGGTTTGTCTTACCCCTTTTCAATCCACAGCCTGTGGTCAATGTTCACAATACAATTGCTGTGGAATTCCCAGCTGTTTACATAATTTTCATCAATTTATTTCGATATGTTGTGGACCATTATTTAAATCAAGCCAAATAGGGATGCCGAATCCAGGGACAATTTTCTTTACTGCTTGATAATAGTAGCCGTTTTATTATCAAGGATTGGATAAATCTCGATCCACCGGTCAAATACATCCACTCTGACAACAAGTACCCACTCCCTCGTACTTCTTCTACCCCAATGCAATTCTTTTTCTAGTATGTTGAACAGACTCACAGGCAATAGGGGTTCTTCCTTATAATTAGTCTCCTCCTACCACTGAGTAACTTTCTGGATGGTTAGTAGCGACCTCTCCGAGGGGAACTCGTTATTTAAACTTTCAGTCTACCTCATCATTCTACACCACCACCTTACGTTCCCAGGGCATTTCTTTCATTATTAAATCCACACCGTAATTTCTGATATCTACTAGGGTCTGTCCTTTCCTTGATGGTCACTAAACAGTCGCGTCCCATCTCCGATTGTTCTCCTATGGGCGAGACAAGAAAAGATACCAGATCATAATCACATTTCCAATTATTTTTAAACTATATCCCATAAGCCATTTTCTAATACCAAAGAATTTTTAAAGTCCTTAATCATGTCCCATAATCTAAGGGATCTAATTTAGAACTGGTCAAATTGTGATGTATGGTAATCAAAATTTAGGCGCAAAGTAGATGTCTCCGAGCCACAGAGGAGTGTTCATTCCAAAGTTTCCATATATAGTTTGTTTAAGTTGGAGCTTGCCTCAATGGTCTCTAGAGACTGTCTATATTTCTTCACGTTCCTGATATGTCGTTTTTCCTTTTTCACTGGTGTCAAATATTATGTTCTTATGTTTGTAAGGTTTGGCACTATGGTATGTGTAGGGTATATAAATCTTCTTTTTCCTCTTGATGTTAAATTTGCAGGAGTAGGAATACCACTATGAGGAGCAACCTTTCTTGCCTTTTGGTCTTTCCCAGATTGTATAGAGGGACAGGACAGTATTACTTCTTTCTCTCTGGAGAGCTACTTGGATGGAAATGATGGTTGCACATCCTACCTGAGCTGTGTATTCTGCCTGTTCCTGAGGGTCCACATGCTCTTTTACCTCACTCTCCAGATAATGGTGTGTTATAGGCAATACTGTCCTGAAGGCACAACAAATTCAACAACAGTTTATTAAATTAGTTTACGATTGCTCCTATTCCTCATTCCTCTACCTCCTGCACAATAGATTCCTTCTCTTCCTTTCCTAGTGCCAATCTGATTCCCTTTGAATTATTTTTCTTTTGACACCAGCTACTTTGTCTCTTTTCTTAGTTTCTTTATTGCTCCTTGATGTCTCCTCCACTCTGCTATATACTGTCTTTGAGATGGGCATTCCTTACTCCAATGACTTAATTCTTTACAGATATAACAATCTCCCAGATTTACAGTGTTCTTTGCTTTATGGTGTTTTCTTGGGCAGTTATAGAATTGCTTACTGTTTCTCCTTATATGATCTTCAGTTTTCACTATCATAGTACAATTCTTTCATTTTGGTAAATTACTTGAGTGGGTTCAAGAGTAGGGGTCATGTAACTATGTCCACAATTCCTGGACTGGTTGGTGAGTCAGGACTGAGAGAATGGGTTGGTTTGAGTAAACGGTGTGTGTCTTCTTGGTTCTTGACATTCTGGCCAGCTCTCTCTCTGTTCTCTTGGATCCCAGTAGTTTCTTGAATTTAAGGACCTCCTATAATTCTTGTGATCTCGTATGTTTCTGTATCCTCTAGGATCCCGAATGTCCCCATAATCCTGGAAATTTTTTCCTTGACCCCTCCTTCTCACTCGCCCCCTTGTCGGACAGGCTCGGCTCCAATGTCCCATTCCCCCACAAGTATAACATTGAATGGGTAATGTTGTTGGATTTCTTTTACCACTTGGCCCCAGTAGAATTGGTTCTAAAATGGGAGTATAATTGTAATAATCATCTGGATATTCTGGGACTAATTTCTCCCATTCAATTCTTTGCTAACATTTGAGGACTCCATGGTCCTGAGCTTGATCCCTTCTTAACCATATATTCAGTTCTTCTTCCAGTTACAGGATAATCTTCCTGTTTCATACCATCATTCCAATGGTATCTCACAGCTCTGGCCATTTGACTGGTGCAGTTCTCAGACCAGTCCCTGTTATTAGTCTTAATTGATTCAGCTACAGTAGTGGGGAGACAACTCAATAAGATAGCACAATATTGTGGGGAACTTACTCCATTTTGATAAATTGAAGTCATCTGATTGGTCCATATATAATCTTGAGATTGGTCCTAAAACTCCATCTGCTCCCTCTCCCTTTTTTGATTTTATCTCAAGCATTCTTGTTAAATAAATTGGCTTCTCAAGGATGTGTGCAAGGGCCGTTAAAACAGCCTCTTCTTTTGCACTATGATCCACTATTATGCTTGCCAATGCTTCATGTGCCGGGCGTCCCAGGGCTGCTAAGAATTTGGAGTGTTCTGCTGGAGTAATTATTTGTTGTATCGTCGCCCATAGATTCTGAGAGTCTGCATGATATACACGCATTGTAGTTCTTAAGTGATCTACAAAGGCAGCTGGTGACTTCTTTCTATCAGGGATTTTATTGAACACTGCTATTATATCATGGGCTCCCAAGGAGTGTGAACATCTATGGTGCGGGGATTATTTACACCCACTGCACTGGTCGAATCAAAGGCAGGATTCAGCACTTCCCTGACTGGGAACTGTCTATGGGATATCCGTTCAGTCTGTATACTTTCTGTCACGTCAAAATCTATCTCGGTATCTTCAATTACTGTCTCACCATCAGATGAACCTTCCTCCTCATCAGGGAGTTCACTGTACCTTCTAAATGATTCATTCCTCTTTTTCGCTACTCGTCTAATTTGTCTAGGTTGAGGCTCGCAAAAATATTCTGACTGTTGCACTATATCTATCATACCCTCCTTCTCTTTAAATACCGGGGCTAACCTCTTTGTTCAACTTCTGGTTCCGTGAGCTACTGGATGATCTATTAATGGTGGAGTGGATAGAGTCAAGGAATCTGGCAGTCTAGTAGCTGCTATTTGTGGAGGATGTTCTAACGTGGAGTCTGCAGGGGGTGTTATAGGTTCTGCAGGATCTGGTTATTTATTATGGACACAAGTCATACAAAGTGTAAGTGAAGCCTGGGGGACGCAAGAGAAACATGGTGGGGGCTGCAAACTTCTTTTGTCCAATATTTGGAAGATTTGTCCAATCTTCCAAATATTCGTCTTCTTCCCCCTCGAAGTCAATACTAACAATCGGATCTCTAAACTTTAAATTTAAAGGGACTAGTTTCCTTTCACGAGATCTATTTCTTCCTATTTCCTTGTGCTTTTCTATATCTATACCCCTGTCCTCCCTACTGCATGGAGGTTCATCTACTTCACCTTCTTTCAGTTCTATTCCAAGTTTTGAAATTGTCTTTTCCAAACTCGCCATTCTCCTAGCTTCTTTATTCGTCTTGCGTTCCTCATAATATTTCCTCCATAATCCTATTAACTCCTTTGCTACCTCACTATTACAATACTGCCAAATGATTTGTTCTATGTACTTTATTCCTTTTACTGTTCTAATGCCCCCCGTCGGCCATAATTTGTCCTCTACTTTCTTATTTAGCTCTCCCGAAAAGTCTCCTAATTTCACGGCTTTATGTGGTAAATCATTGCATATTAATTGCAATGGGCTCCTGGCATCCTCTGTCATATCTCGTTCTAGGCTATTTCCCATTTTTTCCAGACAACAGAAACAAAATTCGTAAGCCACTCAAACCTCTTCACAATTTATACCTCCCTCTCTATCTCCAAGGTTATCAAGCTCTTTCCCGAACAATGGCTAAAGGCTCCAAAGTGCTGGCAGTCTCGCACCTCTTTCACACAATCGCAGCATCACTCCATTCAAGCTACTATCCAAGTTCTTCTCCTGTCTCCCACAAATTCAGACAATTTCAACTTTACAATTTCCACAATCCTCAGGCATCCAAAGATCTAGATGCTCCAAGGAACAATCAAACAGTCAAGTACAATCAAACACATTCCCACAGCCCGTTTCCTATACCCCGAGCAACCTCAATCTAAACATATGCAAATGAGCTCCAAACATGCAAACAAAACCATACACAGACAAGAAATGACACCACTTATTATTATCATGCACAACCACAATCCTATATAAACCACAATCATTCGTCTAATATCGCATTCATTAACTGTGCAGTTCCAAAAAAAAATTATAATATTTCAAACCCGCGTCATGCTGCTATCAGCTAGGGAACCTCTCCCTCTGATACAGAAGACTTTCCCCTTCCCAGAGTACTCTTTGCTGAGTGGTGCTTTTTCCTAAATAGCTACTCTTTACCGTCAGGTACTTTTTCCTCACACTAAACACTTAGGCTTAGGAGTACCTTTCCCATCATGTTAATCTTTATTAAAAATTACTTTTCGTCTGCTCAGTTACCTTTCGCTATCAGGTACTAATCAACAATCAATCAGAGTGGGTACAAACTCCTGGTTGATCAGCCACAATTCGGACTCCAATTACAATAGCAGTCTTAATCAACTATTTATCTCCACAGCCGATTCAAACCGATATTGCAACTGTGTGTCTAACATTCAAAATTTAAATCAAAGGCAATACACAGTATACAGTAAATAGAATGCAACAACGGCAATCTTTAATATACTTTATACACAACTTCAAAGATTTATTATCATACACAGATGAATCTGATAAGGAATGTGCACACTTTAAATTGTCAAGCACCTCAATGTGAGATTCTGAATATTAGTGAATTTAAATCGAAGAATTTTCAACTTGCTCTGCTCTGACTAATTATTTTTTAGTGCATAATTCGACGTACGCAAATTTGAATTCAAATTTTGTTCAGATATGGAATTCTCGAATTGATTATAGAGTATTTTCGGCTGATCTATAATCTAATCACTGAGTGCCCGATACTCTCACGAGACTCCTCCCCCCGTCCTTTCAGAAATCTATATATCTCACTCAGGCATGTACTTTAACTGACATAGGCTCACCCTATCAAAAAGGCTTCTTCCTTTCCACCTGCTTGGCACCAGATATCAGCGCAAAACCTCTTCATGCTGGCAGTTGTTGCCGATTTTTGGAGCGCGCTTCCAATCTGCGCCCCCAGCAACAATGCAGTACTTAGCCGCTTAGCGCTGTTACACACAGTTTGTCTTTAAATATTCAGTCAATTAGATACCCAATCTGGGCAGGGTCTTGACCCTCTAGTTTTTATTTTGAATGTAATCATTTGGGCTTCCCAGCAGCTACTGACTATGACCAAGTTTTATGGGCGTTTAACCCAAAGGAGGGGGCCTTTAACCCAACCCTAGAAGGGGGCCTCTAACCCCAAAGGCACAAATGCCCCCAGTGGTTGCTAGACTCTGTTCTATGGTCTCATTGGGACCCTTTTTCAAGCCCGCGAATGATCAATCTGCTTCGACTGGCGAAGTGGGGAAAACCGATGTGAAAACCCGACCCCCTTAATCGCAAGCTTGTGCTTGGGGGTCCATTGAGATTCCGGATGAGCCCCCAATGTAACTATGCTCCTAAAGCTTACCCCCCAAGTATAGTTCAGTAAAAATACTGACTCAAGCACTGGACCAACTGATCTTTATTTTTAGAATTAACACAAATTCCCCTATACAATACCTAATCCACCACGGATTTGATCTTTGTCTCTGCCTGGCCAAGCTCTTCAGCCTTGTGCAAGCAGACACACTCCAAAAGGTCATGCAGTCCCAAGTGCTCCTCCAGAGGATCTAAATGGGGGCCACCTTTTATAGGTCCACAAACCTTGAGGAGCCGAACTACATGGGTGGTCTCTTTACAGTCCAATCAAACATTTTAATTACATCAATACATTATTGACAGTTCCCCAAACCAATTACAGAGTTTCCCATACAATGTTTCTTGCAGAAGCATGTGGAAGGAAGCTAACTAACTGAAAAATGCAACATTTATCCTGGAACTCAAAACAATCCTGCCAGGGCTTAACACTTTGGCCAATCAACAGACAGCAGGTAACTGCCTTGAAACATTATTTACATTATTTACAATCCCTTTGCAGCAATCCAATCAAACTCATGCATTCACTATATCTCGGAGTTCCATCTGAAGATTCTCATACATAAAGATACTTACTTTTCTTATCTGTGGAGCGGTTGATCTGGGACCTAGACTTCCTGGCACCAGCTAGCAGCGTGTGGCTTCTTCAGCAGAATTGTGTGCATTGTTCATAACTGCAAATATACCTCAACATCTAATTTAACTAATAATGGATATGAAACCAATATAATTTATGTAAAAGCATAATCTGAATTACATTTTCTTCAAAATATATGTTGTTATTGGAAATCTGTTTGATGGGATGGAATAATATCATAATTAGAGCCAGGATGTTTAGGCGCCAAAAATCTCTGAAATAGGCAGGCAAAAATACATAATAAAATTACAAAAAATGCACGAAAAAGGCATTTATTGACAAAAATGGCGTAAAAAGTCATTTATTTCCACCACTAAAACATGGTTAAAAATGATAATTATAAAGGTATACTACTTTAAATAACCAAAGTTGCCTGGTTGCACATAATTACTAGCATTTTTTTCAAATTATCTAGTGTTAAACTATGCTGTCTGTCAGACAGAATATGCTTCAGTTATGAAAAACATCTTTCTACCCCAGGTGATGTCACTGGTGCATACCCAAAACAAGCTACAACCTCTATATTCATGTTGATATCTTATGCATAACAACTACCTTTGAGAACTTTAGCTATGTTTTGTATTTCCAGAAGATCTTTTTTAGCTAAAATTACTCTCACATTTTCCTTGTATGTCTTTACCTACATTGCCAGGAACTTTATGAATATCGTCAGTTTGTTGAAAACCTGTAAGTTATTCACAAATGTTTTGCCACGTTTCTCAAGGGAAGTGATCGCTTGTGGGAAGTTTGCAAAATTGGAAACATAAACACAAGATCGCGGTGGAAGTACTTTTTCTGCATGATTTCACTGACAACCCTGACTGCAGCAGATTCTTCTTTTTTTAAAACAGTTGACAATTTATTTTATCTTTTCAAAATTTGCAGTTTGGTTGAGTTTGGTAGAGTCCCACCAAGTCAAAACTGGCTGAGGAGGTAGCAGAATCTTCGGCGCCATTTCCTTGAACAAGTGCATATTTTGGGTGCTTTGAAGAATATTTTGTTGACATTGGAAACTAGGTGATCGACATTTGGAAACAAGCTACGTATGTGCTTAGCAATTCTATGGAGTCCGTGAGCTAAGCATGTCAAATGCAATATTTTGGGGAATAAAACTTTAAGAGCACGAGCAACTTTTATCATGTATGGAGCTGCATCGGCCACAAACAGAAGAACATTCTCGTCTTTTATACCTTCTGGCCAAAGTATAGCAAGTGAAGATGTAAACAATTGAGCAATAGTTGAGCTGTTTCACTTCTCCAATACTTCCGATGTCAACAAATACTCCTTTAATGGTTGACCTGCCTCCAGTGTACCGATGACCACATTAGCACCATATCTCCCCACAGCATCCGTTGTCTCGTCTATTGAGATCCATATTTTGTTGCATGCAAGTTCATCTCTAATTTTCTGCGCAATGTTGAAGTTGCTGTCAACATAAATTTTCCACAATGATGACTCGCTCGGTATATTTCTCTGTGTATTTCTCTAAAAATGCTCTGAGAGATTTGTTTTCCAATTTCCACAGTGGAATTCCAGCATCAATGAATGCTTTGCACAGATCATTCGAAAACTCAGATTTGCGACTGGATCAGCAGTAAATGTTGTGAGGAGACAAGCTTGCGTATTTCCTACCTTCAGTTTCTCCGCCACGGTCTTGTGTTTAGCTGTCTGTACATGCTGGGAGACAAAATATTTCTTTCCATGATTCAATGCTTTCGCACAGGATTGTGAGTGGAGGAGAGAATGCTAATTGTAAAGAGAGGCTACATAAATTTGGATTTTTTTTTTAGTATTGGAGGGGCGACCTGATAGACATTTATTAAATGTAAGCGGCGTAAATAGGGTAGATGGTCAAAATCTTTCTCCTGATGTACAAATGTCGATTACTAGAGGTGAGAGTGGGAACGTTTAAAGGCGATTTGCACGGCAATTTTTTTTTACGCACATTGAAAGTGGTAGGTATCTGGAACCTGTAATTAGGAGAGGAAGTGGGAAGCAGTTACAACAGCAACATTTAAGAGACATTTATACAGGCACATGAAGAGATATAATTGACATACTGGTCCGCACAGATATCGTGGGCTGAAGGATCTGTTCCAGTGCTGTACGATTCTATGTTCTATATTCTCTGTGGCCTTCATTTGACAACTAACATTGATTAGATTAGATATGTCACTTTTTTTTAATCCTACAATTAATCCATCAGAATAATTAATTTTCAGTTAACTTTTAAATCACATTCCGAGTTGCATTTTGACAATTACTTTCAGTCAACTGCAGCCAGTAACCGTCTTGATGGATGTTAGTTCCATCTTCTGTCGCGAATTGTCTCAGCTTCATGTTAAAATCAATTCACTTCCATTTCCTTCCCTTGATAATTGCAGTATTGTTATGATCTTAGTAGCAGATAATTACAGTATATAGTTTGGAGAGCAATAATTCCAGTTGCATTGAGAGCTATGAATTATCTGTTAAATGTAGCTTTTTAATCGAGTGACTATTTCACTATTTCCCGTTATTATGTACGTCATTAATATTTCTGTGGGTTTTCAACAACTTTTGCAAGGACAAGTTTAAGTTCAAGTTCATTGGCATAGATATGATTATGCAGAGATAGATGAACAATGGAAAAAGGGTCAATATGGAATTTCTATATCGGTTGTTAAAGCAAATCATCAAAGTCACATGCAAAAATTATTAAAGTCCTCAGAGCTTTTGGGATAGCATTCTGAAATCTCTCAGATTTGTAAATAGACACACCGTCAGAATTCAATCCCAAAAACATGGGTGAATGTGCTGGCAAATATTTTTTGAATATCCAGTTTCAAATTTCATGAAAAAGAAATCAACATGTGAGACACCATTATGAATAACAGAATCACACAAGACTTATGATGTTAGAGTTATTTAGTGCATGATACAGCACAGAAGGAGCTTATTTTGCCTCATCATGACTATGCCAGCTTATTTTCAAAGCTGACCATTTTCCTTATTTACCTTGCAATTCATTTTTCCTTCAAGTACTTATCCAATTTGTTTTGAAATTTGCAATTGAATCTGCTTCAACTATTCCTGTAAGCAAATCATTATCGATAACCACTCACCCTGTAAACTATCCATACTCAGGATCAATCTGATTTTAAACAAACACCTGACATCAATATCCTTTGAATAGCAACCATTTTCGTGCTGCAAAACATATCTTATTCACTCAGTCAAGACCTTTCATGATTTTGAACATGTCTATCTAGTCTTCCTTAATTGCCTTTACTATGTGGAAAACAAACCCCAGCTAATGGCACTCTATATATTGAAGTCTCCTATCCCTGACATTATTCTAATAGTCTTTTTTCCTCTACACAAAGCTGGACATGCTTCTTAACAGTAGTGCCCAGAATTACAAATATTACACCTGATTTAGGATGATATATTTACTTTAGTATGAAGAAGAATCCTGACCCGATTTGTTGCCTGTTCCAGATGTTGCCAGATGAGTTCCTCTGGCACCTGTGAAATGACCTGCAGTTATTAGATTTATACCACTAGGCCAATGCAATGAGCTGTCTGTGCGGCACATTGGCGTAGCAGTAGAGTTGCTGCCTCACAGTGCCAGGGACCCAGGTTCGATCCTGACCTTGGGTGCCATCTTTACAGAGTTTGTACGTTCTTCCTGTGACCACATGGGTTTTCTCCGGGTGCTCTGGTTTCTTCTCACACTCCAAAGGTGAACAGGTTTGTAGTTTAATTTGCTTTGGTAAAAATTATAAATTGTCCCTTGTGTGCAGGATAGTGTACGGGGTGATCGCTGGTCAGGGTGGACTCAGTGGGCCAAAGTAAAGTACACATTAAAGAATGCTAATTTAATGTCAGGTGCTGGAAAACTTACCATAAGTGCTCTGTAATCACACCAAAGGTAATTTTGTCAGCATATTGGCTTTTGAATATTCATAATGCTTTTATAATAATTCACTGGTAAAAATCTGTTGTCCAGATTTCATGCCAGAAAGAAATATAACTTTAATAAATATATCACAGACCCTTGAAAAATAAGTGAACAGCTCTATGATCGAACTTTGCAGTTGCTATTGTCAACTTTCATCCATCTACCTCTTTCAAGCACAGATTTTTCAACATTTGATCTTTTTTTAAGTATGTTGTGTAGGCATGTAATGAAAACCTCTGGTCCCATTCGTAAAGAAAGGATATATGCAATTACATCATCATATTGATACTTTCACCACCAAACAATGACATCATGCATCAGGAGAATGTATTCATTAATTTCCACTGCATTAATATCAATCAAAATATGGAACCAGTCAGTGTTTAGGACTGCAGTTTTGCAAAGCTGGCAGTGCTAGACTATTCTGGGTACAGGCCCACATGAGAGGCTCCTTCCACCAAGAAGAATGGAATCTGTGCAATACTTGTGATATGCTGAAAGATCTATTGTTGCAGTTACCTTTAAATAAAAGGATCTGATTTGTTGTATCCTATTGGCAGTTTTATTTATTGCTTGCAGGTCTCCTGAATCAGCAGTGTCTACCAACTGCAATACTAACAAAAAATGAAATGATATTTGCCAAGATCAAGATAATCCACCAAGCACATTGACCACCAGTTGCTCAGGGGAACTTTACCAATTAGGCATTACTATATTTCTGCATTTACCAACTCACTAAACTAATATAGCATCAACCATCCCGCAGTACAAGGATATTTTTAAAAAGGTAACTCTCATACTTCATCATACAATCCTACGTGAAATTTCCCCCCTATGGTGAAACATCTGGCCTCTACTTGAGGTACTTCCCTATCTTTTGATATATTTGTCTGATTTGAAACACTATCCACAGGCTTAATGTCCAGAAGATCCATCATCAGGACTTGCCCCTGTAATTCCTCAATCAGTAAAAATCTCTCGTACCAAAGGCCAATTGAATCTGTATTTCCTGCATACCTTCCAGCTTTGGAAATCGTTGTATAGTCATTCACTCTTGAGGTTGAAGTACATCTTTAAACTTATAGAGGTATAGGGTCATACATCACTTAAACAGGTGCATCAGCCAACTCACCCATGCCGACCAAAATGCCCCAACTAAGTGTAATACAAGGGTTAAACAGACTATGTCAGCAAAAATGTTGTAATCTAAATTAGCAGCATCATCATCATCGTTGTCGTTGAATACATTAGCGACACAGTGGTGCTGGTTTCCGACGGGCACATTGACGGACGCACCACACATCTCTGTCCTCCAGGCAGCTGGCAAGCTCCTCTTTTGTCTCTACACATGCCTCTTCCATCAACGTCTTCAACATCGTCTTGATTAGCAGCACCACATTTAAAACCCTGCTTAGGACAACAAGTAGATGTTTTCGAAGAATGCTTAGGCAAACTCAAAGATACCAGTAGATCATAAAGCCACCTGTGAGGTTACTGAGTTAAGCTTTGCCTTCCCAGAGACATCCGAGACTAGCTTGGCATCTGGTAGAACCAATAACACACGGCATTATGGTACCACAGCGTTTTAGTCACCCTGCAATAGAAAGGATGTCATTCAGCTTGGAAAAGTGCAGAGAAGATTTACGCGGGCATTGCCAAGACTTGAGACCATGAGCTATACGGAGAGGTAGGGCAGTCTAGGACATTATTCCTTGAAGCACAGGATGATGAAAGGTGATCTTATAAAGGTGTATAAGATCATGAGGGGAATAGAAATGTTTGGTGCTATGTATTTGGGACAACAAGGGCACCAACACCATAGGTGATGCATCAATGATAAGATTAATTTAGTCATTTTAGCCATTCTTTGCAATGATCAAAAAGATTTTTCTGAGCATCAGTCCTCCTCCATCACATTCTTTCACAAAAATGAGTGCAATGGAAGTAAGTGCATTACTACATTTGGCAGGAATTTATGATAATAATTCAACAATCTTGTATATGCCTTCAACTCAATTGCATTAGTTGAGGCAGGAACATTGATAATGGCTTATTAGCTTGTTTTGATTTGGATGTAATCCATTCTGTACTCCCCTGCATCTCTGTAGTATCACATATACTGTACTTCATGCACCAAGAAAGTATACTTACATAAATGCTTAAAACATAGCATTGCCTTTCCAAATTTACTCGATCAGCAAGGGTTCATCCTTCGAAACTCCTTTTGTCGGGATCCTATCCAAGCTGGAAAGAGTGCAGGGAAAATTTACAGGGATGTTGCCAGGATTCATGAGCCTGAGCTCTTGGGAAAGGTAGGGGAGCCAAGGACTCTATTTCTTGAAGCAAGGGGGCTGTCCGGTGATCCTAGAGTGATGCTAGTTTTTAGAGCTACAGCGGGGAAAGAGGCCCTTCATAAGTTGATAAGTTCCAAGAGCAGAATTAGGTCATTTGGCCCATCAAGCCTACTCCGCCATTCAATCATGGTTGACCTATCTTTCCTTCTCAACACCATTCTCCTGCCTTCGCCCTATAGCCCCTGACATGCATACTAATCAAGAATCTGCCAATCTCTGCCTTGTAAATATCCATTGACTCGGTCTCCATGGCCTTATATGGCAATGAATTCCACAGATTCACCACCCTCTGACTAGTAAAAATGTCATCACCTTTCTAAAGGAACATCCTTTTATTCTGAGGCTATAGCCTCTGGTCCTAGTCTCTCCCACTAGTGGAAACATCCTCTCCACATTCACTTTATCCAGGCCTATCACCGTTCGGTAGGTTTTAATGAGGTACCCCCTCATCCTTCTAAACTCCAGTGAGTACAGGTCCAGTACTTTCAAATGAGCTCCTTGTATTAACCCAATAATTCCTGGAATCATTCTCGTAAAACTTTTCTGGACCCTCTCCAATATAGGGTCCAGAAAACATCCTTCCTCCGATATAGGGCGCAGGGCTGCTCACAGTACTTCAAATGTGGTCTGACCAGTACTTTATAAAGCCTCAGCATTGCATCCCTGTTTTTGTATTCTAGCATTCTCAAAATAAATGCTAGCATTGCATTCACCTTCTTTCTGCCCACCAAATCTACACCAACCATCGTTCAACCGTACTCTAGTTCTATATTAACCTTTTTTTTTTTAACTTGCAACCTAGGAGAAATTTACAGAGGCCAATTAAATTACAAACCTGCACGTCTTTGGCATGTGGAAGGAAACCAGAGAACCCAGAGAAAACTTCACAGCTCTGCTGCTGCGCCACTGTGTCGCCCCATAAAATCATGAGGGGAATAGATAGGGTGAATACGCAGTCTTTTCCCCAGGGTAGGGGAATTAAAAACAGGGCAATAGAGTTAAAGTACAAGAGACAACATTTAATAGGAACCCGAGGGGAGTGAGAAAAAGATGGGTTAATATTAGTTAAAACATTAACTTTACAACAGAACTAGCCAGCTCTGATATGTTCCTGGTGTGTGAATTCTACATAGATGTTTAGAGACTCTCCTGCATTGAATACATCTTAAAGGTGCTGATTAAATGATTAGCTAATTCTGATGAAACATAATTATTTGTCAGGCCAGATAATCAACAGTCAACTAACCTGGGCTATCAGAACCTTACAATTTCTTGATGTGGTTTTCTATACGTATAATCAGTCCTTAACAGGGATGGCACGGTGGCACAACGACAGAGTTGCTGCCTTACAGCGCTTGCTTCGCCAGAGACCTGGGTTTGATCCCGACTATGGGTGCTGACCATACGGAGTTTGTACGTTCTCCCCGTAACCGTGTGGGTTTTCTCTGAGATTTTTGGTTTCCTCCCACACTCCAAAAACGTACAGGTATGTAGGTTAATTGGCTTGATGTATGTGTAAATTGTCCCTAGTGTGTGTTGGATAGTGTTAATGTGCAGGGATCACTGGCCAGCGCAGACTCGGTGGGCTAAACAAAACTAAACTAAGCAGTGAATAAAATGTAACAACTGCACATCCATGATATATTTGTAATCACCTAATGGTATCACTTAAGACAGGTCCAGTGCATTACTGTATAAACAAGTTGTCGGTGATTTTAGCTTCAAGTTGTCTCTTTAATTTCAGTTTTTATTTTAATAATGATTGATATGCTTTCCAAATATCCATTAAAATAATAGATGTACAAAATGGTACCACTTTACCAAAGACATTTTTTAAATGCCCAACGATTGTTAATAAAATGATAGAAATACACACATGCTTCTGAAAAGTAATTACCTGTCTCAATATCTTTGCTCAAAATAATGAGAGTTTGACCTTGCTGACTGAATCTTTCCTAACTTCATCTACCAGCATTTGATTATTCTGTCAATGCATCATTATGATTGTATATCACCTTGCCAGCCCAATTGGGCTCAATTACTTCGGGTCTCATCAATGAAGGAACCTCAGTGACAGCTCTTTCACCTCATTGTCAGGGGTTAGAAACCTGGAGTATCTTCAAATATTATATCCCTTATTGTCTTTTTGACTTGCACAACCTAGATTTGTCTCCTGTAGAAGTGCCAAAGGGCACTACCAGCTATTGGAGAGGTCAGGTAACAGTACCGGTCATACCAGGCTCAAAGAAAACTGGAAACAAGGTATTTTACAAAAAAAAGACATAAAAGTGCAGGAGTAACTCAGCGGGTCAGGCAGCATCTCTGGGGAATGTGAATAGGTGACACTTCAGGTGAAGATGGGTCTGGACCAATAACGTCACCTACACATGTTCTCCAGGGATGCTGCCTGAACCGCTGAGTTACTCCAGTGTCTTTTTTGCAAAGAGAACTAATTTCTGGAGAAGCAAGCTGATTTTATAATTCAATAAAACTAATATATATTAACAATAATTCACATAATGACAGGATTTATTAAATGGGAGGTTTGGTTACAATATTTAAATGAATATAGCAATCATATCTTCAACAACATTGTGTCTTTAATATAGATTAACATCCTAAGCGGCTTCGTAGAGTTGTTGTCAATCAAATTTGAAACCAAATCATGCAGGAAATTAATATTTAAAAAAAAACTGCAGATGCTGGAAATCTGAAGTAACAATAGAAAATGCTTGAAAAACTCACCAGGTCAGGCAGCATCAGCGGAAACAAAACATTCTGGGTTTCGGATCTCCAACTCTTCGTTAGAACTGACCTACTGAGTTTTTCAACCATTTTCTGTTTTTATTAAGGAAATTACTATTGCTTAGTCAAAAGTGCAAATTCAAGAATGGAATAGATGGCCAGAAGTTAGGGAGAGGCATGCCAGAGTTTTGATGATCGGCAGTTGGAAGCACATTAACCAGAGACAGTGTTCATAAGTTCATAGCTTCATAAGTCATAGGAGCTGAATTAGGCTATTCAGCCTATCGTGTCTACTCCGCCATTCAATCGTGGCTGATCTATCTTTCCCTCTTAACCCCATTCTCCTACCTTTTCCCCATAACCCTTGAAAGCCTTTCTAATCTCCGCCTTAAAAAATATCCAATGACCTGGCCTCCGCAGTCTTTTGTGGCAATGTATTCCACAGATTCACCATCCTCAGACTAAATAAATTCGTCCTCATGTAAGTAAATCTGGGAATGATTGATGGGGAAAATCGGAGGAGTATAAATATCTTGGAGAATTAGAGAGCACAACAGGATTACCGAAATATAGAGGGTTAAGGCTACGGTGCCATTTGAAAGCATGGATGTGAAACTTATAATTGAGGCATTCCTTATTCATGATCCAATGTCGGCCAGCAAGCACAAAGCTGGCTGATGAAGCATTTGTGGTATAAATTAAAAACATGGCACAAATTTTACATGATTAATAGAAGTGCTATAAAACCCACTTCAAGAGCTCGAGTCCTCTAATATTTAATTCCTCACTGTTTAGGTTGGTATTGACAGGTCAATGCACCTCTATTGGAAACAAATATAAGACGAAATAAGAGCCATTTCCTGAGAGGAAAATGTTTTCTAACATTTTAACATTGCTATTATCCTGCATTGACTAATGTAACTAGATAACTACTTTATATTTTCCAATTTCAATCAAAAAAAAATCTATGATCAAATCGTATTACAGGGCAACAAAGAAATATAATGCTGGCTGAGGGTAAAAAAGATTAAATGAATGAATTTCTGTATTATCCCAAACAAAATTCATCTGAAATTATCATTATTAGGTTTAGTGATTTTCTGCTGACTTTTATAATTTCCCAATATCTACTCTGCTCCAAGGCACATTGTATGATATGATCACATCCAAATTGTGAATATAGATAATGAACAACAGTGGATCCAGCACTGATCCCTATGGCACACCATTCATCCCAGGCCTCCAGTCTGAAAAACAACCCTCTACCACCACCTTCTGTCTCTTATCATCAATCCAATGTTGTATCCAAATAGCTGGCTCACCCAGGATCCCATGTGGTCCAACCTTTGTAACCAGCCTACCAGTCTTATTTATTGACTACAGCTCTGTTTTCAACACCATCATTCCATCGAAACTCATCTCCAAAGTTCAGGGCCTAAGAATCACCTGCCCCCCTGCCACTGGATCCTTGACTTTCTGACCCACAGATGTCGATCTCCTCCTCCACAATAATTCTCAACCTCTATGCACGGCAAGGTTGCTTTCTCAGTCTCTTACAATGTTCCCTTTACATTCACGACTGTACAGCCAAATTCTGCTCAAATTCCATCTACATGTTTGCCGACAGCGTCACTATAGTGGGCCGAATAATGAACAATGATGAGATGAAGTACGGGGAGAACTCGATTACATGGTGTCAGGACAATAACCTCTCCCTCAATGTCAGCAAGATGATGGAGCTAGTTATAGACAATAGACAATGGGTGCAGGAGTACGCTATTCGGCTCTTCGAGCCAGCACTGCTATTCAATGTGATCATGTAATCAGTACCCCGTTCCTGCCTTCTCTCCATATCCCCTGACTCCGCTATCATCAAAAGCCCTATCTAGCTCACTCTTAAAAGTATCCAGAGAGCCGGCCACCGCCCTCTGAGGCAGAGAATTCCACAGACTTACAACTGTCTGTCACCCTAACAGTAGTAGTGAAGTTGGGGATGGTATAAAACAGGAAATTAGAAATGCGTGCGACAAAGGCAAAACAGTTATAATGGGTGACTTCAATCTACATATAGATTGGGTGAATCAAATTGGCAGGAGCGCTGAGGAAGAGGATTTTTTGGAAAGTATGAGGGATAGTTATCTAAATCAACATGTAGAGGAACCAACGAGAGAGCAGGCTATTTTAGACTGGGTATTGAGTAATGAGGAAGGGTTAGTTAGCAGTCTTATTGTGCGTGCCCCCTTGGGCAAGAGTGACCATAATATGGTCGAGTTCTTCATTAGGATGGAGAGTGACATTGTTAATTCAGAAACAATGGTTCTGAACTTAAGGAAAGGTGACTTTGAGGGTATGAGACGTGAATTGGCCAAGATTGACTGGCAATCAATTCTAAAAGGGTTGACGGTGGATACGCAATGGAAGACATTTAAAGACTGCATGGATGAACTACAAAAATTGTTCATCCCAATTTGGCAAAAGAATAGATCAGGGAAGGTAGTGCATCCATGGATAACAAGGGAAATCAGGGATAGTATCAAAGCAAAGGATGATGCGTACAAAGTAGCCAGAAAAAGCAGCATACCAGAGGACTGGGAGAAATTCAGAGACCAGCAGAGAAGGACAAAGGGCTTGATTAGGAAAGGAAAAATAGATTATGAAAGAAAACTGGCAGGGAACATAAAAACTGACTGCAAAAGTTTTTATAGATATGTGAAGAGAAAGAGATTAGTTAAAACAAATGTAGGTCCCTTGCAGTCAGAAACAGGTGAGTTGATCATGGGGAACAAGGATATGGCGGACCAATTGAATAACTACTTTGGTTCCGTCTTCACTAAGGAAGACATAAATAATCTGCCGGAAATAGCAGGGGACCGCAGGTCAAAGGAGTACTTGAGTGAAATCCAGGTTAGTCGGGAAGTGGTGTTGGGTAAATTGAATGGATTAAAGGCCGATAAATCCCCAGGGCCAGATAGGCTGCATCCCAGAGTACTTAAGGAAGTAGCTCCGGAAATAGTGGATGCATTAGTGATAATCTTTCAAAACTCTTTAGATTCTGGAGTAGTTCCTGAGGATTGGCGGGTAGCAAACGTAACCCCTCTGTTTAAGAAGGGGGGGAGAGAGAAAACGGGGAATTACAGACCAGTTAGTCTAACATCGGTAGTGGGGAAACTGCTAGAGTCAGTTATTAAAGATAGGATAGCAGCACATTTGGAAAGTGGTGAAATCATTGGACAAAGTCAGCATGGATTTACGAAAGGTAAATCATGTCTGACGAATCTTGTGGAATTTTTCGAGGATGTAACTAGTAGCGTGGATGGGGGAGAACCAGTGGATGTGGTGTATCTGGACTTCCAGAAGGCTTTCGACAAGGTCCCACATAAGCGATTAGTATATAAACTTAAAGCATATGGCATTGGGGGTTCAGTATTGATGTGGATAGAGAACTGGATGGCAAACAGGAAGCAAAGAGTAGGAGTAAACGGGTCGTTTTCACAATGGCAGGCAGTGACTAGTGGGGTACCGCAAGGCTCAGTGCTGGGACCCCAGCTATTTACAATATACATAAATGATCTGGATGAGGGAATTGAAGGCAATATCTCCAAGTTTGCGGATGACACTAAGCTGGGGAGCAGTGTTAGCTGTGAGGAGGATGCTAGGAGAATGCAAGGTGACTTGGATAGGCTGGGTGAGTGGGCAAATGTTTGGCAGATGCAGTATAATGTGGATAAATGTGAGGTTATCCACTTTGGTGGCAGAAATAGGAAAACCGACTACTATCTAAATGGTGGCCGATTAGGAAAAGGGGAGATGCAGCGCGACCTGGGTGTCATGGTACACCAGTCATTGAAAGTAGGCATGCAGGTACAGCAGGCAGTGAAGAAAGCCAATGGTATGTTAGCTTTCATAGCAAAAGGATTTGAGTATAGGAGCAGGGAGGTTCTACTTCAGTTGTATAGGGTCATGGTGAGGCCACACCTGGAGTATTGTGTACAGTTCTGGTCTCCAAATCTGAGGAAGGACATTATTGCCATAGAGGGAGTGCAGCGAATGTTCACCAGACTGATTCCTGGGATGTCAGGACTGTCTTATGAACAAAGACTGCATAGACTCGGTTTATACTCTCTAGAATTTAGGAGATTGAGAGGGGATCTTATAGAAACTTACAAGATTCTTAAGGGGTTGGACAGGCTAGATGCAGGAAGATTGTTCCCGATGTTGGGGAGGTCCAGGACAAGGGGTCACAGCTTAAGGATAAGGGGGAAATCCTTTAGGACTGAGTTGAGAAGGAATGTTTTCACACAGAGAGTGGTGGGTCTCTGGAACTCTCTGCCACAGAGGGTAGTTGAGGCCAGTTCATTGGCTATATTTAAGAGGGAGTTAGATGTGGCCCTTGTGGCTAAGGGGATCAGAGGGTATGGAGAGAAGGCAGGTACGGGATACTGAGTTGGATGATCAGCCATGATCATATTGAATGGCGGTGCAGGCTCGAAGGGCCGAATGGCCTACTCCTGCACCTAATTTCTATGTCTATGTTTCTATGTCTGTGTGAGAACGTGTTTCCACATCTTCATTCAAAATGGCCCCTGGTTCTGGAATCCCCCAACATCGGGAACATGTTTCCTGCCTCTAGTGTGTCCAAACCCATAATAATCTTATATGTTTCAATAAGATCCCCTCTTGTCCTTCTAAATTCCAGAGCATACAAGCCCAGCCGCTCCATTCTCTCAGCATACGACAGAATTGGAAAACTAATTTGTAATTAACTTTACGTAGATAAATTGTGCCTAATAGGATCTGTAACACTGTCCATATTCTTCCACTACAGTAGTCGTATGTTCTCTCCACGACCTGCATGGGTTTTCTCCAAGATCTTCGATTTCCTCCCACACTCCAAAGACGTACAAGTTAATTGGCTTGGTATAAATGTAAAATTGTCCCTCGTGTGGAGGATGGTGTTAATGTGTGGGGATCGGTGCAGACTTGGCGGGCCGAAGGGCCTGTTTCAGCTGTGTCGCTTAACAAAAACTAAAGTAAACTTGAGGAAGTGATCAGCAGACTTCATCAACATCATATAATGCTGAAACAAAGCACCGTATATGCCTTTGTGCAGGAAAGGTAACTTTTTTCAGTCAGTGAGTGGATGAAGATGGGCTGCAATTCGTTAATTTGGGGATTTATCAGACCCAAACAATTCAGGAAAGCATTTCTCAGCTAAAACTTTTATTAGGGAGTTTTTGTCTTTTCTGATCTTGAGGAACTTACGTCAAGTTCTTCATCCGAGGCCCTGGACAAGACCTCAGACAAGGCCCCGGGCAAGGCCCTGGACAAGGTCCCGGACAAAGCTACCTCAACCATTTGCTCCTCGCTCGGCTCCCGGTGGGTGTACAGGCTCGGCCTTGCGGCCGCTGCCGCACACGCCGAGCCAGGAGGCGGAGTAAAATTAAATCTAATGCTTCAAATTTCCTTTACAAATACCAGGCAGTAGTAAAGTCTACAAGAACACAATACTTTTCCGACCTTATATCCAAAAACGCCCATAATTCCAAGGTCCTATTTAGTACAATTACCTCTGTCATATGTCCTGCCCCCAGTACCAGCTTAGCTGGGTCCTCTGCTAAGTGCGAAGAATTTACTACATTTTTCACCAGCAACGTTGAGAACATCAGAACGAATATTTCCCCTCCCATCCGTGACCTAGTTGTCTCATTTGTCTGTGCTTGTAAATTAGACTGTTTCCAACCCATTACTCTACCCTCCCTTGTAAAGCTAGTCTCCACTATGAAACCTGCTACCTGCCCCCTCGACGTTGTACCCACTGCCCTTCTGAAGGATGTCATTGCAATAGCCGGTCCCAGCATCCTCTCTATCATCAACAGTTCTCTGGCCACTGGCACTGTTCCAACCTGCTTCAAACACGCGGTGGTCCAGCCCCTCCTGAAAAAACCTAACCTAGACCCCACCTTGCCTAGAAACTACAGACCTATTTCCAAACTGCCTTTCCTTTCAGAAGTCCTTGAAAAGGTAATTCTAAATCAACTAATGCCTTACCTACACCAAAATACCATCCTGGAAAGTTTCCAATCAGGTTTCAGGGCCCACCACAGCACAGAGTCTGCCTTGTGGAAGGTACATAACGACCTGCTTTTCGCCATTGACTCCGGGGACTGTGCAATCCTCAGCGCAGCATTTGATACTGTCGACCACACCATCCTAATTGACCGCCTCCGGCACAGGGTTGGTATTGATGGCACTGCCATGAGCTGGTTCATCTCCTACCTCAAAAATAGGAGTTTCTCCACAAACATAGGCAACTCTTTCTCCTCCCCAGCTAGCCTCTGCTGTGGGGTTACACAAGGTTCCATCCTTGGCCCCATTCTCTTCTCCCTGTATATGCTCCCCTTAGGCGAAGTCACTCAAAGGCACTGCATTTCCTTCCACTGCTATGCAGATGATACACAGCTCTATGTCCCCCTGAAACCCAACAACCAATCAAATTTACTCAGCCTTATGCACTGCCTCAAGGATATAAAGTGTTGGATGGCCCAGAACTTTCTCCAACTAAACGAGAGGAAGTCTGAGGTCATCCTACTCGGACTCCATCAAATTGATAGCAGGCAGCCTTGGAAGCCTTACCCCCTTACTCAAACCTCATGCCAAAAATCTTGGCGTGATATTTGACTCAGCATTGAAATTTGACAAACAAGTCAATGCCGTGGTAAAAGCTAGCTTCTTTCAGCTTCACACGATAGCTAAAATCAAACCATTCCTCCAATTTGACAACCTTGAAAAGATCATCCACGCATTTATCTCCTCCTGTCTTGATTACTGCAACTCCCTTTACACTGGCATCAGCCAATCATCCCTGTCCTGCCTGCAATTGGTCCAAAACGCCGCAGTGAGACTTCTGAAGGGCACCCGAAAAAGGGACCACATCACCCCGATCCTGGCCTCCCTCCACTGGCTCCCAGTGTGGTTCAGAATCAATTTCAAGCTCCTCCTATATGTATACAAAGCCCTTAATGGGCTTGCCCCCACCTACATCAAAAATCTGCTAACCCACCATACTACTTCCAGGTCCCTCAGGTCGGCTGACTTGGGGTTACTGACCATCCCGCTGTCCAGGTATAAGCTAAGGGGCGACCGCGCTTTTGCGGTTGCAGCACCTAGACTGTGGAACAGCATCCCTCTTCTCATCAGAACTGCCCCCTCCATCGACTCTTTTAAGTCAAGACTTAAAACTTATTTCTACTCACAAGCGTTTCTTGAGGTCCTCTGAGGGACGCTGTATGTATGTATTTATGTATGTATTGTTAGATCTATGTACCACTGTATGTAGCATGTTAGTACCTGCACTGATGTAAAGCACTTGGGTCAACGAGAGTTGTTTTTAAATATGCTATAGAAATAAAATTGATTTGACTTGACTTGACTTGAAGGTTGTACAGGAATCTGGCACGATATCAACATGAGAAATGGCTAGAGCTCTAAATTTTGGGGTTTTCTCTGAGAGATCCCATGTGGTATTTTAATTACCAGCCTTTAATGGAGGGCCTCATCAAAAGTCTGGCTAAAATCAAACATACTAGTTCATAGATTTTCCTTGTTAACTACAAAAAAACTCAGTTAATCATAACCTCTCCTTAACAAAATCATGCTGACTGCCCCTAATTAAATTGTGCCTTTCTAAATGAAGGTTTATATTTTCCTCATAGTAGATTCCAATAATTTGCCACTAAATTGCATAGTTTATTTCTATACTCTCTTCAAGAGAAGAGTAAACTGTGTTTTACTGTCAAATGTAGTTTAGTTAGTTGAGTTTATTATTGTCACATGTACCGATGTATAGCAAAAAGCTTTTTGTTGCAAAGTCAAAGAAAAGACAATACATGATTACAATCAAGATAGGTGAAGGGGCAGGTAATGTAGAGGAAACAGGGAGTCTGCAGAAGGACTTGGATGGTTTGGGAGAGTGGGAAAAGAAGTGGAAGATGGAATACAGTGTGGCAAAGTCATGCATTTTGGTAGTAGGAATAAAAGCGTAATTTTCGGAATAATGACAGGATTCAGTAATCGGAAGCACAAAAGAACTTCGGAGTGCTGGTGCGGGATTCCCAAAAGATAATTTGCAGGTTGAATCTGTGGTAAGGAATGCAAATGCAATGTTAGCATTCATTTTGAGAGGACTAGACTATAAAAATAAAGATGTTATGCAATAGACAATAGACAATAGACAATAGGTGCAGGAGTATACCATTGGCCCTTTGAGCTAGCACCGCCATTCAATGTGTGATCATGGCTGATCATCCCCAATCCTGCCTTCTTCCCATATCCCCTGACTCTGCTATCTTTAAGAGCCCTATCTAGCTCTCTCTTGAAAGTATCCAGAGAACCGGCCTCCACTGCCCTCCGAGGCAGATAATTCCACAGACTCACAACTGTGAGAAAAACTGTTAAAGAAGGAACTGCAGATGCTGGAGAATCGAGGGTTACACAAAAAGCTGGAGAAACTCAGCGGGTGCAGCAGCATCTAAGGAGCGAAGGAGATAGGCGACGTTTCGGGTCGAGACCCTTCTTCAGACTGGTCAGGGATCAGGGAAACGAGAGATATAAACAGTGATGTGGAGAGATAAGGAACAATGTAATGAAACCTGTAATAATCTTATATGTTTCAATAAGATATCCTCTCATCCTTCTAAACTCCAGAGTGTACAAGCCCAGCCGCTACATTCTCTCAGCATATGACAGTCCCGTCATCCCTGGAATTAACCTTGTAAACCTATGCTGCACTCCCTCAATAGCAAGAATGTCCTTTCCTCCAATTAGGGGACTAAAACTGCACACAATACTCCAGCTGTGGTCTCACTAGGACCCTGTACAACTGCAGAGGACCTCTTTGCGCCTATGCTTAAAATGCTGAGGCTTCATTAGGTGCTGGTCAGACCACACTTGGAGCATCGTGAGCAGTTTTGGGCCCTTTCTCTGAGGAGGATGTGCTGGCATTGGAGAGAGTCCAGAGGTGGATTATTTATTTATCTATTGTCATCTCGTTTAGATAATTCTTCTTCCCATCTTCACTGAAAACCCATTATCCAGGATGGTCAAACTTCACTCATGCCCACATTTCAGTGACAGTAACATATCATGCATATTGTGCCATTGCTTACCTGCCTTATTCAGCATATTCAGTGCATTTCAGTATATTACTATTTAGTAGAATAAAATCCTATTGTTATTCATTTTCACAACTTTTTTCCAACCTTCCAAACACTGGCACTAATTATCTGCTATCTATTTTCGACTATGCTTTTCTCCTCTTCAAGCCGTAGCAGCTGTGTACTACTGTGCAGCTGGTAGAGTTACTGCCTTACAGCGCCAGGGACCTCAGGTCCTGTCTGTATGGGGTTTGCACTTTCTCCCTGTCACCAAGTGATTTTCCTCTGGGTGCTCCAGTTTCCTCCCACATCCCAAAGACATGAGTTTGTAGGTTAATTGGCCTCTGTTTTTCGCCTTCCATCACAATGAGGAATGTGTAGGAGTCACTGTGGTGGATGTTTATGTTAAAATGTATTTTGTGTGTCTTGTTGCTTTTTAATGGTATGACTGTATGGCAGATCAAATTCCTCATATGTTGCAAAACATACTTGGCTAATAAAGTATGATCATGATTATTAAATTGCCCCGAGTGCATAGAGTGCATGCAAACATGGGATAACAGAATTGGAATGAACAGCTGATTGCTGTGTCTCAACACTAAATTAAACTAACTCTATGCTTACCTTTCTATCCCCTGTCATGTTATTTTAAACTCTTCCCAAAAGCATGAGGAAAAAGCTGGCCACAAGGATGTTGACTACAATCCGCCTTGATTGTAGTCTGACAGAAAATGCCGGAGTAACCCAGCAGGACAGGAGAGAAGGAATGGGTGACATTTCAGGTTGAGACCCTTCTTCAGATTGCAGTCTCCCACCTTTCCTATAAGATTTCCAATGTCTCTGAAATCTAAAGCCCTCCCTTCTGCACAACAATCAAGCAGGGATGCTTAACCACATATTTTAGGGCTAAAGGGCAACTGAGATGCTTAAGTTGCAATGCCGTTTTAGTCATATTTAGCAAAAAAAAAAGGCACAGTGTTAATGAAGTTGTAGCACATGCTCATTAACACACTGATTGACTATTAAATTGCCTGCTAGCACTCATTAAAGAAGCAGCATGACTTTTTGGTGGGTTACACTTCATTTAATGATCTCTCTTAATAGCTATCAGCTGATTGGGAGTAAACGTGATTGTTTGGGATTTTGAGGGCTGCTTAAAAGCAAAGCTCATCGTTTGTTGTTCATTGACTGTTTGATACTGCATTTGAAAATAAGTTTTGGGAAATGGCAAATAATCTTCAGGTGCAATTTATGTAGAGTTCACCAAATGCCCATCATTACTTTTCAATGAAATTCCTCATGTGAAGTATAAAGGGACTGTCCCACTTACGTGCCATTGGCACGCAAATTACACAACCTCATTGTCGCATTGAGCCGCGATGGGCCGGCGAAGGTCGGGCGCGATTACATGCGTAGGCAAAGCCGGCTGGACCGCGTGACATCATTTGAATATGGACACAAAGCTGGAATAACTCAGCGAGACCGGCAGCATCTCTGGAGAGAAGCAATGGGTGACGTTTCGTGTTGAGACTCTTCTTCAGCCTGAAAAGAAGGGTCTTGACCCGAAACATCACCCATTGCTTCTGTTCGGAGATGCTACCGGTCCTGCTGAGTTACTCCTGGATTTTGTGTCTGTCTTCAATTTTCTTGGCCCCGCTCTGGGAGTAGAAGTGGGGGCGGTTCCGGACCACAACGGCCGTGAACCCCAGGCCGAGTTCTGCGATTGTTTGCCTGTTTCTGCTGCTGTTGAAGGTGAGACGTTGTGTCGCGCCAGGGTCTTGGGCCTGTCCCACTTTGGCCGTCAGTTCCACGACAGGCCATTGGCGCGCAAAGATTTCGTTCACTACAAAAATTTCGGAGCCCCGCGCGACGTTGCGCACAATTACATATCCCTCCGCGCTTCTAAGTGGGACCGGCCCCGCATGGCCATACAATGCCCGTACGCCTCAACGCGACCACGAGGTCACGTAATTTGCGTGCCAAGGACATGTAAGTGGGACAGGCCCTTAAGGCAGTTCCACCTTAGTGAACATGCTGCAGAAGACACTGGGATGTGAAATCAGACTCTACCGAGATAGCAGTGGAATAGATGATGAGTTGAAGGAAGTTGTGAAGCTAGACTGATTAGCACCAATAGCTGAGGAAGCCACAGATGATAAGATAGAAGCACACTGCAGAATATCTGTCTACCCTTTCAGATGCTATAAGCAGTCCCCTAGGAGACTGCTATATTAATATGGTTATTAAAATTAATTATGCAACCACACCTTTGAACTAACAGCACAGTCAGAAGAGTATTGCCTGTGGCTGTTAAGGACATATGAACCCCCATTGTTTTATGAAGCTGGAAACCTCACCATGCTACCACAAAGGATACAATTCACATTTGCGAAGGCGTCAGTCTGGGTCCCAGTGGTGGTCGATAAGGGTTCCAGTTGGGGTCGATGAGGGTGCTGGCAGTTGAGGACGGGCCACATGAGAGTGGGAGGACGGGACATGCCTCCCGGAACAAAGGAGGACCAGGAGTTGGAGAACCGCTGTGAGGGGGAAGGAGAACAAAGGAGGACCCGGTGTGGGGAGGGGGGGTGGAATAAAGGAGGACCTGGAGTATGATACTTTGTAACTTTGACTCATTGCTTTCCTTGGGTATGCAAAACAAAGAATATCATTGTGACCTGACGCACGTGACAATAAAGTATTCATTCATTCATTTCATAATATTCTATGTCCATATCCAATAAATGGAGTCAATGCAGTTCCATGCACTCATTAAAAACCAAGAGTTGTTAATGAAAGGCCTCTTTCCCTCTTGCGAGAGAAAATCATGGGTAGAGGACTCCAAAATTGGTATGATCTTAGGAGGCGGAAGCTGATGGTTAAGGGGTAATTTTGCAACTGGAAACTTGTGACCAATAGTGTACTCAAGGGATCAGTACTTGGACTTTTATAGTTTGTTATATGTACATTAACAATCTGGAAATTAGCATAGGTGGTGTGATTGGTAATTTTGCAGGCGACATAAACATTGTTAATTTTGCAGGCGACATAAACATTGGTAATGTTGCTCATAGGAAGTGGGATAGCATTCCACAGCTAAATAATACAGAACCTTCAATAATGCAGGGGTAAAGGAAACTTGTGGATATTTTCAAGGATCTCTGGTCAGCATGAGAACAATAAAGGAGAAGAGAGGACAAACAAATGCAACAACATGTATTCCGAGTAGCAGACCACATCCGGAATGACCATTCAAACTCATCAAATAGGAGAGTGATTTTTGAGAAACATTCTCTAACATCAGATCCCAAAGTTATACAATGAATCTTCCTTGACTGATAATCTATAATCAATTATCTTCCACGTGAAATCAGAAATCCCACTATTAGCGTATTACCATTGCCATTGATTAATCAACATCCAAAAAAGAGAGAACCAGTATCACCTACAAACATTAAACTATTCATTCTCATGGAGTCATGGTGTCATAGTCTAACAACATGGAAGCAGGCCCTTTTGCTCAACTCATCCAGACTGACCGAGCACATATAAACTATAGATAGACACAAAAAGCTGGAGTAACTCAGCGGGGCAAACAGCATCTCTGGAGAGAAGGAATACCTACACGTCCTCCCTCGACTCTATCCAGGGACCCCGACAGTCCTTTCAGGTTAGGCAGAGGTTCACTTGCACCTCCTCCAAACTCATCTATTGTATCTGTTGTTCAAGATGTGAACTCTTATACATCGGTGAGGGCAAACATAGACAATAGACAACAGTTGCAGGAATAGGCCATACGGACCTTTAAGCCAGCACCGCCATTCCATGTGATCATGGCTGATGATCCACAATCAGTACCCTGTTCCTGCCTTCTCCCCATATCCCCTGACTCTGCTATCTTCCATAGCCTTAGCTAGTTTTCTCTTGAAAGTTTCCAGAGAACCGGCCTCCACCACCCTCTAAGGCAGAGAATTCCACACTCACAACTTTCTGTGTGAAAAAGTGTTTCCTCATCTCCGCTCTAAATGGTTTACCCCTTATTCTTAAACTGGTTCTGGACTCCCCCAACATTGGGAACATGTTTCCTGCCTCTAGCGTGTCCAAACCCTTAATAATCTTATATGTTTCATAGTATGAGTGAGCAATCGTTTCGCTGAACACCGTTGCTCATTTTGCCTGGACCTACCTGATTTCCCGGTTCCTAAACACTTTAATTCTCCTTCCCATTCCCCGGGGGCGGAAATCACTGTCAAAACTTGGGGGGGCCACAATTTCTTGGTGGCCATGCGCACACACACACGTTCGAGACTTCGGAGGCTTTGGCCGTGGGCACTGTGGACGATAACATCGGAAGCTGACACGGTTGGTGACCGACTCCAGACTCCAGCAACAGCAGCTTCGTCTGCCCCGAATCGTGTGGTTTGAATCGGCCCATTCGCAGGGCTATTCATCGCCCGGCGTAGCTTAAAACCGGCCGCGGGATCTTCCATCCCCTGGCGGGGACTTCAACATCGGGAGCCTCGACGCAGCAATTTGACCACAGGGCGGTGAAAGATCCCGCGGCCGATTTTAAGCCGTGCCAGGTGATGAAAGGCTCCATGGACGGGCTGATTCAAACTCCGCTCTATGATTTTTGCTCCACCAGGACGTCTCCCTCCTCCAACAACCATGTTCTATCTCAGTCCCACCCCCCTACTTCCGCCTCTGACTGACACCTCCCTCCTCCAATCATCGCGCTGAATCATCATGTCGTTTCCCCCCCATTGCCTGTTGACCGACATCTCTCTCATTCAATCGGCACCCTTGATCATTAGTCCCACCCCCACTGTCTCGCGGAGATTTTTAATAGATTTTTTTTTCACCAAATTTCAAAATCCGGATTACAAAACAGGGGGGGATTGTCCCCCACCTCTCAAAACATGAAGGGGATGTATCGCCCCCCCAGGGATTTCTGCCCATGCCATTCCCGCACTGACTCCTCCATTGTAAGAGTGAGGCTAAACGTAAATTGGAGGAACAGCATCTCATATTTCGCGTGGGCAGCTTATAGCTGAGTGGTATGAATATTGATTTCTCTAACTTCAAGTAACCCCAGCATTCCGTCTCTCTCTATCCCTCCCTCACCCAAGTCACTCCAGCTTCTCGTTTTCATGCAACAAACAGCTAACAATGGCCTGTTTCCTTTATCATCGTTACTTTTTTGCATATCTTTTATTCATTGTTTTATATCTCCCTACATCATTGTCTATATCTCTCGTTTCCTTCCCATGACTTTCAGTCTGAAGAAGGGTCTCAACCTGAAATGTCACCCATTCTTTCTCTCCAGAGATGCTGCCTGCCCCGCTGCATTACTCCAGCTTTTTGTGTCTATCAGGTTTAAACCAGCATCTGCAGCTCCTTCCTACACAAATAAACGTGTAATTTGCCCATGTTTGACCTCTATCCATCTAAACCTTTTCTATCTATATGCTTATTGAAATGTCTTTTAAATGTTGTTATTTAACTGACTCAGCTATTTCCTCTGGCAGCCCATTCCATATACCCACAAGTTGCCGGAGGAAATAGCTGAGGCAGATAAATAACAAGTTGCCCCTCAGGTTCCAATTAAAAGTAGGATGTTTACAAGGATGTTGCTAGGTCGTGAAAGCTTAAGCTAAAGGGATATGTTGGACAGGCAAGGACTGTATTCGTTGGAGCATGGAGAGGTGATCTTACAGAGGTGCACTACATATTCAGGGGAATAGATAGGGTAGACTCCTCTTTTGTTCACAACTTGTTAGCTTTTAGAACTGTTCTTCACGAAGACAATTAACTGGTTTGTTACTGACATCAATAACTTAATGTTATTTATTGTTTCTGGAGACAGAAGTCTGTTTGCTCTGAATATTTGTATCAGCAGTTGTGTACGGCTCTATACAGGTGACAAATGTGATTGAATGACTTCAGATCCACTGTCTAAATGGTGCAGCATGCAATGGTATGAGGTTCATGGATACTATTGTATGGCTAGCCAGTGGATGGCATGCATTGAAGTTGTGCTGGTGATGGTAATTTACATACTGGGCCATATGTTATACAATGGAATTTTATCATGCCATGCTATTCAACCTCTTGCAGCATGAGGTGCATGAAGGCCGCTGTATAGTTGGGCACCACCTAACTATGCAGTGGCATTCATGCAGTTGTCACATTGCTCAGGGCTCCTCCTGTGAACAGAGCTCGGAGACCCCTGCCTGTCATTTGTCTGCCTATACCCTGCCACGCGGACCTGCAGCTGTCCCCAACGCAGAGCAACGCACTATCCACAATTCATTTGACAGCTTGACAGGAGTAGAATTAGGCCATTCGGCCCATCAAGCTTACTCTGCCATTCAATCATGGCTGATCTATCTCTCCATCCTAATCCCATTCTCTTGCCTTCTCCCCATAACCTCTGACACCAGTACTAATCAGGAATCTATCTATCTCTGCCTTAAAAATATCCACTGACTTGGCTTCCATACCCTTATGTAGCAAAGAATTCCACAGATTCACCACACTCTGACTAAAGTAATTCTTCCTCATCTCCTTCCTAAAAGAACACCCTTTAATTCTGAGATTTGACCTCTAGTCTTTGACTCTCCCATTAGTGGAAACATCCTCTCCCTATATATTTCTCTTGTCAAATGTCTGATACTCAGACAATTCATTGAAATTATGTATAAGTGCAGGTCATTTATCCGCTTCAGACAACCCCTCCTAAGACTGAGGAGAGAGATTCTGAAGGCCGTTGAAGGCAGTTTGAAAGCACTGAGAGAAAGTGCAAGGAAAAGGAACCATTGGTGTCTCAGTGAATGTTGACAAGGTGCTGTCTACCCTCGTTATTGCAGACCTCTTTATAATGCAATTTGGTTATAACAGACTGAGGCATCCATTTGAGGTGGCGGTTGGGCGGCGCAGGGCAGCACAATGACGGGCAGCGGTGGGAAGAGAACAAGCCAAGAAGAGCAATGCATAGGGCACAAGTTTGCAGCGGCTGCAGCAAAGTGAGGTCCCAGAGCGTTGGAGGCAGATGCTCTCTGTCACCTGGTAATGGAGCGACGCTCCTGTTGTCGAGCCTCACGTGATGTGTTTCAGGTTGCGGGAGTGAAGAGAGCGAGCAGCATGAAGGAAGACTGTGTACCGGGCCCGTCCTCGACACACTGCATGTGGGGCCAGGGGCTCTGCAGCTCCCCAGTCGGTGAATTCCCCCTGATTTAAACCACCACATAGACTCCATGCTTCTTCACACCCGGCCGTGGGTTGAACTAATCAATAGTCACGGTGGCGTAGCGATAGATTTGCTGCCTTATAGTGAATGCAGCGCCGGAGACCCAGGTTCTACGGGTGCTGTCTGTACAGAGTTTGTACGTTCGCCCCATGACCTGCGAGGTTTTTCTCCGAGATCTTCGGTTTCCTCCCGCAGTCCAAAGATGTTTGTAGGTTAATTGGCTTGGTGAATGTAAAAATTGTCCCTAGTGGGTGGGTGTAGGATCGTGTTAATGTGCGGGGATCGCTGGTCAGCGCGGACCCGGTGGGCCGAAGTGCCTGATTCCATGTTATATCTCCTATGCTAAAACATTTACCCCCTCTTACATGGTTATAGTGGACAACCGGCAATAACGGACACCATCTCCCCCCCCCCCCATGGTTGTCATAATGAGTGTATACTGCATAAATTACATGAGATGCATGACTAGGCGTGAATTCCATATAATAAGCATTAATGCCTAATGTTAGATTTTCCCGATTAGTACAGAGTCAGTGTAATAATTACTGAAAGTTACAAATGTCGGGCCCTAGGACCTTTATGTTGTCCGGACATGCTCTGGCTGTTTCTGTATCTATTTACATATTATTAGCTTGCTCCATTTTATTTCAGCCATCGGCCTTGAAGCAAGCAGAGGGTTTGGAGGCTTCGATGTTGTGTGAAATAGTTCAGGAGACACATGCTCGCGTCAAGCAGACATTTGCTTGCTTTGCCAGGATTAAACAAAGATCAGATGTGGCTTCCAGCAAATATCAAACTTTCTTAATTGCACTAGACTGCGAAATCTCAGCAGAAACTGCAAAATGAAAGTGTCTTGTCGCTGGTCTGAAAACAAACAGAATAGATGGCTTGAAGGCTGAAAATTAGATACGCTTCAAGAGAACTAGCAGACGGTAAATTGATGGTGGCAACTGATGAATTCTGCAAGTCTTGCTATTGTTTAATGTGTTATTGACAATTAGTGACCGCCTGTCACAAGTGATATATATCCACAATTCTAATTGTAAACACTGATTAATATACATATTCAAATTTAGTTTAAAAACATTCGGGCTGAAATTGCTTCAACCTTCTCATGCATTTCTCTAATCAAAACTTTTTTCTTTTTTTTTCAAACTTTATCATACGAATCTACAAGTCAGGGACAGGAATAGATCACTTAGCCCCTCAAGCCTGTTCTGCTATTTAACATGATTATGCCTGATCTAACTTTAACCTCAATTGAGCATTTGCTGCGGAACCTTTCCCGCTCTTGCTTATGAAGTATCTGTATATTCCTGACTAAAAATATTCAAAGCCCCTGCTTCCATTTTGAGGAAAAGAATTCCAAAGACTCAAGTCCCTCTGACAGAAAAAAATGGCACAATTATGTATTTATGTATTCAGAGATACAGCGTGGAAACAGGCCCTTCGGCCCACCGAGTCCACGTCAACCTGTTCACACTAATTCTATGTTCCACTTTCACCCCTACTCGCGACACACTCAGGGCAATTTACAGCAGCCCAATAACCTACCTACATTTTTTGAATGTTGGAGAAAACCAGAGCACCCAGAGGAAACCCAGGTGGTCTAAGGGATAACATGCCAACTCCACCCGAGGTGAGTGGATGATTGAAAAACAATAATATGCCCATAAGGAGTAAGATCTGAACAACATAAACATTTTAAGCAGTTAAAGTAGCTGGTAATATTTCTGCCCACAGGTTCCAAATAATGACAATCTTCATTAGGAGAAAATCCACGCATTTTTTTCTTGAGACACTAGAAACTGCAGATTCTGGAATCTTTAGCAAAGTGCTGGAGGAATCAATAGGTTAGAAAGCCTCAGTGGAGGGAATAAACAAACTACATTCTGGGTCTGAACCTTTCTTCAGGCTGATTGAATGTGTGGGGGGGAAAAGAAATCTGGAAAACAGAGGTGGGAATGGGATAAAACCTGGAATGTGATAGCTGGATACAGGTAATGGGGGAGCGGGGAAGGTTTGGGCTGGGGTGAAAAGGAGACATAATGGTGCCAAATAAGGACAGAAGAAAAGGAATGAAATGTAAAGAGAGCGGAATTTAAGGTGAAGTTGTTCAATGTGAGGATAATGTCAACTAAGTCAATGAGTGCCAGTGCGGGATAACTGTTTGAACCTCAGAGGGAGGGATATGAGTGGAAGAGGACAGGTGTAGATGGTTTATGCATGCAACCAATAATATAGCCACCTCAGTACCATTAATCCCACCTTAGTTAACATCAATCAAAACGCTTTCCCCTCCCTGGGTATAGTTCAGTAGAAGAATGTAACCAGTGCTTGCTGATGTGTGTTGTACCCTGTGCTATCATTAAAGGATGTTATACACTTCAAGAGTATGTGAATTGCTTATTTACATGGTATCGAAGCTGGAAGATAACTGCGTCTCCTGTCTATCGGGTTTTATTTATTTCTTTTGATTTTGTGCCTATTTGTGCTCAATCTCTCTGGCCATGGCATCTTCTTGCAGAAAGCCCGCACAGTTTGTCTTTGATGCTGACATATCTGAGCACTGGGTCATGTTTGAATTTGATTTCACCCACTTTGTCAACGTCGAGCACCATGCCGAACCTGACTCCGTTAAAGCCTCCCTCCTCCTCAACCTTGTCGGTCCTGATGCCATGAGGAGGGCCAGAACTTTCACCTACGCTCCAGCAGTCCTGGATGCGAATAATGTGGTGACTACTCCTGCAGAATCAGACCGTGACCGAACTTGCCTGCTACGTAAGTTCAGGGAGATTTGTGACCTGCCCTCGAAACGCATTCTAGAGAGGGCACGGTCTTTTACAAGGAAACAGTTGCCGGATGAACCTGTTGAATGTATTATAACTGATTTGCGTTATCTTGCCCAGCGGTGCCGTTTCGGTGACATGACAGACCAGCTCACTAGAGACATTTTAGTAACTGGCATGCGTGACCAGAAGTTGCGTTGTGAGCTTCTAAGGGATTCTGATCTAACGTTGGTCAAAGCTATGCATGCCTGCAGAATGTCTGAGGTCGTTGAACTGCCAGATGACCACCGTGATTCGGGCACTAAATCTATCAACCTGGCTGGGTTTAAGAGACTACAGCCTCGGATGGGAAACACTGCTTTTCTGCCGCGTGCCAACCCAGGTCCTGGTGAAATGCCCCCCAAGAGGTGCCCGAACTGTAACTACATGCACCACAGACTGTAGATGTGCCCCACCTATTGTAAGGCCTGCAATTTTTGTAAAAAACTGAATTATTTCTCTGCAGCCTGTCAGGCCCGTGGGAAACCTGTACAGACTTCCAGACCTAATCTAAACAGGCTGACACAATCTAATGACTGCTACGACTCACAGCCTTCCATAGCAGAATCCTATGATGAGGATCCAACTAGTTCTCCAGAGGAGTCGAGTGTGTTTACCCTCCTCCACGCACCTGGCCAGCGTAACGATCCTACCGTATCAATAGCTGTCAATGGTTTGACCTTCCTCGCTAAGTTAGACATGGGGGCGAGAGTGAATGTTTTGTCAATAAACCTTTTCAACAAGATAAGGAATAATGAGCCCTTGATTGCTGACTGGCAGGCGCGTCGTTCCTTCCAGCGGTAAGTTTAAAATCCTCAGGTAAGTGTTTAAACTTTCTCTGAGGTCGTTTGGCTTGGTTCTGTAATTCTTGCCCACAGACAAGTTTGAACCTTTGGAGAATGTCGAAGGTGAAGCGATGGTCTGCGGGGAAACCAGCTAACGAAGACCGCGGGAGTGCGGGTAGCGGGCGGCTGTCCATATCTCCTTCTGGGTCGCTGGCGGTGGAGCCAGCGACATCAGACTTGGTGCCGGGAGATAGCACCGTGGCAGTCTCGCTTGGGCGGAAAACCACTCGGACGTCTGTCAGGCCCGTGGACTCGGATGAGTCGGGCCAGGAGGGTTCCCCTCCTTCAATGGGTTGCGTCTGCGGACGTCTAACCCACATGGAGCACCTGATGGAGAGGTTGCTCCAAAATGATATGCTCCAAAGGAGGGAGCTATATCAGCGTGGGTCTGCACGGGGGCCCGTGCCAGCGGCACCTGTTACAGAGCTGCACAGTGTCTCCCTCTCTGAGGAGGGGAGCATACAGGGTCAGTATCTATCTGACTCAGAGTTCGGTGGTATACCTGGTGAGCATACCCAGGGGCACGAATCAGAAGTGCCAGTAATGGCATCAAAATTTGCCATCTCATCGCAATCATGGGAACCTCTGGACGAGGACCTAACCAGTAGCATCAACTATCTGGCCTCTAACCAGCTCCAAGACCTGGCCATGGAGGAGACTACCAACAAGTACCACACTCCTGCCAACTGTGCCTCATTTAATGTGCCGGCCGTAAATCACTCCATCTGGGGTTACATTGGAGGGGGCGTCAGAGCCCAGGAGGTGAAGCTCCAAAAAATATTAAAATTGCTCGCCTCAGGCAGTACTGCCTTTGCCAGGTCAGTAGATGGGAGCCCCTATCTGACACACAGCAGGATGCCATGGCATTAATGTGCATTGCACATTTTGAAATTAATTGCCTGCGGAAAAATGCCATCCCACCGGCACTTAACCCCAAATTCACTGCACTGTGTAAGGCCAGCAATGTCCAACCATCCAATTACCTGTTCGGGGAAGATCTGCCTAAACAGGTCCGGGAGCTGGACGATGAGGCAAAGACGGTACGCCTAATGAAAGTCCCAACTACACCCAAGGTCTCATCGTACCGGCGGCAGCACACCTACGCTCCCTTCAACACCAGGCAAAACACCGGAACTGGTGGGAGACACGAACAAATGGCACCGAGGTCTTTTTTAGACCAAGGTCCAAGCTGGCCCACTTCCAAGATGCGCGGAGGGCACCCGCCATCAGTCCTACCCCCCAAATCTCGGGGGTGGAAACTAACACCATACCACCAGTAACATCTGAGGTAGGTGAACACATTATGCATGACTCAGTCGCAAGTTGGGGGAAGATTGCAACATTTCTTGAATGAATGGTGTTGGGTTACACCAGATCCATTTATACTACACAGTATACAAGACTTTAATAAGTTACAAAAAAACGTATAATAAGGTATCAGTGCAAACCATTTCTAGATGGTTAAAGTAGGTCCTGGCAAGTGCAGGTGTGGACACTGACATTTTTAAATCTCACTCCACCAGGGCTGCATCTACGTCCGGCTGCGAGGGCAATGGACGTCCCTTTTGACCACATCCTAGCGGCTGCAGGATGGTCCAATGAGCAAACGTTCCAAAGGATTTACAATGGATAATGAAGAGGATTTCCAAAGTTGGATAATGAAGAGGATTTCCAAAGTCTACAGAGTGATTTAGGCCAGTTGGAAAAATGGGCTGAAAGATGGCAGATGGAGTTTAATGCTGATAAATGTGAGGTGCTACACCTTGGCAGGACAAATCAAAATAGGACGTACATGGTAAACGGTAGGGAATTGAAGAATACAGTTGAACAGAGGGATCTGGGAATAACCGTGCATAGTTCCTTGAAGGTGGAATCTCATATAGATAGGGTGGTAAAGAAAGCTTTTGGTATGCTAGCCTTTATAAATCAGAGCATTGAGTATAGAAGCTGGGATGTAATGTTAAAATTGTACAAGGCGTTGGTGAGACCAAATCTGGAGTATGGTGTGCAGTTTTGGTCGCCCAATTATAGGAAGGATGTCAACAAAATAGAGAGGGTACAGAGGAGATTTACTAGAATGTTGCCTGGGTTTCAACAGCTAAGTTACAGAGATAGGTTAAATAAGTTAGGTCTTTATTCTCTGGAGCGCAGAAGGTTAAGGGGGGACTTGATAGAGGTCTTTAAAATGATGAGAGGGATAGACAGAGTTAATGTGGACAAGCTTTTCCCTTTGAGAATAGGGAAGATTCAAACAAGAGGACATGACTTTAGAATTAAGGGACAGAGGTTTAGGGGTAACATGAGGGGGAACTTCTTTACTCAGAGAGTGGTAGCGGTGTGGAATGAGCTTCCAGTGGAAGTGGTGGCGGCAGGTTTGTTGGTATCATTTAAAAATAAATTGGATAGGCATATGGATGAGAAGGGTACGGAGGGTTATGGTATGAGTGCAGGCAGGTGGGACTAAGGGAAAAAAGTTGTTCGGCACGGACTTGAAGGGCCGAGATGGCCTGTTTCCGTGCTGTAATTGTTATATGGTTATATATGGTTAATAAACCAATTGCCGGAACGGGGTGTTTTTGCCAGTTCCATTTTAGATTCTGTTTTATAGTTTCCCCCCAGGATGGAAGGAGGTCACTATTATTTTTCTTTGATGATTAAAGCATCAGCATTTTTAACAAACTATGTCATGTTTGAATGCATTAATCTCTTTCCCTCATCCATGGTCAATTGATGCAGTGTGTGACGCTTGGACTCGTATTCACAGCATGAAATCACAGAGCTTTGAAATCTTCACGTAGTCACTCACGTGACTCCGAAGTAAAATAGTAAGATTAAATGAGAACTTACCAGTTTGAAGTATGGTCTTTAATTTATGAGGAGTTACGATGAGCGATTACATGCCCACCGCTCCCAACGCTCATATTATAAAGGTCATCTGGTAGTTTCTAGTTCTCTCCAATCTTACTATGTTCAGGTCAACTACTGTTATCTGTGATTTCACACCGCTGCTTTGAAGATTGACGCGCATGTGGGCTGACAGCCTTCTTCACATAATCGTTCATCATAACTCCTCATAAAATAAAGATCAAACTTCAAACTGCTAGGTTCTCATTTAATCTTACTATTTTATACCCCTCCATGTTATCACCACTCAGCCTTCTGCGCTCCAAGGAATAAGACCCTAGCTTGCTCAACCTCTCCATAAAGCTCCGGCCCTCGAGTCCTGGCAACATCCTCTTAAATCTTCTCTGCATTAGTGTTTTTCAGCAAAATCGCATCTTTCCTATAGCACGGTGAAATAAATTGAAGACAATACACCATGTGCGGCCTCACCAATGTCTTATACAACTGTAACATAATGCAGAAATAACCATGCTCAGTTTCCTCACCGATGAAAGGCAGCATGCCAAAGGCTTTCTGTTACCACCCTATCTGCATGTGATTCCACATTCAGGAAATTGCGTATTTGTATTCCGTGATCCCTCTACTCTACAACATTCCCCAGATCCCTACCATTCGTTTTGAAGGTCCTGCCTGATCAACTTCCCAAAAGGCAAGACCGCACACTTATCTGAATTCAACTAAATTAGCTATTCCTCAACACACTTACCTAGCTAATCAAGATCCTGCTGTAATTCTTGTTAACCATCCTCACAGTTTACAATGCCACCTATCTTAGTGTCACCTGCAAACTTACCTTGTACATTCAAAATGCTGAAACTAAAAGCTGTTAAGTGTATTTATGGTCAGCATTTGCTTAGGAAGAATTATATCTTTTCAGTGAAGAGAAATCACTGTGAATGCTCGCACGCATGACCTGAGATTGATAGATTGTGGTTATTAAAGGAATCAAATGATGTGAGGTTAGTACATGAAAGTGGTGCTGAGGTAAAATATCAGCCATGATCTTATTGGAATGTCAAAGCAAATGCAAGGGCTCAATGGGTGGTACCTGCTTTTATTTCCTACAATACAATACAATACAATACAATACGGTTTTATTTGTCACATTGCACATAAAGTGCAAGTGAAATGAATTTGCCAGCAGCGGTACAATGACAAAGAACACACAAAAACACACTAAACATTCAACACAAACATCCACCACAGCATTCATCACTATGGTGGAAGGTACAGCATTTGGCCAGTCCTCCTCCATTTTCCCCCTTCGTTGGGACCTCAACCCTCCGCAACCATCGCTGCGGCTGTCCAGATGTACAGACAAGGTAAAAAGTCCAGGTAAATCTTGAATCAGTGCCTCCCCACCGGAGACCGCGGCTTCAGGTTGGTGTAGGCCGCAGGCCGGCAGTCGGAGATTTAAAGTTCGCGCCGCAGCCAGAAGCACCACAAACTGCAGGAACATGCTATGTTCTTATTATCTATTAACTTAAATGTTTTAAAAGGAACACAAATGCATACAAATTGAAAGTATTGAACCGTTTCTGCTTAGATTCAGACAATGCTTTTGCATTTTGACAGATCCCAGTAATCTAAATCTGTCTTATCATCAGACTTAAATGAGCTTCATGAATGTTTTTTTTAAATGGAGACAAGTTGAATTTCATAATCATAATCATCATAATCAAATCATACTTTATTAGCCAAGTATGTTTTGCAACATATGAAGAATTTGATTTGCCAAACAGTCATACCAATAAAAAGCAACAAGACACACAAAATACAGTTTAACATTAACATCCACCACAGTGACTCCTCCACATTCCTCACTGTAATGGAAGGCAAGAAAAAGTTCAATCTCTTCCCTTCTTTGTTCTCCCATGGTCGGGGGCCTCGGGCCTTCTGTTGACGGGACGATCTTGGCTCCCGTAGCTGGCGGTCAGGACCTCCGCATTGGGGCGATCAAGCTCCCGCATTGAGGGGATCTCAGCTCCCCCGCGCCGGGTGATCGGACCCCGGGCCAGGGGTGGTCGAATCTCTTGTGACTTTGGAGCTTCCCGACATCGGTCTCTACCTGAGACTGCAAACTCCTTGATGTTGAAATCCACAGGCCACGGTTGGAGCGTCAATCCCAGGCGAGGGATCACAGGCTCTGATCGTAAGTCCACAGTCCACTGGGCTCAAAATCAGTCTTGAGCAAGGCCTCCAGCTCCATGATGTTAGGCCACAGAGCGACCAGAGGCACGATCTGGAAAACAATCGCTCTCCAGCATGGTAAGAGATTGAAAAATGTTTCCCCCGACCCACTCCCCCACCTCCCACATAAAACAAACCAGAGAACATTAACACACACTTTTTAAAACACACTAAAAGTAACAAAAAAGACGAAAAGACATACAGACCGTTGGCGAGGATGCCATTGCTGACAGCGCCTCCCGGTGGAATTTGAGCCTTATTCTGTATTTAGGGCGGCACAGTGGCGCATTGGTAGTTAAAGAGTCATAGAGAGTCATAGTTGCTGCCTTGCAGTGCTAACAGCGCCAGAGAACGGGGTTCAATCCCGACAACGGGTGCTGTCTGTACGGAGGTTGTACGTTCTCCCCATGACCGCGTGGACTTTCTCTGAGTTCTTCGATTTCCTCCCACACTCCAAAGACATGCAGGTTTGTAGGGTAATTGGCTTGGTATAAACGTAAATTGTCCCTAGTGTGTGTAGGATAGTGTTAATGTGCGGGGATCGCTGGTCGGTGCAGACCCGGTTTGCCAAAATGCCTGTTTCCACGCTGTATCTCTAAACTAAACTAAATTACATGGCAGAAGAGTGACTAAAGAAGGCATTTGCCCACTCACCTGAATTTCCAACCCTTTTTCTTGTATCCACGTCGAAGGCAGAGGTCTGTTCTTTATATAAAGGCCTGTCCGACCAGAATGCAACTCTATGCGATAAACGCGATCAAACTAGAAGCGGGGGCCGCGCGGAGGTCGGGTGATCCCCTGTACAGGGCCGTTCCCACCAGCATGCGCCTGCATGCGGCAAGCGAAACCAAACCTGCAGTAGAGGCCGCACGGAGGTCGGGTGAGTGGCGCAACCCGGCGCAAAGTGAGGCAAACTTTAAGGCAAGTTCGCCAGGACAGAGAGGGGTACACAGAGAGGGGCACCGAGGCACACACACACAGAGGGCCACGGAGCCACACACATAGAGGGTCACGGAGGCACCTACAGATAGGTTCACGGAGGCACGATGTCGGGGCGGTGTGTAAACGATGTTGGCTCTCAGTGTGCAACTGCGAGCCAACAAGCTGTTGCCTCGCGGAATTTTTGGACATAGTCAGTTTTTCGGAGCCCCGCGCAATGTCGGGACGAACTCGGGACGAACTCCGCACAATTCCGCACGGCTCCGGCGATTGAAGTGGGACCAGCCCCGCGACGCCGGACGGCTCAAGCGACCACGTTAGGTCGCGCTAATCGCATAGAGTTGCATGCTGGTGGGACAGGCCCTTAACATTCTACGTTATGCATTCTACATACAATAGGGGCAATTTACAGAGCTAATTAACCTACAAACCAGCATGTCTTTGGGATGTGGGAAGAAATCAGAGAACCTGGAGAAAACCCACATGGTCAAAGAGAGAATATACAAACTACAGACAGCACCTGTAGTCAGGATTGAATCTGGGTCTCTGGCGGAAACTCTACCACTGTGCCACTGTGCTGCCCAGGAAGGAATATAGGAATAAGGAATCACATCCATAAGTTTCTAAAATGGATCATGTGCCTGACTCACATACGTATCACCTTTGCAAATCCAGAAGAGAAAGTTCAATGATGTAACTACAGGGAATAGCAGCAAACCTCCGGCAGCAGGAACTTTAATAAAATGTTTTAATGAATGGGCATTTCTTCTTGGATATTAATTGAAGTCCCCCTTGTTTAATGGGAATATAATCCTAGCACACTCTTTTAACATAAAAAACATGTTTCAAACTAGCAATTATAACTCAAAAGCTGTGTTATTAAAAATTACAGTGCAAAGCCATTCCCAGGCAAATTATTTTTCAAATGAATATGAGAATGTACAATAAGATTTCCTTTGGGTCTTTAATAGAAATGCCATTGAAAATTCTCTACCTAAACCGACTACCCAGTACACCTCCCTGGGGTTTAATTATAGTAAAGTTTTCTTAATTATGTCATACAGATTTTTTTTTCAATTAATGAATATATGAATGGAAGTGCAAAAAGAGACTTGAGAAATCAATGCATAACTTTATGTGCGACAACGCACCATCCCCCTAAACTGTGATCACATGAGTTTCATCTGCACACTCTGCTTTCCTCCCACATCCTAAAGTGACATAGAGATAGAGGAACAGAGAAGTACAACATACAAAATAGGCTCTTTAGCCCACCAGATCCACATCAACGTTTTTGCCCATATATACATATCACATTTTTCCATATTAGGACCAGATCCTGCTACACCTCACCTGGTTAGTTGTCTGCCTAACTTATTTTTAAATGTCGTAATTATCTCTGATTCTACCATCTCCTCTGTTGTGGCCTAACTGCGTTTGTGCAACTGCCAGGAAGGCACAGCAACACCTCTACTTCCTTCGGTGACTTGAGGAAATTCGGCTTGACTCCAGTGACTCTTACAAATTACTACAAATGCACTGTAGAAAGCATAGTCAGATGCATCACAGCTTGATTTGGGAACAGCACTGCCCATGAGTTGTAGATACAGCCCAGTCCGTCACACAGACCAGATTTCCCACCATTCACTCCATCTACACTTCACTCTGCCTCAGAAAAGCAGCCAACATAAACAAATACTTGTCCCACCCTGGTCATTCCTTCTTCTGTCTGCTTCTGCCCAGCAAAAGCTACAGCAGTTCAAAAGTGCACTCTACTAAACACAGGGACAGCTTCCCCTCTGTTATCAGGCTTTTGAAGAATCATTAAATAAACTTGAATACTGACCGATTCGCTCTATCCCATTGTGGACATTGGACATTTTCTATGGAGCTGTTGCACTGCAATGTTGAGAAAAATATTCTGCCCCGTGTATCTTCCCCCTTATTCTACCTATTGTTCATAAGTTCATGTCACATGATCAGAATTGGGCCATTTGGCCCATCGAGTCTACTCCGTCATTCAATTATCTTCATCTTATTAGAGAACTATTTGATAGGGATAACGCTTTGATAGGGATAACACTGATGTGCCTTCTCGAGCCCCCATTCGCTGTGATGGTATTTCAGTCACAGTCACAGAGGCCAGTGTCAGAAAATCATTCAGAGGGGTGAACCCTCGAAAAGCGCCTGGACCTGATGGTATACCGGGTCGTGTTCTGAAAACCTGTGTGGACCAACTGGCTGGAATTTTTACGGACATTTTCAACCTCTCACTTCTGAGGTCCGAGGTTCCCACCTGCTTTAAAAGGGTATCAATAATACTGGTGCCCAAGAAGAGCAAGGTGACGTGCCTCAACGACTATCGACCAGTGGCACTAATGTTGGTGGTGATGAAGTGCTTCGAGAGGTTGATCATGGTGCAAATCAACTCTTACCTCGAGAAAAACCTGAACCCACTGCAGTTCGCTTACTGCCACAACAGATCAACGATGGATGCAATATCGCTGGCCCTCCACTCCGCTCTGGACCACTTGGACAGCAAAAACTCATGTCAGGTTGATATTCATTGATTACAGCTCGGCATTTAATACAATCATTCCCTCCAAGCGGGTTATCAAACTCTCAGAACTGGGTCTCTGTGCATCCATCTGCAATTGGATCCTCGACCTCCTCATTCACAGACCAGACTGTTCGAATTGGTGTCAGCCTCGATAACAATCAGCACGGGAGCACCTCAAGGCTGCTGATAGCCCCCTGCTGTATTCACTCGATACTCATGACTACGTAGCCGGTCATAGTTGAACTCCATCATCAAGTTCACTGACGACACCACAGTTGTGGAATGTATCAGAGTATAGAAGTGATATCGATCGACTGACCAAATGGTGCCAGCACAATAACCTGGCAAAACCAAGGAACTGATTGTGGACTTTGGAAGGGGTAGGATGGGGACCCACAGTCCCGTTTATATCAATGGGTCGATGGTGGAAAGGGTCAAGAGCTTCAAATTCCTGGGCGTGCACATCTCTGAAGATCTCTCCTGGTCCTAGAGCACTGATGCTATTATAAAGAAAGCACATCAGCCCCTCTACTTCCTGAGAAGATTACGGAGAGTCGGTATGTCAAGGAGGACTCTCTCTAACTTCTACAGGTCAAGAAGGAAAAGAGAGATCTGCATGTGGTTTTCTTAGATCTAGCCAATGCCTTTGGTTCGGTGCCCCATGAGACTCTTTGGGCAGCTTTTAATTTCTTCCAGGTACCAGTGGTCATCACAAAGCTGGTAAAAGCTTACTTCCAGGACCTCCAGTTCTGCGTCACAACACAGGACAACACCATCGCCTGGCAGCACCTTGAGGTAGGCATAATGGCAGGCTGTACCATTCCTCCTCTGGTTTTCACCATGGCAATGGAGCTCATCATTCGAGCATCACGATGGGTGGTTGGAGGGGAACGCTTGAAGAGTGGGCTGCGTCTTCCTCCAATCAGGACGTACATGGATGACATGACCACAATAACAACAAAAGCATGCACCAGACGCTTGCTGGATAAACTCCAGGAAAACATCAAATGGGCACGATTGGAGATTAAACCCAGCAAATCCTGCAGTATTTCCATCGTCAAAGGCCGGCTCACTGTCGAAAGGTTTCGCATCAATAACGAGACAATACCAACTGTCCTGGAGAAGCCTGTCAAAAGCCTCGGGCGGTGGTACACCGCATACCTCAAGGATGCAGAGCAGGTGGAACAACTGAAGCTTTGGTGCCTACAATTTGGTCTACTGCCCCGACTCATGTGGCCAATTACCATCTACGAGGTCACTTTATCCCATGCCAACCAGCTGGAAAGACTGGTGAAATCACAAGTGGCTTGGGCTACCGAGATGCCCCAACAACATAGGTCTCAATGGGAATGGATCCCTCTCACTGCCGGTCTCAAGCCTGGTGGAGGAGTACAAATGTGCCAAAGTGAGGCTGGACATGCTACTAACAGAATCCCGGGACCCAATAATAAGAGGTGTCGCTCCAACTCTAGCAACAGGGAGGAAATGGACTCCAGCAGCAGTGGTACTGGAGGCAAAGTCCGCCCTCCAACACCGGGACATAATGGGCCTGTCCAACAAGGCTGAGGGGGCTTTGGCCTGGGAGCAATGAAACTTACCTGGCAAAAGGCTACTCCAGCTGAACGTTGGCACCTGGTGGTGGAGGAGGTGCGCCACCAGGAAGAAGCAGCCAGGTGTGCCAAAGCCATATGCCCAGCCAAACAAGGCCGCTGAATGTCGTGGGATGGCGTTGAGAGGAGGAAGATCACATGGAGAGAGCTGTGGACCATGCAGTCAAATAAGTTGAGCTTCATTATCAGAGCCACGTATGACGTCCTTCCCTCTCCCACAAACCTAAATCTTTGGCTGGGAGAGGATCCAGCCTGCCCCCTGGGTGCAGTTCCAGCAAACCTCAAGCACATCCTGGTTGGTTGTAAGACCAGCCTAACACAAGGCAGATACACCCGGCGACACAACCAGGTGCTGAGGTGTTTGGCCGCTGAACTCCTGTGCAAGAGAGTTACCACCAACGCCATGCCTATCAATGCCCAGATAACATTCCCGCAAATACCATCCTTCATCTGGGAAGGAGAGAAATGGAGGACTAACCCCTCGCCTCTCAACTCATGCCCACTGAATGCAGCCAGGGACTGGGAAATGCGTGTTGACCTAGGCCAGAGGCTTTTGTTCCCAGTTGAAATCGCAGTTACCAACCTGCGACCAGACATCGTTCTCTGGTCCAACTCCTGTCGGCGTGTTTTCATCTTTGAGCTGATGGTCCCATGGGAGGAGGCTGTGGACGAGGCTTATGAAAGGAAAAAGCTTTGATATTCAAATCTTGCAGCAGAGGCAGAGGAGAGAGGTTGGAGGGTGAGGGTGTGTCCAGTGGAGGTGGCGTGCAGGGGCTTTGTAGCGAGTTCCACCGCAAGGCTCCTGAGGGAAGTAGGAGTCAAAGGGCAGGCACAAAGGAGGGCAATAAAAGAACTTGCCAATGCCGCCGAACGGAGCAGTCACTGGCCGTGGCTGAAGAGGAAAGATGCTGTCTGGGTTGCCACGTGACCATCTAGAAGCTAGCAATAAGACACACACCCAGGTCTGATCAACCTATGGTGAGCCTGCCTCGACTGAGGGTGTCTTGTGATAAAAGGCCGAAACACCCAGTGACGTTGACATACACAACTGAAGATGTGTCTGATTGTTAGCAAAATTCACCTGGTGGTCATACCCAAGAATGTCAATTGTAGTTAAATCGTAGGGATTGTAACATCCAGTCCTAATAATCAATCTACAGGTGCACAGTAGAGAGCATGCTGACCGGTTGCATCGTGGCTTGGTTCAGCAACATGAGTGCCCCGGAGCGAAAAAGACTACAAAAAGTAGTAAACTGCCCATTTCATCATCGGCTCTGACCTCCCTACCATCGAGGGGATCTATCGCAGTCGCTGCCTCAAAAAGGCTGGCAGCATCATCAAGGACCCATATCATCCTGGCCACACACTCATCTCCCCACTACCTTCAGGTAGAAGGTACAGGAGCCTGAAGACTGTAACGTCCAGGTTCAGAAACAGCTGTTTCCCCACAGACATCAGGCTATTGAACTCAATTCAAACACAACTCTGAACATTAATAGCCCATTATCAGTTTACTTGCACTTTATCTGTTTTACTTATTCATGTGTGTATATATTTATACAATGGTATATGGACACACTGATCTGTTCTGTATTCGTGCCTTCTACATACTGTTGTGCTGAAGCAAAGCAAGACAATAAACTCTCTTGAATCTCTTGAATCTTGAATCTTGAATCTTTTTTAAAGCATTTATATCTTCTGCCTGTTGTGGAGTATTCTCCTTCGCTCCTTAGATGCTGCTGCACCCGCTGAGTTTCTCCAGCTTTTTGTGTAACCCTATATCTTCTGCCTGATTGGAGAGGGGAGAAGTGGAATGACCAGGATGATATTTGATATATTGGTTGCTTTCCCGAGGCTGTGCAAAATGGAGTCAATGGGAGGAGGAGGCTGGACTGGGCTGCATCCAGTACTCTTCTCTGCAATTTCTTGGTGACTTGACAGAGCATCCGGATAGGATGCTTATGGGTGTGAATGCATTCTGATAAGATGCCTTTAATGGTGCATCTGAAAAATGTGCTCATTGGGACATGGCTTTAGTATGCATGGTTGGCCATAGCACTGATGTGGTTGTTCCAGGGCATATTGTTGGTGAATTTACACCCAGGAATAGGAGAAGATAAAATCAAAATTAGTCACTTCAAACTTTGTACCAAGGCATTGTTTAGTGAATTATTACATGCTTTCAACAAAACCTTTACATGAGCCAGTTTTTATTAGTACCATGTTGTGACAATTTCACCAATATTGTTGGGTGTTCAAAAGCTGATCATATTTCTATTCACATTAAAGTTGGTGAAATTATATTTTGTGACAATATAATTGCAGCCATTTGTAAGCATTAAAAGTAATGCAATTACGCTGTCATATTCGGAATAATAATTAACTTTATTGTGTTAAAATATGAAAAAGGGGGAACTGACATATTAATTTTAGCTTTATGAGTCACTTCTGTGTTGCACCAAAGAATCTCATTAAAAATGAATCAAGAGGCTGACATTTTTTTGTGGCACATTTCCAGTAAGGGACAACAAGATCAATGCTTGCCAGAGACCAGTGGATATTACATGTGTAAAAATAAATTGTAAACTTAATGTCATATTCAGCAGGGACAATTCATTCTTTTGCAATGTTATAAAGGAATCTAACTCTCTGCAATGTATCTATTAACAGTTTTGAATAAATCATTATCTGCACTGTAAATGTATGTTAATGATGATAATATGATAGAAACAGCTGACATGAACTACATCACATACATAGCATTAGCTATTTTTGTTATTAAGAAATATCTATTAAACATCTTAGATTTAAAATGGTGATTACATTAGATAGCATGTTTTTCTCTACAAGCAATGTTGTATGACTGTTATATTTTGGAAATAAATTTGGCAAAGACGATAAGACATTATTTCGAAATCAAATGGTGTGCGGCAAATTTTCGAGCAAATGCATATGCATAAAATGATTTAACTGCTTCCATGGGAAGCCGATATTAGCTTCTGCTGTTCTGAGCCTTAAGCACTTGCAAAACATTAAATCCTTTATAAAATGTGGTTCCAGGACTTGTTTCCCCAAGTGATCATCACTGTTTATGTTTTATAGAAATAAACCATTTTGCTACTGATTATATTTGTTTCTCTCTGCTCAGGCTTTATTTGGCCAATTGTCTTTTCCTGAATAGAAGGAACACCAGTCTGAAAGTTATCAGAAAGACAAAGCTAGTACATTCCATAGATTATGCCCTGAGGATATCTGAGATTGACGTACAATATTTTTAGGCAGGAGAATATAAAAACACCTTTCAAATGAAGAAATTTGATTTTTTTTTTTGATCTTTCAATGTTAATTCTGAAGTAATGTTTAGACTTCAAATTTCCAGTATATTTTATGTAATGATTCTCACTCCATTTTAATACACCTTATGTATTCCTAGTCCCTATTCTGTTGAGATTTCTCTTCTTCACCCGTGCTTAATTTCTTGACATCAAGGTAATTTGAGTTGCTCCATTAATATCCCTCCAACTGATGCAAATCTCCTTTGAAAGGGGTGATCCATTATTTGTGCATTATTTCTATAATTATTTCTTCATGTTTTAATGTATTTTAATCAATGTTATTGGGTTTTTTAATACTATACCTTTTTAACATTTAAATCAATGTAAATATGTTTTTTAAATGTTTCTGGATACTAAAGATATTTTAAATAAAACTTATACAAAGTCTTAGATAGATACAAAAAGCTGGAGTAACTCAGCGGGACAGGCAGCATCTCTGGCGAGAAGGAATTGAGCTTTTTGTGTCCATTCCTTCGCTCCAGAGATATTGCCTATCCAACTGAGTTACTCCAGCTTTTTGTGTCTATTTTCAGTTTAAACCAGCATCTGCAGTTCCTTCCTACACATTTTGTCTTACAGTACAAAGTTTTGTTAGGCAGAAGTTGTAGCTCTACACCTCTAGATCTAGTCTGCATGAGTAATTGAATTCTTCGAAAATGTGACAGGGAGAGTTGATAGGGGGGAACCTGTGGATATCGCAGATATCATGCCTAAATTAATAACTCAAAATATTGGAGGTCTGTTAGGATGGATTGCACACTGACTATGAGAGAAAACAGAGGGTTAGAATAAATAGGTCCTTTTCAGGCTGATTGTTAGAGTAAATTTCGGAACTAGAGGGGATGTCGCGATATTTGACTATATGGACACTGCTAATTGCTTACTGAACATTAACATTGCTGACTAAATGCCTCAGTGGAGAATTGTGCACAGCTAAAGGGTCTGTCCCACTTAAACCCTTATACTATGGTACGAGTTCATTCCAAGAGCTCTCCCGAGTTTGCCCTGATTCGAACTTGGAGATTTACGGTAATGGCCACTCGTCGGTACTCCGGGCTCTCGTGGACATTTTCCAACATGTTGAAAAATCTTCACGAGTCTTCCCGTGCTTACCTGCCATTAGCGAGTCTTCCCGAGTACCTGCCGTTAGCGTTACGAGCCGCTAAGAGACGTCCCCAAATTCTGACGTACCCGCTACGTTCATTCTCCGTGCTTACCCCGAGTTTGATTTTTTTTAAACTCGGGAGAGATCCTGGAATGAACTCGTACCATGGGACAGGGCTATTAGGCTATGTTTTAGGCGACTGGCCTGTTGCCACATGGTCGCCGGGTGTTGCTGGTATGGTCGTGAGTCAGTATCTGTCGCCCAAAGAGTCGTAGCATCTTTCTGGTCGCTGCAGAATTTTCAACATGTTCAAGTATATTCGGAGACAGTCGGCGACAGTGGGTTAACGCCAATGAGCGTAGCTTGACTTCTCCTGATGTAAGTGCTGTCGTAGGTTGTCACTGGGCGACGTAGGTTGTCGCCGGTGCAGACTTCGGTGAATTCCATTGGCGACTACCTACGTCAACTGGCGACAGGTACCGGCGACGGAATTGTCTTCAGTATCTTCAGTATTAGACGACAGGGTCGTAGCTTGTCGTAGCTATCGCGGATGGACATAGGTTCACTTTGGTTGTCGTAGGTTGTCGCCTGTGTGGTCGTAGGTTGTCATAGGTGGACATCCTAATGGCTTGCCATAGCTTGACATAGACCAGGTGGTAGATTGTTGCAGCTTGTCATAGACATTGTTGCAGACATTGTCTTAAGGGGGTCCAGTCGCCGGTTATTCGGCGACCTGCTACGACTATGACAGTCAACAGCAGTCGCCTAAAGAATAGCCTACGTGGGACAGGCCCTTAAGTCACAAAGTCAGATGCTGAGCGCCTGACTTTGGCAATAGCCAAAATATAATTATGTTGAGCCACAATGACTGAAAAACATGATTAGACACAAATGCTGGAGAAACTCAACGGGTGAGGCAGCATCTATGGAGCGAAGGAAATAGGCAATGTTTTGGATCGAGACCCTTCTTCAGACTGATATGAGGGTGGGGGGGGGGGGCGGGAAGAGGAAAGGAAGAGGCAGAGACAGTGGGCTGAGGGACAGCTGAGCAGGGGAGGAGAAAGCAGGTACAACCTGAAATCAGAGAATTCAGTGTTCATACCGCTGGGGTTCAAATTGCCCAAGCGAAATATGAGGTGCTGGTCCTCCAATTTACGGTGGTCCTCACTCTGGCTATGAAGGAAGGCCAGGACAGAAAGGTCGGATTCGGAATGGGAGGGGGAGTTGAAGTGCTCAGCCACCGGGTGATCAGGTAGGTTAATGCAAACCGTGCGGAGGTGTTGGGCGAAGCGATCGCCAAGCCTACGTCTACTCCAGGACTTCAGTTTTCTAGGACCCCATTCCTTCATCTTCACCATGGATGTCCAGTCACTCTACACCTCCATCCCCCACCAGGAGGGCCTTAAAGCCCTCCGTTTCTTCCTCGACCGCAGAACCAACCAATCCCCGTCTACTGATACTCTTCTCCGCCTACCGGAGGAGAGTATTCGTGTGACTCCTCCCATATACCTCCAAATATAAGGCGTAGCTATGGGCACACGCATGGACCCTAGCTATGCCTGCCTCTTTGTAGGGTACATTGAACAATCTTTGTTCAAGGTGTACCAGGGCCCTATCCCCGAACTCTACCTCCGCTACATCGACGACTGCATTGGTGCTACCTCCTGCACCCACACACAACTCACTGACTTCATCCATTTCACCACTAACTTCCATCCTGCACTCAAACACACCTGGACCATTTCCGACATTTCCCTACCATCTCTAGACCTCACTATCTCCATCGCAGGTGATAGACTACTGACCGACATCCACTATAAACCCACTGACTCCCTTGACTATCTGGAATACACTTCTTCCCGCCCTGCTTCCTGTAAGGACTCCATTCCGTACACCTAATTCCTCCGTCTACACTACATCTGCACCCAGGATGAGGTGTTCCACACCAGGGTATAGGAGATGTCCTCATTCTTCAGGGAACGGGGGTTACCCTCTTCTATTATAGACAAGGCTCTCACCAGGGTCTTTTCTATACCCCGTAACTCTGCTCTCACTCCACATCCCCCCACTCTTAACAAAGGCAGAGTCCCCCTTGTCCTCACCTTCTACCCTACCAGCCATCACATACAACAAATAATCCTCCAACATTTTCGCCACCTCTAACGGGATCCCACCACTGGCCACATCTTCCCATCTCCTCCCGTCTGCTTTCCGCAGAGTTCTCTCCGTCCGTAACTCCCTGGTCAATTCTTCCCTTCCCACCCAAACCACCCCCTCTCCTGGCACTTTCCCTTGCAACTGCAGAAAATGCTACACTTGTCGCTTTACCTCCCCCCTTGACTCCATTCAAGGACCCATGCAGTCTTTCCAGGTGCGGCAGAGGTTCACCTACACCTCCTCCAACCTCATCTATTGCATCCGCTGCTCTAGATGTCAGCAGGTCTACATCGGTGAGACATTTTCCAACCACTGCATCCTTTTTGTTTAGAATCTTTTGTTTGTGTTCTCAAACTTGAACAGCTTCCATTCACTCACTGACCAGGTAATCAACATGATTTTGTACACGGGAGATCATGCCTCATGAATTTGATTGAGATTTTGAAGAAGTAACAAAAGGATAATTGTGTACATCAACAAATGTTCATATCAATCATTTGGATGAGAATGTACAAGGCATGATTAGTAAGTTTGTAGATGATGCAAAAGTGGGTGGCATCATAGAGATGATGGTTATCAAACATTACAGCTGGATCTTGATCAGTTGGACAGGTGGGGTGAGAAATGGTTAATGGAGTTTAATGCAGATAAGTGCGAGTTTTTGCATTTTGCGAGTTCAAACCAGGGCAGGACCTTCACAGTGAATGGCAGGGCTTTGGGGAGTGTTGTACAGCAGAGGGATCTAGGAGTGTAGTTCATTGAAAGTGGCATCACAGGTTGTTAGGGTGGGGAAGAAGGCATTCAGCATATTGTCTAGCAGTCAGAGTATTGAGTATGGAAGTTGGGAACTTATGTTAGAGTTGTACAAGATATTAGTGAGGCTACTTTGGAGTATTGTGTTCAGTTTTGGTCACCCTGCTATATAAAAGATGTCAGTAAACTGGAAAGACTGCATAATGAATGTCAATTATGTTGCCAGGGCTTGAGGACATGACCTTTAGGGAAAGATTGGGCAAGTTATGGCTAATCCTTGGAGCACAGGAAAAGAAGGGGTGATCTTATGGAGGTGAATAAAATCATGATGGGCATTGAAGGGTGAATGCATGTTATTAAAGAATCTTTTAGCAAGGCTAGGGAAATCAAAAGCAGAGGACAGGTTTAAGATGAGAAAACGTGGAAAAGTGTAATAGGAACCTGAGGGATACCTTTTTCACTCAGAGGGTGATGGATTTATGGAATGAAGTGCCAGAGAAGGTAGTTGAAGCAGGTGCAATAACAACATTTAAGAGATACTTGGACAGGTTACATAGATATGAAAGGTTTAGGGGGATGAACAAAATGCAGGCTAGCTTTCATGGGGCATCTTGAATGTACGTTCACCAGGTTAATTCCTGGAATGGCGGGACTGACATATGATGAAAGAATGGGTTGACTGGACTTGTATTCACTGGAATTTGGAAGGATGAGAGGGGGTCTTATAGAAACATGTAAAATTATTAAAGGGTTGGACAGGCTAGATGCAGGAAAATGTTTGCGATGTTGGGGGTCACAGGTTAAGAATAAGGGGTAGGTCATTTTGGACTCAGATGAAGAAAGTGTTTTCACCCAGAGAGTTGTGAATCTGTGGAATTAACTGCTACAGTAGGCAGTGGTAACCAATTCACAGGATGTTTGCAAGAGAGAATTAGATTTAGCTCTTAGGGTGAACAGAATAAAGGGATATGGGGAAAAAACAGGAATGGGGTACTGATTTTTGGATGATCAGCCATGATAATATTGAATGGCGGTGCTGGCTCGAAGGGCTGAATGGCCTACTCCTGCACCTATTTTCTATGTTTCTATGTTTCTATCGGCATGGACATCAGTTGGACTGAACGATCTGTTTCCGTGTAGTTATGACTATGACCATGACACTATAACCTTGTTTACTTCTTATCTCTATGGCTATCAGCGATATCTCCCATCTCATCTTCCCAGCAGTTTCACACGCTTCTATTGTCTCCAATTCAGTTCTAACAAAGGGACTCTGACCTGAAACATACTAACATGCTGAACACTTGCAGTATTTTCGGTCAGGAATAGACGTTCCATTGTAAGGCTTTAGTCTTTGCCACCTGAGGCCTCACTAAACATTTCTGGACTGTAAAAAGTCAACTCAGATGGACCTCTCGATCCTGCCTAGATAAATGTGGGTGTGCCAAGATTACCCATGCTGAGCACAGATGATACACCAAATCGTCCTAGATTCAGCTTGAAAAGCAAAGGAAATAATAATAGCCAATCAAGTAATTTTCAGGATATTCTTTCACAGCACATAGTGACTTGGAGTTTCCAAAGAACTTTCTGTTCTTTCCCTTCATAAAACATATCCAGATGCTTAACCTTGCTGTGCCTGAAGTGCACACAGCCATAAGACATCTTTACCAATTCTAATGATTTCAAAATTGAACTGTTTTGTGTATCGGAAATGCAATTATTACCTCACATTATGTCATGAGGACAATGTAGCTGTCTATCTCTCCTGTTTTGGGGATACAAGTTCATCTAAGTATTTTTTCTAACTGCAATGTAATCCACAGAACAATCTCTTTAAATGCTTGATTTTTTTTTATTTCTCTGCTGGATTGGTAAAATTGTTCAAACCTCAGGAGAATGTCCTTACAAGATTTCTACTGATTGTACAATTTATGGCTGTGCAGGAACTTTAATAACGTTATGTCAATTGGGACTTTGTTTTAAGATGCTCTGCTTTTTCCCTGATCCCTTTTAGCAATTGGACATTATATCAAAAGTGCGTGTAAAAATCAAATATAACCGGGTAGATCTTGAACAGTGAAGCCACAATCTAAAGGCACATAACCTAGGTACCCGGACGTGGCGTCGAAGCTGAAGCAAAGAAGTGAAAGCCAAATAACCGAACGGGAACTAATCCGAAACACCAAATAACCGAAAGCATATGAAGCCGAAACGCCAACTTACCGAAAGGGTGGGACGCCTAAAAGTCAACTAACCGAATGGCCACTCAACCGAAAAGTCAAATAACGGACAGGACATCGCCGGGGGGGTGAGACATGTCAGCGATTGGTCGAGACCCCCGCGTCCATCACGTCACTGGCCGGTGAAGACGGGAGGGTGAGGGTCATTTTCCCACACAAGCCATAGGTGTCTGCGCACTCTGAACCTGAGCACCCAGTTGTAAGTGGCCGAAGGAGCGCATCCCTTGGGACAGCCCCCCACAGCCACGGCCGCCCTCCGCCTCATCTCCCCCATGTGGCCACACTGTGATGGGCTATGTGTCGGCAGTGCCCGGTGGAGCAGAGGTGTGGGACAGGCTGGTCCCTCCACCCATCCAGGTTCACTGACCGCGATACATTGCCATCGGTCCCCAGCTGGAGTAACTTAACGGAACAGGCAGCATCTCTGGAGAGAAGAAATGGGTGACCCGAAAGGTCTTTTTTTTAAACGCCACCTATTCCTTTGCTCCAGAGATGCTGCCTGTCCCACTGAGTCACTCCAGCATTTTGTGTCTATCTTTGGTGTGACAGTTGTCTAATTTCATCGGCTTCATGTATTGTGCGCATGGAAGAGACAATTTACATGCCGCTAGCATCTATTCATCCAAATGTGCTCTTAATGAAATCTCACATCTTTGCGAGGGAGGGATGGAATGGATGTGACCACTGGCTAAACCAAAGGCATAGTTAGGACAGGGAAATAATCCCACCACTGAATTAACCAGGTTCCCAAATGTAAGAACTATTTATACATATAACATTTTTGTTTTTAAATCAATGTAACTATTTTTTGATTTTTAATGCCGAGTTAAAACCCTGTCCTTTGAGGAGGGCTTGCAGCAGCTAGTTTCATAGTGCCTTCATTGTTGGTAGGTGCTGTCCTTTCACATGGACCGCTGTCAATGCCAGTTTTCTCAACTTCCATAGTCTCTCTGCATAAGTGTAGTCAGACGTGATTGACGCAGGGGTCTGGACCAATCGTTGACAAGTGTGTCCCCCCCCCCCCCCCCCCCCCCGGCGACATCATGTCCGTTATTTGAATTTTTGGTTGAGCGGCCATTAGGTGAGTTTACTTTTAGGTGACACAGTCTTTCAGTTAGTTGGCTTTTAGGCATCCCGCCCCTTCGGTTAGTTTGCATTTAGGCGTCCCACCCTTTCGGTTAGTTGGCGTTTCGGCTTTGTTTCCATTCGGTTATTTGGCATCTTTGCTTCTGCTTCTCATCCTTCGACACCATGTCCGCACACGCATAACCAAAGCAATATTTATATCCACAAATTATTCTTTATGTAAATTATTCTTTATATTTAATGTGTCTAATTTATGTTTTGTGTAAAACACTCCACCAGATTCAAGACTGTGACTTTCCCGTTGGTATCAAACTTTTCAATGGACCTCTCCTATGCTAAGGGTCAATTCCCAATCTTCCAATCTACCACCTTGTGGCCCTTGCACCTTTTTGTTACATGCAGTTTATCTGTAGCTGGAACACTATATTCTGCAGTTTATTTCTTTTTCTTTTGCATTACCTGAAGTAGTCATGTATGATTTGATTTGCCTGGATAGCGCACAAAACATAGTTTTTCACTGTTAATTGGTATACACAATAATAATAAACCAATACGCACAGGGTTGGAAGGGCAATTATCATGCAAAGCATGAGTAATTTCATCTGTGCATTTTTTTTAATTTTGCACATTTGATTGATAAACAGTTCAGCTGGAAAGATAAGGTTTGCTCCTGTTTTAGATGAAGACCCTCTGCTAGGGAGTTTGATAATAATAAAGCAGCTCTGAAGATATATTAATCTTATTTTAAGAAGGCTTACTGTTTTATCTTTGACATCCAGAACAAATCCACCATTGCAGCAGAAATCTCCCCAAACACATGGTCTCCACTCACTGATAGTATCCTCCAAGGACCCTTGAATCCTAACAGATCCCAGTTTCTAGCCCACTTCCCAACGTTCTATTCAGCCCTTGTCAGATCTCCTCTTCTCTCCACAATTATACCCAAGAATAACCCTGTTCCCGATTATCACCATCAATCTTCTTCCCTGTCCACTCTGGCCAACTCCTATCCCATCCTACTATTTCTCCCTGCCTCACTATCCTCTTCCCAAATGCCTAATATATCCCATCCAATCTCTATCACTTGCGACCTTCTTCTCACTGATTACGCCAACAACCCTTTAAGCTAGCCATGGTGCAGTCTCGTAGAGACACAATTCAATGTACCATGTCAGTTCACCCACACACAACTCTGTCAATGTCATCAGCAGTAGTACATGGTACCTCAATGACACATGTCAAACTCACACAGGCCTCTTCAATGTGTAAAATATTTTGTCCTAAGTTTCTAGGCAATATATTGACCGGTATCTCGATGATTGTGTTCTCAGTCTTACAAGAAAAAAAAGGCAAAGGCTGGGTGTGATATTTAGTTAGAGAAGTGAAGAAACATAGTAGTTAACAATAGGGAAAATAGTGTTGACAGCACATATTTGGTAAAATTAGGAAGGAACAAATATTTGTTTTCAATTGATGAGACAAAGGACACTAGCGTAAATAGGTTTTGATAAACAGATTGCAGGCAAAGATTAAGGTCAAAATTGGAAATATTTCCACAGCTGGAATCCCTTGGATCAACATGGAACTTAATACTATATTTATAAAGACATTCATATTAAATCCAGAGGTAATAAAAATGATCAAACTGAACATAGAAAGTAATAAGGAAAAGAATTGTTGACTTTACTGTTTCTCCAATGCTCCTGTCAATTTTCTGTAAATGTTGCTGTAATTTGAACTGTAACTTGGTTATTCTTCACCCCATTTGAAAAACTGAAGTAAGGTTTCTCCTTGTGTCTTGAGCCTTTTATTAATTTTCTCCCCAGAACAAATCTGAAGATAACACTTTCCCTGCACACAGCATTAATAATTGTCCCATCAGGGTATCTGGAAATACATGTGACAACCCACATATGAAAAGACTTCAACTATTGTATTTTCATGAAGTGTAAACTTTATTTTCCCTGAGCCCATATGCTGTGTAAAGATAGTGTTTCATACTGCCTCATTTAACACATCCTACCTAGTCGACAACATTGTCTTAAAGTATAAGTACCTGAGTTCTGTACATTTGTACAAGGTGCTAGTGAGGCCATTATTGGAGTATTGTGTTCAGTTGTTGGTCAGCCTGCTATAGGATAGATGTTGTTAAGCTGGAAAGAGTGCAGAGAAGATTTACAAGGAAAATGTTGCCAGGACTTGAGGGTCTGAGCTATAGGGAGAGGTTGAGCAGGTGTGGACTGTATTTCTTGGAGTGTTGGAGAATGAGAGATAATCTTATAGAGCTGTATAAGATCATGAGGAGAATAGGTAGGGTAGATGAGCAGTCTTTTACCCAGAGTTGTATAATCAAGAACCAAACGACATAGGTTTAGGTGAGAGAGGGGAATAATTGAATTGGAATCTGAGGTGTAACATTTTCATAAAGACAACGGTGGGTATGTGGAACGAGCTGCCAGAGGAGGTAGCTGAAAAAGAAACTACAACAACATTTAAGAGACATTTGGACAGGTACATAGATAGGAAAGGTTTAGATGGATACGGGCCAAATGCAGGCAGGTAGGTCTAATGTAGATGGGGCACCTTGGTTGGTATGGGCAAGTGGGGCAAAGGGCCTGTTTCCATGCTGTATTACTCTATGACTCTCTAACCATGACAAACCTTCAGCAGATTATCCACTCCCTGCAGATCGAGAATTTTTTTCAGTTGACACTCCTGCAAATAATGGCGACTCAGACGGAATATTAGAAATGTAGTTGTGCTAAACTTATGTGCAGAAAGTATCCGTACAAATGTTTCCAAGCATTTTTTCATGAGGTGACAAGAAGTTGTTACTTAACAGTGTCTAAAAGATTAAAGACATGTTGGTTGCAGGTAAATTTATGGAATGAATAGGACGTGTTTAGGTTTGCACAGCAGATTGCAACAAGAATTAGGTTATGTTCAGCCTCCTTTGCTAATGAACCAAATGTAGCAAAGGCCTTCTTACTTCGAGCATTTCACAATGATAATTGAAGTCAATCAACGGAAAGTTAGGCAGATGTAGAATCTGCATAAGATCCATTGTGGCCAATTTCCTGCCTTTGCTGATTGTGAAAATCTGTCTCGTTGTTTCAAGTGGCTGTGCACCAGTTTTAAATGTATAATCCCTCAGTCAGAATCCTCCTTATCTTGCTAATACTACCACACGTATTTCTCCACATGAAAGTGTTCCCAGGTGCGGGGTCATCTATCTATTTGACAGGCTCTCCTTTTACTGAGATTGGAGGATCTTCAGTAAATTTGGAAGTGCTAGAATTCCCCATTTTGTTCTTAGTTTTAACAATGCTGCTATTTTTTGGCTTAATTGTGTTACCTGCAACATAGTACAAGAGTCTTTTTTTTTTTAATTATTGAATTATACTGTGCCTTAATTCCCGCAGACAACTTTTTTTGTTCTAAATTGCTTTTCATCGTAATAAGATCCCCTGGCCCTTACCCACTTGATACATCATCCTCTCAGAGACTGGTACTGTCCAAATGAGTGATCTTTCCTTTGGTTTTATACCATTTCATTTCTCTGCAAGTGTGCATACTTATTTTTGCTTTTGATGGAATGCTGTAATGTTGCAATACTTCAGCTCAAACTAAAAGTAATTTACTTTCTAACATAAAGACATGAATCCGATCAAAGCTGAATGCAATGGCTGAAGTTTTACACTACGGAAGCTGAGTTTTCCCAGTGCAAGGATTTGCGTTTGTGACAGTCAAGTGGTCGTCCCAGTTTCTAGATGGAAATTTAATACCCTGCTTTGATGTGACATTAACAGACCGCCAATTAGGCATCAAGCTACAGGTCCACAATGAGACTGAAGGTCCCAGTATTTACAATCTATAACCCACTGGGACTAGATTAATACATAAAACTATTGCTGCATAAGAAATCGCAAGTAAAAACATTGTATCCAATGTCTCTCATAATGTTAATGCTTCATTAGAATAACATCTTATTATTTACCTTATTTAGAAATAATTTGATAAAAAAGACCCCAGAGGAAAAAATGCACCACAGCCTCTGTACTGAATATGTTCAGATTGATGCATTCTGGAAACTGTAAATGTATCAGAAGAAGAATCCCAACCCAAAACATAGCCTATCCAATAGGAAGAATCCAAACTCAAACGGAGGATATGCTGTCTGACAAGCTGACTTAGTCCAGCACTTTGTGTGTGTGTTTTTCTTTCCGGAGATTGCACCATCTTCATGACATAACCCTCACATCCCCTTCTTTAAATGCGTACCACTTCCTTTACCAACAATGATAGAACATCCATCTCTCGAGTTCTACAGATGAAACGAGGCTTCATCACTGATCCAGACTTATCGAATTGGGAATGTGGTCCTAAATGTTGGGATGTGCAAGTGATTTGTCCTGATGTGATTGCAGTAGGTCAGAAATTAGACGTAACAAGGAAGCATAATTCTGCTGTGGATCTCTTTGTAAGTGTAACTAGTTAAATTTGCACAGAAGCAACATTAAGGCTAAAGTAATAGAGGCTAAATGGTCTCTATGAGATAGGGTTGAAAATAATCATTGTTTGGATTGCAATGCCAGCAAGCCAGGGCATTGTTTGTAGGGCATTAAACATTAAAGGGATCTGCTGATAGGCATTTAGATGACAATAGACAATAGGTGCAGGAGTGGGCCATTCGGCCCTTCGAGCCAGCACTGCCATTCAATGTGATCATGGCTGATCATCCCCACACTGTACCCTGTTCCTGCCTTCTCCCCATATCCCCTGACTCCACTATCTTTAAGAAACCTTTGAGTGCATCAGAAGCCTGAATCATGTAGAATAGTAAGATTAAACGAGAACTTACCAGTTTGAAGTTTGATCGTTATTCTATGAGCATTTACGATGAGGGATTACGTGAAGAAGGCCGTCCCCACGCATGCGCGTCAATCTTCAAAGCAACGGTGTGAAGTCACAGATAACAGTTATTGAATTAACATAGTAAGATTATAGATGACTAGAAACTACCAGATGATCATTATAGTACGAGGGTAGGGAGCGGAGAGCACGTAATCCCTCATCATAACTCATAAAATAATGATCAAACTTCAAACTAGTAAGTTCTCATTTAATCTTACTATTTTACTTCGGAGTCACGTGAGTGACTACATGAAGACTTTGAAGGTCTGTGATTTCATGCTGAGGAACGAGTCCACGTGTCACAGCTGCATCAATTGACCAAGACGAGTGAGAAATTAATGTATTCAAACATGACATGTTTAACATTACTAATGCTTTAATAACAGCAAAGAAAAATAAACAGTGACCCCTCTTACCCAGGGGGAAACTGTGAAACAGAACTTAAAACAGAATCAGCAAAACCTCCGGATCTGGCGATAGGCTTTTTATAAAACCTCGGGTACGTCCTCTCGTTCGACCATGCCGCAGCCGCCAGAATTTGGTCAAGAGGTACATCCATATCCCCTGCTGCCGACGTCGATGCAGCCCTGGTGGAATGAGGTTTAAAAATGTCATTGTCCACTCCTGCACACGCCAGAAACTGTTTGATCCATCTAGAGATGGTCTGCACCGTAACCTGTTTGTGAGGTTTGGTGTAGCTGACAAAGAAGGAGAGTTCCGAGCCTCTCAAGCACCTAGTGACCTTAATGTAATGGGTTATGGACGATACGACACACACTCGTGGATCTGAGGGGTATGCCATGAAACTCAACTTGAGCTCTTCTACCCCTGGCCTGCTCTGTTTGACGAGATCCCGAACGAAAAGGTGATGTTATTGCCTGATGAACTCATACTGTCCAGTGTGAGTTCATGTAGCGTTTGGACCCATTGTGCTGTGGCCAGGGCCATGAGCATAACTACTTTCAACTACCGGTACACTATAACGAAGGACAATATCATTGAACACTTCGTGATTTAACATCCATTCTTTGTTATCATTCAACTCTCGTGACCTGGTGTCTGCCACTGTGTTATACCTTCCTGGTATATAGATGTTTTGTGCAATACACCAGTGCCAGAGGAGATTGGACAACCTATCACAGGATACAGACTTACTGCCACCCATGTGATTAATGTACTCTACCGCGGTAGTGTTGTTAATCTGAAGTTGGACATGCTCATGATGCCTATTGGTACAAAAAGCCTTTCACCCATAGAGTGCACCCAACAACTCTAAATAGTTAATGCCGTGTGATTGAAGCAGTCTGCAGGATTACTGATGGTGTATTGACTAAAATGGTACCAGAGCAGCACTGAATATTGGCTATCCACCATTGTAACTCAGTCCGGACATCAGCTGGTAGCTGCATGGGTCTATCGAAATTACCTCTCTGAAACTTAAGTGCCTGTTCCTTTGCACGCTGTAAATTTTGGTCGTGCAAAGGCACGAATTGTGCAGCTGGGAATGCTGCCACTAATTTTCCAATTACCCGAGCCACATGTCTAATAGAAGGGTGATTATCAACAATGACTTTTCTGCAGGCTTCAATTAACTCTAATTGCTTGCCTTGAGACAGAGTCAATGACATGTGTACTGAGTTAATGGTGAACCCCAAATAGTCAAAAATCTTAGATGACACCAATTTAGACTTAACTGGATGGATGATGAATCCTATCTTTTCGAAAACGAGATTTGTAGCTGACACAGATGATTCAGCTGATTCGAAAGTCCTCCCAATTACTAAAATGTCATCCAAATATGCCATGACAATATGATTCTGTGCTCTGAGTAACCCCAGGACTGATTTGAGCAATTTTGTGAATAGTCTGGGAGCCGAGGTTAATCCGTTAGGCAAAGCTTTAAACTGCCACAACTGATCCATCCAGTTAAACTTCAAAAAATTCCTGTACTGCTCATGAATGGCCACTGAATAGTAAGCATCTTTGAGGTCAATGCTTGCCATATAACATCCCCTGGAAAGCAGTTGTTTAGCAGTGACAAAAGTTTCCATTTTGAAGTGTTTATACTGCACAAAGGTGTTAAGCTCTGTAAAATCTAGGATAATTTTACTTCAGAGTCACATGAGCACCAGTACATCAGCCGCATTGACGCACGGAGGCTGCGAGGAACGGAGCTCCACCAGCGGTAAGTGTGCAGACTCCAGGTAAGTTAAAAACTTTTGACTGGAGTTTGAATCAGTGCTGGCTGGTACGCTATACCGAGTGCTAGCATGGAAAAAACAGGGAAGGTAAAGAGGCGCGTTTCAACCAGCCATGGCAGTCTAGCCTTGGAAGCCCTGCCTCATAGGCCTGTTCAGTCGCTAAGTACAGAAACAGCGATAGCAAACTTAGTGCTACACAGCACAGAGCTGTCGCCATTAGGGCACAAGGCAACCGATAAGTCTGCTAGGCCCACGGAGTCGGGGGATGATTCCTCACTGGGGCTGGATAGAGTGTGTACACACCTATCCCAAGTGGAGGAACTGTTGCATACAGTCCTCCAAAGAACTTCACTCCAAGAGAAGGAGCGTCAGCGCTTAGATAAAGAAGCGCCAGCAGCAATAGTGCTACCAGAGAACCCCTTTCAATTTGAAGGGAGTGCAATGGGCCAGATTAGTCCTGAGCCAGATTCTGATGGGGAAGTTCAGCCAGGAGAAACAGAGTTACCAGATGTTCCACCACTGGCACTTCCATTTGCTGTCCCATCAGGAGCAGGGGAGCCGCTAGGTGAAGAGCTGGCTACCACAATAAATTACATGGTGTCTCATCAGCTTCAAGAGCTTACTATGGATTAGACAGCCAAAAAACATGAGCCTCCAAGCAACTGTGAGTTATTAAGAGTTCCAATGGTAAATCAAGTCATGTGGGGTCAGATGGGACCTGGCAGGCGGAAGCCAAGAGATTAAAATGCAGAGAATTTTAAAGTTATTGGCTGCTGGTATTATAGCATTTGCAAGAACAATGGATAGTGGTTTTGTGACCAGAACACACCAAGAGGCTCTAGGGTTGTTATGCAACACCCATTTCAAGATCAATGGTCTCAGGAAAAGGGCTATAAGGCCCACCATTAATCCTAGATATGCTGTGCTTTGTAAGCCAGCAAATATTCAACCACCTGATCTGCTGTTTGGCGCAGATCTTACCAAGCAGGCAAAGAAATAAATGAAGACGCAAAAACAATGAGTCTGATGAGACCAATGATGCCCAGCAGACAGCTGAAGAGAAAGTATCCCTACAGAACCACTTCTGCGTCCGGGGCTACTCCAGGGACAAGCCGGTCTTCTGCAAAGGGACGTGGATGGTATCCTTTCGGTGGGAGCACAAGCAACTATGGGGACCACTGCCAGAGGCTGGAGTCAGCAGGGTGTACCAGTTACCAGGGAGTTAAGTGGACCTGGTTCTCATAAAAACATATTAAACGTAACTCAAGAAAAAATTGGTGGTAGATTACGGCTTTTTTATAATGAATGGAAGCAGCTTACTTCAGATCTATTTATCTGGAGTGTAATTCAAGGGTTTCGGTTTGAATTTATTCCAAATGGTGCTTTACCTTTCCAACATGTTTCTATTAGAACACTTTATTTTTCACAAACAGACATTATAGAGGTTCAAGCTGAACTCACAAAATTATATAACAAAGGTGTAATTGAAAAGATGGATCATCAAGTCCATCAATTTGTGTCAAATATTTTTCCCATCCCAAAAAGGATGGAGGATGTAGAATCATTTTGGAACCAACAAAATTAAATCCATTTGTACTCTATAGACAATTTAAAATGGAAACATTGGTTACGGCCAAGCAACTCATTTCCAGAGATTGTTAAATGGCTACAATAGATCTGAAGGACGCTTATTATTCAGTGACTGTTCATTGCGAGCATAGAAGGTATTTTAAATTCATTTGGACGAATCAATTATGGCAGTATCGGGCACTGCCGAATGGATTGACCTCAGCTCCTAGAGTATTCACTAAATTGTTAAAACCAATTTTGGGATTGCTTAGAGGTCAGGTTCATGTAATTATGGCCTATCTGGATGATATTTTAATAATTGAACAAACAAAAGCATTAGCTGAAATATCAGTGGCAATTGTCAAATCCACATTTGAAAAGCTGGGGTTTGTCATCCATTTGGGAAAATCCAAATTAATGCCAATTACCACAATTGATTATTTGTGGTTTTCAATTAACTCAATCAAAATGGTAATTACTTTGCCAAGTGAAAAAAGTACAGAGCTAATTGAGGATTGCATAACACTTGTAAACAAGCATAAACCTTCAATTAGGCAAGTGGCAAGGCTTCTTGGGAAAATGGTAGCAGCCTTTCCAGCAGTCCAATTTGGGCCTTTGCATTATCAGCAATTACAAAGAGCAAAAGAACAGGCACTTAAGGTACAATTTGGGCATTATGATAGGCCCATGGAATTATCAGCAGAAGCAATTACTGATATTTTATGGTGGATTCAACATGTCTCCAGTAGTTTTAGCACAATAGAGCTGGAACAACCTTCCTTGGTCTTGCAGACTGATGTTAGTGCACTTGGATGGAGTGCCACAGACACAAATTCAAGTTGTGGAGGAAGATGGAGTATGGAAGAAGCTTTGCTTCTGCAGACATGGGGAATTAATCATTTAGAGCTTTTAGGAGCATTTTATGGGCTCAAAGCTTATTGTTCTAACAAGAGCAGTCTGCATGTTCAGCTTCAAATTGATAACACCACGGCATTCACATATGTCAATCACATAGGTGGTATCAAGTCGGTATCTTGTGACAGACTGGTAAACCAAATCTGGATCTGGTGTATTGATTTGGCTCTCAGCTATTTATCTGCCAGGAAAAATCAATACAGTTGCAGACACCAGGTCACAGAAGTTCCATGACAACATAGAGTGGATGTTGAATCACGATGTGTTCAAAGACATCATTGCCAAATATGAAACACCAGATGCCGACTTGTTTGCATCTAGACTAAACCACCAGCTTCCCAAATATCTGTCATGGGAACCAGATCCTGGGGCAGTAGTGATTGACCCTTTCTCGCTGAATTGGGGTGGTATGTATATTTATGCATTTCCACCTTTCTGTCTCATTAATCGATGTCTGCTTAAAATCAAGCAGGACAATGCTTCAGGGGTACTGGTGATACCCGACTGGCCTACTCAGCCATGGTATCCTTTGATCTGACAGCTGATGACACAACCTCCGATGGCTGTTCCTAAACAAAGGAATTTATTGGTGAATCCAATAACTGGCGAATGCCATCCGTTGTTTGACCGTATTGATTTGTTAATTTGTAGATTCTAAGAAGGCCATATCTGGGGCATGGATTGTCCGGTCGAACTGTTGTCATGCTTACTGCATCTTGGAGATCGAGTACTCAAAAGCAGTATTTTTGTTATGTAAAGAAATGGGAAGTTTACTGTGTACAAAATGATATTGATTATTGTACAGCACGCATTTCACATGTTTTGGAATTTTTGTCAACCCTCTACTATGATGAAGGACTAAGTTATAGTGCAATCAATACAGCAAGAACTGCTTTGTCATCATATTTAGTGATGAAGTCAGACAAACATTCAATTGGATCTCACCCTTTTGTGGTTCGATTAATGAAGGGCATTTTTAATTCCAGACCTCCCAAACCTAGATATATGGCTATTTGGGATGTGAGTATCGTCCTTAGAAAACTACGTGAGTGGTTTCCTATCTCATCTTTGTCTTTGACCAAAATTACCATAAAGGGGGCCATGCTTATGGCATTGGTTTCAGCGTACAAAGGGTACAGACGTTACAAAAATTACAATTAGACAGAATGGAAACTGCTGTGGACAATGTTACGCTTTACATTTATGACCTCCTCAAACAAAGCAGGCCAGGTGTCACAGGGTTTAAAATAGTATTTGCAGCATATCCTACGGATCCATCCTAATGCGTAAAAACACATTTGATGCAATACATTGCAGCTACAGAGGGCTTACGTAACATGGAGACAGGATTGTTTATCAGTTATAAAAAACCACATAAAAGAGTGTCAGTTAACACTATTTTGAGATGGCTGAAACAAGTTTTGATTGATGCAGGTATTAACACAGATGTGTTTACATCTCATTCCACTAGGGCAGCAGCTACTTCGGCGGCCAAAGCGAAGGACATGCCGGTCGACCATATTATGGCAGCCGCCAGATGGGCAAATGAGCTGATGTTTCAAAATTTTTATAATCGGCCAATTGTTGATCCAGGGCTGTTTGCCAATGCCATTTTAAGTTCTGTTTAAGTGCCCTGGTATTAAAGAGTACTGTCATTTGTTTATGTTATTAAATAAACCTTATTACTACATTGAATGCAATGTTACTACTAATGCATTATTTCTTATTCGCGTCAATCAATGCAGTGGGATGCCGAGTTTGTAATCTGCGGCATGAAATCACAAAGCTTTGAACTCTTCACGGAATCACTCGAGTGACTCCGAAGTAAAATAGTAAGATTAAATGAGAACTTACCGGTTTGAAGTTTGATCTTGATTTTATGAGGAGTTACGTTGGTGATTACGTGCCCGCCACGCCCAACCCTCTCTCATAAAGGTTCATATGGTAGTTCTCGAATCACTGATCTTACTATGTACTTCAGTGTTGTTTTTTGTAATTTCATACTGCTGCTTTGAAGTTTGGTGCGCATGCGGCCTGGCGGGCCTTCTTCACGTAATCACCAACGTAACTCCTCATAAAATCAAGATCAAACTTCAAACTGGTAAGTTCTCATTTAATCTTACTATTCTACATCCTCCATCCTTCTTTTGCCTCATAAAGATATTGGACACAAACTGATAAGACTCACACCTCGCCCTTTCAATTACACCTTTTTTGAACAAAGAGCCCAGTTCTCTTTGTGCACTAATACACTCCTGTTGTGAAAACACAAACGTACGGCCAGGTGTGTGCTGAGTGGGTGGAGGCAAGTCGGAAATGAACTCAATTTGGAAACCTTGAATACTATGCTGTATAAACGGGTTAGGTGTTATCCACTGCCATTCATGTAAGAAAAATTGCAATCTCTCCCCAACTTGTAATGTACCCATTGCAGTCGCACCTACCTTAGGATTTTCCGGCGGTAATGTCGCTGCTTCTGCCCCCGAGGTCTGGGGGGTAGGGCTGCTGGAGGGCGCCGCATCTTGAACATGGCCCGGCTCGGGCCCTGCCCTAAAAAATGCCTCTGTATAGGTTGCTCCACACCATGACCGCCATAGCCAGTGAACCGTTTGGTATGCAAAGGACTATATGGGATACAGTCTGCGGAAAGCCGACCCCTTCAGAGGCACCTTAATGAGGCCAAAAGTCTTAGACTCTTCATCAAGTTCTTTCACCTGTTTGGTCAAGTCTTCTCCAAACAGGAGGTTTGGGGGTTGAACATTCCCCGGTTTACACAGTCCAGCAAATTTAGCGTTAATGGTAGGACGGATGGCATTCTTTCTAATACAATGAATTAAAAAATGTGCATTGCACATTAATGCCATCGCGTCCTCCTGAGTATCCGAGAGAGGCGCCCCCTCCACTGACCTTGCAAAGGCCGTGATGCCCGAATCAGTAGCCGGAGTACTTTTTGTAATTTAACCTCCTGGGCTCTAACGCTCCCTCCAATGTTCCCCCAAATAGACTGGTTTACAATGGGGACACTCAGTGAGGCACAGTTTTGTGGAGTGTTGTACCTGGCTGTGGTTTCCTCCATTGTCTGTTCTTGCAGTGGATGGGAAACCATGTAATTTATGTTCTCGGCGAGCTCTGGATGCAATAGACAAAACCCCCGATGGTCCCTCTAACCCAACTGTGCCTCCGTACTCTGGGTCAGCATAGCACTGACCTCGTATGCTCCCATCATCTGACAAGGAGATATTATGCAGGTCTGACACAGGTGCTGCTGACTCGGGTTCTATAAACTTCCTGGGCTCCGATAGCTCCATCCTTTGGAGCGTATCGTGCTGGAGTAACCTCTCCACAAGGCTCTCCAGATGGGCCAGCCTGCCAGTAACACTGCCCTTAGGAGGGAACTCGTCCACCTCCTGGCCCGACTCCTCGGAGCCCAGGGCCCTAACAGACTTCTTTGTGGCTTTCCTCCCCCGTGGAGTAGCTGGTTTAAGGTGCCTTCTGGCCACACCAAGTCTGTGGCTGCTGGCTGCTCTGCCAGCGGCTCTATAGGCGAATTCGGCGGTCGCACGCTGCCCGCAGGCCCGTGGTCTTCTGCAGCTGGTTTGGTCGCGGCTTGCCTCTTAACTTTAGACATTCTCCCAAACAATCCGAAGCTGAAATTATGTTGAACACAACACACTCCGGACAGGGAGCAACGACTTCAGCAAAAGCTGTTTAAAACACTTACCTGGATCTTTTAAACTTACCCGCTGGAAGGAGCGACGCGCCCACCAGTCGGTCATTGCACAATGCGTCAGACGTAATGACGCACATGCGTGGGAATTCACATGACTCCGAAGTAAAATCACAGATTTTAATCATTGTTGAGGGAAGGAATCTTGTTGCTGCAGGAATTAAAAGTTAAGGTCTCAGAAGTGCAGGCGTTTGCTTTGCAGCTTTTGTTTCTCATGCCTCTGCAAGAACATTTAATGCCTACATTATCAGAGATCTGCCACTTCGATTACAGTAAGCATCTCTTACAGGAGTTTTAGTAAAATGATTGGGTATGGTGCTAGTTAAAAGATCAATAGGGTCCCACTGAAATCCACATATATACATTAGAGTCAGTCATAGAGCTGTACAGCATGGAGACAGACCCTTCAGCCCACCTTGTCTGTGGCTTCATATAAGGCTAGTCTCATTGCCCACTCTTGGTCCATATCCCTCTAATCCCTTCTTATCCATATATGTCCAAACATCTTTTGAAAGTCACAGTTGTTTCTATTTCTATAGCTTCCCATGGCAGTTCATTACAGATACAGACTACCCTCTGAGTGAAAAGGTTGCCCCTGAGGTCCCCCTTAAATCTCACCCCTCTCTCCTTAAACCTATGCCCTCTTGTTTGAGAATCCACTTCCCTGGGAAATAGACAGCGAGCGTTCACTTCATCCATGCTCCTCATGATTACATACATCTCAATGAGGTCTTCCCTTCGCCTCCTACGCTACAAAGAAAAATAATCCCAGCACACCAGCCTCTTTCTATAACTCAAACCCACAAGTCCAGGTAACATACTAGCAAACCCTTTCTGCATCGTTTCCAACTTAAAGACATCCTTCTTATAACTGAGTGACCAGATCTGCACACAGTACTCCAAGTGTGGTCTCACCAACAACTTAACCCACTATGCCATGATGTCCTAATTTTTGTACTGAATATCCCCCCTCATTGAAGGCAACCGTGCAAAGTTAATGAAGTTTTTACCTGAGTCTAGTGGACTTCTCAATCTATGGGTATACCCAACTAAAGCAGTGACAATGGGGATGAAGATTAAATTTTCAGAAGTAATTTTAACTCCTTCGCATCATATTGTTGCCAACCACTCAATTAATATCATTTCCGATCATCTGCATTTCTGGTGCTAAAAATGCCCAAATTCAAAGAATTCAAGCTGAAAAAAACAGCTGGACAATAAAGTTCAATGTAATACAAAATACTTCTTCAATCACCATAAAATGAATCATCTTTATAGTTGTGCACATTTTCTAAACAATTACTTCAAAATTAATGGTTTCCCAGCTGCAAATAAAGCAGATGCTATAATAATTATGATATTACTTTACTGACTATTTGTGCAATTAATTTGTACAGCATAATTTTTCAAGATATCAGTCCCTTTGTTGGACCCCTTTCAATATTGGCAGTGATATGTCCTGCTAACCAACAGCAGGAGAAAATGTGCTTCAAAATTAATGATCTGCTAATGAAATATTTATATTTACATATTTTATATATTTTTAAATCTTTATATTCATTAACTATTTCCCAAAGCTGCATATTATAATTTCTGAGAGAGTTGTTCATCTACGTTTTAATTCCCTTTCACCTCCTCTCCTCTAAACTCTACAACACTTGTTTTCCTTGCTGTTGTCATCTGCATCATTTTTATTTTCTTCATGGCTGGAAGGCACAGCTTAACAATTTTATCCTGGTATAATGAGAAGCAGTGTTAAAATGGTGGTAGTTAATAAGAAAGGCCTATTTTCAGAGACAAAGAATCTGTAGTTGTGGAACAAAAACAGAAAGTTGCAGGAACTCTGTGGGTCATGCAGACCCCACAGAGAGAAAAGTGTAAGTCCACATTCTTGGTCAAGATCCTGCATCAAAACATTATGCATATGTTTTTATGGCACCTTTTAGCTCAGCAGCATTATGGTGCAGCTGCTAGAGCTGCTGCCTCACAGCACCAGAGACTTGGGTTTGATCCTGACCTTGGTGCTGTCTTTGTGGAGTTTGCTCATTCTCCCTGTGACTATGTGGGTTTTCTCCACATGCTCTGGTTGCCTCCCATATCCCAAAGATGTGCAGGTTTGTAGGTTGATTGCGCTATGTAAATTTATCTTTGTGTGTAGGTTGAGGTTGCAAAAGTGGGATAAGATAGAGCTAGTGTGTACGGGTGATCAATGGTTGGCATGAACTCAGTGGGCTGAAGGACCTGGTTCCATGCTGTATCTCTTAACTAAACTACCAGGGCAGCACAGTTGCACACACAGCTGCCTTACAGCACCAGAGACATGGGTTAGATCCTGAATATGGGTGCTGTCTGTATGGCGTTTGTATGTTCTCCCTGTAGTCCCGTGGAATTTCTCCAGGTGCTCTGGTTTCTTCCCACACTCCAAAGACATACAGGTTTGTAGTTTAATTTTATTTCGGTAAAATTGCAAATTGTCCCTAGTGTGAAGGATAGTGTTAGCGTGCAGGGTGATCATTGGTCCATAAGTTCATAAGTGATAGGAGCAAAATTAGGCTATTTGGCCTATCAACTGCGCTATTCAATCATGGCTGATCTATCTTTCCTCGACCCCATTCTCCCACCTTCTCCCCATAACTGCTGACACCCGTCTAATCACCTGGGCAATGTGGACCATGTGGTCCGAATGGGCTAATACAATGTGTCCATAAAGTCTAAAGACTAAATTAAAATTAAATTAAATTGAATTAAATTAAATTGAACTAGAATAAACCACAGGGATCTCAGAACTGCTTTTTTTACCCATGTGTTAATTTGTAACTGTAGTTCATGAATAAAAATGTAAATTATGGGGGAAATCAACCATTAACATGTTTCATTTTGTAAGAGGGATCATGCCTTTATAAGAGCTCAACATATACCTGCTGAGTACTATTGTGGGGCAGTTAAAATTGAAATTCTTTCATTTCTTTCCAACTATAGAACATGCCGAATAAGTAGTTCCTCCATACCTAAAACATTGCGATCTTTGCCCCTGGAAGTGGATCCTTTACCAGACTCCTATTTATTATGTTGTTTGCTCTGTTGCTGGGAACAACAGAAAATATTGAATTAAAGACAATGGTATTCTCAGTTTGCAAAGTTCATATCGCGCTGAATATATCAAGCAACTACAGTATGAACACAGGTGTCATGTTTCCATTCTTCTGCATCCATAATTATTCTGCTGACTGATGATCCTCTTCAAGATGAAATCCAAACTGCATTTCAGCATTTATTGGCCAGTCCTTTTGTTTCACTGTAAGCCAGGCTGATTAACAAAAACCGTCAGAGGAGACAGCCAGAGGCTGGTAGAATCCTGCCTGTCACTGTCACGCTGCGGGGAAAAAAACACAATGTGCCTTAAAACAGAATGCGTTATCATTTCTTTACCTAGGTGAAGACAGCAATATGAAGCAACTACAAAAGAATGACTCGGCACCATCCATGTTATCCCGCTTAGAAAAAAGCATATATCATTTTTTCATCAAAAAGGAGGTGTGTGTGGTTCTGAAAGACAAATAATTTGTTTGAACACGGCAGCAATTAATCTCTGTCTGTGTTTACGTGGGGGCCCCAAACACATTACCTGGCCCTCAAACTCACTTGTCTCTCTGTTTTAAAAACTAAATCAATCAAGTTTCCCCATGCAGGAAAATTGTGGAATAAAGAGACAATGGAGTGGAATGGAAAGAAGCAGGATTGATAGTGTCAGCGAGGTTCTCAACAGACCTCTGTAGTCTTCTGCCTGTGACGGGTAAAATCTTTAAACAAGCTTCACTGAAAAAATATGTCAGTGAAGCCACATTTCAAGCCACATTCCAAGTACGCCTTCTCTAAATTGCTTTTCCTTGTATAACAGAAGGAATACTGATGGAAAAAAAACAGTCAAGGGGTGGAAAGACACTGTTAAAAATAACCACAGATTAACTTCAGATTAATTTTATTGCTTTGTCATGCAAATGTGTGATAACAAATTAAGTTCTGAGGCTTGGAAGACTGGTTCATCAACATGTGAAATGATGCTGAACTAAATATTAACTTGCTGTATGAAGTCTCTGTTTTAAAAAAAACCAAGATGGTCTATAATTTATACATGAAGCTTGGGTGCAGCCTGCATCTACTGTGTGTACGGCCTGAACGAATGGGGAATTGTGAGCAGAAACCACCTGTAAGTGATATTTGAATCCCACAGCCACACAATAAGCCAGAGTCAACTGAGCAAAAGAGATAAGGGGTTGTAGCAGAGCCTGAACCCCTGAAACAAAGCAGCAACAAACGATTGTGGCTTAAAACCAGCAAGAGGATTAGGAGGAAATTGAATGCTGTGGATGTAAATAAGAGAACATGTGCTCAAGTAGGCCAACAAAATAGCCTGGCAATAACAGATAATTCAGCCACAGAGCTTTTGAGCCTGAAATGTTGAAGCACATTTCTTGTTCTGCAAAACCTCAGTCATTTCTTTATTGGTATAACAGAAGAGATAACGGCCAGAAATGCAAGTGATGCTGTTGTGCATCAGTAGACGGCAGGCAAAAGTAAGTAATACTTCCAGAATTTGTTGAAGATGATTTGCAATACAGAATGAAGCCAGACTGTGGAATCTGCTGATGATACCAAATAGGACCATGATTAGGATTTATATAGTTAGTAACGGTGGATTTCCCAGGATAATTTCAGTCATTACGGGTATTGACTTCTGCCCCCCCCCCCCCCCCCCCCCATCTACATGAGATCCTGCATTAAAAAGGCAGCCAGCATCATCAGAGACCCACACCACCATGGCCATGCTTTCATTTCACTCCTGCAATCTGGAAGAAGGTATAGGAGCCTAATAATTGTAACATCAACCCAACAACCATCAGGCTATTAAATGATACACTCATCAACTAAGGTAGATTGTTTTTGTCTTTGCTTGTTTTTTTATATTCTGATCTAATTTTTAGTCGCTTATTATGGTGCTAACAGAGTGTACATATCAGTTATATGGCGCTAGTAAGAATTTTATTGATCCATTATTAGACATATGACAATAAAACACTCAAGGTTTTTGACTTTTGAATATGTGAGATAGCTATTATTGTCAAGTTTGTTGTCACATTCAGAAGTATGGCTAGATGCAGGTACAATGGAATACATGCTGGCAGCAGCATTGCATGCATATCGACCCAGACAACACATATAACATAAATTATCAGCTGAAGCATTAGTCACAATAAAGAGATGGAATGGAATTATGTGGGGGGGGGGGGGGGGGGGGGGGGTGGAAACAATTCCATCCTGTCTAAACTTTCCTCAAAGTTGCAATTGTCCATTCTTTGCTACATCATGAATTTCCTTTGCACACTCCAATCCAATGCCATTACCCAGAGCACATAGGTTTAAGGCGAAGGGGAAAAGATTTGATATGAATCTGAGGGGTAACTTTTTCACACAAAGAGTGGTGGGTGTGTGGAACAAGTTGTCAGAGGTGATAGCTGAGGCAAGAACTGTCCCAACATAGTTAGACAGGTACATGGACAGGACAGTTTTGGAAGAATATGAGCCAAACACAGGCAGGCGGGACTAGTGTAGCTGGGACTTGTTGGCCGGTGTGGGCAAGGGTCTGAAGGGCCTGTTTCCAAACTGTACCACTATTTGACACTATGACAATGACATCTGTCCTGGGGTGACCCATTTTGTTATAGTGTAGTTAAGCTGTGGTCTGACTAGTTCGGGTTTTGTTCTAGTGTAAGTTCTTTCCTCCTAGGTTAATTATGTTGGCTTTTAAATTAAAAACTCCCATTCTAACTACTTTCATAACCTCTTCTGCTGCCCTTAAGCATTTGTACACGTGTATTCCTCCACATCTCTTAGTATTTATCTTGCCTTGTTGCACCTACCCAAAAGCAAATTTCATTACATTTAGCTTCTCTGGATTACATTCCAGTTATCACGTTTCTGCCCGACCAACCATCCCACCCATATCTTCCAGTGGTTTAAAATTGTCCCACTCATTGTCAACTGGACGTCCAACTTAATAATGTCAGGAAATACCCGGCTGTTATTAAAATCCTTACACTTACAGTAAGTCAAAATCATTAACGGAAATTGTGGAAGGCAAGGGATAGTGTACTGAGTCTTTCAGAAATCTACTGGTAATTGCATTCTGTTTGTATAATTCACCTAACAACCATTACTCTTTGCTTGCTGACACTAAACCAAATTTGGATCTAATTTACCCCACTGTCTGGGACCCCATGAAACTTTCAGCTTTTTAATCAGCTTGTCATGTAGGTCTTGACAAAAGCATAAAAGCCCATGTAGACTCCAACAAACTCAACTCATCAATCCCAGTCACTTTCTCTAAGATTTCAGCACAACCTTTCCCGAATAAATCCATGCAGATTGCCCTTGATTAACCTGTGTCTTTCTAAATGAAGGCTTATACTCTTCCTTAGAACGGACTCCCAAGAACTATCAGTAAACCAGCTGTCCTCCCTTTTAAAACAATAGCACAATTTTCACAGCCCTCCAGTCCTCTGGCAGCACTCCCAGAGTTAGAGAGGATTGAAAAATGGTGTTCAGAGACTCAGCAATTTCAACTAACAGGATGGGATATATTGTATTTCTTTCAGTCTGGAGATTTGTCCATTTTCAGATGCTGAATTCCTAAATCCTCCTTTACTATCAATTGCTTCTACCTTGGCCATAGCTCCACCCCTCTTTTGTGCAGCAACTAGAAAATATTCATTGCAAATCTTATCCCCACTCTTCATTGCCACATATTGATTAACTTCCAGTTCATAAAAGCGCCTGCTTTGTAATTATCCCTTTGGTCTTCTATTTGGATTTCTATTTTGATTTTACATACGAGTGTTTTATTACACTCCCTGTTTGCTTTCCTATTTCAATGATACCTTTTTATATTTAAAGGCTTTCTGCAGCATTGTTTTATTAATAACCGGAACTACCCGAGTATTCAGCTTCAAAGGAATGAAATGTAATGTTTTCCTACCATTTATTTCCTCTAATATTATGCAGTTGATGACTTCGCCATGCATTTACTTCAGTCATGTGTAGGATTTTAAGCACCGTGTTGCTGGAAATGTTAAGACCCCCATTACTTTGTTGGGGCATCAGTAAGGAAGGTCCATAAAGGCCAACGGGGATTAGATGAGATGTTTCTCCCACATCATACAATGCTTTGAAACCAGGTAAACAACTTGAAGCAGAATGAATGGAATCTGAAACTTGAAAGCCCTTCTGGCAAAAGTGTTTCAAAAACTTCTAAGAATTAATTCGCACAGTTCCACTGTAAGGAAATGCTGCTCCATTGATAACATGAAAGGAAATAAAGTTCACCTCTATGGTGTTATGCTGTATTTTTAACAAAATCCAAAACAGCATTTTTTGTTAATACCAGTGAAGATCATGCTAAAAGGTCAAATCATATAATTTTATATTTTCAGCATGACTGTGTATCAAATCAAGAGAGGAATAGATCAGGTGGACACACAGAGTCTCTTGTGTTAAAGAAGGAACTGCAGATGCTGGAGAATCGAGGGTTACACAAAAAGCTGGAGAAAATCAGTGGGTGCAGCAGCATCTAAGGAGCGAAGGAGATAGGCTACGTTTCGGGTCGAGACCCTTCTTCAGACTCAGAAGTCTGAAGAAGGGTCTTGACCCGAAACGTCGCCTATCTCCTTCGCTCCTTAGATGCTGCTGCACCCGCTGAGTTTCTCCAGCTTTTTGTGTAACACAGAGTCTCTTGTCCAGAGTGGAATCGAGAACCCAGAGGGCTTAGGTTTAAGATGAATGGTGAAAGATTTTATAGGAATCAAGTAAAGAATACTAATGGTATGTTGGCCTTCATAACAAGAGGAGTTGAGTATAGAAGCAAAGAGATCTTTCTGCAGTTGTACAGGGCCCTGGTAAGACCACATCTGGAGTATTGTGTGCAGTTTTGGTCTCCAAATTTGAGGAAGGACATTCTTGCTATTGAGGGAGTGCAGCGTAGGTTCATGAGGTTAATTTCCAAGATGGTGGGACTGTCATGTGATGAAAGATAGCTGAGTCAAGGCATATGGGGAGAAGGCAGGAATGGGGTACTGATTGCGGATGACCAGCCTTAATCACAGTGAATGGCGGTGCTGACTCGAAGGGCCAAATGGCCTACTCCTGTACCTATTGTCTATTGCCTATTGAATCTGAGGGGTAACTCTTTCATGGGTGGTGGGTGTATGGAATGAACTGCTGGAGGAGGTAGTTGAGGCAGGTACTATCGTAATATTTAAGAAGCAATTTGACAGATACATGAATAGGTCAGATTTATAGGGATCTGGGTTGAATGCAGGCAAGTGGGATTTGTGTAGATGGGATATATTGATTGGTGTGGCCCTGTTTCCACTCTGTATGGCTCTATGACTCTACTCTTAAGAACCTGTACCCTCTAACCAAATGTTTTCTCCAGCAAAATGCATGGACTTCAGTCAATAACTTAACTAGTTGTGCACTTTTAGGAAGGTTTTCCCTCCAGCAGCAGGGTGGAGGTAAGGGGTCCGACATCAACACCTCTGAGGGTTGATAGGATACTGTACCATCAGTGGTAGCTACCTAGGGTAGGAATCAACTCAAAAGGACACAAAGTGCTGGAGTACCTCAGCAGGTCAGATAGCATCTCTGAAGAACATGGGTAGGTGACGTTTTGGGTCGAGACTGCAGCAGCCAATGTTAACTGTTAGGGAAAAGTAGCCAATTTCACAGAACATAAAAGTGATAAATAGAGTAATCAATAATACAAACAGGAATAAGCTTCAAAACTAAAACCATGCCTAGACCTCCTCCCATCCTGCCTCTTGCAAGGATGCCATCCCTTACTCTTGGTTTCTTATCTCTGCCGCAGGACATCTCCTCCTTAAGACATCCGAGATGTCCTCTTTCCTTTGTAAATATGATTTCCCTGTGCTGTTGTTGATGGATTCCTCACCCATGTCACCTCGGTATCCCATAGTTCAGCTCTCACTTTCCCCTCTCACCAGAGGGAATGACAATAGATTTCCCCCGTTCTCACCTTTCATCCCAACTGGCTCCGTATCTGACATATCATTCTCTGACATTTCCACCACCTACAATGTAGGTATGTTGCAAAACTTACCTTTAGCGGCGCTGCAGTTCTGCCGCTCCCCGTGTGCGTGACTTTGGCGCCTTTCAGAGGGGGGCGGGCTTAAAGTGCCGTTTTTCGACAGACTGGGATAATCGATGAATGTCGGGCGATTTTGTTGTGGAAGAAAAATCGCTCCGACATTTCATGAATGAAGGTATTTTTAAATTACTCTAGATTATTTGTTAACTAGAGTAATTTAAAAATCATCTTCAAAAGCCGTGAGCGCAGACAACCGGAAGGATTTTGCGTAGGGGAGAAAAAAAGGTAAATAGTTTATTTTTATATTAAAAGTTGGTTTTTCGGGAGGCTTTAATAATATTTTTATGTTGCAAAATGGGGTCCCAAAAAATCTATGAACAAACAGTATTTTTCCCCCCGACTTCACCGCTAACCGCAACGTTACAATCCACCGCATTCCACTAAAACCCACTCGCTAGTTGATTCAAATAACCATTAATTTACAGGAATCAAACACTAAATTCCTTCCATTTGGCCCAGAAATTCATGAAAATTAGATTTAAAAATTATGTTATAGTGTGGATTATTGTGTGAATGTTATTTGGACACTTAGGCAATTTTAAAAAAGTTTATCTTTTCCTAAGAAATGGATAGAGGTTTAGATCTACTCATTGAATTTTGTAATTAGCTACAATTAGATAACTAACTAATTATATGCTTTAATTTCAGGTAATCCAAGTAAGATTGTTTAATATTTGTTTCAGAATGCTTCAATCTATAATAACTGAAAATTTCATTGAGTTCTCTTAATTTTTAAGAAAGTTATGGGCTTTTAACTTTTCCAGATCACAGCTTTTGAGTTAAGTCAATTGAAAGGCAATGGGGAGCAAGATGCTAATTTCCGAGTGTGAAAATGGCCATAACTTTCTTAATACTGAAGATATGAAAGTAACTTAGGTGTCAAATTAAACTTCTTTTTATGCTTTATCTGATGGGATAAATTGCAGACTTGATTTTTTAAATCTCAAAATTTTGTAACATTGCTATACAATGTGATCTCGTCACCAGTCCCATCCCATTCCTATTCCCACTCCCTTCCACTTTCTGCAGAGACCACTCCCACTGCATCTCCTTGATTTGTTCATCCCTTCCCCCTCAATCCGCCCTTACTCAAGATAATTTCCCTAGTAGTTCCCCTGCAATCGCAGAAAATGTAACACCTGCCACTGGACCTCTTCCCACCCTTCCATCCAGGGAACCCCGCTGCCCTTTGTGGTGAGGCACAGGTTCACATGTACCTCTTCAATCCTTGTTTACTGTACTCGACGTTCCCAATGTGGCCTCCTTTACATAAGTGAGACCAATAAGTAGCCCAGGCAACCGTTTTGCTGTGCACTTGTGCTCTGTCCTCCAAGATCTGCTGGATCTCACAGTTGTAACTATTTAACCTCCCCTTTCCTTTCCCATAAGGGATTTTTTTGTCTTTGGCCTCCTCCATTGCCAGAGCGAAGCCACGTGCAACTGGAGAAAGGGCCTCCGCTCGGGTAGCTTATAACCCAACAGTATGAACATTGACATCTTCCATTTTAATAATGCCCCACTACCCCTCTCCCTTTCCTTTGCCCTACCTCCAACTCAAGTGCACACCCATTTCTCGTACTATCCTGCCCCTTCCCCCAAACCCACCCCCATCTCTTTCAATAAAATATCCCTACCTACCATTGCCTTTACATTTCACGTTTCTTCTCTCCTCACCTGACACCTTTTTGTCTCCTTCTCATCTCTAGCCTTTGTCACCAGCATCCCCCCTCACTGTATCACCTATCACTGGCCGGGGGTTGTTCTGCCTCCATCTCTCTTCTCACCCTTTCTGCATCCTAATACAATCAGTCTGCAAAAGAGTCATGACCCGAAAGGTCACCTTTCCATTCCTTCCACAGATGCTGAGTGACTCGTGAGTTATTCCAGCTTTTGCATTTTTCTCAAGATTCCAACATCCGTAGTTCATTATGTCTTCAAAGTCAATGTTTGTGTATTCAAAGAGCCAACTGGTGTGATAAATAAAGGATGTTTTCAGTGTCTGGGTTTTATTTTCTCAGAAGCTTTTAGAATATCAATAAGAACTAACTTGTGCCAACAAAGGTGTTTAAATATTCAGAGTTGGTTTTCTCATTAAGATATCTTTCCCATTGTCAATATATAATTCTGTGGAACCATTCATCCACTACCAAAATATTCAAGTAAACTATGTGAATTGCATTTAGTCATAAACTCATAGAATCATAGTGATACAGTGTAAAAACAGGCCCAACTTGCATACACCGGCCAACATGTCCCAGCTACACTAGTTCCACCTGCGTTTGGTCCATATCCCTCCTAACCAGTCCCATCCATGTAAAGTCGGTCACCTGACTGACATCAGTGAGTTACCTGATATTATCCCTGTATAAAAACTTGATGTACTTTGAGTTTGAAGAGATTTTTCCACTAGATCTCCTCATGCATCTACTTGGACAGTTCCAGATTTGTATGGTTCATATAAAGTCACAACGTTACTGACCTTGGATCAAGTAAGAGCAGGGAGTAGGCACGCCCTCTCCCATGAGGCCCTTCTCTTGGGATCAAGGGCCATGCCAATTATAAACGATGTGGGCACAGCAAAATAATGTACAAATAACATCAACATTAATAATTTGAACAACCATTCCTGGAAGTGGGTTAGAGAGCAGTTGTGGATCGTAGATTCATAGAATCATACTACATGGAAACAGGCCATTCAGCCCAATTCATCCATGCTGACCAATAGGCAATTCAAGTGCTTATCTAAACACTTTTCTGGAATGCAGAGGTTGAAAGGAGACCTGATAGTTATCTATAACAATATGAGAGACATAGATAGGGTAGATTGTCAGAACCTTTTTCCCAGGATGGAAAAATCAAATACTGGAGGGACTATCTTTAAAGTGAGAGGAGCAAAGTTTAAAGGAGATGTGCAGGGCCCGGCCTGCCGCGAGAGTGGGGGGGGGGGGGGGGGTGGGGGGGAAGAACAATGAGCAATGGAGGTACTGGCATGGGGGGAGCGCCGTGAGGGGGGAGGGGAGAGAGAACAAAGGAGAAGCCGACAGGGGTACTTTGTAACTTTGTCAGCGCCGTATGTGGTGGCTATTTGCATACCTTTGGTATGCAAGCAAAGAATTTCACTGTATCCTTCCTGTAGTGTTTTAATGTTGATAGCCTACTGAATGGAGAAAGAGAATGCCCAGCTCAAAACTTGCACGAGCTTTCAATGGAGCCTGGAAGCCATCATGTGTATGAAAGAACTGCGGATGCTGGTTTTAATCAAAGGTAGACTCAAAATGCTGGAGTAACTCAGCGGCACCATCTCTGGAGTCCGAAGAAGGGTCTCGACCTGAAACTTCAAGCATTCCTTCTCTCCAGAGATGCTGCCTGTCCCGCTGAGTTACTCCAGCATTTTGTGTACGCCCTGGAAGGCTGGAAGCCATCATTGTGGACTCATCCATGTGGCCGAAGTCCCAGCTACACATGAAGTATAAACATAAAAAACCCAGTGCTGCTGTGGAAACATGAACTGCAGCTTGGCATATTCAGGCTCAAGACATGCAAGTTGCAGCTGGTTACTGTCATGATTCCATTGGACAATGATGCTGCAGCAGAGATTAGAACAGACGATTGGGATTGCTGAGATGTTGTCAATGGGGAAATGGCTGTTATTTTGTAGAACATCCATCTGCTGTCCTCTCAGCATAACTGGATTGAACTTACACCCATGCAACTTCCCCAGTGATCTTAGATGTTAGCCCAGACTGTTGTTACTCACACAGCCAAAGCCAACCATTTTTAGAGTTGCATTTGCAACTTCCACTATTGCATAGCAACAAACTTTTACCAGCCATGTTGCAAGCACCAATGGAACAATCAGACCAGACAAATGTATGTGGAATACTAGAATACTATGCACAAGGTTGACTGGTATATATTTACATATTTGTTGTTATGATCAAATTCTAAATGTTTTGGTTGTTCATTTGGGTTTCTCTTGCACTCACCAGTTTTGATAAAGCAGACAATGAAGTCAAAACAAGACGTTGGGTAGAAATTATCTGTATAGGGCAACACGTTCATGCAATTATATAGCCAGATTTAGTCTCAGTTGCTGTAATAATATTTTCTCCTGCGCAGAATTGAAGTGAATTGGTGGTATAAATTGTTCTAACTATTGCCTGATGAGCCTGAAGAAAAAAGATTTGTTAATAAATGCAATATATTGAAGTCTGAAATTAAAAAAAAGCTGGAAATAGTCAGTAGTTCAGACAGCATCTGTAGGAGAGTGTATTTATTTAAATGAATGATCTTTGACACCATTTCAGATCTATGTGAAAAGCCATCAACCCAAGTCTCTAACTCTGTTTCTCTCTCCACAGATATTGTTTGCAGAAGGGTCCTGGCTGAAATATTACCTGTCCATTTTCTCCAGAGATACTGCCTGACCCACTGCATTACTCCTGCATTTTGTGCCTACCTTTGGTATAAACCAGCATCCTCAGTTCCTTGTTATTAAATAGAGATTTGCTATTTCCCCTTTAACCTTGACTGAAAGAAAATATTAAGTTATGAAGATAAATGAAACATCAGCAGAGTGTGATTTACATCAACAAATGTGAGTTAGACAATCTCAACGATTTGTCTTATGTTGCTTTTGGTTGGATTAATTTGTTTCATAAATACAATGTTAATTTTAAGCAGTTTAATTTGTGACTACTGATTGTGTGTTTTGAGTCTGTACTAGATGACACAAGCAGTACAATTCTGTAGTTATCAGGTGAATTGTTGCATACATTCAGATGTGCCAGACTGCTTTTGTGTCATGGATTTTCCTTGGTGTATAGGTGTCATGAGTTCATAAGTTGTAGGAGCAGAATTAGGTCATTTGGCCCATCAAGTCTACTCCACCATTGAATCATGGCTGATCTTTCTCTCCCTCCTAACCCCATTCCACTGCCTTCTCCCCATAACCTCTGACACCCATACTAATCAAGAATCTATCTCTGCCTTAAAAATATCCATTAATGGCTTCCACTGCTTTCTGTGGCAAAGAATTCCGCAGATTCACCACCTTCTGACTAAAGAAATTCCTCCTCATCTCCTTCCTAAAGGAAAGTCCTTTAATTGTGAGGCTATGAATTCTTGTCCTAGACTCTCCCACTAGTGGAAACAACCTCTCCACATCCACTCTTTCCAAGCCTTTTACTTCTCTGCCATTCAACTATGTTTCCCTCTCAACCCCATTCTCCTGCCTTCTCCCCATAACCTCTGACACCCTTACTAATCAAGAAACTTTCAATCTCCACATTAAAAATCTCCATTGACCTGGCCTCCACAGCCATCTGCGGCAATAAATTGCAGTGCAGGCTTCCAGTATAGGGCTAGCTCAAGCCAGAGTTTGCACTTTAAGCCTTGGTTCAGCTTTTGAAGTCAATTATGCTTAACATTTTAAATCTGAGGTTAAGCAATTTTAAATCTGAGGTTCTACACATTTGCTTTTATTCGACCCTGGAAGTAAAGGCTTCTCCGTTATGATGAGGTAGCTGCTGAAGTCTGCGGTGTGTGATCCATATAAAATTTGTGAGATCTTGGAGGCTTTGTGCATCTGCTGTGACAGAGTGTGTCCAATTTCTTCAGCACACGCTCAGTGTCCCTGAGCTTGAAGAGCGCCTGACAACAACCTGTCACATACGCACGGCTGAAAGATTGTTGAAATGTACATTAGAGGAAACAAGTCATGCCGCAGAACGTGAAAGAGATAAAAGTGACCATCTCTCGGTAACTGATGAGCAGGCAAGGGGCAGTGCAAGTATCCCCTGAGATAGTTAAATTGACAGACAGTTATCCACCACTTAATATGGAAGAGGCAGGGAAAATATCAAACAATAACAGCATCAAATGATAAATGTATCAAATGATACAAATGAAAACAATTGCAAAGTGGCAGGATATTCAGATAATATTAGATGGTTAGGTTAAAAAGATTAATAGGTTAAAATGTATACTCACAAATATCTCCAACACCACTTCCCCATGTCCAGCCTCACTGCTCTTTATATCTCAAAACTTGCTTTATTTCTAACTTGTCCGAATCCTGATGACAGGTAATTAATTCAAACATTCACTCTTTCTTCCTCTGGACATGCTGCCTGAACTATTAAATATTTGTAGTACTTTTTGTCTTATGTAATAGTTTTGAGGCAGAATACAAGACAAATATTATCTCAGTTAAAACTGAAATCAATTGTTTTAATTCAGAGAGGAAATTATCATCATGGTTAAAACTGCCTTTATATGTAATATCTAATCCAAATTAATAATCAATGAGATTTATAGAACAGAATAAGACAGAAAGGATATGCTGTAGAGTTGAAATATTGATGCTTTCTTCCGTCACTTTCTCAGCCTGTCATATCTTCTCCAGCAATGATCTATTTCCCATTAGCAGTTAATTGTCCTTTATTTGTTTGATTCTCTCTCTTGACCTTGAAAGATACAGCATGAGACAGGCCCTTCAGCCCATCATATCCATGCAACCATTGATCAGCTGGTTCTATGTAATCCCACTATTGCATCCTCTCCCTACACGCTAGGGCAATTTACAGATGCCAATTAACCTATAAACCCACACGTCTTTGGATGTGGAAGGATACCAGGGCACCTAGAGGAAACTGACACGGTCACGGGGGGAATGTGAACCTCTACACAGAAGATGCCTGATGTCAGGGTTGAAACTGGGTTCCTTCACTCTGATTGAAACCTGGTTCCTTCACTCTGAGGAAGCAGCTCTATACATTTATAGATAAACCTTCATGGTCGTTATAGTAAATATCATAAAAAATATAAAAATTGAGGCTATTCAACTAAAAGGTAAATCAATGATGGCAAAAATAATGTTCATAGTTTTATTATGCTGATCTTCTCAAGTGCACATGGATGACATGATCCATGCTGTTTCATCAGCTGCCTGAATCGGGCCTGCTTTTCTCTCTAACCGTCTCCTTGTTGTAAGAGAAAAACATTTAGTCCTTTTAGTCGAGGAAATGCTTTTTGTAAGTCTGTGAAATTCTCTGCCTCAGAGGGCGGTGGAGGCAGGTTCTCTAGATACTTTCATGAGAGAGCTAGATAGGGCTCTTAAAGATAGCAGAGTCAGGGGATATGGGGAGAAGGCAGAAACAGGGTACTGATTGGGGATGATCAGCCATGATCACATTAAATGGCAGTGCTGGCTCGATGGGCTGACTGGCCTACTCCTACACCTAGTGTCCATTGTCTATTGTCTATTATCTATTGTATATTTTGTCAGACACTTGCAGCAACTATAAATTTTTAACTTCTTCCTCTTCATTGAAAGTTGCAGACCATGGCAACGCATGCAGGATGATTTCTGCATAGCAATAACTTTTCTTTTCCCGAGGGAAATAAGAAGATCTTTCATTAAACTCCCAGAGTTTTGGGGTATTTTACATTCTATCTCCATTTCAAAATCAGGAATATAAAGCATTCCCAATTTGCTAACTTCTGAAGAGTCTCAGAAGGGAATTGCTTCTAATAACGTCTGCTCATCCACTATGCTGTAATCATATCGTCAAAGTCACATTCAGGTACATCTCCTACTGGATTAATCGTTATTGCTTTTGCATTGTCAATGCTGTGCAAAGCTTAGCTTTTGAAACTAAACACACACGAGTGTGAAAAATCATGAGTATTTGATTGTCACGTGTCGAAACGGAACAATAAAATTATTTGTTGCGACAGCATAACAGGTCTTAAAAAAAGTACACAATAGATAACATAATGAAACTAACAAAAAAAATCAATAGACGAAAAATGCCTCAATATTAGTGCAAAGCAAAACACAAACCTGGACTCCCTAGAGCAAACATGACAGTTTGTAGTTTAGTTGGTGTTTGTAGAGTTGAATAGTCTGATGGGTTTGGGAAGATGTTCCTGAACCTGAAGGTCACAGTTATCAGACTCCTAAGCCTTCTTCCCGATGGCAGGAGTGAAATGAGAGCAAGCCTCAGGTGGTGTGGGTCCTTGATGATGTTGGCTGCCTTTTTGAGGCAGCTCGTATAGATCCCTATAGGTCAGTACACATGAAGGACCAGGCAGTGTCAACTGCTACTGGGCAGACTTTCACTAACACTAAGCTAAAAAAAATAAGAGCAGTTTATTTATCTGGTTAATGTGAACCTCGTCATGACGTGTTTCCCACCCTATCAGCACCATCTCCTTCCCTTCCCGTTAAAACCATAAGTGGACTCATTTTCATTTAATTCAAAAAATCAAACAATGTTCACGAGAAGATTGTACAGGCAAGAATTCACAAAGGTACATGAAGTGTTCTCTATATCCAATAACTCCTCACTTATTGCCCCTTCAATACATTATTTTAACAACATTGCGGCTCAGTGAAAAGTTAGTCACATAAAATGATCCCTAAATATGTAACAGCTTCAGAATAATAACTCTTCACAATAAATATTACATTTGTATGCCGTTTTATTTTTTTGTCGGAAAAAGAAGCATAAAAAATGAATGAATACTTTAAATTTACAGGGTTGACCTAATTTGTGCTCCCTACATTTGTGCAACAGAAAAATATTTGGGCATCATGATGTTGACCCATCCTCACTTTATTCAGTACTAGCAATATTCTATGACCAGTTGCGGGATTTTGATCAGGGATATCTTCAACCTCTATCTAATGAAATTCCTAGTTTGCATGAACCTTATACAGTAAACAATATTGTGTAATGATAGATACAGTAATAAATGAATGCAAAACAACAGAATGGTGCAAAGAATGTCCTGCCATCCGAAGTAGTGCATTAAAAAAAACTAAAATGCTATATCGAAATAACTGAATGAAGTAGAGTTAAGAGGAAGAGTTTGGCAGCTCCCTTGGGAAGGGAATCAAGAGCCAAGAGTCTTTAATTGTCGTATGTCCCAGCAATGGAATAATATATTTTTTATTTGCTGCAGCTATATTGGCCCATTAATGCAAAACACAGAAATAAATATACATTAACCAAGAATACAATCAGAGTCAAGAGTGCTTAATTGGCTTATGCAGCATAAATGGAAAAATGAAATTATTACGTGCAGCAGCAGAACAGGTCTGTAGGTACAGTACTGACAGATAACATATTAAACAAAAAAAAGTTCAATAAACTAAAAAAACAATATTAGTTCGAAAAAGCCCAGTCCCTAGTGCAACCAAGACCGTAGTTTACACCTCGTTGGTGCTTGTAGTGTTCAAGAAAAAAGATGGTGCCTTACTGTGGCGTCATTTTGCAAGCAACAGGACAGGATCAAATATTAGTAATTGTAGGATACAATAAATTAATAATCAGTAATACTAGGGGTGTGAAAGAGGTGATTGCTCAAGATGCTGATTACACTGGAGAAGAAGCTGTAATTAAGTCTTGATGAGCGGCTTTCAAGATCCTGTACCTTCTCCCAGAAGGTAGAAGAGAAACAGAAATAGTCAAGGTGCCTTGACGATATCTCAAGCCTTCCTGATGCAACACAACATGAAGATGGACTGGATAGAAGGAAGTGACGAGCCAGAAGGGAGGAAGGAAGGGACTGGGCAGTGTTTGCCACTACCAGGCTGAGAAGTATCCTGTTAAAATATTTCCTATAGAACATCTGCAGACATTTGAGAAAATCCTCATGGGCATGCCAAATCTTCTCAGATACTTAAGAAAGTAAATATGTTGAAATGCTTTCTTGATCTCCTGATAATCAGATTATTGATCAAAGTAGTTGGCCAACATAGACTTTATGAATCTATGTCAATTTTCACTAGATAATTCTTAATCCTGCAAATCTACATTCACTCGCTAATGTTATATATCTTTATTTTTTACCCTCTGGGAGATCTCAGTCTATCTTGCAGACTGCAACTCTTCTCCTAGTGGCCTGAGTCTCCCATATATTCTCTTCCTTTTTCCACTTCTATGTCATTCTAAATATTTGAACCACTGCCTGTTGGCCTGGAAAGAGCTCCCTTTCATTTGAGTGTTCAACCTAGTTGAACAAGAGTGCTTTCTACTGTGGAGTAAGTATGGATTAATAGTTTAGATTACTGCACATTAACGTTGTGTGGAGCGACCCCCGCCCCCCCTTTACCCCTGTAACTTATTTATTTAATGCCTCTATCATACAAACTGACATAGATGGTATCATCACAAGGTAGTTTCAATACACAGCTGAGGAAGGATTCTGACCCAAGAGGCCGTCTATCCATTCCATCCACAGATGCTGCCTGACCGGCTGAGTTACTCCAGCACTTTATGTTTTACTGAAGATTCCAGCATCTTCAGATCCTTGTGTCTTCGGTGCATGGCTGAAGACTGATGTTTTCGATGAGCTCGTTTTTCCATAGTTCACTGGCTTTGTTTTGCTCCTTTCCCCAGCATCATAGCTTGTATTTTTTAATAGCTGGTGAATTGGAGTCAATGCTGTGGCACGCTATGGATGGTAATTAGATGGGAATCAGGTACAGTATTATATCATACTTCCTTGATTCTTACTTTACTTAAGCACAGTAACATTTCTGTGTTTCTTTGGTTTTGATGATGTTCTTTTTTTGTATTGGGTGCAACTAATTTCATCTGCTGACATATCAAAATAAATCACCTCTTTCTAGATGAAGGCACCTGTGATTTTGTCGCACGTAGTCTTATTCCAAGCTTCTTTGACTTTTGACTTCAAGTTAATAATTTTATTATAGAAAATAATGTCTAATTCTTTCATCGTCTGAATTAATTAACTCCTGCACTTCATCACAACCACTAAGATTAATAATTAAGTTGTGTATGAGCTGGTATGCCATGTCGTATTGACTTCTGCTCCAATAATAAAGAGGCTCATGTTTTACTTACAATCAATTTTGTATTCCTACAATTTTAACTCCTGCTTGAATCCACATCTCAACTAATCACAATAGATTGGGAGTTTCTGGGACATATCCCGCTGACACATTTATTCATTTTGACGATCAGATTGATCAACACCAAAAGAGAATGAAAGGCAATTGGCAAACATTTCACAGATTTTTATGGAGTGTCACAAGTAGATAAATGGTTAGCTGCAGTAAATTGTTTATGGCACAAGAAACTGGGTGCAGCAAGTTGTGGAATGAATTGTCACACAATATTTTCTAGGTTGAGGGATTGAACTGAATTTAGACTGATGGACTGCAAACCTCTGTTTGATGGTTTCAAAGGTCTAAGATGAAATGAATTTGACGAGCTCAACCAGATTACCAATAGGAATACTGTACGCTACAGAATTAAACTGGCATTAAACTAACTATGGAGAAAATGCACTCTTTGGCTCCCTGGAAAGAACTCATGGCATTCAAATGTGTTCACTTTGTGTGCACAGTCAGGGCTGTCTGCTGTGGTTTCAGATCAGATTTCAGCAACAGCTCCCCTGAAGCTACACAACTATACTGCAGATTTCATTTCGGAGTCACGTGAGTGACTTCGTGAAGAGCCCGCCGGCGCGCATGCTCGACATATCGTCGTATCGCGTTGCTGCGACGGCTGGCGGTGGAGCGCGCTCCTCGCCAGCCCTTCATAAGGGAACCACTGAGGTAAGTATCCTACCTTAAGTTGGTGGTTCTTGTTGTGTTTTGTTTTCACAGCAAGGACATGGATGGGAGCGGTAAAGGCCGGAGAACGTCTGGACGAGGTCGCCGGTCTACAGTCCCGGAGCCAGTGATATCGGCGGTACCTGCAGCGCAGGCCGGGACAGGGGCGGAAATGTCAGTGAGCCCTGTGTTTACAGGTCCGGATCCGCCAGCACACCACAGCTCGGAGGAGTTCGACGACGAGGAGTGTGGTGTGCCGCCAGAGCAGGAGGATCCTGCCATGGCAGTCAGGTCGTCAGCAGGCTTGCTGGTGGCCTCCAGCAGAAGGGTGCGTGCAGCTGCACGGCCCTTTTCACCCAGCCCTCCGAGGAGGGGAAGGGCAGGAGCCCGGAAGCCTAACCCTGTTGGGGCTAAGGCTTTACCTGCCGCCGAGGAGCGGTCAGGTTCCAGGGTGGGACCCGGGGCGGCTGTGAGGTCCAGTCGACGCCCCCCAACTCTCGACGCCGGGACGGGTCGGTTGGGTCGGGTCTCGTCGCGGTTGCCGAGCCCCCCATGGATGGGTGGGCGAGACCATGCGTCGGCGAGGTCCACGACGTGGGCTGCCGGCAAGCCTCCGCGGGCATCGAGTATCCAGGCTGCGGCTGGTGCCGACATCACGCCGCAAGTGTCCTTAGTGGCAGCGGCGTCCGCTCCCGCTAAACGGAGGCGGTTGAACACGCCCGCGCAGGAATCGCGCAGTTTCGCTTCGGCGGCTGCTAGCGACGACTACCGACACCGGGTGGGCCTCGATGAGGTGCGGGCCGATGATAGGGGCCCCGGCCATTTTTCAGAGCCGGACGACTCCGACCACCTGAGTGTTCAGGGTGAAGGGCGTATTGACCGGATGGAGCGGCTGCTGGAGCTCCTGCTTCATGGTCAACAGCAGCAAGCGTCCAGCAGCGACAGGCACAGGGCTGTTTCACCAACTTCCACCATCAGCCTGGAGCAGCAGGAAGAGGAGGTTTTGGTCGATCCCATCCCACCTCCGTCCGATTTACCAGCGGAGGGCCTTCTCGATGTGGCCACTAAGTTCGCGGCCCCACACTCGTCTGGGCTTCCCCTCAACTCGAAATTGGCAGCCACAGTGGACTTCCTCAACAACCATCAGCTCCAGGAGGAGGTTCTCATTCAGGCCATGAGCCGTTACAAGGCTCCATCCAACTGCAACTCCCTCAACGTGCCTGTGGTCAATACGCCGATATGGGGCAACATCAGTGCGGCTATCCGTCAACAGGAGCTGAAAATTCAGCGGATCCTGAAGCTCCTCACGGCCGGTATAACCGCCTTTGTGCGGTCGGTTGATGGGGATGACTTAAATTTGGACCAGGAGGATGCTCTGGCTCTATTGTGCGCAACTCAACATGAAATCAATGGGTTCCGCAAAAGCAGCATCCGCCCGGCGCTCAACCCTAAGTTTGCAGGGTTGTGCAAACCGCCGCCGCCGCCGCCCCGTCAGCTCTTTGGCGAGGATCTCTCTAAGAGGGTCAAAGAGCTTGACGAACAAGCCAAAACGGTGGGACTCATGCGCCCTCACGGTGCCCCCACGCCGTCGGGCTCGAAAGCTCAGCTTGTTCGACCACGAGGGTCTGCCAGCACCTCTACGAGGACCTACCCTCCAGCTCCACCCCGTTACCAAGCGCCCCAGCACCAGGGGGCTTTTTTAGGGCAAGGTCGGCAGAAACCCTGGTGGAAGATGAGGACGCCGCGCCCTCAAGCCAACCCAGCACCTCCACGTCCACCCACACGTGTCAAGGACCGCCGGTAACCACGGAGGTGAGGCGGTCTGGTTCTCTCTTTTCTCTTTGTCTAACCTCACATGTTGGTGGGCGCCTTCGGTTCTTTTTGGGTGCATGGGGTGATATTACTGGTGATGAGTATGTGTTACGAAATGTTCAGGGTCATAGCATTGAGTTTCTTAATGGGGACATTCCTCCATCCCAGCACAGGCCTGGTCGAACATTTAAATTGTCTGCTGCAGAACAGGCAGCAGGCTCTAAGGAAATTTTGAGGCTAGCACAGAAGGGAGTGATAGAGAAAACGGTTCATGAGCCCGTTGAATTTGTTTCCAATATATTCACTCGACCCAAGAAGGATGGAGGCTGTCGAGTCATCATTGACCTGACTAGTTTAAATACTTTTGTAACATATACTCATTTCAAAATGGACACTTTTGAAACAGCCAAATCATTGATTTCACATGGTTGCTTTATGGCATGCATTGATTTACAAGATGCGTACTATACTGTATCCATTCAAAAATATTATAGGAGGTTTCTGAAATGTATCTGGATGGGTCAACTCTGGCAATATAGGGCTTTGCCAAATGGGCTTACCACAGCCCCTCGATTATTCACTAAATTGGTGAAGCCAATTATGGCTTATTTACGACAACGACATCATATAGTAATGGCCTATTTAGATGATATCTTAATTGTGGGCCACACCCTGGAATTGGCTCAACAGGGTGTTGCAGCTGCTGTCAATTTATTTCAGCAGCTGGGGTTCATTGTCCATCCAGCCAAATCAAAGTTCTGCCCCTCCCAGGTAATTCATTATCTGGGGTTTATGGTGGACTCTATTCGCATGAGGGTCACCATACCAACTAATAAGGTTGAGGAGGTCACCCAGGTGTGTCAAGGTTTAATCAGCGCTGGTATACCATCGATTCGCCATACAGCTACAGTAATTGGCAAACTTGTAGCATTGTTTCCGGCAGCCCGATATGGGCCTTTGCATTATCAGAATTTGCAAAGGGCCAAGATCGCTGCGTTAAGACAGCACGCTGGTCATTATGATCGACCAATGCAGCTGCCGCCTGAAGCGAGGGATGAGTTACAATGGTGGGTGCGCCACATTAGTAACTCATTTAAGCCTATTATTGAGGCTAATCCGGTGGTATACTTGCAAACTGATGCGAGCTCTTATGGCTGGGGAGCTACGGATCATTGCTCTAGTTGCGGGGGCAGATGGGATACCCTTGAGGCTATGTTGTTGTCACAAGGGATCAACTATTTGGAGCTCCTTGCAGCATTCCACGGACTTCGTGCTTATTGTTCCAAGGTTTTTGGGGCACATGTCCGTCTCCAAATAGACAACACCACAGCTGTGGCATATTTAAACCATATGGGCGGTACCAGGTCAGTTTCGTGTGATAAATTGGCTAACTCAATTTGGCTCTGGTGTGTTCAAAGAGACATTTGGATTTCAGCTACCTATTTGTCAGGTGAGCTTAATACTGTGGTGGACACCAGGTCACGCAAGTTTAATGACAATATTGAATGGATGTTGCATCCTGAAATTTTTGCCAAAGTCACAGCCAAATTTGGGAAACCGGATATTGACCTTTTTGCGTCACGGTTGAACCATCAGGTACCAACATACGTCTCGTGGGAACCAGATCCTGGGGCTATGGCGCTAGATGCATTCTCGCTGGACTGGGGGAATTGGTTTTTCTATGCATTCCCCCCGTTTTGCCTCATCAGTCGGGTATTACGAAAGATTCAGATGGATGCAGCCAAGGGCATCCTTATTATACCCGACTGGCCTACACAGCCGTGGTATCCGGTGGTCTTTGACATGCTCAGTGAGCCTTGGGTCCTTTTGAAGGGTTGCCCAGAATTGGTTACTCACCCTGTCTCAGGGGAGCCACATCCCTGCCATGGCTATTTAAAATTGTTGGCTTGCAGGTTTTGAACAGGCCGTTAGCCCAATACGGCCTCTCAACTCGGACCATGGATACCATTGCGGCGTCGTGTCGAGAGTCAACAAGGCGAAGATACCGCTCACATATCAAGAAGTGGGAAGCCTACTGCAGCCGCTCTCGCATCACGTACGATGCCGTGACTATAACCGACGTCCTGGAATTCCTCGCGGGGTTGCACCATGATGAACACTTAAGTTACAGTGCCATCAACAACGCCAGGAGCGCGCTGTCATTCTACCTCAAGATTGAGGTGGGATCCAACAGGCTAGTGTCCAGACTCATGCGGGGTATATTCAATATGAATCCGCCTACACCATGCTACAATATCACCTGGGATGTCAGGGACGTTTTAACCCTGCTCAGGACGTGGTCCCCCATAGAAGGGCTCCAGCTGGACAAACTCACCATGAAGCTGGTGATGTTACTAGCGCTGACTTCAGCACAGAGGGTACAGACACTGCATAAACTACGTGTCGACAGAATGATGTCTACCCCTACAGAAGTAGTCTTCTTCGTTGATGAGCTACTAAAGCAGCATAGACCTGGGTGCACAGGGCTGCAGCTGAAGTTCCCGGCATACCCCGCAGATGCTAGGCTGTGTTTAGCCTCACATATCCGTCACTATGTCAAGGTGACGGCATGCATCAGAGGAATGGAGAGATACCTGCTTGTCACTCATAAGAAACCTCATCATCGAGTGACAGTCCAGACGATATCCAGGTGGCTCCGGGTCGTCTTGGGTAAGTCAGGTATCGACACTAATGTGTTCAAGTCTCATTCCACCAGGGCTGCATCGACGTCGGCGGCGAGGGTCATGGAGGTGCCCATGGACCATATTCTCGCCACAGCAGGATGGGCTAATGAAGCTGTGTTTCAGCGATTTTATAACAAGCCTGTTGCTGCTCCTCTACAGTTCGCGGAAGCCGTGCTGAATGCAGGTCAAGAACGTGGAGGTGTCCCCGCATGAGGGGTTTTTGATTTGTTGTTAATAAATATGCTCTTGTTTTGCAGTATGAACTATTTGAGCAAGTTTGTTCCTCCCATCCATCCCTGCTAGTGGTGTGTCAGCATGGACGTGGTCCAGGGCGTGTAATCACAGAAGCTTTGAAGTCTTCACGAAGTCACTCACGTGACTCCGAAATGAAATAGTAAGATTGAACGAGAACTTACCAGTTCGAAGGTTGATCGTTATTTCATGAGGAGTCGCGGTGAGGGATTTCGTGCCCTCCACGCCCAACCCTCAATCACCTTCACCTGGTAATTTGAGTCTCTTTCATCTTACTATGCCAAGTCATTTCTGTTACTGGTTTCTGTGATTCCACACCGCTACTTTGAAGTATGTCGAGCATGCGCGCCGGCGGGCTCTTCACGAAATCCCTCACCGCGACTCCTCATGAAATAACGATCAACCTTCGAACTGGTAAGTTCTCGTTCAATCTTACTATTCCTTGGCATTCTGTGTATCATGTGGCATACTAATGCTTGGTTGGTCAACCTCTCATTTCATGGTTCATGTTCTACATCCCTTCCAGACATTGTATCTTTTCTTTCTCCAGTATATAGTACATTTTAAAGTGCTTTTTCCATGGAGAGATTAAAGGAACAATGATCACCATGAAGCCACTTCCTCACTATTGCCCTTGAAGTAGAAGGCTTTCCAAGGCCTATACAAACTGAAGGAAAAATCTTACTTCATGACCATTGTCCATGTGGACTCTAGTAAGACCTCTGACATGGACCCTCATGCAAGGCTAGTCTAGATCTCATGGAATTCAAGGTAAGCTGGTCAATTGGATTCAAAACTGGTTAGGAGGAAGGTCATAGGGTAGTTGTTGAGGGTTGCTTTTCCCATTGCGAGCCTATGACCAGTGTTCTGGATCTACTGTTGTTTGTTGAGGAGAAATAAAAATTAGTTACTGAAATTTCATGAGTTTGGAATTGAGTACAGAAGATTGAGGCATAATTCCCATTGAGCTGTGAAAGAGGTCACAGCTAGATAGGTCAGAGTGGCAGTCTTAGAAAATTCAAGCATAGGGAATTGGAAACGCACCCTCATGACTGCACACAAGTCCTCTGTAAAGCAACCACCTGAAATGCATTTGTTTTTTTCCAATGTAGAACAGACCATACTGCAAACACCAAATGTAGTGCATTAGATTAGAGGAATAATTGATTTAGTTTACAGATATACAGTAGTATGGAAACTGGCCCTCTGGCCCATTGACTCCATGCCAACTATCAGGTGTCTGGGATAACACACTAGTTATCCCACTTGACCTCAAGATGGTAATATCTCTCACTAAACCATTCCATCCACCTCGCAATTCTGCTCATTTTAATTCAATGTACTGAGGGACCCTTCTCCTCCCTTTCCCATTTCTTCCTGTCTGAAAGTATCACTGAGGTGTATGTAAAGACTTTCAATTTTCGTGTCTTTTGTAAGAATCCTACCTGTTTATTTTCCTTTCAGATACTTTGGAATTATAATCTGCTCGGCAATTTAAGGAATACAAAGAAACAGATGAAGATACATAATCCCCACTAAATGTCACCGCCACAACCATCCAATTCCAGAATAGAGTTACAGAGACTATGATAGAGTGTTCGACTGCAGTCAAGGTAAGTTGAAGCACCTCAAGATATATGTAGGAAGGAATTGCAGATGCTGGTTTAAACCGAAGATAGACACAAAATGCTGGAGTAACTCAGCAGGACATGCAGCAACGCTGGAGTGACGGAATGGGTGACATTTCAAGGGTCTCGACCCTAAAAGATCACCCGTTCCTTCTCTCCAGAGATGCTGGCTGTCCCGCTGAGTTACTCCAGCATTTTGTGCCTATCTTCTCCTGGAGATAAATATTAATTTACCTTTTCCTTTCAACATTTCCAAAGAATCTCTCACTGTGTGATTCCCTGGTTCACTTTTCCGATAGTGTGGGCATTCAATGGACAACATAGAAAATGAGTAGTTCAGTTTTTAGTGGCGATAATTCAAAACTGGCATTTTGCCTCAATTCCACTCAATGGGTGCAGGTTAATTGTACATCACAATCCCTGAAATCATTCCATGAGCATAACAGTTTATAGACCCTGATTGTTACAGACTATTGCAGCATGGTAATCTATCCCAACTCATAAAAATGAAGAGTGAAGAGTGACTTAGTGCTGGACGAGAATTCAAAGGCATGGTTTTTGCCTTTCCATTAAACTGAATCATGAACAATTACTTATCTTCAAATACCTTGAAACCTGAGACTGCAATCATCCATCCTGATTTTGCACAGAATCGCTTGACATTGTGATGCCTATATTGATTTTGGCAGGTGGAAGGGAAAGAATTTTTCATCGCATTTTATTAATTAATAATACTCTTAGGGTCTGGTGACAAAATCATTGCGGTGTTATACAAAGACAAAACATTGTAGTGTTCCTGATTTTATGCCTGCTAATTTGCAGCTTAGCTGAGTCAGCAGTTAGAATGTTATTTTGAACTCTCACAAGCCTGTAGTGGGAGGGATGGAAAGGGTAATGTTCTCACTGATTGATGTAACCCAATGATTTCTATGAGTGGATGATTCATCCAATGCCACTTCCAGCCTCTGGTACCCTATAACCTCGTCCTTGCTGATCTCACAATAGCTTATTTTCCATGGGATCTGAATACTCTCTTTATCAGTTTGTGGTACCTTCTGACTCGTGTGTAGGAAAGAACTGCAGATGCTGGTTTAAATCAAAGATAGACACAGAAGGCCGGAGTAACTCAGCGGGACAGGGAGCATGTCTGGAGAGAAGGAATGGGTAACGTTTCAGGTCGAGACCCTTCTTCAGACCTTCAGACTCCTCTTTCCTCTCAACTAAACACAACTGCCAGAATCATCAATTATCTATTGGGTCAGCACCACGGAGCTGTGAAGTGGGGTGTCGGCAGCGGTGAGGCCTCACGACGATAGGGCCTCATGAGTCGACCCACGGTCAACGGTCGATGAGAGTGTGGAGGACCTCCGTGAGGGGGGAGGGGAAGAGCAAACCATTGCCGGCTACTTTGTAACTTTGCCAACGCCATAGGTGGCTGCTATTTATATATATTGGGTATGCAAGCAAAGGATTTCATGTGCTTCGTCACATGTGACAATAAAGTATTCCAAATTCCAAATACTGCTGAACAACTGAGATTTGTCACAATCTATATTTATATCTATATTACTAATACTCTTTGTCTTGTTTGTGTGTATGATATGTGTATGTGTCATCTGTGCTCAGTCTGGTTATTTCCTATTTTCTTCCAAACGCTAGGACACAACCTTCCCATTTTCACACATTCTACTCACTTTTTTCCCGTGGAGGCGATGAACATCTTCCCTTCACATTTCCACCTACATTTCTGAACTTTTTGATCCTTGAAATTTTAAAAACAGCCCAAACTCAACCAGTTTTAAGAAAAAGAAATCTGACTGATGTCACAATGCCCCCACAGTGCACCAATCACAATGGGCTCTCTAGCTGGCTGCCGACTGCCACAATGACATCACAATGGGACATTGCTACTCCCCTCTCCTGTCCTCTCCTGTCCTCCCCTCTCCTCCCCACCGCTCCCCTCCCCCCTCCGTCCCTACCCTCTCATCCCCTCCCCTCCTCTCCCCTCCTCCCCTCTTCACCTCCCCTCACCTCCCCTCCTCTCCCCTTTCCTCTCCTCTTCTCCCCTCCTTTCCCCTCTCCCCACTCCTCTGCTCCACTCTCCTGTGCATCACTCCTCTACCCTCTCCTGTCCGCCCCTCTCCTGTCCTCCACTCTCCTCTGCTCCTCTTTCCTCCCCTCCTCTCCCCTCTCCTCCCCTCCTCTCTCCTCTCCCCTCTCCTGTCCTCCCTTCTCCCCCTTCTTCGCCCCTCTCCTCTCCTCTCTTCTCCTCCCCCTCTTTCTCTCTCCCCTGTCCCCCTCTCTCTGTCACCTCTCCAACTCTCCTCCACCTTCCCTCTCTCTCCCCCCCTCTCCTCCCCTCCCCTCTTTCTCCCCCTCAATAGTGTGACAACGTCACTATCTCCCCCTCAATATAAATATATATTGCACACTGCACTTATATATATACATATATACTAGACTAAGTGGGACCCGTTGGGTCCCATGTTCACATGGGAGGGCTGGTCCCCCAACGCAATATTCCACCTCTCCACCAATTCAAATATTGGTGTCCAGCGGAGGGGGAGGAGGGGGGGAGGGCTTTCTGGAGCACTAATGTGGGTATTGTGGGCTGAAGGGACGGGTTTACAGAGGGCTAGTATGGACATTGTGGGCCAAATGGATTCTTGGGGTGACAGCTCAGTCACTCAAGCCTGATGTGCTGGCAGCTCACTCACGGCTGGTGGGCGAGCAGTTGACTCACGGCTATTCCTTGAAATTCCATTTCAAGCAGGGTAATGCCACCAAATTCAAGTGCAGTTTCTTACCACTTCAAGCAGGGTGCAAGGCCACCAAATTCAGGTGCAGTTTCATACCACTTCAAGCAGGGTGCAGGGACACCAAACTCAAGTGCAGTTTCCTACCATTTCAAGCAGGGTGCTGGGCCACCAAACTCAAGTGCAGTTTCCTACCACTTCATGGAGGGTGCAAGACCACTAAACTCAAGTGCAGTTTCATGCCACTTCAAGCAGGGTGCAAAGCCACCAAATGCTAGTGCTGTTTAATGCCATTTCAAGCAGGGTCCAAGACAACCGAATTGAAGTGCAGTTTCATACCATTTCAAGCAGAGTGCAAACCACCAAATTCAAGTGCAGTTTCATACCATTTCATGCAGGGTGCAAGGCGACTATATTCAAATGCAGCTTCATACCATTTCATGCAGGTTGCAAGGCCACCACATTCAAATGCAGTTTCATACCATTTCAAGCAGGGTGAAACCACCATAAAAACACCACAAAACCACTCAAAACACCACATAAACACCACACTCAACGTTCAGTAGACATTCAGTGTGTTCAGTTGATTCACAGCCCAGACAGAGTCGTGACCTCTCCCTCCCCCATCTTGCAGAGACTGCCACATCCACACGTCCGGGTTTTATAATCCCTCCCCCTCCCACCGGAAGGGGCGTGGCATTCATGGCGTGATTGACAGGAGAGAGATTCTCAACATTTTTTTAAACACTATTAACACTTTTATTTTTCATTGATGGGAAGAATCCTCTGCACCTGATGAGCATAGGGGGACTGAGTAAGATGGCTAAAAATCACAGCTGTAAGTGGTAGCATTTTATCTAAAATCAATATACAGTGCAAATAGGAAGTTGTGCAGTTACCACCACCAACCATTTGCAGTGCAGCATTTCAAAACAGTTACCACCACCAACAACCATTTGCAGTGCAGCATTTCAAAACAGTTACCACCACCAACAACCATTTGCAGTGCAGCATTTCAAAGCAGTTACCACCACCAACAACCATTTGCAGTGCAGCATTTCAAAGCAACTACATTTTCATTTTTAAACCACATTAAGGGCACTCACAGTTGAGTAGACATGTGTTCAGTGTTATTCACAGCTCAGAGAGATGTGACCCTCTCGTTTCCTCCATCTTGCATAAACTGAGTGAGGCACAACTCTTCTGGGGTTTATAAACCCTCCCCCTCCCTCCAGCAGGGGCAGCAGAGAGAATGTAAACGTTTTTTAAACGTTAATAACTCTTTTATTTATCATTGATGGGAAAAATCCTCTTATCCTGCACAGCGGAGAGGGGCTCTAAGTAAGATGGCCAAAAATCACAGCTGTAAGTGGCAGCGTTATTTCAAAAATCATGAAAAAGTAGAACCGGAAGTGGTCAAGATCGTAATTTTAGTAATATAGATATATTTCTAATCAAAAGAGTGGTGGAATATTGCTTTGGGGAACAGGTTGCATTGGGGAACCAGGCCTCCCCTGGGGGCTATGGGTGAGTAGTGGAATATTGTGCTGGGGAACGAGTTGCATTGGGGGACCAGGCCTCCCTTGTGACAGGGACCCAACAGGTCCCACTTGGTCTAGTATAATACTAAACCTATCTCTTCTTTGTGGCTGTGAGTGTGTGTGTCAATCTGGTTAGTTTTCCTATTTCACTAAGCCACAGCCTTCCCATTTTCACACATCCTAATCACATGTTTTCCTTCGACGCGATAAACATCTTCTCGTCGCATCCCAACCTATATTTCTGAAGTTTTTACATTTTTAATCTGTCAAAGTTTTAAAAACAGACCGAACTCCAAGTGACGTCACAATGCACTCTCCAGTGCTCCAACAGCACTTTCCAGATTTTCTAAAAATTCTGTGAGGGAAGGACACTCCAGCGCTCCAACAAGAGTTTGCAACAGTTACCAGGGAGATGCTAAATGCATTTTGTTGTCTCTGTACTGTACACTGACAATGACAATTAAAATTGAATCTGAATCTGAATCAAAGCAGGACGAGCCACTCCGGCCGAGTGACGTCACATTGCACTTGCAAGGCAGGACGGGACACTCCGGGAGGGAGGGGCACTCCAGCGCCGATGACCGAGGCCCGACGCCTGGTGGGGAGGGTGGTGCTGGAGCTGTAGTGAGGGCCGAGCCCGGGGCTTGGCTTGGGCAGTGAACAGGGCCAAAAGAGAAGGCACCACTGGAACCGATGAAAGCCTTGGTCCAGAGTCAGGAACGAGCCTAGAGATGATGTCAGGGCCTCCACTGGAGCCCAGGCGGTGGCCAAGCTGACGGCTGGAGTCTACAGCCAGGGCCGGACTGAGTACGAGAACCAGGCCGAGTTCCAGGCCCTGTCGCTGCTCTACGATGTGGGTAGGTCCTGGGTCAGGGAATGGGAGGAGGATGAGGGAAATGAGGAGGAGGGAGATGGGGTGGGGAATGGGGTGGTAGAGGGAGTTGGGGAGGGGTGTGGAGGTGGGAGATGCCCCCTCTCTATTTACCCTCACTCCCACCCTCTCTACCCCCTCCCTCTCTACCACCTCCCTCACCACCACCTCCCTCGCCCTCTCTACCCTCCCTCGCCCCACTCTACCTCTCTCCCTCTCCTTCTACCCCCCTTCCTCTCTGCCCCTCTTCATCTCCACCCCCTCCTCTTCTACCCTCTCTCTACTCACCTACTCTCCCTTTCCCTCTGCCCCCTCCCGTTCCCTCTCTACCTCCCTCCCTATCCCTCTCTACCCCCATCATCCTCCCCCTCCCTCTCTACCCTCTCTGCCCCCCTCCCTCTCTACCCTCCTCCCTCTCTACCCCCCCTCCCTCTCTACCACCCTTCCCTCTCCACCACCCCTCCCTCTCTACCCCCCCTCCCTCTCTAGGGATTGAAGAGGGAGGGTGAGGAGGAGGAGGGAGTGCTGGGGTATGAGGATAAATCAACCGTGCCTGCACAGTTGGGGGCTATGCCTGAGTGATGCAATATTGCCTTCGGGGATCGGCCCTCCCGTGTGACATCACTCCGCGTATTTTGCGGTGACCTGATACGTCAGTCAATGATGCCGGCAGTCGCCGAAAAAAATCGCCAAGTGGGACAGGCTCTTAAACCTGGACGTATATGCATTCAAGATCCTGAAGATAGAATAGAGCAGCATGGTGATGTAGAGGTAGAGTTGTTGCCTTACAGCACCAGAGACCTGTGTTCGATCTTGGCTACAGGTGCTTGTCTGTACGGAGTTTGCACGTTCTCCACGTGACCTGCGCAGGTTTTCTCCGAGCACTTTGGTTTCCTCCTATACTCCAAAGACGTTCGGGTTTGTAGGTTAATTGGCTTGGGTTGAATGTAAAATTGTCCCTAACGTAGGGTAGTGTCAATGTGCAGGCATCGCTGGTCAGTGCGGACACAGTGGGCCAAAGGGCCAAACTAAACTAAACTAAAGAGAGCAAAAGGGAATGACCAGAGTGGTAGACATCCTTGACAATACCTCCTGCCTTCCTGATGTTATGCACCATAAGGATGAATTGGATGGAAGGAAGTGACAAGTATTGTGTGCAATTGTGGTTGCCCTATTACTTGAAGGATGTGGTAGCTTTGGAGAGGGCATGGAAGAGTTTTACCAGAATCTTGCCTGGTAGAGGACATTCTTTGGAATATCAGAGGTTGAGCGGAGACCTAAAAGAAGTATATAAAATGATTGCTACAGTAGACAGTCAGGAACTTTATGGCCAGCATGGAAATGTCAGACTAGCCTTAAGGTGAGGGAAAAATTAAAAGGAAATGTGCAAACTTTTAACATAAAGTGGTGGATTCCTCGAGCACTCTGCTCAAGTGGTGTTGGTTCTATAAGTAGATAGGATAATAGAAACATAGAAACATAGAAATTAGGTGCAGGAGTAGGCCATTCGGCCCTTCGAGCCTGCACCGCCATTCAATATGATCATGGCTGATCATCCAACTCAGTATCCCGTACCTGCCTTCTCTCCATACCCTCTGATCCCCTTAGCCACAAGGGCCACATCTAACTCCCTCTTAAATATAGCCAATGAACTGGCCTCAACTACCCTCTGTGGCAGAGAGTTCCAGAGACCCACCACTCTCTGTGTGAAAAAATTCCTTCTCATCTCGGTCCTAAAGGATTTCCCCCTTATCCTTAAGCTGTGACCCCTTGTCCTGGACCTCCCCAACATCGGGAACAATCTTCCTGCATCTAGCCTGTCCAACCCCTTAAGAATCTTGTAAGTTTCTATAAGATCCCCTCTCAATCTCCTAAATTCTAGAGAGTATAAACCGAGTCTATGCAGTCTTTGTTCATAAGACAGTCCTGACATTCCAGGAATCAGTCTGGTGAACCTTCGCTGCACTCCCTCTATGGCAATAATGTCCTTCCTCAGATTTGGAGACCAGAACTGTACGCAATACTCCAGGTGTGGCCTCACCAAGACCCTATACAACTGAAGTAGAACCTCCCTGCTCCTATACTCAAATCCTTTTGCTATGAAAGCTAACATACCATTGGCTTTCTTCACTGCCTGCTGTACCTGCATGCCTACTTTCAATGACTGGTGTACCATGACACCCAGGTCGCGCTGCATCTCCCCTTTTCCTAATCGGCCACCATTTAGATAGTAGTCGTTTTTCCTATTTTTGCCACCAAAGTGGATAACCTCACATTTATCCACATTATATTGCATCTGCCAAACATTTGCCCACTCACCCAGCCTATCCAAGTCACCTTGCATTCTCCTAGCATCCTCATCACAGCTAACACTGCCCCCCAGCTAAGTGTCATCCGCAAACTTGGAGATATTGCCTTCAATTCCCTCATCCAGATCATTTATGTATATTGTAAATAGCTGGGGTCCCAGCACTGAGCCTTGCGGTACCCCACTAGTCACTGCCTGCCATTGTGAAAACGACCCGTTTACTCCTACTCTTTGCTTCCTGTTTGCCAGCCAGTTCTCTATTCACATCAATACTGAACCCCCAATGCCATATGCTTTAAGTTTATATACTAATCGCTTATGTGGGACCTTGTCGAAAGCCTTCTGGAAGTCCAGATACACCACATCCACTGGTTCTCCCCCATCCACGCTACTAGTTACATCCTCAAAAAATTCCACAAGATTATGAACAAACAGGTGATGGAACAAACTATAGAGCGGAGGTGCAGAACCTGGTGGACTGGTGCTCACGGAACAACTTGTCGCTAAACACCTCCAAGACCAAGGAGCTGATTATCGACTTCAGGAGGTCACAGAATGGGGAATACGCCCCAATCTCCATCTATGGAAACAGTGTGGAGAGAGTGTCCAGCTTCAAGTTTCTGGGCACTCACATCTCAGAGGACCTCACATGGTCCACCAACACCGCTGCGCTGGTCAAAACTGCAACGACTGTTCTTCCTGAGAACATTGAAACGGACTGGTCTGCCCCAACAGCTGCTGACGACATTCTACCGCTGCACCACAGAGAGCATAGTAACGTATGGCATCTCTGTGTGGTATCTCAGCTGCACGGAGGCGGAGAGGAGAGCTCTTCAGCACGTTGTCCACAGAGTGCAACAGATTATTGGGACACAGCTACCAGCCTTGGAGGACATCTACCACACACGGTGCCTCAGGAAGGCCATCAGCATACATAAAGACTCCTCTCACCCTTGTAATGGACTGTTCGAACTACTCACTTCCGGCAGACGTTACAAGGCCTTTTATGCCCGCACTACCAGACTCAGGAACAGCTTCATTCCCAGAGCTATAGCGGCTCTGAACCGGCCCTGCTGAATACCCCTCCCCCGGCCGCCATGGACTGTCTCCCCCAGACTCGCACTTCAGTCTGTGTTGATGTTACTGGTCAAATGTTTGTTTTTACAAACCTTGTTCTCGAGGGTTGCTAACCAAAATCTCGAAGTTGCAAACCAAATATCGTTGCACTTATGTGTAATGACAATAAAATATATTATTATTATTATTAAGACAGCAACTACCACTGTGCCACTGTGCCACCCGCAAAGTCAGACTTTTGTCAGGCTTTTGAGGCTGTGAGCAACTTGAGAATATAGGTTAATGATCTCGAATAATCTTGATCAGTTTAGGCTTTGAATGGACTATGAATGGATCCCTTCTTAACTTCATGTGCTGAAGCTGTCTTTCTTTGGACTGGAAGATGTATATAGATTTGATATTGTTTTTATTCCTATCGAGCATATTTGACCTGAAGGTATTTGCAGCTCAATTCAATTTTTCTAAAATTAGCTAAATTTGTCACATCTTTGTCCTAATAAATCTCCAGTGGTCCCAATTCCCCAAATAAGCAATCAACTTCATGAGAACATCCCTACAGCAAAAATAAAAGATGCCATAAAGATTAATTTGATAAACATGCGCAGAAAATGATTGGAATTAAACTGTACCATGCAAAGAGTGCTGATTCATTAATGCATCCTTAGCCCCCTTTTCTGAATATTCACAGGTACAAAATCCCTGTACTTTCAAAAAGACAGAATCATAAAGTAATATAGCATGGAAACAGGGCTTTCGTCCCAACTCGAACATGTTGACCAGAGTGCTCCATCCAGGTATGTCACATTTGCCCACATTTGGCCCAAACCTTCCCTATCCGCGTACATGTCCAAATACATTTTAAATGGCGTTATTGTACTTGCCTTAACTGATTTATTCAATTCCATATACCCATCACCATCTGTGAGAAAAAGTTGTTCCCGAGGTTCCTATTAAATCTTCCCCCTCTCATCTTAATCCACTCCTCTGGTTGTTATTCCCCACACCATGGGTAAAAGACTCTGTGCATTCCCTTTACCTATTCCCTCATGATTTTATAGACCTTTATAAGATCACATCTCATTCTCCTGTGTTCCAAGGAATAAAGTCCTAGCATCCCCAAGAGCTCTCATTGGTTCAGGCCTTGAGTCCTTGCAACAGCCTCGCAAATCTTCTCTGCACTCTCTCTGGCTGAATGCATCTTTGTTATTGCAGGGTGAACAGAACTGTACAGCCTCCCTAATGTTTTATACACCTGTAATGTAATGTAACTTCTATATTCAATTCCTTAACTGATGAAAGCCAGCATGCACCACCCAGCATGCACCACCCTATCTACCTACAGTGCCACTTTCAGGGAACTACATACTTGTATTCCCAGATCCCTAGATCCCTCTGCCCAACAACACTCCCCAGAGTCTGACTGTTGACTGCCCTGGTTTGACATCCACCTTAGTGAGGTAATTTTAATTTGTGACAAGGTTCAAGAAAGATGGAGTTCACGGGCAGCTTATTCATTCCATGAATGATTGCTAGTGGGATTCTGGATCAATTTCTTTGGTAATCTCTGGTAAATATAGGAGAGAAGCTGCCAGGAATACTGATAATAGAAAGGTCTGTTTTTATTATATGATAAGAAATAAACTTAACATTCCTCAATGCTGTCTGCGCATTTTTCAGACAAATTGGTTTCATTAATGCTGAGTAGATATGTTATTGAAGCAGCAGACAAGACGGTAGCAACCAGGGTAGCTTTATCACTGCAGACTGCCCTGGGCAGCTTTGAGTAACAAGCGATGACTCGGAAGATATGTTTTACCTTCAACTGCTGTCAGCTCAACAATTCTGCTTGTTGAACGACCTGGAGAAGGACGCCAAAACCAAGAACAGCGTCGTTCTTGTTGAGGGTAGAGAGACCAGTAGAGCGTCCCTTGTTGCCAGGATCCGGAGGGCAACGAGCACCGCCACTCCACCTAGGGTCATTAGGAGGAGGAGTGGCGCTGCTGTCAGCGACCGAAGGACCGTTGATGGGATCTAGGGAGAGGGCGGGGCTGAAGATGTCCTGGTTGGGTAGCTCCTAGACCTGGCCAAGCTGGCCATCCACGAATCACAGCGCCAGATGGAAGAGGGCTGTGCCCGAGCCACATGCTTGCCCCTTTACCGGGGTTACGCCCACGCCCGGGTGGTGTTAGAGAGGGACATAGTTGTATAGTAGTTATTTAGTATATTTGTAACATAGCTGTTTGGAATTTGGTGTCTGAATAATTTGGTGATTTTGTAATATGGTGGTGGGTATGTCACCACGGTTTGTTTTTTTTTTGGTTTTTGTATCGTGTTTGTAATCAAATCAATTATTTTTGATACAAAGAATAAACAAATCTGCTCGTAGCAGTGAAAGTAGACAGATGGGTAGAACAACACCACCTCTCATACTTTACCACAGGACAGCACAGACAACATACTTTAGCTTGTACATAAAGTCAGGTAGTTGGGGGGGTTCTGCACAAAATGATTAACCTGAAAATGAGAAACAGTGGGTAGAAATGGAAGGAACAATCCCTTAAATGACACAATGCAGGGAGGGCTTTGATTCCAGCTCAGCCGATTGTGCAACAATTGGAAGCCAAGTCTGCAGCAGAACAATATTTCCTGCAAATAACAATTATTCATTGTATTGGGCAATCCGTCAGAGAGTGACTGCAGCACGTCAAAGAGAGTCAATTTCTCAGCCGTGAGCGTTTGCTGCATGACTAGCTCGGCAATCGATCATGGGACATGTGATCATTTTAGTGAATCCTGCAACTGACAAGATGCTGCAATCTGCAGCTAACCATTCCCTGGCTTCAGCTTCCACTAGTTGCCAAACACCAGCATCCCAGAAGCTGTTGATGAGTTACAGCAGACTTTCTCCACCCATGCAGTTGGAATATTGGGGAAATAAGACATCAGGGAAAAAAAAAGATATTACGCGCGATAATTAATCTTTCAACAGTTGGGTGAATTGGTGAAATGATAAATCTCTTTGAAATCTTTTATGCAGATTATAGCTTTGACAAACATCTTCAAGTGACATGAATACCAATGCTGGCCTTTGGACTAAAGGAGTATGTGGGGGGAACTGGAACAGATGTTGAATGTAATTATTAATGCTTTTCAGCTGAGGCTCTGTTTAATGAGCAAATACCAAGTGATTGCGCTGCAAACTGATTTTGGTGCCACCTCACTTCTTCATCATTTATGTCTTCTTCATAGTATATGAGAAAGTATCACCCATGGTGGACTCTTGTGTTGCCCTGTAGCAAAGTCATGCACCAGACAACAATCCACCACAACATAGACCACTGTATAAGTATATTGAAGACTTATATAAACAATGCAATAACTAGTTGAGCACTTTTTTGTTTTCTAATGGAGGACTAGTTGCAGGGTAGTGTGATTGACGGGATGCTCGACAATGGGCCCAGTGAGAAGAACCGGGGGTGAGGGTGGATTTACATTCCACGCTTTCGAGGTCGGCTGCAGGAGGCGCCCCAGGAGAATGGGGGCTGGAGAGGGCCAGGCGAGGAAAGGGTCATCGGTTCGCAGAACAACCGAAATGGAGGCGATAGCTGCAATGTGCATTTGTGGCCAACTGCAGCTTGGGACTGTAAAATGGCACCAAAATGGCACCTCTTGCATCTGAACTCAGAGCGCTGTTCTGCACTGATGGGGTGATTGTGCATATGTATGGGGATAGTCTTACTAAGCTGTATGCAAAAAAATGTATTTATCTGTACCTTGGTGCATGTGACAATAAAGCAACCATTGATGCTTGGTTACAAGAGAAGAGCCAATTGAAATGTTCACAAGATAACAGTTCTGCAATGCACCACTCCTCAGATCTGAGCAGAAGCAACATATGTAGGTTATGGAAGATTAGTGCAACATAATAGGATCAAGGTAGCAGCCAGAAAACCAGACAAAGTTCTTGTTGAAACAAGGAACTGTAGATGCCAGTTTACAAAGAAGAGACAAGGTGCTCACGTAACTCAACCGGTCTGGAAACATCTCTGGAGAACATGGATAGGTGACGTTTTAAATTTGGAGAGTTTGAACAAGGGTCCCAACCCAAAACATCACCTTTCCATGTTCTCCAGAGATGCTGCCAGACCCACTGAGTTACTCCGGCACTGTGTCTTTGCAGGCAAAGTTGTACAGATGTTGGCCCGGAAGAAATGTTGATATTTGCCTACTTACCCTTTCAGTGAATTTGGGTGGTATTTTTTCCCCCCTTGGGATGCCTACTATCAAGTAGTTCAGGTCTCAGAATCATATAGGAGACAGGTATCATTGCTGCCTGGTAGATCATGCCAAATGAGGGGACTTAGTTATTAAAATCTAGTAATGTAGTCATAGAATTAAAGCCTTTTGTTTGAGAAGGAAAAGTCTGCAGGAATCAACATTATAAAGTGTGCACAATCATTGGACAGGACATTATAGAGTAATCACATTCCAATTCACTACCCTCCTGGCTTGTTTCATGCTTTTTTCTGATTCAAATAAATTTGAGACACCTGGCCATCACTGAGTGTCAAAGTACTAATCATACCTCAGGCAATCAAATCATAGGACCCATGCCCGATAAAATAATACTCCATTGGATAATGTGCAGTACTAATGTACAGAAGCTATAGAATGTACAAACAGCTTGCTCAGCCAAGGCAAAAGAGTATTACAAATTGTGATTTAGATGTAAAAATCCAGTGAAATGATGTTTGTATTTTTAAATTTCCTGAAGAGAGTGAATAAGGCTGCATAGAAAGAGCAGAGTAGTAAATCTAATTGAACAATTTCTTCATAAGAACGATGGGCGGAAGAAACATCTTTCAGCAAAGTATTACTGTTTGATCTTTTGATGAAGCTGTTTCAATTAGAATTCTAATCTACTTTTAACTCTTATTTGTGATCTGCATTAATTAAGTGTGCCTTTTTTAGTTTTGGGCCTCTAATGTCATCATTGGCTGAGGATTGAAAGTTAATTAACCAATTTATTAAAAATAATTTAACCAGATAGTACAGTGCATAGAGATTTGACTGGGATCTGATAATAGACTGCCTAACAAAGGATGCATTGACAATTCCCCACTTGTACACGGTGCATGGGAGGTTGAACTCTTGATATCAAAATATAAAATCATATTAAACTTGTAATTTTTGACCACTGATACTCAGTGAGTGGTTCGACTGTAATTGAAGTGACACTTGAAGATACGTGGAAAAAAAACCTTTTTTTTTTAAAGTGGATCATTTTCCACAACCGATTTATTCAAATTTCGTTGCGATGGCACTGGAAATATATATTCCGTGGAGGAGCTCAACAAAAAAAGAAATCATGTTAGACTCTTAAGATACACCTGAATTTCAGTAGTTTAATTCATAATAAGCTTTTTATTAATATTTTTTATTATTCAAAGATGAGAGCTTTGATTACATTGTGAGAGCTATCTGAAATTATACAGGCATGAGGAGATGTTTCATTGACATGGTTGAGTTACATCTGTGGAAGAGCAACTGAAGTGTTTTTTCCTACATGCGAACTTAGAGTGGCATTAAGAAATGAGTTTCCATCGGTTCCAATTTCTTCAGGATATTTTATAACTGAACCTTGAAATTATAAAGTGGGATATTAGTCTATGAATCCTTAAAACAGTATGAAATTCTTCCCTTCGCTTCTTTTACAAGTATTAACTACCCTCAACCACCTACCATCAGTTAAGGTTTCCAATAAAATTGACATTCAGGGTAAAATAATGGCAAGCAACTCTCTTACTGATATATAAAGTGTCTTAATTCAAGTGTCATGAAATGTGTTTTAAAGACCATGGAGTATAAATGTCAGAGTAAGCTTAAGGATCCCATCTATTTTAATGGTTTTAAAACAGAACATAGAGTTACTCTCAAGTCCTGTATGCATTTCATTTGAACTTCATTATTAAATATGAATTTACCAATTCATGCTTATCAATTGTTGTTTGGAAAAAAAAATGTATTGGTTACTTTGATCATTGGAGCTGTTGTTCAATGTAATAGTTAGGCAGTCAGGGCGATGTCCATTTCTCATCCAGTCTTGCATAGTGTAATTCCAGACTGCAAGAAAAATCTGACAAAGTTATCTTAATATGCAAATATAAGATTTTTAAAATCCATCCTCATATTGTTGGGATGCATTTTGGAGGCAGAGGAGAGAACAATGTCTGCTTTATTCACTGAGCCTAGTTTATTACTTGTCACTGTGTTGCAGATGCTGTGCTGTTGAATAAAATTATCTTCCTCTTCATCACTGCAGCAAAAATCAACAGAAAATAATAGACTGATTCAATTTACAAAAGCCAATTTTGGTACTAGAATTTTGGAAGTACTGATTTATTTTAAACATTTGCAGATATCTGTATTGATTTGACAAAGCACTGTATGACATTTAAAGGAGGATATTAAGGGTGATTGCAATTGTGCTCTGGCAATGAAATAATGAGCAGTTGATTACAGTCAAATTGTGTTCTCATTATATGTTCCACAGTGATATTATTACCATGTATATTATCCTACATCATTCAGGAAAATAATGAAAAATTTAAATAATTGGTGTAGACACTACTCTGCTGAGGTTGACGGTCACAAAATTAAATTACATGACATTTACTGATGTTTGGCATTGTGTGGTATGAAGAAATGAGTGGAGGCTATAATGATTTAAGCCTATTACAATGTTTCTCCTAATATCACTGTGATAATAGCAAATATACTTGTTTGATCTCATCGTGTTTGTAGTCTCCATTGAGCAATTTATGTACCCGAAAATAATTATTAACCGTCAACAGATTTAAAAAAAATTCAGATAAAGAATTTGTTTGTCAATGGCAAGACCAAATTTTAAAAATCACACCTAATTCATTCACTGGCGTACAGAGGACCTGTCTTTTTGAACAATTAGAGTGGAATCTTTCCATTCTCAAGGACAAGTACTAAGCACAAAGGACTTTGGTCGTTTTATGCACAGGTATTGGCATTATTAATTTATTGGGGTTTTTTTGTTTATTATGGATTATCTGTGTACTGTGTTGCAGGCCTGTTATGCTGCTGCAAATAAGAATATAATTGTTCTGTTGTCAATACATATTACAATTAAATATGCTTGATTCTTGTTCCTCATAACACTCAAGAAGGTTGACTGACGCAATATCCATGATCGTAAATGTTCACTCCCTCCATTGTGGGTGCACTGTAAGTGTCATATTTATCTTTCTCCTAAACTCACTACAGCAGGTTGGCTGGACTCAGACACTCATATATAGCAGAGCTGAGGTCATTCCTAGGGATGGTACACCATAATACCTGTGAATTCCTCCATATTTGGGATGATTTTCACACCATTATATCACTGACTGACAATGAACATGAAATCAATGTTGAGTTAGTGGCAATAAGGTGCTTAAGATGGATACAAAAAAAAAGCTCAGCAAATGAAGTATTTTTTCTCTAAATACAACATGTGAGTTGAAAGGAAAATATCATGTTATGGTATAGATGCAGACATAAACCAGATGATGGATGGAAGGAAGAAGTAATCCATTGCTTCCTCATCTTGCATTCTCAGCATTCACAGTGGGAGGATTGCACTACTCACCCGCCCACCTTGTCAAGTACCATTACCCGCCCAACTGTGGCAGAGTCTATGAGTCCTACTTGACCTTACTAGCCAACTCAGAATGCAGAGAACTGGAGTGGTAACAAATCATCATTGATTCCTGCCTTAGAAAGGACTGTCTTAGAAATTGGGAGTTACAGAACTCAGCATGAAATATTGCTTCTCCAATTTTTCGATGAAGCAAAGTACATGTCTATAGATTAGTACTGAACACCCCTACAGATCTCTTGAAGAGGGGAATAAACTTTGCTTAACAACATTTTGATTTGGGAGTTGACTAAATACTATTAGGCCCTTATATCCAGTACCTAACAATTTCTGCCCCCTCCACTATCTGAAAGTTGTGGTTAGACTCATAGTCGTACAGTGTGGAAACAAGCCCTTCGGCCCAGGAAATTGGTGCAGGAGTGTGCCATTTGACCCTTCGAACCAGCACCGCCATTCATTGTGTTCATGGCTGATCATCCACAATTGTTCCTGCTGCAATGATCCTGCTGCAATATTTGACAACCATCTTCACTATCTACAATGCCACCAATTTTAGTGCCATCTGCAAACATGCTCATCATGCCTTGTACGTTCTCATTCTTGTAAGCACTCAGGGTTTGTTAACAGATCCCTTTATTTCTCTTGTCAGAGTCCCCCTTGCCCTCACCTTCCACCCTACCAGCCGTCACATAACAAATAATCCTCTGACATTTTCGCCACCTCCAATGTGATCCCACCACTTGCCGTATCTTCCCATCTCCTCCCCTGTCTGCTTTCTGCAGAGACCGCTCCCTCCGTAACTCCCTGGTCAATTCGTCCCTTCCCACCTGAACCACCCCCCTCTCCGGGCACGTTCCCTTGCAACCGCAGGAAATGCTACACTTGTCACTTTACCTCCCTCCTTGACTCCATTCAAGGACCCAAGCAGTCTTTTCAGGTGCAGCAGAGGTTCACCTGCACCTCCTCCAACCTCGTCTATTGCATCTGCTGCTCTAGATGTCAGCTGCTCTACATCGGTGAGACCAAGCGTAGGCTTGGCGATCGCTTCATCCAACACCTCCACTCGGTTCGCAATAACCAACCTGATCTCCCGGAGGATCAGCACTTCAACTCCCCCTCCCATTCCGAATCCGAACTTTCTGTCCTGAGCCTTCTCCATGGCCAGTGTGAGGACCACAGTAAATTGGAGAAGCAGCACCTCATATTTTCCTTGAGCAGTTTGCACCCCAGCGGTATGAACATTGACTTCTCTAATTTCAGGTAACCCCTGCTTTCTCCTCCCCTTCTCAGCTCTCCCTCAGCCCACTGTCTCCACCTCTTCCTTTCTTCTTCCCACCCCCCACCCTCACATCAGTCTGAAGAAGGGTCTCGACCCAAAACATTGCCTATTTCCTTCGTTCCATAGATGCTGCCTCACCCGCTGAGTTTCTCCAGCATTTTTGTCTACCTTTATTCCTCTTGCTCCTGCAGATCTAGAGGCTTTGCCTCTTGGAGATCATGTTCCAGGCACCAGCAGCTATTTATAGTTGGCCAGATTGTGTAGAGTGCAACACATTGTGGAATTCTCTGCCACAGAAGGTAGTTGAGGCCAGTTCATTGGCTATATTTAAGAGGGAGCTAGATGTGGCCCTTGTGGCTAAAGGGATCAGGGGGTATGGAGAGAAGGCAGGTACAGGATACTGAGTTGGATGATCAGCCATGATCATATTGAATGGCGGTGCAGGCTCGAAGGGCTGAATGGCCTACTCCTGCACCTATTTTCTATGATTCTATGATTCTATGAGATTGAACTAACCTTAACAATTGCCTGATATTTACGACAGAGCAATCTGGGACTGGTGCATTCAATAAAATCTCGTCTCGGTGAAATAAATACCCACTATTATTCTGGTAGTTGTGTAGTTCTCATTCTATGAATGTGTTTGGAGAACAAATTTGTGGGATCAACCAAAGAAGTACAGTCATTCTCATTCCCAGGATCCACCCCTCCAGGCCTTTGAAAGTATCTGAAAATGCAGAGTGAAAGAGGCATGGCATTTGCCATCCCCCCCTTATGGTGCATACCAAATTGAAACATTGAGGTAATAAAGTCTTTGCAATTGATGAAAATGTAAGTATATCAGGGAATCTTTTAGGTGTATGAGTGCTGTTAATGTCTACTTGTGCTCTCAGCAAGTCATTCATGCTGACAGTTCCCAGCACCTGAGATACCACTTCACTGAAATCAAAGTTGATTATATCATTTATTCATAAATACAGTGCCCAGATAATCTATTTGATACAGTACTAGACAGCAAATTGGAGACAAGGTAGACATCTACAGCAAATGGTTTTCTGACATATCTGCATAAGGATACAATTGGACAATCTGAGACTATGAATACACTGGCTATCAGAAATATATAGGCTCAAGGAACTGCAATGCTAGTTGATAAAAAAAAAGACAAAGTGATGGAGTAATTCAGTGTGTCAGACAGAATGGCATCTCTGGAGGACATGGATAGGTAACAATTTGGGTTGGAACCCTTCTTCTGGATCTTCTGAATATGGGTCCTGACCAGAAACATCAACTATCCTTGCCCTGACCTGCTGAGTTACTCCAGCACTTTGCATTTCTTTTTAATCAGAAAGGTGGGAAGTGGGGACTTTGTAGGAGCATGCTCTTCACAGATGCGCATGTCTTTGCATCTTACCACAAAGTTTCAAAACCACTTTGTTATACAATTCCATTATAGCATTTTATCATGAAAGTTGCTAACAGAATTGGAATCAGTATCTCCAGAATTAAAAAGTAGTTGAAGACTGCAGAATCGCTTACAGATCCACTGAGTGATAACTTGCATGAAGTTTTTCCCACATTTGTTCCACTTTATCTACTGTATCCGTTGTTCAAGATATGAGCATCGGCGAGACCAAACGTAGACTGGACGATCGTTGCGTTGAACGCCCCGTCCGCCTGGACCAACCTGAACTCCCGGTTGCTGAATACATTCATTCCCTTCCCATTCCCATGCATACCTTTCTGTCCTAGGCCTCCTCCATTGTCAGTGTGAGGCTAAAGTCAAATTGGAGGAACAGCATCTCATGTTTCATTTGGTTCATATTTACAGCCAATGGTTTGAATATTGATTTATTCTAACTTCAAGTAACCACTGCATTCCTTCTCCCTCCATCCCTCCCCCACCCAAGTCACACCAGCTTTTCACTCTCACCAAGCTACAGCTAACAATGACCTATTTCCTTTATTATTGTTACTTTTTTGCATATCTTTCATTCATTTGTTCTACATCTCTCTACATCATCGTTTATATCTATCATTTCCCTTTCCCGTGACCCTCAGTCTTAAGAAGGGTCTCGACCCGAAACATTACCCATTCCTTCTCTCCAGAGATGCTGCCTGTCCCGCTGAGTGACTCCAGCATTTTTTGTCTATCTTCTTTAAGTTTCCAAGCCGGGTCCCTTTAAATGGCACATAAACCAACAACACTGCATTACATGCACCTGGTCAAATGGAATCTACTCTTTCACAGTTGCATTGTGTAACATTCTATTCCAATTTATATTGGTGGAAATGGAAATTACATAAATAATGGGCATTACATCAATAATGATATTATTTCAGTTCATTTTTACTTGTCATATGTAGGTTAACACAGGGTACAATGAAATGTATTTGACAAGACAACCGGTCACCTCAGCAATTATATTACAAGGATAAAACTAAGTTAAAATAAGATAAGATAAAAGTGACATTGGTAGGTAAAAGACAAAAATAAATAAAATAATCAACATATTTGATGTGTTTATGAGTTCAGAAGCCTGATGGCCTGATGGTCAAAACTGTTCTTAAGTCTGGTGGTACATATGCTCCTGTATCGTTTGCCTGACGGTAACAAGGAGAACAGTCTGCGTGCTGGGTGGCTGTGGTTTTGATGATGCTGTGTGCCTTCCGCAGGCACCACCTGTGAAAAATGTCCTGAATGGCTGGGAGACAGTTGCCAGTGATGTGCTGAGCCGCCTTCACCACTCTCTGTAGTGATTTGCGGCTGTGGGCAGAACAGTTCCCGTACCAGACTGTGATGCAGCCCATCAGCAGACTCTCGATGGTGCAACTTTAGAAGTTTGTGAGGATGCTGGCATTCATGCAAACTTCCTCAGTCTTCTCAGGAAAAAGAGACGCTGGCGGGCTTTTGTTGCTATTGTGTCCGTGTGCAGTGACCAAGAGAGGTCCTCAGTGATGTGCACACCTAGGAACTTGAAGCTGCTGACCCTTTCAACCTCAGCATCACCGATGTGGATGGGGAGGTGTCCACTCCCCTGCTGTCTCCTGTAGTCAACGATCATCGCGGTGTTTATTTTCCTGGCACCAGTTGTTTAGTTCCTTTACCTCCTCTCTTTTGGTTCAGTTCAGGTCAGTGTATTATCTCGTGTACCGAGGTACAGTCAAATGATTTTCTTGCATGCTAACCAGTCAGCAGAAAGACAATACATGATTACAATTGATCCATTTACAGCATATAGATACATGAAAAGGAATAACATTTAATGCAAGGTAAAGCCAGCAAAGTCCGATCAAGGATAGTCCAAGGGTCAACAAAGAAGTAGATCATCTCTCCACATCACCATCTATATCTCTCGTTTCCCTGATCCCTAACCAGTCTGAAGAAGGGTCTCGACCCGAAACGTCACCTATCTCCTTCGCTCCTTAGATGCTGCTGCACCCGCTGAGTTTCTCCAGCCTTTTGTGTACCCAAGAAGTAGATCATAGTTCAGCACTGCTTTCTGGTTGTGGTAGGATGATTCAGTTGCCTGATCATAAGATCTTAAGATCATAAGTGATAGGAGCAGAATTAGGCATTTCGGCCCTTCGTCTACTCCTCCATTCAATAATGGCTGATCTATCTCCCTCCTAACTCTATTCTCCTACCTTATCCTCATAACCTCTGACCCCCGTACTAATCAAGAATCTATCTCTGCCTTAAATATATCCACTAACGGCCTCCACAGCCTTCTGTTGTAAAGCATTCTGAAGATTCACCTTCTTAAAATAACATATTTTAATTCTAAGGATATGACCTCCAGTCCAAGGCACTCCCACATGCGGAAACATCCTCTCCACATCCAATCTATCCAAGCCTTTCACTATTCTATACATTTCACTGAGGTCCCACCTCATTCTTCTAAACAACGAGTACAGGCCCAGTGCCATCAAATGCTTGTCATAGGTTAACAGCTGGGAAGAAACAAATTATAAAAGAGTGGTCACAACTTTTAGCACAACAATTCAATGTTTCAATGCATGATTTTGGATTAACTATCCAAATCTGATTTATTTTAGGAATCTTCAGATGTTTCAAATACAGGCAACTGAAACATCCTATCACCAACTGAAGAACTGTCGTGAGCTACAATTTACCTCTGGAGACCCTCAGACTATCTTCAATTGGACGTTTCTGGAGTCTATCTTGCACTAAACATTATTCCCTTCATCCTGTATCTGTACACTGTGGGTGGCTTGATTGTAATCATGTGTAGTCTTTCTGCTGACTGGATGGCATGCAACAAAAACGCTTTTCACTATACCTCCGTTATATGTGACAATAAACTATCCAACTATCACTATGGTAAGCAATGGGCGTTGTATGAAAATGGCTTCATCTCGTGTGCACCTACAGTATAAAAATAATGACTTCAGCTGAGCAAACATGAGGATACCATATGGAGTGCCAGGTCCTCATTCAAATCAGGTATAATATCAACTGGAAATGATCACCAACATAATTTTTTTAATTGGATTGCCCAAAAAGTTGATTTCTTGGCTTCAGTCAACAGCAGAAGCTTACTGTCTCAACATATATAAAGGTTCAGTGAGGTTTCTTTGCAAAACATGTATCTGTGTTGAAGGTTATAAAAGTATCAGACATTACAGATGGAAGTCCATTAATGAAAGTGCCAATATAGTTTAGCCAGATTCTTACAGCAAGATCCAGAAAAGATTGATTTCCAACAATCACAACCATTGTCCTTTATGCTGGTTCTGATTCCAGACAGTGAAGAATTTCTTCTTTGATTTCCATTGATTTTAAGTATACCCAGACTTCTTGATGTAACATCTATGAATTGCTTCCTTAATGTCATCAAGAGAATTCTCGGTTCACCTCGAGACTTGAGGTTATTTGTCTATGTTTAGACCGGATGGACAGAAGACTGGGACCAAGTAGTCCAGGGAAATCCAATCTGTACACCAGTGAGTAATTAGTGGAAATTAATTACTGCATTTAAATTATGTTTTGGCTTATTATTGTCACATGTACTGAGGTACAGTGAAAAGCATTTATTGCATGTTATCCAATCAAATTAGATAACATTGTACGTAAGTACAATCAAGCCAAGCTCAATGATAATAGGGAGAACAAAGGAAAAGATACAGTGCAGAATTTAGCTCTCAGCATTGTAGCACAACAGATCAAGAGCCAAAGGAACCATGCACCTACACTCCTAGATCTCTCTGCTCTAAAACACTACCCAGACCCCTACCATTCACTGTGTAGGCCCTGCCTATGTTAGACTTCCAAAAATGCAATATCTCACATTTATCTGCATTAAATACCATCAACCATTCCAATCAATCATGATCCTGCTGCAATTTCTCACAGCCATCTTCACGATCTGCAAAACCACCCACTTTTGTATCATCTGCAAACTTGCTAATCTTGCCGTGTGTCTTCTCATCCAAATCATTGATATAGATTACAAACAGTAACGGGCCCAGCTTATGGAGGGACAATTCAGTGGTGAGATAACAGAGGGGAAGAAGTTGTTCCTGGGTCTGGGGGAGTGCTCTTTCAAACATGCCCGTCAATGTAGCTTGTTCATAATTGAGAGTGGTTTTATGGGCAGTAAATACTGAATTGAATTTGTCCTGCTTTTTATAGTTATCTCACAAGTGGGTGATTTCCCGTTTAGTCTGGTAGGTGCCATCAATGCCCTGGAATGGTTTGGCTGGAGGTGCAGCCAGTACTGGAGCACCTGTTTTCAGAACAATTGTAGGAAGATTTTGCTGTGCATTTGTGTGTTTTGCATTTATGTATTGGGTTCCACCATGTCAGAAATGTCCATTGAGCTCCTTACACCCATTATAAATTAATTGTTCACCACTCTTTCACAACTGGATGCAACAGAGCTGCAAAAGGTTGATCAAGTCCATTGACAATCGGATCAGTGGCATGATTGCAATGTGCTCATTCTGCCCTTTTTCGTGCATGGCACTGAACTTGGAAAGACCCCAGAATTAGCGTGGGTGTCAGGGGTTATGGGAGAAAGGCAGGAAAATGGAGTTGAGAGGGAAAGATAGATCAGTCGTGATTGGATGGCGGAGTAGACTTGATGGGCCAAATTACCTAATTCTGTTCCTAGAATTTATGAATTTATGCAGCTAATCTCAGAGTTCTTTCCACATTAAATAAGGCTTGGACCCAGGTTTGATGGTCCAAGTTTTGAAGTGTGGAGTACACTGACCCATGAAATTGCACATTGTCATGGGACAGAATGTTACCTCAGCTATTGACCCGCAGTACATTAATATTGCCCAAATTTGAGCTCTTAATTTCTTGAGCACTTCAGCATTCTGTTATGGTGACACACAACTTAATGCAGATCATACCCGCAAATCCGAGGTTCTTCTTTCTAATTTTTAACCAGGCTCTTAAACTCACTCAGCAGAAGTTCATTCTCAATTCTATCAATGATGATTTTGATCTTCCCATTGCATTCCTGCACCAAGTTCTCCACCAGCCCCAAGGAGATGCCCTTGAACCTGGCTATCAAACAATCAATGCATTATTTGGGGTGGTAGATTGCAACCTTCACATGGTCCGCTCTGTTTCGACTAATGCAATCAACTCGACGTGCACAAATGGCAGATCAAATAGAACAAGTTGTCCAACAACTTTAGGCTGTGCACGCCACACAAAAGAAGAAGAAGAATGCATTATTTAACACAACAGGTCAAGGCGCATAGCTGCAATGCTGCAAGCGTTTCCAGACTCTAACAAAAGTACAATCAATCTTTATAGCAATCATCAATTATTATTGCTCATTATTTTACTATTTTAAATTAAAGTAATAAAATTGTCCAACTATGATGACTAATTCTGCAATAATAGGAACATTTTATAAACAAAATAATCCCAATGAGATCATTGCTATGTCTCCAAAGAAACCCAAACACTCATACAGGCCATTAATTTAAAAAGTGCATTTTGTAACATAAGGTATTTATTTCTATGGATATAGACGTTTTGAGAAATACTCTATATTTGTTTTGAAAAGAAAGCTTTTACAGTAATGATGCTATTTGCAAATAAGCTTTAAGGCATTTTAGTAATGATGTTCAATACACTATTAGTCGACCAAGCTGAAATTATATTTTGGACTACATGGACCCAGGAGGTATATTGTATAAAATTGAAATCATAGTTAAGTGTCTGGAAGAAGGTTGAAGTTCCGCTGTTCAGCAGAGAATTATCCAATTGAAAATTGGAATTAGTGTGCTAAAGGTAGCAATCACCCTTCCAGAGTAATATCCCTGTCAGTTTCAGATGAATTTCACCAGCACCAAATCAGAACTAACTAAAACTACTCTGTTCACTCTGTACAGCCTTGAAGTACTATCACTCAGTAAATATTTGGAATTGGTTACTTTAAATTTCACCTCTAGTTTAGTTTAGTTTTGGGATACAGCATGGAAACAGGGCCTTCAATCCACAGACAAACCTACCATTCAGTTGTATCAAATAACTATATTTATCAAATAACAAATGTATATGTATACATTAATTAAATATAAAACAAATAACTATGAAGTTATTTATTCTGAAAATAAAGCAACTGAATGCAAGTAGTTCTTCATGCCTAAGCCTTGGCAGTTAAAAAAGATTTGGGGACTAAAGCAAGCCCTTATTAAACATTCATATGAACTGTTCCAGAAGAAATATCTCAATAAAACATTCCAGAGTGTCTGTTTTGTTGCCACACATCCACACCACCCATGGTTGAGGTAAGAATGTTAAACATGGGATTTCTTCATGCTAAGCCATGCTGGAACCCCCGAGCATTTTCTATTTTTATTACCTTTAATATTTCCTGATGTTTGGAGAAAGTTAAGTGCTTGTGCATAACCAAATTGCTCAAGTTCTGGAACATTTTATTTTAGAAACATAGAAACATAGAAAAATAGGTGCAGGAGTAGGCCAGTTGGCGCTTCGAGCCAGCACCGCCATTCAATATGATCATGGCTAATCATCTAAAATCAGTACCCGGTTCTTGCTTTTTCCCCATATCCCTTGGTTCCTTTAGCCTTAAGAGCTAAATCTAACTCTCTCTTGAAAACATCCAGTGAATTGGCCTCCTCTACCTTCTGTGGCAGAGAATTACACAGATTGTACAGTCAAGTAAGCATTTAATATTATGCACAATAATTTTATGACCACCAGGTTTACGTGGTAATAGAGTCATAGAGTCTATAAGATTTCTCCTCATCCTCCTGCGCTCCATGGAATAGAGACCCAGCCGACTCAACCTCTCCCTATAGCTCACGCCCTCTAGTCCTGGCAATCTTTTCTGAACATTTTCCAGCTTGACAATATCTTTCCTATAACGTGGTGCCCAGAACTGAACACAATATTCTAAATAGGGTCTCACCAACGTCTTATACAACTGCAACATGACCTTCCAACTTCTAAACTCAACGCTCTGACTGATGAAGGCCAAAGTGGCAAAAGCCTTTTTGACCACCTACGACTTGACCTTCAAGGAACCATGCACCTATACTCATAGATCCCTCTGCGCTACAACACTACGCAGAGGCCGACCATTTACTGTGTAGGCCCTGCCCTTATTTGATGTCCCAAAATGCAACAATTCACACTTTTCTGTATTAAATTCCATCAACCATTCCTCTGCACATCGGGCCAATCAATCCAGATCCTGCTGCAATATTTCACTATCTGCAAAACCACCAACTAGTGTATCATCAGCAAACTTGTTAATCTTGCCCTCTATGTTCTCATCGAAATCATTGATGAGGATGACAAAGAGTAACGGGCCCAGCACCGAACCCTGAGCCACAGCACCAGTCACAGGCATCCAGTCTGAGAAGGAGCCTTCCACCATTACCCTATTCTTCCTTCTATAGAGCCAATTTGCTATCCATGCAGCTATCTCTCCTTTGATACCATGCGATCTAACCTCCCAGAGCAGCCTACCATGCGGAACCTTGTCGAATGCCTTACTGAAGTCCATGTACACAAACTATACACCTATGCCCTCTTCAACCTTTTTGGTCACGTTTTCAAAAAAATCAATCAAATTTGCGAGACACAACCTCCCACGTACAAAACCATGCTGACAATCCCTAATCAGCCCATGCCCATCCAAATGCCTGTATAACCTATCCCTCAGAATACTCTCCAGTAGCTTACCAGCTACAGATGTTAAGCTCACCGGCCTATAGTTCCCAGAATTTTCCCTGCAGCCCTTCTTGAAAAGAGGTGCAACATCTGCCACCCTCCAGTCTTCCGGCACCTCTCCTGTATTTAAGGATGACTCGTAAATTTCAACCAGGGCTCCCGCAATTTCCTCGCTAGTTTTCCACAATGTCCTCAGATATATCAGATCAGGCCCTGGAGATTTGTCTACCTTCAAACACGACAGTACCTTCAGTACCTCTTCGACAGTAACCCCAACTGCTCTCAAGACACTTCCAGTGACTGCTCCAATTTCCGCCATCCTACTGTCTTTCTCCTCAGTAAATACAGAGGTGAAATACTCATTTAGGACCTTGCCCATCTCCTGTGGCTCCACACAGAGGTGACCGCTTTGAATCCTAAGAGGTCCCACTCTCTCTCTCTCTAATTACCCTTTTCCCCCTTATGTATTTATAAATTCTTTTGGGATTGTTCTTAATGCTACACACTGGGGCTATTTCCTGGCCACTTTTTGCCCTTCTGATTTCCTTTTTAGTTTACTCCTTAGTTCCTGATGCACTTGATCCCAGCTGCCTATATCTGTCCCATGCATCCTTCTTGTCTTTGACGAACATCTCAATTTCCGTCGTCAACCAAGCTTCCTTATGTTTGCTTGCTTTGCCCTTCACTAACGGGGACATCCATATCCTGAACTTTCATCAGTACACTTTTAAAAACATCCTACTTGGCCAATGTTCCTTTCCCCTCTCATAACCTGTTCCAGTCAACCTGAGCGAGACCTTCTCTCATACCCTTAAAGTTGGCCTAACCCCAGTTGAGCATTTTAACACGTGGACCCTTCCCGTCTCTATCCATAACTATCTTAAACATAATCGAACTGTGGTCACTGGCCCCAAAAGGCTTCTCTGCACACACTTCATTAACTTGCCCTTCCCAATTTCACAATACTAGATCCAGCATCGCCCTCTCACATGTGGGGGCCTCCACATACTGCGTAAGAAAACTCTCCTGAACACATTAGAGGAATTGCACCCCATCCAAACCCTTCACACTATAGTTTTCCCGGAAAGTTAAAATCCCCTACTACAACAACCTTATTTGACCTGCAGCTGTCTGCAATCTCCTGGCACATTTGTTCTAATTCCCGTTGACTATTCGGGGGTCTATAGTACACCCCCAACAAGGTGATTATCCCTTTCCTGTTCCTCAGCTCCGCCCATATAGCCTCACTGGACGAACCATCCATAATGTCACTTCTGAAAACAGCCATGACATCCTCCTTAACCAACAATGCAACTCCCCCTCCTCTTTTTCCCTCACCCCTGACTCTTTGAAGCTCTTATACCCCGGAACATTGAGCTGCCAGTCCTGCCCCTCCCTTAACCATGTTTCAGTCATGGCTACAACGTCCCAGTCGCTCTTACCTATCCATGCCCTCAGCTCATCTGCCTTACCCGTCAGGCCCCAAATCATTAAAATATGTGCAGTTTAAACCAACCCTCCTTCCTCGCTCTCTGCCTTTCGTCTGTCTATTCTGTCCACTGACCTTTCCCACACCACTCTATACCAACTTCTAGCCTCTCACGTGCCTCTGTTCTGCATGAGATCCCAACCCCCTGCCAATCTAATTTAACCCCTCCCATGTAGCATTCGCAAACCTTCCCACTAGGATGTTGGTCCCCCTCCAATATATGTGCAACTCGTCCCATTTATACAGGTCACCCCTGCCCCGGAAGAGATCCCAATTATCCAGAAATCTGAATCCCTGCCCCCTGCATCAACTCCTCAGCCACACATTAATTTCCCCCATCTTCCTATTCTTACCTTCACTAGCACAAGGTACTGGAAGCAATCCTGAGATCACTGCCCTGCAGGACCTGCTCTTCAGTCTTCTACCCAATTCCGTAAATTAATGTTGCAGAACCTCCTTCCTCTTCCGAACTTATATAATTTGTGCCAACATCCGCAACAACCTCCGGTTGCTCCCCCTCACTCTTGAGGATGCCATGGAGCCACTCCGAGATGTCCTGGACCCTGGCACCATGGAGCCAACACACTATCCTGGAGTCTTCCCTGCTGCCACAGAATCTCCTGTCCGCACCTCTGACAATGGAGTCTCGCACCACTATGGCTCTTCCCCATTGAGCCTCGGTACCAGGGTTGGAATCACAGCCCTGGCTACCACTCAATCTTGTCGTGTCGACCGCCCCCAAGATGGTGTACCTGTTTTCAGTAGGTACAGCCACTGGGTTCTCCTGCACTCCACGTTTACTCCTCTTTCTCACAGTCACCCACCTTCGTTCTTCCTGTATTCTTGGTGTGACCATCTTACTGTAGATCTTGTCCAGGAAACCCTCGATTTCCCAGATGGCCTGAGGTCATCCAACTGCTGCTCCAGTTCCCCAACACATTTATTCAGGAGCAGCACCTGGACACAATTTCTGCAGGTGTAGTTTCCAGAAGCACCAGCAGTGTCCTTGACTTCCTATATCCTGCAGGAAACACACTGTACCAACTTGCCTGCCATTTCTTCAGTAGACAAAAACAAAAATCACAGTTCGAATCACATTTCGAAGTGTGGCCTCCTTGCCAAAGACTCTCAAGCCAATGACTCTCAAGCCAAAGACTCACACTTTACTCACCCAGGCACTTCACCTCAACAAGGCTGCTTCCAACAAGACCGCTCCCAACAAGACCGCTCCACTACGGCTGCACTTCTTTATCTGTTACCTAATCAACTACTTTAGGGCGTCTTTTAAAATTTTCTTTCCCTCTGACTCACCTACTTCCAGCCAATACTCGCTCTCGCTGCTTCTGGCTGCTGCTTCTCTCCGACTTTCATGGTAAACACTTGAACCTGGGCCTTTGGTGTTCTTTGTTTTGTTTTTCTTCTTTCCCTTTAACTCACCTACTTCCAGCCAATATTGTATATATTTTTTATTGAGTTCAATTAGCTCCCATTTCGATGCAAAGTATATGATGTCATACAATGCAAGAGTTTGAGCTGACATAGACTTTAAGTAACTCAAGTACATGACCTTGGAAAGCGGCATATTCCCCAAGTCTGTGCACTGGATGTTCTGTTTGTTCTTTTTTAAATGCCAATTTGTAGTGGATATTATGCTGATTATTTTGATGAAGAATAACCTCTAATTATCTGATGGAAGCTTAAAGCCTCTGTTGTTTGATTGCGGTGGAAACCACATTTAATTAAGTGCTCGTGCCGTTTTCAGCAATGTAGCCAAGAAAAGGTTACATTCATTGCTAATTGAGGCAGGTTCCTAACACTTAGGGGACTATTGGATGTCACTCTTGACCAATATTGAGCATCCTTCCCAATTCATCCATAAAACATCATAATTAATTATCCGCAGTATATTAAAAAATATTTGTATAAGCTAATTAATAGATTTTTCAGTCAGTAGAATTAATTGCAATAAGGATATGGGCTTGGAAAGAAGCACAAGCTGCATTTTTCTGAACATTCTGAACATTACAACTAAATCTTAATTGAAGATGTTAATTGGAGCCCAACTGGGAAGAAAGTTTACTCTGTGCTCTATAGTGGCTTGCAAAAGTTTTCATACCCCTTGAACTTTTCCACATTTTGTCACGTTACACCCACAAATGTAAATGTATTTTATTGGGATTTTATGTGATAGACCAACACAAAGTGGCGCATAATTGTGAAGTGGAAGGAAAATGATACATGGTTTTCAAATTATTTTACAAATAAAAAACTGAAAAGTGTGGCGTGAAAAAAAATATTCAGCCCCCTTTACTCTGATACCCCTAAATAAAATCCAGTGCAACCAATTGCCTTCAGAAATCAGCTAATTAGTAAATGGAGTCCACTTGTGGGTAATCTAATCTCAGTATAATTACAGCTGTTTTGTGAAGGCCTCAGAGGTTTGTTAGAGAACATTAGTGAACAAACAGCATCATGAAGCCCATGGAACACGCCAGACAGGTCAGGGATAAAGTTGTGGAGATGTTTAAAGCAAGGTTAGGTTATAAAAAAATATCCCAAGCTTTGAACATCTCACGAAGCACTGTTCAATCCATCATCTGAAAATGGAAAGGGTATGGCACAACAGCAAACCTACCAAGACATGGCCGTCCACCTAAACTGACAGGCTGGGGCAAGGAGAGCATTGATCAGAGAAGCAGCCAAGAGGCCCATGGTAACTCTGGAGGAGCTGCAGAGATCCACAGCTCACGTGGGAGAATCTGTCCACAGGACAACTATTAGTCGTGCACGCCACAAATCGGGCCTTTATGGAAGAGTGGCAAGAAGAAATTTGCAACAAACCCATAAGAAGTCCCAGCAAACATGTGGAGGAAGGTGCTCTGGTCTGATGAGACCAAAGTTGAAGTTTTTGGCCTAAATGCAAAACGCTATGTGTGGCGGAAAACTAACACTGCACATCACCCTGAACACACCATCCCCACTGTGAAACATGGTGGTGGCAGCATCATGCTGTGGAGATGCTTTTCTTCAGCAGGGACAAGGAAGCTGGTCAGAGTTGATGGGAAGATGGATGGAGCCAAATACAGGGCAATCTTGGAAGAAAACCTGTTAGAGTCTGCAAAAGACTTGAGACTGGGGCGGAGGTTCACCTTCCAGCAGGGCAACGACTCTAAACATACAGCCAGAGCTACAATGGAATGGTTTAGATCAAAGCATATTCATGTGTTAGAATGGCCCAGTCAGTCCAGACCTAAATCCAATTGAGGATCTCGGGTAAGACTTGAAAATTGCTGTTCACAGACGCTCTCCATCCAATCTGACTGAGCTTGAGCTATTTTGCAAAGAAGAATGGGCTAAAATTTCAGTCTCTAGATGTGCAAAGCTGGTAGAGACATACCCCAAAAATGGTTCTACAAAGTATTGACTCAGGGGGGCTGAATACTTTTGCATGCCGCACCTTTCAGTTTTTTATTTGTAATAAAATTTGGAAACCATGTATCATTTTCCTTCCACTTCACAATTATGCACCACTTTGTGTTGGTCTATCACATAAAATCCCAATAAAATACATTTCCATTTGTAGTTGTAACGTGACAAAATGGGGAAAAGTTCAAGGGGTATGAAAACTTTTGCAAGCCACTGTACATCAACTCATAGAATGTCTATCACTCGCATAAAGGCTGTTCAGCCTACCTTATTCATGGCGGCTCTGTACCAGAGCAATTCACTGCCCATTCTACATAGTCCAACAAACTTTTTAATAGTCATAAATCATAGAGTGATACAGTGTGGAAACAGGCCCTTCGACCCAACTTGCCCACACTGCCCAACATGTCCCAGCTACACTAGTCCCACCTGCCCGCATTTGGTCCATATCCCTCCAAACTTGTCCTATCCATGTACCTGTTTAACTGTTTCTTAAATGTTGGGAAAGTTCCAGCCTCAACTACCTACTCCGGCACCTTGTTCCATACATCCACCTCCCTTTGTGTGACAATAGACAATAGACAATAGGTGCAGGAGTAGGCCATTCGGCCCTTCGAGCCAGCACCGCCATTCAATGTGATCATTGCTGATCATCCTCAATCATGGCTGATCATCCCCAATCAGTACCCCGTTCCTGCCTTCTCCCCCTATCCCCTGAATCCGCTATTTTTAAGAGCCCTATCTAGCTGTCTCTCGAAACCATCCAGAGAAACTGCCTCCACCGCCTTCTCAGGCAGAGAATTCCACAGACTCTCCTCGTCTCTGTTCTAAATGGCTTACTCCTTATTCTTAAACTGTGGTCCCTGGTTCTGGACTCCCCCAACATCGGGAACATGTTTCTTGCCTCTAGTTTGTCCAAACCCTTAACAATCTTATATGTTTCAATGAGATCCCCTCTCATCCTTATGAACTCCAGAGTGTACAAGCCCAGCTGCTCCATTCTCTCAGCATATGACAGTCCCGCCATCCCGGGAATTAGCCTTGTAAACATATGCTGCAATCCTTCAATAGCAAGAATGTCCTTCCTCAAATTAGGGGACCAAAACTGCACACAATACTCCAGGTGTGGTCTCACTAGGGTTCTGTACAACTGCAGAAGGACCTCTTTGCTCCTATATTAGATTCCTCTTGTTATAAAGGTCAACATGTCATTCGCTTTCTTCACTGCCTGCTGTACTTGCATGCTTACTTTCATAGACTGATGTACTAGGACCCCCAGATCCCGTTGTACTTCCCCTTTTCCCAACTTGACGCCATTTAGATAGTAATCTGCCTTCCTGTTTTTGCTACCAAAGTGGATAACCTCACATTTATCCGCATTAAACTTCATCTGCCATGCATCTGCCCACTCCCCCAACCTGTCCAAGTCACCCTGCATTCTCATAGCATCATCCTCACAGTTCACACTGCCACATGTGAAAAATGTACCCCTCAGATTCCTATTAAATCTTTTTCCCTTCACCTTAAGTCTTTGCCCTCTTGTTCAGAGCTTGATTCACAAACTCTGAACAAGAGACTGTGCATCTACCCGATCTATTCTTCCCATGATCTTATGCACTATAAGATCACCCCTCATCCTCCTGTGCTCCAAGGAACAGAGTCCCTGCCTTCTCAACCTCATCCTATAGCTCAAGCCCTCTAGTTCTAGCAACATCCTTGTAAATCTTCTCTATACCCGTTCCAGCTTGACAATATCTTTCCTATAACACTCTGTGCCCAGAGTTGAACACAGTACTCTAAATGCGGACTCACCAACTTCTTATTCAACTGCAGCATGACCTCCCAACTTCTATACTCAATACTCTGACCGATGTAGGCCAATGTGCCAAAAGCTTTTTTGACCACCTGATCTACCTGCGACTCCATCTTCAAGGAATCACATACCAGCCCTCCTGGATTCCTCTGCTCTACAACACTACCCAGAGCCCTACATTCACTGTGTAGGTCCTGCCCATGCTATACATCATAAAATGCAACACCTCACATTTCTCTGCATTAAAATCCATCAATGCAGTCCCCTTAGCCAATCGATCAAGATCCTGCTGCAATTTTTCAAAGCCATCTTAACTATCTGCAAAACCACCCACTTTTGTATCATTTGCAAACTTGCTAATCTAGCCATGTATCTTCTCAACCAAATGATTGATGTAGATGACAAACAGGAACAGGCCAGGCACCGAACCCTGAGGCACACCACTAGGCACAGGCCTCCAGTCCCAGAAGCAACCTTCCACCATCACCCTCTGCTTCGTTCCATGAAGCCAATTTTCTATCCATTCAGCTATCTCTCCTTGGATCCCATACGATCTAACCTTCAGAATTAACGGGACGGAAAGTTTAATAAGGGATAAGAATGTAAGGTCAAATAAAATCAGGAGGATGTGGAGGCTGTCAGTGGATATTTTTATGACAGAGATAGATAGATTCTTGATTAGTACGAGTGTCAGAGGTTATGGGGGGAAGGCAGGGGAATGGGGTTAGGAGGGAGACATAGATCAGCCACGATTGAATGGCGGAGTAGACTTGATGGGCCTATGGCTGTTCTGGAATGGATTATAACCATTTTGTCATAGTTTATTTATCAAATTCCACCACATCTGCAGGTCACACATTCTAGATTGCAAGCAAACTGCTCAAAATTATTTTGCTCATGTCATTGTTAATTCAATTCCCCATTATTTAATATGTGACATTTAGTCCTCCACCAATGAGTACAATCTCCTACTCACCATTCTGTGCTCATCACATCAAATACATCTACAGGATCTTTCCTGAGTCTCCTCTTCTCTAAAGTAGCCCCAGCCTCTCCAATCTATTCTTGTGACTGTCTCTCATCCAGGATCACTTCTTGTAAATCTCCTTTCGACCACCTTCAACATCTCTACATGCTTCCAATGATGAGGCAACCATTTCACATGCATATATGTTATCATTACAGTCACTATTTTCAAGTTTGTGCCAGATAAGTATTTAATAATGTTGTAATAAACGCAAAAAGGGTTATTGAGTAAAACAATAATGATGTATTTCCTAAGCAATGATGTTCTTGATTAGTACCGGTATCAATGGCTATGGGGAGACGGCAGGAGAATGGGGTTGGGAGGAAAAATAGATCAGTCATGATTGAATGGCAGAGCAAAGTCGATGGACTGAATGGCCTAATTCTGCTCCTATGTCATGGACTTATAGTCTTCTAATAGTGTTAAATAACAAGTTAGGAGAATAATAGACCTTGAGGGCAATGCATTAACAACAATGTTTTAATCCCGCATGCTTCCCTTTTTCTCAAGATGTGGCAGAATCTTAAAAGTAATTATTTTTTGGTGGGAAGATAATAAACTATAATTGCAGTGTGGTGCCTGGCCCCTTTAATGTTATGTTCTTCGTGCAGCTTTGGCTGCATCACCCCTTTTATGCAAGCAACTTTGTCTTAGCTTATCAGAATCCTAATTGAATTTTCAAATGATATATTACTAAGCACTATGTGGAAAATTAGCTATTTTGTTGAGCCATCTCCATACTTCATACTAGCAAATTCAGACTAATGATCAATGACATCTGCTGAACTGTGAAAGGAAAGAATGGAAAAAGGCTCATAGCTGACATAGTTCTTGATAAAGTTTGGTAAATCACCCTAGTTCATCAAATGTGAAAAGTACACAGATTTAACCAATTTTGATCTAAATAAACTAATAATTAAATAATGCTTCCTTCCCCCCCCCCCCCCCCCCCCCCCGTCCAGGTTCAGAATACACTTCTTGCTGACATATTATCATTTACTTTGCATTCTAGTGGAAGAGAGTCATTACGCTCGCAAAGTTGCAAATCACCAAAAGGATTACCAGACTTTCTGCTGTGTTGCATTCTGTTGAATATCTCCTCGTAACTTACATTGAAAACCTTGACCTTTCCATGTGGTTTATACGGGTAGCCGCCTACCTTTGCATATTCCAAAATATAATTAATTCAACATTGTCCTACAATTAAGTAAATAAGAATAAAAATATAGAGCATTCCTGCTAAACAGACTGGGTTTGTTGCAGTGCATTAGTTCAAAAGATGCTGCACCTGATGGTTGGATGCTTTTCAACAGTGAGAACCAGAGTCATTTTATTTTAAGCAGAAAAATAAACTGCATGAGATATTCAGCAGGTCAAGCAGCATCTGTGGAGGAAAATAAACAGTTAACACTTTGGGTCGAGGCCTTTCATCTGGACTCATCCACTGTCCATTTCCCTTTACATATGCTGCCTGACCTGCTGAGTTTTTCCAGAAATTTATTTTCAGGCTCTAAACTCCAGCATCTACATTCTCCTAGGTTGACATTTTATTTTAACTTCATTGTATTTAAGGGTGCTCACGTCTGTTCATCTGGCAAATCCAGGATGCACCAAGTCAGAAAATTATGATGGATGACTTGGAAGAAATCAGATGAGGGTATGCTGCATGGCAGAGGGCATGGCATTAAATATTTCACATATGCTATCATCACATTCAGGATTTTCGAGCACCTTGTAGTCCCCCTCCACTATGCAAGTCATCAAACCCACTTTTAGGGCATTCAGTTGCATTCAACTGCTGCTATTTATCTTATTAGTTCCCTATCATCCTGTTCAGCCACTGTAGCAGATCCATATGGTCTGACAGCAGGCTTTCACTAATCCATCTGAAGTGGATATTGAAACTGTTAGGAAAGGTCCCAGAATGTCAAGCGATCAGAAGAAGTGCCCAAAAAACCATCAACAAAACTCTCGGTTCTGACCTCGCTTCAGGTGGATATCCCCTGAAGGGACATATTGTCCCCCATAGCTTTGATTAGTGGATGGTTTGACATCTGTTCAGCTGTATAGATTACACAGATGGAGATAGCTTCATCTGGTTTTTTTTCTCTTTTTGAAGAAAGCCATCACAGAGTTGCTTAAAATAACAATGAAGCTTTCACTTTCCAATCTTTTCTTGCAATAGGCAAGCTTTAAATAGATCATTTGTTTACTACTCCATACAGATTTTCATAATTAATTGAAAAGGCAATGCAGCATTGCCTTTTCAATGATCCATTTTGTCAGTTTCAGGCTCATTTGAAATACCAAAGCTGAGTATCCACTTTTTATAGATTTTAATGGCAGAGATGTATTTATGTTTTTGCAATTAGTTTGTCTCAGATACAAAAGAAATGGAGTTATTGACTTGCACTGAAAATAAGCCATGAACAGAATAGTTGTGAATGAGAAAAGACAGAGTAATTCAGCAGGTCAGGCAGCATCTCTGGAGAACATGGATAGGTAATGTTTCAAGTTGGGGCAATTCTTCACACTGGATGTGAATGAGAATTTAATCCTTAAATCAGGTCAGCTGCTCTGTGCTCTGCATTTCCTCTGTTACTCTTCAAATGTTTCCCGCTCTGGGTATTAATTAGTCTTTGGAGATTTCCAATACTCATAATGATAGGATATGTGCAGACATGAGCTCTACTTTTTTGGAGAAACCAGCACAAAAAAAAGCTTAGCATCCATTACTACCACTAATGGGTTTTTTAAAAGGCAAAAAAAAACAGCATTTAACTCTGGTTTAAGTACAAAACACTTTAGCATGTAAGAAGGATGAGTTCATGAATCATTAATAAAGTGATTTATTACATTTTTTTGCAGAACAAACTATTTGTAAGTGTTCCTCAGAATTAATGTAGGATACCAAAATTCAATTTTAGCATGCATGATAAATGGAACTACTGGCTTTGAATTTTCTTCATTTTGTAAAGAAATTACTATTGTGATAAATAATAACTCAAAAGCTTGCATGTACCTTAATCAACATCAAAACATTTAATTGTTTCAATTGTTAGCACATTTTAAAAACAGGATCAAATGTCCTATCTGTAATGGAAGATAAAGAGTTCTTCTATGTAAGAGCTAATGGAACGTTAAAATATGATGCTAGTTTCATCTAATACCAATTATGCGCTGGAAATAGTATATTAAATTCAGTCAACATGGAAAATATCTTAAATTTTTTATCTCATAGGATTTTGCTTCCCATTATTATTACTGCTGGTTTAAACAAAGTTTAATAGTCATTTGTGGTGTTTGCATTGTTTTCCCATTTTTTAGGTTCTGTCATCACATTGTCATATCTATTTGGATTTTAACTGATGGCCATGACTTTCCCATTGCCACTTCCTGAAGTCCAAGAGCTCCAAAAACACTACTTTGCTTATCTTGTGAATCTGTGGAATTCGCTGCCACAGAAAGCAGTGGAGGCCAATTCACTGGATGTTTTCATGAGAGAGTTAGATATAGCTCTTAGGGCTAACAGAATCAAGGGATAAGGGGGAAAGCAGGAACAGGGTACTGATTTTGGATGATCAGCCATGATCTTATTGAAAGGCAGTGCTGGCTCGAAGGTCTGAGTGGCCTACTCCTGCGCCTATTATCTCTGTTTCTATCTTTCCAGTATTCCTGAAGGAGGGAACATCCATTGTGAATTATTAAACAGGTTTCCACAGACTACCTCCACATTTCACATTGCATTTCCTTTGCTTTTAACTGCTTTTTTTTCCATTTACATCCTTTGGAAAAGTTGAAGTAGTTATACCCTAGTTGTAGCCACATTTAAATCAGGGGTTCCTCTGAAACCAACTAATCCTGTGCTTTGCATTGGGCCTATTGGCACATTTTTACTTACGTCAATTACTTAGATTCGGAAACTCCACCCCAGTTGGTCAAGTTAAAAGGGACAGAAAAATTGAAGCAATCATCTTACATGTAACCTGGATAAAATATGTTCAATACATAATACCAATTTAAATATAATGCAGATAACTGCAGTACTAAACACAGACAGTTAAAACTAATAATGTCACTCCACAAATGGAATAAAAGGACATGGAGCATTCAAGCTGTTCAAACCAATGTAAGGCTGAAACCTAACAAGCCAAATATCAGAGAAAAAGGGTGAAGAAAATATATAATCTTTTTGGTAAGCTTCACCTTAAGTCCCACATCTAATTTCAATGATCAATATTTATCCTGGAAGTCAACCTCCAAAGTGACTTTAAAATGAATTACAAGACTGACATCAAGTAAAAGAGGCTCCTGACTAGAAATAACACATTTTACATGAACGTGTCAGATAGCCAAAGGAGAGATCACATCTAGTATAATATTTTAAATTAAATTGTGCAAAAGGGAGAAAGGGCACAGGTGAAGGTAGATTTCAGACTGGTAACAAGTAATTCTTCACAGAGAATGTTCAATTTTGAAAATAGACATTCAAAAGAAAAAATAACTGCTGTTTCAGGAGAAAACTGGATGCTGACAAAGAAATGGAGGTGGGGAGATATGTAACGGTGGGGGATTTAGCTTTGTTCTGGATTGATGTTTCAATAATAGAAAATTTATGACACGATGATGTGAGTTCTGACTGAAGACTCAGTAGCTTCAGCATCGTTTACTGAAAAAGCAAATAATAGACTGAGCTTTAAATTTCCATTTTAAAATCACAGTACTACCTATCAGAAGAGTTCAGAAATGGATAGCAACATTGGCACTGATTGTGCTGTCAAAGTAAGTATTATTTATGACCTAGTGCACTGACTACAGGCAAGAGCAAGATCTGCAGTAAATATCCAAAACTACTCTCCATGGTTTGCCTTCAACCTTCAGCTTTGTACAAATGGCCTTTCACTGTTCCCTCGTCATTTAAATGGATGAGATATAATGACGTTGCTACATTTACATGATAGAGATAAATTAGCTTAGCGCAGAAAGTGAGGACTAGTCTCACTGAAGTGACATGGGTAACCCATCCTTTCAATATTCCCACAAATTTATTAGTCCTGAAGCTTGGATTCAGACAATGGGAGTTGTTTCAACTATTTTTAACTTGACTGTTGAATATTATTAACTCACAAATCAACTCTGGTTCTAAAAATTGGTTATAATAAGGCTGGAGTCTCATTCATTCATGTATATTTTTTTAGTTTAAAGATACAGCATGGAACCAAGCCCTTCAGCCCATCGAGTCCACGCCGACCATCTATTACCCGTTCACACTAGTTCTATGTTATCCAACTTGCTCACCCACTCCCTATGCATTTGGGGAACTTTACAGAGGACAATGAACCAACAAACCCGCACATCTTTGGAATGTGGGGGGAAACGGGAGACCCATGAGGTCACAGGGAGAATGTACAAATTCCATACAGAGAGCAGCCAAGGTCAGGATCAAACCTAGGTCACTGGCACTGGGAGGATTGTTGTTGGAATTTTTTATATAGAACTTTTAAAATATTTTCTTTATTTACTTCACTTTCTCTATTTGATCCTCTAGCATAACTTATCGATCCCCATCCTTATTTCTTTTTCAACACCTAATTTGACGATGAAATAATCAATTTCAATTTACACTTCTTTTTCGGGATATTGTGCAGCTAGTTTCACAGTATGATTGGCTGATGCTTGACGTCTTATCCTTTTCACTCAGCAGCCTGATGTCTGGTTCTTCTTGTTGCAACCTTATCTCATGCTTCAGCAAAACCACACATAAAATTTAAGCCCTATACGTGCAAGGCACATCTAAATATGAACACGTACATTATTAGAATTACAAAACCTATCCAATCATTTTAAAATAGCATCATTCTTGATATCTTAAACACCTTGAAGTATTTTTCTTGAAGAATTCGAGCTTGAGTCCCGCAGACTACAAAGATGGGTGTTGTTGGTTAAGCTTGCATTGGGCCTCATTATAACGGTGCAGGAGGCCACAGACTAAGTGGTCTGAGTGGGCCTGGGATGGGGAAAATAAATTGTCAGGGAAACAGAAGCATAGGCGTTGCAGACTGTGTGTTGGTGCTCCGCAAAGTGATCACACAATTTGCATTCCCACTATAAAGGAGACCACATTGTAAACACAAAATGCACTCCACTGGATTGGAAGAGGTGCAACTGATATGTTGCCTTATCTGGAAAACCTGTTTAGGTCCTTGGATGTTGCATAGAGAAGAGTTGAAATGGATTGGTATTGTAACTCCTGCAGTTGCATGTGAAAGTAGGTGGGGATGGAAAAGCAAACCAGATAGGCAGTGCTTCCACACCTCAATATTTTTTTCCTTAAATAGAATCCCAAATTTCTTGAAAATTGATGGTATTTCCTGAAATTTTCAAAAATGTTTCCTGCCTGCTATTTGTTTTGGAGTTTTTTTCACGGGCACATGTTAACAACACAAAGAAGAACAAGGCAAACAGATCTATGTAACTACACCGTATCTGCCTGCTTCCGTTACTCACTTGTACAGTGTTATGTAAGGCAGCTTTCGTTGCCTCCAGAAGCTTTTGTTGTCTTCGTTTTTTCAACCTGCTCTCATGTCTCAGTCTCGGATCTCTCTCCCTCCCACCCTCCCTCCCTCTGTCCCTGCCCCTCTCACTCTCTCTCTCTCCCTCCCTCCTTCCCTCCCTCTCTTCATCCCTCCCTCCCTCTCTATCCCTTTCTCCCTCCCTCCCTCTCTCTCTCTCTCCCCCTCTCTCTCCATCCCCCTCCCTGCCCCTTCCTCCATCTCTCTCTCTCTCGCTCCCTCTCTCTCTCTTTGTTTTTTTCTCTGCCTCCCTCCCTCCCTCCCTCCATTTCTTATTCCCTCTCGCCCTCTCTCCTTCCCTCTATCGCTCCCCCTCCCTCCCTCCTCTTCCCTCTCTTCCTCCCTCCCTCCCTCTCTTAACCCATCGCTCTATTCCTCGGCCCCTTGAGCCCACCCACAATTCTGTAAACTCAAGGCCAATCCCAGTGTAACTGCAACCCCATCGCCCACTGGTAACCTATCACCATTAGGCTTATCCAGAATTCTACTACTACCTGAAAAATAATTGAAGGCTCAACTTCCACTGAGAAAGAGAATTCCAAAGACTCATTGTTATATGAAAAATTTTCAGGACATTCTGTGACCTATAGCGCTGTTGCCATAGCGCTATGTTTAAAGCCCATAGCGCTGCAGCCGGTAGCACTATATTTAGAACCCATAGCGCTGCAGCCGACAGCTCTTTGTTTAAATTCCCATGTATTAAACTGATAACGCTCTGTTTAAACCTCAGTCAGCAGTGCTGTATGTATTACCTTTACACCCCTTTGCCGGCTGGATGCGGAAATTTCCCAATATTTCCATTAATTATTCCATTTCCCTAAAATTACCCAAAGATAACCAGAATTTCGGGTAATTTCCTTCAAAGTGGAAACACTGCAGGGAGGGAGTGATTCCTTCAAAATGCTGAAAGGGGAGGGGAGGGGAGGGGAATATGTATCTGGTGGTGGTATCATGTTGGAACTGCTGGAAAATGTGATGGATGTTACATTACATGCATTAGCAGGCGGGATGGAAGATGAGGGTGATCAACTCACATCTTTGCCAGTTACTGAGAGGAGAGTATTTAATTGCAGGTCATGGCAAATTGCTAAACAATCGTCAGCAAAGTTATAGCGATTTTTTACATAAACTGGGCAAAATAATATGAACGTAATTACAGGGATCTAAAGATTTTGAAGAAGCCTCACAAATATAGCCAGAATCCAGGGGGAAAAATTAAATTATCTATATATTGGATTTAAACCTACAATAGAACATTTTGGGCAATGGTTAACATTGTGGGATTAGCATCCTTTCTCCACCACCACTGAATACTGCCAGATATTTATTTAGCCAAGCTATTACTCTCTCTGCACTCCTCCAATATATTGACAAATGTTTCATGTTATACATGCTTCCTGCTATCGAGAAAAAAAGGATGCAGCCAAATTCTTAAGACAGCATACAAATTAAATGCAGACTGTTACATATTGATGCAGGAAATTGCATTGAACCTGCGATGCAAGAAAAATATATCGTGAGAATGCGATTTAAAGGAGTGAACTGTAAGGAAGTCATTTGCAGTAGACAGAATTAAAGTGTTCAACAAGACGCCAGATCTGAAAAAAGTCTACCATGACAAAAGGTGTAAAATAAATGGGAAGGCAAGGAAAGAAACACAAGTGTTTCTGTTTCCACTCCTGCAGAATGCTATTCCTGTCAAAGCAGTAACAAAGACTCACAGGAAGAAGCAAGTCTACATGTGTCACAAGTGTGTTGAAGACAAACCTGCAAAATTCCTCTTATCACATCATAGGACAAGAAAATTAAAATATTTGTCTTTTTAAGAAAGAAAGATCTATTTTAGTGAAAGATATGTCGGTAGTTCAAAAGTTCAATAGGTATTTTATTGTAATATGTATCTTGATAAGTGGAATCCTTTGTTTTGCATACTATCCTGTATAATCATACTATGCATAAGCACAATAAAATATAAGTAAGAGTGCAACAATTGTAGTGCAAAAAATTAGTTAATTTCTTCTGAGACAGTAGACAAAGAGTCGCATTTTTTCTGTGCCATTTCGTATCCTTCAAATATCATGTTCTTAAAAATATCGTTTTATCTTGAAAGGACACAAAGTGCTGGAGTAACTCAGCAGGTCGACCCAAAACATCACCTATCCATGCTCGCCAGAGATGCTGCCAGACCTGCTGAGTTACCCCAGCACTTTGTGTCCTTTTATTTGTTAACCAGTTCTTTGTTTCTATTTTGGCCTTGAAGACTTGTAATCATGGTGGTGGCACTGGATCAGTGATGTATGTGTTGGTCAGGTCTGGCAATAGTGTCAGTAGCTTCCACCGCCGTTCTGCCACCCCATGCAGCGGCTGCAGACCACGTGCGCATGCCCGACATATGTGGAGCCTCCAACAACGTTTCCCCAGCTATTGTAGGGCCAGCAATAGTAATATTTTGGATGAAGCAAAGAGCAAGTTGGAATCATTGTTTATATGTCAAAGATTTTTTTATTGAAGACTTCCAAAGTTTAGCAGAAGTTATATGGTTGAGCAATTATATTTTAATTGCATTATTAATAAAAAAAATAATGTAAGAAAGCTCACAGTTGTAAACTGAGGGAAAAAGTACCCAATGAGAGAAATATAAATTATTTTGGTATCTGTTGTTTGCAGCATTAAGAACCACCTTACAACAATTCTGTGTATAGCTTGTACAGCCAATTATTTCTGTATAAATTAGCAAATGCAACTGCTAAATCCATGCAAATGATTTGTCAGCATCTAGCATTTTTAACACTGAATTTTTAGCAGCATCCATTGAAATGTATTTTTGACATTTGTTTAATCTCATCAGATAGTAGCCATTCACATCTTAGATGCTCTGTTTCCTCCTTGAACTGGCACCAAGGCTCTTCATGGGTACCACCATTGGTGCTTGTCTGTGGAGCAGAACCTATTGTGCCAGGACAACAATGGAGCTTCCTCCCTGCAGTAATTCTGTGAACAGACCGGCAGCCACACTCCAGCTATCAACTAATTTCAGTTTATTCCTATTGCTGTGGTTAATTTAGATAAAGAGAATAACTCAACTCCTTTAGGTCCAGCTTTGCACCTAAGAAGTGACTCTATTACCTACAAGACAATTTAACTTATGATCTGCTCTGTGCCTCTGACACCTTAAATTAATGTTGCAAATATCAATGGCCTGTTAGAAGGCAATTTTCAGTTAACTTATCAGAAATATTGCCTAGCAACTATTTTTAATAGAAACAGCAAAACCAAGGTTTTTTGAGAAGGTTAAAAATTAAAGTTACAGTCCAAATTGATCAAAATCGTTCTGTCATTTTAGCAGGTTATATCTATTTGGTGCAGAATGCAGATGCCTAGTATAAAGTGTTTATAGCACAACTGCTGTGATATGTGATATATTAATACTGGAATAGAATTGCTGCCCTTGAAAGCTATACTATAATGCCTTTGCCTGAGGAATCAGAAGCTGTATGTTAACGCAATACTTGCAAGTTGAATCCAAATAACTAGAATTGGAGATTATCAAAGACAAATAGCCATATCATGTTAATCTTAAAACAGAGATTGTATTGAATTATCTTACAAGGTGATAGAGTTTACAAATCAGATATGTAATCAAATAAAATAAATAACCCATGACACTAGAGATTTAAAAAAATTAAATTAGAGTCACTAATAGCAGGTCAAGCGAGCTGAGCAGAGCTAATGAAAGTGACCACAAGATAAGCACACCAAGGTTAGTTACAATAACTGCCTTCGAGTAACCGGGGCAGACATTCATCTATGACAGGATCAATTCACAAGCGAGACACAAACATGTTTACGGCGCAATATAATGAGCAAAGCTGGACTGAATCTATCAGTTCTGGCAGGAAGCTACCCTGATTCCCCAGAGAAAGCCATTAGAAAGATTCTAGACTATATTGGTACGTTTCAGCAGAGTCATTCCATCATTCAGAGTCACTACTCCTCTATTGCGCTTTGACTGGTTTTCTGAACCTTTCGGTGACCTTTGCCTTCATCATGTTTGTGTTTCACAGGAAAGAAGAATAATCTATATCTTCAAGAACAGAAACAAGTGACAGCATCAGAAGAGAAATGCTGTGGCATTTCTATAAAGTATTTATTCTGATCATAGCAACTGAAATAAATGTCGCTCATCCAGTCTTAGGATGCATATAGTTTACTCAAGGCTGCAGAGTACAATATTTTGAAATTATGCTCTGAAATGTTTAAACAGAATTAAGCTGCTTTAGGCTAAGTCATTTTCTTATGCAAAATGGTTTTGAAATTATGCTAAATAAGTGCCAAAGTAGCCTATTAAATATATTTTATTGGTTCTATTTTCATGAAAATGGGAGTTACAAATGTTTTATAAGCCATATATATTTGCTTTATGGAAGGATCCTTAAAATTCTGTACTATTGTTTTGTATCTTGTTGCACATTGGAGACAGACTGGCATAAAATAATTTGCTATATATGTAAATTATATACACCTTGCAAAAAATAAATCAGGCAATAGATGGCACGACGGTGTGATTTGATATGTTAAACTTCTATTATATTGCAACTATTTCTAATACAACATCCTTAATGATATTAGATCAGTCTATTGATGACTAGAGGTAAATTATAAATAAATGGGGATTTTAGACTAAAACATTATGGCAAGGTTATCACTATAATAACTAACTAAAGGGTCACATGGCAGAAGGGACTGTTGGACCGTGGCCCAACCCTGGCAAAAGTGGAAATGGGACGTAAGAATCAAGCCAAGTCAAGTCAAGTTTATTCGTCACATACACATACGAGATGTGCAGTGAAATGAAAAGTGACAATGCTTGTGCATTGTGCAAAAAAACTACAAAACAGAATGGAACAGAATCACATATTCACATATTAGAATAGAATAGAATAGTTTATTTATTGTCATTGTAACATGAACCATGTACAATTAAATTTAAAAATGTCAGCCAGTCAGTGCACCATTCAAACCATAAAAGCTAACGATGCATACAAGGTAAAATATTAAAAAGATAAACAACTAAAATAAATATGAAATATGAAAATAGCACGCATAAACACCCAACCCTACATCCTTCTGTCGATTTCACAGTGTACCAACCACAGTCCCTTAGTCCCCGCGTTCCTTGGCAGCTACATTTAGTACCTTTATGGCAGTGGAGTAAAAACTGTTTTTAAGTCTGTTTGGCCTTGTCCTTGTAGATCTGTACCGTCAGCCTGACGGCAACAGTTCAAACAGGGAGTGTCCGGGGTGGGAAATGTCCTTTATAATATTCTGGGATTTTTTGATGCAGCAGAAACTGTGTAAGTCCTCCAAGGCAAGGAGAGAGCAGCCGACAATCCTCTGGGCGTTGTCAATGGCCCTCTAGAGCGCTTTCCTCTGAGCCGCTGTGCAGCTGGTGTACCACACGCATACACAGTATGTTAGGATGCTCTCAATGGAGCACCGATAAAAGGGCAGCAGCAGTCTCTATATGATGTTATTCTTCCTGAGCACCCTCATGACGTGCAGTCTCTGCTGGACCTTTTTCAGCAGCGTAGAGGTGTTCACGCTCCACGTCAGGTCCTCCTCAATATGGATTCCCAGGAAGCGGCAATTCGCCACCCTCTCCACCCTCTCCCCTCTGATGATTAGTGGTACCATTTCCGTTTTGTTCTTCCTGAAGTCTATTATTATCTCCTTGGTCTTTAAGGTGTTCAGGAGCAGGTTATTTTCTCCAAACCACACTGTCAGCTGCTCCACCTCATCCCGATAGGCATACTCGTCCCCCCCGGAGATGAGTCCCACCACCGTAGTGTCATCCGTAAATTTGACAATGGTGTTGCTGTGGTGGGCGGAGGTGCAGTAATGTGTGTAGATGGTGTAGAGCAGGGGGCTCAGCACGCAGCCCTGTGGAGAGCGTGTACTGAGGCTGAGGGCCGTGGATTTGTGATGGCCCTTTCCGACTCTCTGGCTGCAGCCCGACAGGAAGCTATTTATCCACAAGCAGGTGGAGTGTGGAAGTCCCAAGTCCCCCAGTTTGTCCACCAGTTTGTGGGGAAAGATAGTATTAAAAGCAGAGCTGTAGTCCACGAAGAGCATTCGCACATAGCTTCCCCGCTGCTCCAGGTGGGACAGTGCAGCATGGAGAGTCCTCTGTAGATCTATTTGCTCTGTATGCAAACTGGTGGGGGTCAAAGCTTCGGGGCAGGAGTGATGTGATATGACCCCGGACCAGTTTTTCAAAGCACTTCATCACCACTGGTGTGAGTTCGACTGCCCGGTAGTCGTTGAGGCTGGAAATGTGGGTTTTTTTGGGCAAGGGGACTATGGTTGTGGACTTCAGACAGGGTGGGACAGCGGACTGGGCCAGAGACTGGTTAAAAATCCTCGTGAAGACTCCAGCCAGCTGGTCTGCGCAGTCCTTCAGCATGCGTCCAGAGACGCCGTTGGATCCAGTAGCCTTCCTTGGATTGATGGCCCACAGCGTGCGCCTCACCTCATGCTCCTCTATCGTGAGGGTTAGGCTACTGTGGACCATATGGTGTGTTGTGGCTGTCTCGGGTGGCTCCACTTCAAAGCGAGCAAAGAAGAGGTTCCGCTCCTTTGCCAACGAGGTGTCACCCTCATCAGCTCCAAAGTTTGTCTTGTAATTGGTGAGATACTGGATCCCCTGCCACACCTGCCTGCTTTTGTTACTGTCCAGGTGGTCCTCTATCTTCCTCCTGTAGTCTGACTTGGCCTCTCTGATGCTTCTCTTCAGGTTAGCTCGGGCCGTGCTGTATAAAGCCCTATCGCCAGACCTAAAAGCAGTGTTCCTCTCTTTTAACAGCCGCTGGACATTACATACTTGTGGGAGGAAAAAAAACCCCCAGCTATTTTAAAAACACACCACACAACAGTAAACTGGTCCAGTAAAGTTAGTCCCTGGTGAGATAGAAGTTTACAGTCCGAATGGCCTCTGGGAAGAAACTCCTTCTCATCCTCTCCGTTTTCACAGCATGGCAACGGAGGCGTTTGCCTGACTGTAGCAGCTGGAACAGTCCTTTACTGGGGTGGACAAGTGCCGGTGAGATGAACCTGGGTAATATGGTCCATGTCCTCAAGGTAGGCTGTGGGAGGCGCCCCTGGGGCACAAAGGCTGAATGGTGGCCAGACGAGGAGAGGGACGATAGTTCGCTGGATGTTCCGGATCGAGGCAATGGCTGCAATGGGCCTTTGTGGCCAGCTGCAGCTGGGACTTTGAAAATGATGCCAATACCTGATAACTTTTGTATATGGTCTCAGTGGGCTATTTCTATACACGTTCTACTTAATCTGGGATTGTACTTGTGTATAGAAATAATTTACTGAACTGTATGCAAAAAATAATTTTGCTATACCTCGGTACATGTGATAATAAAGAACCATTGAACCACTTGAATTAATTCTTGTTTATGGTCAGGAAGTTACATGAGTAGAGCAGACAGCTTTTTTTGAAGACACAAGAGATGCAAATGCTGGAGTCTGGAGCAAATAAAATAAACTGTTCGAGGAACTCAGTGGATCAGGCAGCAAAATTTGAGATTGAGGCTATTGAGGCATCCAGACTGTAAAAAAAGAGAAGAGATTTCCAGTATAAAGTGGTGGTGAGAGGGGGAGAGAAATGGAGAGAAGAGCTGGCAAGTGATAGGTGGATCCAGGTGAGAAGGGGTTAATTGGGAGTTGTAGTCAGGAGAGGGAAGGAAGGGTCGGCACAAGGACAGATGCTGGGAGATGATAAAGAAGAACACCAAAGCTAAAGATCCACAACTCACTGGTTCACTCATCTCTTCACACCCAAACAGCCACCACCAAGTACTTTCTCCTACAACTGCCGTTGATGTAACAGCTGTCCCTACATCTCCTCCCCTATATTAATTCAGACTTTCCAAATGAGACAGAGCACATGCATCTCCTCTAACCTCATGTGCAGAAGTTGGTGCTCCCAATGTGGCCTTTACATCGGTGAGACCAAGCACCGACTACGCGACCATTTCGCTGAACACTTGAGCCTGGTCCATTTTAATTTCCTTTCACATTCCCATCCCAAACTGTCCCAGGCATCTCCATTGCCAGAGTGAAGCCAAATGCAAACTGGAAGGAACAGCACCTCATATGCTTGGGTCGCTAACAACCCAACAGTATGAACATTGAATTCTCCAATTTTAGGGAACACTCGCTCTTCCCACCCAACTTTCCCTCCTCCTCCCCTTCCAACTATATCCCTCCCTGCATTTCACTCCACTTTCACTCCTCTTCCCCCTTATGTGACACTTTATTCCCTTGCCTCCTTTTTGTCTCCTTTGTCCACCCATCTGCTAATCAAAACCCCCTTCACCTGTATCCACCTATCACTTGGCATGCATTGTCCTGCACCCACCTCTTTACCAGCTTTCTCTCCCCAATCCGACCCCACTCCAATTAGTCTGAAGAAGGGCCCCGATCCAAAACGTCACCTATCCGTGTTCTCCAGTGATGCTGTTTGACCCATTGAGTTCCTCCAGCACATTGTGTTTCGCACAAGATTCCAGCATTTGCAGTTCCTGCCTTCATCGCTCTTCCTATTATATAATATTCTGAAAAGCAGGCAATCAGTGGACTTGATTTTAACTGATTTTAGACTGGTCTTTGGTTATAAGACCTGAAATTTGTGCACTGCAGGTCTAAATATGGCACTTAAAATGCATTATGAATCTACTAGTACCATTTTACCGGTCTAACAATATTCCTCTGCTCTTTCTCCATATCCTTTAATGTTATATTTCGTGGCTGAGTTTTTATCTAATTTTCTCTTAAAAGTAATTTCCTGTTATGTCAATAGCTCTTGCGGTAAAGCAACGCATATCCTCACAATACTTTGTGTGAACAAATCTCCTTAACCACTACTTTGTGCCTTTTGTGCTAATCCTGAAATATTTGCCTGCTTTTTTCAATGAAACTAATACTGAGCCTGATACCATCCACTGTTACTAAACTGAAAATAAAATGACTGTTTCTGGTGAATGCACCTGCAAAATTAAATTAGTAAGTTATTGACCTGCTTGTGAAGCATTTTTACCATCTGAAAACTTCTCAACAGACACAGGATCAATACACATCGGAGCAGAATTAGGCCATTTGGACCATCAGGTCTGCTCTACCATTCGTTCATGGCTGATTTATTTTTCCCTCTCAACACCATTCTCCTGCCTTCTCACTGTATTCTTTGATACCAAATGAGGCACAGTGGCACAGCGGTACAGTTGCTGCCCCACAGTGCTTGGGTTAGATCCTGACTATGGATGTTATCTGCATGGAGTTTGTACATTCTCTATGTGACTGTGAGTTTTCTCTGGGTGTTCCGGTTTCCTCCCACATTCCAAAGATGTGCAGATTTGTAAGTTGATTGGCATCTGTAAATCGTATCAGTGATCATTGGTTGGCACAGACATGTTGGGCCAAAGTGCCCGTTTCCATGCTCCAAACTAAACTAACTACTCAGGAGCTTATCAATCTCTGCTTTACAAATGTCCAATGAATTGCCGTCCACAGCCATCTGTGGCAATTAATTCCACAGATTCACCACCCTCTAGCTCACGAATTCCTCCTGATCTCCATTGTAAATAGTCAAATACTTGGGTCAGCATAATGCTATGGATCCTTCCTGCAAGATAACCACTAAACATTTAATGAAGAGTTTGGGCTAGTCCAATTAAATGTAAGATAAATGTTCTTAATGATGTGTTAAACCTTAATCTCTGTCAAAAAATGTTTTGCAAGTGCTGTCTCAAGTTCATTAAAGATTTTTTTTAAATCAATATATATTTCCTCTTTTGGTGTATTATTACAATTACTTTTTTTCCTTTTAATTTGCTTCCTGTACCCAACCTGACATTGATTGAACACTCGGTGTTTACGTTTTTTCAGTAACTTTGTTTCATTAATAGTTGCAAGGGTATTACCACTGGTTGGCACACTCAACATTTTCAAGAAAGCAGCTTGAAAGCATGTTGGTATATGGTTTTCCAAACCATCACTTCAATTCATTTTACCACTCTCAAAACCAGTAGCTCACAGGGAATTAAAATACACACCTTGCTCAGCATAAATTCTTCAGTTTGATTGTTATGTTGGTACACAGTTATTTCCAGATTTCACACATGTCCACGTTTGGGTGTTAAAGATGAAAAATGCTGTTCTGTTTCCAATTTCAAATCATTGAGGATACCTGCATAAAATAAAACAAATCTCTGAAAGTGCAGGACAAAAATAACAAGGGGGAACTTTGGAGAAGTCATAGCTAATATCTGGACAGTGTTTAAATTAGGTGGCTGGACAGTGTTTATAATGGACAGTAGCATTGGATAGTGTGAATGAATAACAGGCAGCCAGGCAGCATTTACAATGGACATGGTAATTTACAATTTACATGGTGCAAACTAGGCATTTAGACTCTAACCCAATCTCATTAGTATCCCATCCCAACTGAAAATATTTGTAAACACATTTAAGAATTGATTGAAACCAATAGATAATGGAAAATTTCAGGGGAAATTTCAATCCAACTCTAATGTCACAATGGTTAAACAGATACTAGATCTGTCCTCAGCATTTTCCATCTCTTTCAAAACACAGATGGGAATCTTTAAATATAATCTGAAGAAAATCTGTGCAAACATCAGTCCTTTGTAAAAATGTAGTTGATAATCTTAACTAAACATCATTTGTGAGTTTCAACTAGCAGACTGGCAACATTTACTAGTGGTTTTGTCAATTTATTCTGCCAAAAACTGAGGGAACCGTTGGTTTATACATAACAAATCAATAGTTGAATTACATTCTGCTTACATTATTTAACAATGGAGGATTTGAAACCAGAGTGGCTGTTTGTGTTAATATTGGCCAAAATAGAGATATATAAAATGGAGGACCTTTGTATCTACAAGACCTGCTGGGCCTCTGTCTGTGAAAGGCTACAGGCTGTGGATTGGCAACAGCTTGTCTGGACCCTAGATTGATATGCAGGACAAGGAAAGATCCAGATGTCCTCTCTATTGTTAAAATGTATGAAGACTTTACAGAGAAACCCAAAGGCGTTGCAGGTGCACTGACATGATTGGCTGGCTGCTGAAGGATTGTAAATGCTGTTAATAATGTTGCAAGGTGTTTTTGTTACAGTTTGATGATTGACTGAAGTGTGAAGCCTTGTTTGAATTGTTTATACTCCCCAGGAGAATGTTGCATTACTTGATTGATTGACTTCCTTCCAGAAGCTTCTGTAGAAACTTTGTAATGGGGTGAATTGTAATTGGGTTGGGGAACTGTCAATAACACCTTAATGTAATCGATATCTGTGATTGGTTTGTAGGGGTACCACCCCCATGTAGATCTGCCCCACAGGGTTCGATGACCTATAAAAGGTAACCCCCACGAGGATCGTTGTCGATCTTCTGGAGGAGCGCTTGAGACTGCGAAACCTTTTGGAGGTGTCTGCTTGCATGAGGCTGAAGGGCTTGGACAAGCAGAGACAAGGATCGATCCCGCGGTGTGGACAGGTATCGTATAGGGAATTCGTTAATTGTTTCATAAAATAAAAGTTTAGTGGTCCAGTGCTTGAATCGGAGTTTTACTGAACTAGATTAAGGGGGGGGGGGTTAGCTCTTGGAGCATAATTACATTTGCACCAGAAGAAATAAAAAAGTTTAAATGTTTTTAAGTTCATCCTGCAGCAGATCAAACTATAGTCAAGAGTCCCTAATGCAACCAAGTCCGTTTGCAGTTCGTTGATGTGCATTTAGTTAGTGTTTGTAGTGATCAAGTGCCTAACCATTGTTGGGAAGAAGTTGTTCCTGAATTTGGGGTCACAGTAAAGATGACGGTGTTGAATGCCGTGCTGGAGTTGATGCACAATAGACGTATGTGTTCTTATTGTCCAAGTGGTCCAGTGCAGAGTGGAGAGCCAGTGAGCTTTCATCGTCCCTTGATTTATTGTGGATGTAGGCAAATTATAGTGGGTCCAGATTCTTGCTAAGGTAGGAGTTGATATGCACCATAACCAACCTCTCAAAGCACTTAATCACCACTGAAGTTAGTGTCAGCAGGCAGTAGTCATTGAGGCATGACATCTTTATAGGTGCTCCTGGTCAGATTTCAAGAGTTAAGAGTGTTTTATTGTCATGTGTCCCAGATAGAACAATGAAATTCTTACTTGCTGCAGCACAACAGAATATATAATCAAAATAAATAATATAACAAAAACTCAGGAAAAAAAAGAACAACGAATAACAGAATAATAATAATAATAATAATAATAATAATAATAATATATTGTAGTTCACAGCTTATGAGGTTGTAGTGTTTAATAGCATGATGATTGTTGGGAAGAAGCTGTTCCTGAACCTGGACGTTACAGTTCTCAGGCCCCTGTACCTTCTTCCCAATGGCAGTGGTGAGATGAGTGTGTGGCCCGGATGGCGTGGGTCTTTGATGATGTTGGCTGCCTTTTTGAGGCAGCGACTACGATAGATCCCTTGGATGGTGGGGAGGTCAGACCCAGTAATGTCCTGGGCAGTGTTTACAACTTTTTGCAGTCTTTTCCGCTCCTGGACGTTCAAGTTGCCAAACCAGGCCAAGATGCAACCAGTGAAGTTCCCATAGTGCGTTCGGCTGAACGCACTACTCTCTGCAGAGCCCTCTTGTCCTGGGCAGCGCAGTTCCCAAACCAAATCGTGATATTTCCAGACAAGATGCTTTCCACAGCCACTGAGTAGAAGCACTGGAGGATCCTCAGAGACACTCTGAATTTCCTCAATTGCCTGAGGTGGTAAAGGTGCTGCTTTGCCTTACTCATGAGTGCTGCAGCGTATGATGTCCATGTCATATCCTCAGAGATGTGTTTAAAACAGCTCACCCTATCCACAGTATCCCCATTTATCCTCAATGGTGTATATGTCCTTGGATAATGTACCCTCCTAAACTCCACGCTCAGCTCCTTAGTTTTTTTGATGTGCAGAGTGCCAGATCAGCCACCTCCTCCCAGTAGGCCTTCTCATCATTATCGGAGATCAGGCCCACCAACATAGTGTCATCAGCAAACTTGATTATCGAGTTGGAGCTAAACCTAGCCACACAGTCATGTGTGTACAAGGAGTACAGTAGGGGGCTGAGGACACAACCCTGGGGGGATCCTGTGCTCAGGGTGAGGGTCTTCGATGTATTTTCCCCCATCTTGACTACCTGGGGCCTGGCAGTGTGAAAGTCCAGGGCCCAGGCACACAGGGGGATGTTGAGCCCCAATTCCAGTAGCTTCTCGGCCAGTCTGGTGGGGACTATCGTGTTGAAGGCTGAACTGAAGTCGATGAACAGCATCCTCACGTAGCCCCCCTTCTGGCTTTTGAGATGAGAGAGAGCGGTGTGCCGAACCTGGGAGACTGCATCATCCGTGGATCTGTTCGGACGGTATGCGAATTGTAATGGGTCCATGTTGCGAGGGAGGAAGGCGCTGATGTGTTTCTTGACCAGCCTCTCAAAGCATTTCATGAGGTGAGGGCCACCGGACGATAGTCATTCAGACAGGTTGGGGAGGCATTTTTAGGTACTGGTACAATGATGGATCTTGTGAAGCAGGCAGGGACCACGGACTTGGCCAGGGAGAGGTTGAATATTGTAGTGAGCACCGGAGTTAGCTGCGTAGCACAGGACTTAAGTACTCGCCCCGAGATGCCATCGGGGCCTACAGCTTTCCTCGTGTTCACCCGTGTCAGAGCCCTCCTCACGTCGTGCTCGGACAACGAGAATGTGTGCACATTCCTCCCTTCAGCTTCGATAGCCAGCCCGCTGACGGTATTGTCGTTAATCGGCAGACCTGGGTGATGTTGCCCGTCACGAAACAAGCGTAAAAAGAGTTCAGGTCATCAGCTAGGGAGGTACCGGCACTGCGGTTGAGGGGGGGGGCTACGGACTGTAACCAATAGTTGGTTACAGTCCGTAGCCCCGGCCACAAGTGTCTGGTGTCCTGCTGCACCATCTGTGTCTCCATCTTGTCCCTGTACCTCATTTTTGCATCCTTCACCGCCCTTCACAGTCCGTAGGACTCTACCTTGTATACGTCCGTGTTTCCGGATGCCAGGCCAGAGTTGTAGGCAGCGGTGCGAGCATTCAAGCAACACGAACGGACCTGTCCACCCAGGGTTTTTGATTCGGAAAGGTGCTAACCCTTACCGTGGGGACGGTGTTGTCGGTTATTGTTGCAATGAAGTTCACGACTGTTTCCACGAACTCACTGACTTCACTGGAACTTGCATGGAACATATTCCAGTCAACATCGCTCAGTGCATCTTGCAGCGTGGCCTCTGTCTGGTCAGACCACCGCTTTACGTCCCTCGTCACTGCCTCTTCTTGAGCTATGTATTATGCATTGCAACAATCAGTACTTAGCTAGAAGAAGCCAAACAACCTATCACCCTCCACAAGTCTATTCTCACCATTACCAGCAATCCAGTAACTGAGGTACAAATTAACGACTTCAATGCATTAGTCATTCTCATGTGACATATACTGCCATCTGGTGCTAAACATAGTAAATAGTTGATCAAATCAGTGAGGAATTGGTTCTTTTTTTAATTCCAATCAAGCAAAGGGACATTTTTAAGTCAGAAAATGTGGCAATTGAAATTGGTTTGAATTATCATATCACCGGAGGTGTTTGGCCAATCAAATATGACGGCTTTGTAAAAAGTCTAATTCACCCCAGATTCCAGTATTTTCCTCATAACAATTGTAGTTTATGTTTCATTTGTAGGCATATCTAATTCCCTTTGGAATATGAAGAAGGGTCCCGACCCAAAAGGTCACCCATCGCTTTTCTGCACAGATGCTGCCGGACGCGCTGTATAACTCCAGCACTTTGTGTCTGGTTTATCTGCAGTTATCTGTTTAACTGCAGATAAACCAGCATCTGCAGTTCTTTGTTTCTGTTTATCCCTTTTCAAAGTTGTTATTGGACCTAGACTTCAATTAATCTAATAAATACAAATTCAGTTGAGATAAGGCACGGAAACAGGCCCTTTGGCCCGCCGGGTCTGCGCCGACCAGTGATCCCCGCACTAACACTATCCTACACTAGGGACAATTTTTACATTTACCAAGCCAATTAACCTACAAACCTGTACATCTTTGGAATGTGGGGGAAACCTAAGATCTCGGAGAAAGCCCACGCATGTCACGGGGAGAATGTACAAACTCCATACAGACAGCACCCATAATCGGGATCGAACCGTGGTCTCCGGCGCTGCATTCGCTGTAAGGCAGCAACTCTACCGCTGCGCCACCAAGATCTAAATTTTTCTTCATTTTACAAAAACACATCACCTCAATTCTCCCCCAGATATTTTGCCAGTTACTATAAATGTGACATCTAGTTCCAGACTGCATGAATAATATTTTTTCCCTTTTTTGAGATTAATTTCAGGATGTTCATACCAACATTTTAACTGTTCATATTTTCAAATACAAATCAATGTTTCTGCCTTGTAAATGTTATTTTAAAATTCAAATATGTTTGATTCTATATGTTAGAAATCAACTTACATGTGATGGAAAGATATGTCTCAATATTCAATAATTTATCCAACATTGTGTCTGTTGATTCTGTTCTCTTCCTCCTCATCTCATTAGATAGATGTTGAAAAACATTGCATTTATTTATTTATTTATTTATTTTCATCCTTTATCTCCGAATGCCAATTGAATCGTGTCAAGAAGTAGTTCCAAAAGAGCCTGGGCATAGTTTGTAACGGTACACTGGTGCAAACTAATTTCATCTCCAAGGAATGATAATCTTGTTTTACTGAATGTAATTATCCACCAAAACATTAGGGGAGGTAGTTTGCATGTTTTTACCATTGACCTGTAACTGTTGGTAATAAAAATACATTGATAAAATGTCAATAATATTCATAATACAACAGATTAAAAAACATGTTGTATGTGTTTTGCTTTTACTTCAAATTGTATTATTTCTTTTTACCGATCCTTTGAGACTTACGGTCTTACAATATTTTCTCCAATAATTGTTTCTTGGAATAACCACCAGGATAAATATTTTCACACAAGCAGCTAATTGGGTTATTGTGCATGTCCAAGTGGTATCACAATGAAATATCAGTGAACATTTGATGCTAAGCAAGGTGATTATACAGATTTACCCAGAAGAAACAACATTCTTCCAACACACAGACCAACTTAACTGCCACTTTCACTGAAATTCATTCTTCTAACATATTGCAATAAAAATGCATTTTATTGCCATGATGTGAACGATTTAACAGAAAACAAATCAGTCATATAGATATTCGCAAGCTGCCTGATATCCTTATTGAATTCAATCGTATAATAATGTCGGCAGAAATTTTAAGGAGATGTTTTAAAAAGTAGCCAGTCAAGAAATCTGTTAGCACAGGTCACATTATTACTGAAGAAAGGAAGGTAGAGTCAAAGTACAAGCAGCACAGAGCTCTGGACACAAGAAGGGTCTCGACCCGAAACGTCGCCTATCTCCTTCGCTCCTTAGATGCTGCTGCACCCGCTGAGTTTCTCCAGCTTTTTGTGTAACCCTCTACATTCAAATGTTAGCCTCACTATGCAATGGTAATCCTGCATGGTTTAGTTCTGACCATCAGCCATTTTTATTGAGCTTATTGACATGGACAATCGCATGAAAGTTGGTCAGTATGGAACCATACTAATATTGCACATGAGAACAGATGGTGATACATAGCAACCACCCCACCCCCCTCCCCTCTCACAAGACAGATACTGGCTTATGCATTGATGTACAAGTGTACAATTAAAACATCTGTGACCTTCCAATGCTATGCGGTTTAGCCAGGATGTCCAACTGGATCAATAAATACAACCGATGGTTTGAAGAACAGTGAGGAAAATGAAGAGTGAAAGAGAGACAGAGAGTGAGAGAGAGAGAGAAAGGAAGAGAGAGGTTATATTCAAAGTTATACGATATGATATGATACAATGCGATAGAACTTTGTTCTTCCCAGAGGAAAATTGATCTGCCCATGTGCAGACGTGGCGCCGACGAGAGGCCGAAGCAAAGAAGTCGAAGCCAAAGAACCGAATCGAAACGAGGTTGAAACGGCAATAAACCAAAAGAGTCCGAAGACGAAATGGCTACTAACCGAAAGGATGGGACGCCTAAATGCAAACTAGCCGAAAGTGCGGGACACCTAAAAGCCAACGAAGCGAAAACTGCGTCGCCTAAAAGCAAACTCACTGAATGGCCGCTCTGTCGAAAGGCCACCTACCCGAAAGGCGGCGTCGCCTACAGGCCAAAAGACCAACTGCCGCTCAACAGAAAAGTCCAATAACGGACTTGACGTTGCCGGGGGGCGGAACATGCCAGCGATTGGTAAAGACTTCCGCGTCCATCAGAATACTGTGAAGGCATGAACATTGTCCCAAACCTCCGCTCCACCCAACCTGCAGCCCACGGAGGGTGGCCGTGGGAGAGTGGGGGCTGTACACCTTCAGCCGCTTTCAACTTGGTGCTTGGGTTCAGATTGCCCAGTCATCCATGGCTTGTGTGGGAAAATGAACCCCACGCTCCCATCTCCCCTCTTCTCTCTCTCCCCCCTTTCTCTCTCCCCTCCTCTCTCTCTCTCTCTCTCTCCACTCTTCTCTTTCTCCTCCTCTCTCTTCCCCTCTCTCCCCCTTCTCTCTCTCCCCCTTCTCTCTCTCCCCCTTCTCTCTCTCCCCCTTCTCTCTCTCCCCCTGCTCTCTCTCCCCCCGCTCTCTCTCCCCCCCTCCCCTTCTCTCTCTCCCCGTTCGCTCTCTCCTCCGTCTCCACCCGAACAGTCACTGACCCTCCCTATGATTCCCCCCCCTCCCTTCTCTCTCTCCCCTTCTCTCCCCCTTCTCTCCCCCTTCTCTCTCTCCTCCATCTCCACCCATTCTTCAGAGTGCGGCTGAAAGGTCTCGACCCGAAACGCCACCATTCCTCCTCTCCAGAGATGCTGCCTGTTTTGTGCGTGGTAATCACACTGGTGTAGAGGTTGGGGTGCATCGCGGTTAGTGACTGTGGGACGCTCCCGCGGGTGGAGACGGAGGAGAGAGAGGAGGGGGAGAGAAGGGAGAAAGAGGGGGGGAATCACCCTGGTGTGGGGGTAGGTGGCATTTCGACAGAGCGGCCATTCGGTAAGTTTGCTTTTCGGCAACGCAGCTTTCGGTTCGTTGGCTTTTAGGCATCCCGCCCTTTCGGTTAGCAGGCGTTTAGTCTTTGGAGTCTTTGGGTTTATTGATGTTTCAGCCTCGTTTTGATTTGGTTCTTTGGCTTCGACTTCTTTGCTTCGGCTTCTTGTCTGTCGGCGCCACGTCCGGGTACCGATCTGCCAACAGTCATAAGACATGAGATCCATGAAACATGAAATTAAAATGATGAGTGGAAAGAATTGGGGTTGTGCAAAGGTTGAGGAGGGGGGGAGCGGGGTGGGGTGGGGGTGGGGGGAGAGGGGAGAGGGGGGTCAGTCTCCACGACCAAAGGAGGAGTTGTACAGTTTGACAACTACAGGGAAAAAGGATCTCCTGTGGCATTCTGTATTGCATCTTGGTGGAACCAGTCTGTTGCTGAAGGTACTTCTCAGGTTGACCAGTGCGTCATGGAAGGGATGAGCTGTATTGTCCAAGATGCTCTGCAGTTTGAGGAGCATCCTCCCCTCCAAGGCCACCTCAGTATTCTGATTCATCTCAGTATTCATGGTTCGTTGCAGTGGGAAGGTAAGCTTCTTAGGAAGACTCACTTTCATCTTAACATTTTAATTCCACTTACATTGGGTGAAGTTTTTCAGCCTTTGAGGAGCAGTGGTTGAGCGAATGTTTAAAATACATAAACTACCAAATAGTTTTACTTGGCACGTTAGCATCAGTTGATTACCAAGTAGTTTTGAAGATACGTCAATGAAAAATAATGTTAATACAGGGACCACAGGGGCTAGTGGAGTAACTACAGCACTTTGTATCTACCTTTTTATATATGGTACCTAGTTTTGATAACTCATTTATCTTAGAAATAAACTGCTGGAACTGTGATCTGAGTAGAGTCAATTATAGCAGTTACTGAGACAAAGCAACATACAAATGGCCCATGTTTAAAGGTAAATCTTCTTTTGGGAAGATAGAAGGGAAGAAGACTAGTTTTATTGATTAGGGGCTGTTGTGAAGAGATAGCGTCAAGCCAGCAATAGCTCCAACTAATTGGATTCAATTAGTTTAAGCCAATTGCTCTAAGCTTCTGATTATCATTCTGGACCCTGCATATGACTCAAGTCATCTCAGAATCCAGAGATGTGGGGTGGAAGTAAATCATTCCTATACTCATGAAAGGGTCCAGGAAGAGAAAGAAGATAATGGTCCTCTTTCTGTGCTTATATAATAAATCACATATAAACTTATAGGAGATTGCTTGAGCACAACAGCAGAGCTTTTATGCTGTTAGATTATATATGCATTGGTGAATTCAACATATTTTCAAATTAACATGAATATAGTTTGTTAAATACATTTGTAGGAATGCATGATGATTTATCAACATTTGCACTGGACCTGAGCATGTGCCCAAGTAAATCTTTGCCCTTAACTTTGGAATGAATGCACAACATTTATATCAAATCTACAACTCTACAATCTGACTCAATCCCAATAACAAACAGAGAATGGCAATGCAAAGTCACAAAATACTTATTTCCCTTGAAATTCTCTCTCAATGTTATCTTTTAGAACTCAATCTGCAGCTCCAATGCTGTTTCTACAATTTCCTCTGGCAATTCATTCTATATACCTACCAACATCTGTTTGAAAGAGTTGATCCTTTGTTCCCTTACAAATCTTTCTCCTCTCACCTTAAATCTAAGCCCTCTAGGTATAGACTACCCTATCCTAAGACATCCATCTTATCCATGCCCCTTATGATTTTATACCTCAATAAGATTGCCACTCAACCACCGACACGACAGAGGAAAAAATGCACAGGCTATCCAGCTTCTCCTTATAACTGTCAGACCTGGTAACACCTTTGTGAATCTTTTTTTGCACACTGTCCTGCTTCATGACATCCTTCCTCTGGTCGGGAGATAAGAACTGTACACAATATTTGAAATGTCATCCCACCATTGACTTAGCTTAGTTTAGTTTAGTTTAGTTTGGAGATACAGCGTGGAAACAAGCCCTTCAGTCCACACCAACCAACGATCCCCACACATTAACACTATCCTACACACACTAGGAACAATTTACATTTATACCAAACCAATTAACCTGTAAACCTGTAAACCTGTATGTCTTTGGAGTGTGGGAGGAAACCGAAGATATCAGTGAAAACCCACAGCATCATGGGGAGAACATACAAACTCCGTACAGACAGCACCCGTAGTTGGGATCGAACCCAGATATCCGGCGCTGCAGGTGCTGTAAGGCAGCAACTCTACCGCTGCATCACCATGCCGCATAGCAGTTTCAATATAATGTAATGTGCACTTGTAATATGACATCACAATTTCTGTACTCAATGCCCAGGTTAATACTCAAGTTACAATGAAAGAATCATTTTACCACCATTTTCCTTCAGTTTTTGAACAATGTCCCCTTATAAGACCTTGTGAAATTGGATATGAAGAGTGGAGAATGCCATTCTGCTATGAGAACGCCACTATTCAATCGCGCCTAATATGATTTTTAGCCTCAAAACTTTCCTGCTTGATCCCCAGACTTTTGATTCCCATGTAGTCCAAAAATCTACGTGTCTCAACATAACTGGCTCTGTATCTACTGCTCTCTGGAATAAAAAACTCAAGATACACAACACCTCAGAGAAGTAAATTTCTTCCTCATCTCTGCTCCCTTTTCACCTTCCTTTCAGTCCACCCTATTATACAATAACAAAGATATAATTACTAGCATCTTTAATCAAATAAGCTGATTGGTTAAGAGTTGGCCCAGCAACTCTGTCACTGACCCCTCCCTTAACCCCTCAGCATGTCCTGCCACCAGCCTGGTCTCTCCTCTAATGTGGTCCCAGCTACAATTTTCCTGTTCCCTCAGCCCAGCCACTCCATCCACAATATCAATTACTAAATTGTGCCAGATTGTGAAGTAGTGGTTAATTTATTTTTAATCATATATCCAATTGTCACTACAGGCCATTGATAATGCCATTGCTGGAAAAAATTAAATATTCCTATTACGACATTATTAGTTCATAATTTCCCTTTTTAACAATTAAAATCAGAAAGATCTTTTAGCAAAACTTGTGTTCTATTTAATATAATAGGACAACTATTCCCATTATATAGATTTTCTCATTGTTCTGGAATGCCTTATTAATTTATAGCTTCCAGTATCTCAGATTGAGATACTGTGCCAGATTGAGAATAAAATGCAGTTTATGGAGTCTGAAAGGATAAAGCACTAATATAATTTCCATTGTGTGAAACATTTTTTTCCAGTACCTAAAACTGTGGGGATTAATAATCTAAATATGGAGAAAATTGAATCATTGTTCTAGTTTAATCATATTTTCCAGCTGTTTCATGTAACTTGGATGAAGCATCTTGTTCAATTAATCCAAGCACTGCCTTCATTCATTAGAAATGCATAAATAAATGTATGTCAATGCACCTAATGTAATATTAGTTGTGTTTGTTCAATATTAATACCACTTTTCTAAAGGTGAGTCCATTAGCTGATGAGACACGGATAGCCTTATAAACCTAGATAACTGTAAACAAAGTTTCATTTTTTTGAGCGTCTGCTTTATTTGTAATTCCATGGGTCATTAAAGCAATGTTATCCTTTTTGATTAGCCCAGCATAGAGTATAGTCCAAAACTACTCAGAAGAATATTGTATATTATCCATTATGAGTAACTTATCTTCCTTGAACAAAGATGAATTTGCAGTCTGTCTCTTCTTTTCCTTACGTTGGAGGATTTTCGAATTCACATCATATTTTGTCTTGGTCCCATCTTCCTAACAGGTATGCTTATTAGTAGCTAACCCACTGGGAACACATACCTAATGCAGGCAATTCCAAATATGCTTACAACAAAGCAGAATTGCTGATTATGGCGCATATCAAATCCTACCTCAACATGAACCTCGACTCACTGCAGTTCGCTTACTGCCATAACAGATCAATGGTGGATGCGATATCACTGGCTCTCCACTCCGCTCTGGACCACTTGGCCAACAAAAACTCATCTGTCAGGCTGTTATTCATTGACTACAGCTCGGCATTTAATACAATCACCCCTCCAAGCTGGTTACCAAGCTCTCAGATCTGGGTCTCCGCGCATCCCTCTTCAATTGGATCCTCGACTTCCTCATCCACAGACCACAGACTGTCCATATTGGTGGAAATGTGTCATCCTCGATAACAATCAGCATGGGAGCATCACAAGGCTGCGTGCTCAGCCCTCTTTACTCACTCTATACTCATGACTGCGTAGCCGGACATAGTACGAACTCCATCATCAAGTTCGCCGACGACACCACTGTTGTGGGACGAATCACTGACTGGGACGAATCACTGACTGGGACGAGTATAGAAGTGAGATCGACCGATTGACCAAATGGTGCCAGCACAATAACCTGGCTCTCAACACCAGCAAAACCAAGGAACTGTTTGTGGACTTTGGAAGGGGTAGGATAGGGACCCACAATCCCATTTATATCAACGGGACGATGGTGGAAAAGGTCAAGAACTTCAAATTCCTGGGTGTGCACATTTCCGAAGATGTTTCCTGGTCCCAGCACACAGACGCAATTATAAAGAAAGCACATCAGCACCTCTACTTCCTGAGAAGACAATGGAGAGTCAGTATGTCAAAGAGGACTCTCTTGAACTTCTACAGGAGCACAGTAGAGAGAATGCTGACTGGTTGCATCGTGGCTTGGTTTGGCAACTTGAGTGTCCAGGAGCGGAAACGGATGCAGAAAGTTGTGACCACTGCCCAGTCTATCATCGGCTCTGACCTCCCCACCATCGAAGGGATCTATCGCAGTCGCTGCCTCCAAAAGGCTGCCAGCATCATGAAGGACCCACACCATCCTTTCCACACACTCATCTCCCTGCTACCATCGGGCAGAAGGTACAGGAACCTGAAATCTGTTACATCCAGGTTCAGGAACAGCTACTTCCCCACAGCCATCAGGCTATTAAACTCACCAACAAATAGACTCTGAACTATAACAGTCTATTGCACTTTATCTGTTTATTTATGTATGTATTGAACTGTTCTGTATTTTTGCTTACAATACTCTGTTGTGCTGCAGCAAGCAAGAATTTCATTGTCCTATCTGGGACACATGACAGTAAACTCTCTTGACTGGACTTGAAACCTCACAAGATAAGCTATCTAAAGCTTGTCAAAATACATCACACATGTAGAATTGAAAATAGGTTTTGTAACTGTTGTAACCAAACCATCAGCAAGAAGTGCAGTGATTTCTAGTAGGAAAATGCTTTAATTGAGCATCTGAACACAAGGGAACAGAGGAAGGCATGTCAAATTCAGTTTTCTGTAAGTTGACCAAATTTCCTAAATGCTTTGTGTACAACGATTTTTTAATATGAACTTTTTAGAAGTTGTGGAAGGCAGTTACCGGTATTGTTTTACTGAAGTTGTTTTCCTCCAGATAAGAAAGAAGACTGACTGGTTTGGGGAGATTATTGCAAAAGAAAGGACAAAGCAATATAATTAAATCTCTTACATACTGTGAGGACAAGAGACCTGCACCCCATCCATTAAAAGGAATCATAAACCATTAACAAATATGATAAAATAAATATTTGGCATTTCAATAGCCTTGTTGACTGACCATGGGTGATGCATTCTAGTTGTTGGCTGCTTGCTCCAAACCTCGGCTAGAGCAGCATTACTTTTGGCTGAAGAGGCCAATGCGGGAGTGACAGTCTCTGGTCACATTTGTGTGTAATCTCTGGTTTGTTGAAGTTGCTGCACTCCTTTCTGCGGGCCCGCTTGTCTGCCGCTGCGTTCAACAGTTTCTCTTCCCCCGATTTGAGATGTTGGTTCAGGGTACCTCTCCACCTCGTGCGGTCAGCTGCAAGTCTCTCCCAGGACTCCACATCGATGTCGAGTGCCTTCATATCTCTCTTGCAGACATCCTTGTAACGTAGCTGGGGGTGGCCGATGGTTCTCCTCCCAGATGTCCATAGAGGATGTCTTTTGGAATATGGCCATCCTCCATGCCGTGGACATGGCCCAGCCACCGCAGTCTGCGCTGCCTGAGTAGAGTGTGCATACTGGGACATACTGGGAAGGCCAGCGCGAGACAAGATCTCGAGTTTGGACACTCCGCCTTGCCAGGATATGCCCAGAATACAGCGGATGCTTCTCAGGTGGAAAGTGTTGAGTCTTCTCTCCTGCCTAGCATATGTAGTCCATGTCTCACTGCGGTATAACAGCATGTTGATGACACAGGCGTTGTAGACTGCTATCTTGTCTTCACCATCAGCTTTGGGTTGGTCTACCTGAGTTGTGAGGCGAGCGAGAGTTGTAGCTGCCTTCCTAATCCTCTTATCAATCTCTGTGTCCAAGGAGAGGTTGTCGGTGATGGTGGAGCCGAGGTACATGAACTGATGGACGGCATCAAGTTCGTAGTCGTCTATGGTGATGACAGGCGGCGCCTCTGTATCCTGCCCCAAGACGTTTCTCTTCTTCAGGCTGATGGTCAGCCCGAAGTCCTTGCATGCCCGATAGAAGTGGACCATCAGTGACTGTAGTTCCTGCTGGTTGTGGGACACAACTGCGGCATCATCGGCAAACAACATGTCTCTGATGAGAGCTTCATGTACTTTTGTCTTTGCTTGGAGGCAGGTGAGGTTGAAGAGCCTGCCATCTGATCTAGTAAGCAAGTACATCCCCTCTGTTGCAGTGCCGAAGGCATGCTTCAGGAGCAGAGAGAAGAAAATTCCGAAGAGTGTGGGAGTGAGGACGTGATCTTGTTTGATGTCGATGCGGATGTTGAAGGGCTCCGAGAAGCTGCCATTGAACTGCACTGCCCCCTTCGTGTTGATGTGGGAGGATTCTATCATGCTCTGCATATCCCCCTATCATTTTAGATAACCAGGTATTATAACCATTATAGTTGTAAATTGTGTTGTTGGGAATAAATAATATATTTTGTAATTATGAAGTTAACCAAATTCAACTCTGCCAAGAGGCAATGAGTCACTTCCAATATTGCTCCTCTATAATAAAGTTATGCTCCTGAACTTATACATCACACTGAAATGCTGCAATACCAGACTAATTGTTTTAATGAACTGACTAATTTACATATATCCACTATATATTAAAAGTGTTCAGCATGGTGTATTATTTGTTTGAAGCTCACCAAGAGAAGGATAGAGACTGAATTGAAAAAAGAAAGGTAAATGGGAGTGAATGGTTAAACAAGACTTGAGGAAAGTCTGGGAGAGATAGATCAAGGTCGAAGGAAGAATGTAAAGAAAAGTACACTCTGAATGAAAGGGTTGTGTGGGGAAGTTGAAGGAAAGAGAAAGAGAGAAAGAGAGAGAGTGAGTGCATGAGAGATAGAGAGAGAGAAAGAAACAAAGTTTGAATTGCCTGGGTGTGAGGGCAAGTGAAAAGGCCTGAGATCAGAGAATGTGAGAGAAGGGAGTGTGTTTGACAGACATCAGGATCAGAAGGAAGCATTGAGAGAATGAATAGTGAATGGACAGAAAGATTGATGAGTAGATGTTGTCTTTTCTTGACTTAATATTGTTCCAATTATCAGAAATTATCAGTTGAATTTTGAATTAGCGTTTTGTTGAGAGATATGAAGCCAGAAACCAAAATTGTTCACCATCACCCCCAACCACCGCCAACACATATATTGGTCCTGAGAGATTGATATGCTACAAGAATTTGTCTCATGCCTAAATACTTGTAGCAAGCTGCCAGAACCTGCCATCCTCCAGCAGGAGTGCCCAGTCACTGTTGGGAGAATTGAACAGATCGGTTTGCTGGCAATGCTTCCAATGCAAGCACTGGGATGGGAGAGTAATGGAGCAGAGAACCATTTCTGCTCCTCTAGCTCTATATTTAAAATGATTTATTTACTTTTCCTTTCATGGCTACCCCAATGTACTTCAAAAGAACATTGGATATGTTGGAAAAGAAAGTACTGAGTTGAACAGCGGACTGCTTCTACTTACACTACTGTACTTTAGCTAACTTCACACTAAGGGACATTGAAGGTTATGTTAATATATTCTGAACTACAAAGACTGATGTATACTGCAGCAAAGAAACTGAAAATTAAATTCAACCTCTCCACCCCAACCAAATGAATAACTCACATGCTTTATATCTATTTTATGTCTGCATATTAAACAGAATTAAATAAGTACAAATATATCCTTGAATATGTGTCTATTCTACATACACTACCAAAACATAAATTAAATTAAAATGGACTTTATTACTTTTGTTATTATTATACAGTCAATCATTATATATTTAATAAAGCTCTACAATGTGCAGGAAAATATTTACAGCATAACTTTTGACAATATATTTTGTGCATCAATGTGACGCAACCTCCAAAAATGACACAAGCCGATGAATCTTGCACTACGTTCCATGCCAAATTTACACCATCTGCAAGGTCTCCCGTTAAAGGTCACTTATGTACACACAAGCGCAATAGGCTTTTGACTTTGATACAACAACAGCTTGCAATTAATGAAAATAACCCGTATGTTCATCATAGAAACATAGGGAAGAATGGATGTAATGCCAAAAAACTACAAATCCCCTTGCTTTTACAGAATTAACAACCCTCAAAAAGTATACTGCTAGCTCCGCAATGCATTTGGATTTCCTGAACACATGAACTGTGGAGGAAAATAATCTAACAGGCATTGTCAGATTTTGTGTAAGAAGGAACTGCAGAAGTTGGTTTTATATGGGAGATAGACACAAAATGCTGGAGAAACTCAGCGGGTCAGGCAGCATCACTGGAGAAAATGAATAGGTGACGTTTCGGGTCGAGACCCCTCATCAGACTGAGAGTAAGGGAGGGGGACATTGGAGGTATGGGAAGGTTCTGTACATTCCAGGCAGGAAACAAAGATTAGGAATATTTTTTTTCCATGTACTGGGTAACTAGTGAGCTACTGCAGGGTTCAGTGATTGGACCCTCCACTAGTCAAGTCAAGTCAAGCAAACAAGCTTTATTGTCATTTAGAAATACATTGATACATGCAGTTCCAAACGAAATTACGTTGCATTTGGCTCCCTGTGCAACACAATAAATTAACCGAAGGATAGGCATGGGTGAAAAGGATAAATAGATACTAGTGGCAGCCCATTACATGGCATTCATGAGTCTGATGGCTCGTGGGAAAAAGCTGTTGCAGAACCTTGATGTTCTGCTCCTTATGCTGCGGTATCTTTTTCCCGAGGGCAGCAGAGTGAACAGTCCGTGATGGAGATGTGTGGGGTCTTTTATAATACTGCTGGCCTTAGACACACAGCGTTTGGTCGCAATATCCCCGATTGAGGGGAGAGAGGACCCGATGATTTTTTCCACTGTCCTCACCACTCTCTGCACAGACTTCCAGTCGGAGGCTCTACAGTCCCCAAACCAGACAGAGATACAGCTGGTCAGAATACTCTCTATGGTGCCCCTGTAGAAAGTAGTGAGGATGGGATGGGGGAGATGAGCTCTTCTCATCCGGCGCAGAAAGTGCAACCGCTGCTGCGCTCTCTTAACAGTTGATGAGATGTTATTCGACCAGGTCAGACTGTTAGTGATCTGCACCCCCAGGAACTTTGTGCTACTGACCACCTCCACATCGCTGTCGTTGATGTGAAGTGGTGTGGGACTGTGCCGGGTTTTCCTGAAGTCGACGATAATCTCCTTTGTTTTCTCGACATTCAGGATCAGGCTGTTCGTATTGCACCAGTCCGCCAGTTGTTTCACCTCCTCCCTGTAAGCCAGCTCATTGTCGTCCCTGATGAGGCCCACCACTGTTGTGTCATCTGCGTACTTCATGATGTGGTTTGTACTAAATCTGGCACAACAGTCGTGAGTCATCAGGGTGAACAGCAGTGGACTCAGGACACAGCCCTGAGGGGAGCCGGTGCTCAGAGAGATGGTATTGGAGGTGTTATTTCCAACCCTCACAGACTGAGGTCTGTCAGTGAGGAAGTCCAGTAGCCAGTTACACATGGGGGTGCCGAGGCCCAATGGAACCAGTTTGCTTATCAGGTGCTGTGGGATAATGGTGTTGAATGCTGAACTGAAATCCACGAACAGCATTCGCACATAGGTGTTTTTCTCCTCTAAACTATTCACAATATATCAATGATTTAGATGAGGGAAGTAAGTAAGTAAGTAAGTAAGTAAGTACGTTTATTGGCCAAGTATTCACATACAAGGAATTTGCCTTGATGCTCCGCCCACAAGTAACAACATGACATACAGTGACAGTTACGAATGACTCAGAAAACAATAGACAATAGACAATAGGTGCAGGAGTAGGCCATACGGCCCTTCGAGCCAGCACCACCATTCAATGTGATCATGGCTGATCATCCCCAATCAGTACCCCGTTCCTGCCTTCTCCCCATATCCCCTAACTCAGCTATTTTTAAGAGCCCTATCTAGCTCTCTGTTGAAAGCATCCAGAGAACCTGCCTCCACCACCCCCTGAGGCAGAGAATTCCACAGACCCACCACTCTCTGCGAGAAAAACTGTTTCCTCGTCTCCGTTCTAAATGCCTTACTCCTTATTCTTAAACTGTGGCCCCTGGTTCTGGACTCCCCCAACATCGGGAACATGTTTCCTGCCTCCAGCATGTCCAAACCCTTAACAATCTTATATGTTTCAATGAGATCCCTCTCATCCTTCTAAACTCCAGAATGTACAAGCCCAGCTGCTCCATTCTCTCAGCATATGACAGTCCCGCCATCCAGGGAATTAACCTTGTAAACCTACGCTGCAATCCCTCAATAGCAAGAATGTCCTTCCTCAAATTAGGGGACCAAAACTGCACACAATACTCCAGGTGTGGTCTCACTAGGGTCCTGTACAACTGCAGAAGGACCTCTATATTCGATTCCTCTTGTTATAAAGGCCAACATGCCATTCGATTTCTTCACTGCCTGCTGTACCTGCATGCTTACCTTCATAGACTGATGTACAAGGACCCCCAGATCCCGTTGTCCTTCCCCTTTTCACAACTTGACACCATTTAGATAGTACTAAATTTCTACCATTTAGAAAACACTAAACATTAAAAATAATAAAACATTAATGATAAACCACCATTGATCAAGCATGTGAACCAATAACGTACCAGATCAAAGGGAGGCTACAGATTTTTGGCTGTTGAGTAGAGCAACTACTCGTGGATAAAAACTGTTTTTATGTCTGGCTGTGGCATCTTTGACAGTCCAGCGTCGCTTTCCAGAGGGAAGTGATTCAAAGAGTTTGTGGCCAGGGTGAGAGGGGTCAGAGATGATCATGCCCGCTCGCCTCCTGGCCCTTGCAGTGTACACTTCATCAATGGAGGGAAGGTTGCAGCCAATAACGCTCTCTGCTGATCGGACGATTCGCTGCAGCCTCCAGGTGTCGTGCTTGGTGGCTGAGCCAAACCAGACCATGATGGAGAACGTAAGAACAGACTCTACAATGGCTGTGTAGAATTAGACCAAATTGCCTGTGACAGATTGTGCTTCCTCCGCTGCCGCAGGAAGTACATCGTCTGTTGTGCTTTTTTGACTGTGGAGTCGATGGTAGGCCCCCACGAGGAAATATTTTGTTGCTACACAGGAAGTGGAGCTAAGACACACCAGACAATTCCTGGAATGGCAAACCCGACGAATGAAGAAATTAAGATAATTGGGCGTATATTCTTGAGAGATTATAAGAATGTGAGGGGACACCACTAAAACATTTAAAATCCTGACAGGACTTTGTTGGGAAAACCAAAAACAAACAGGATTCACAGCCGAGAGATTCAGGTAAGCCATTTAGGATAGAGATTAGATTAAGTTTCTTCACCAAAACCGTGATGAAACCATGAATTTTTCTAACATATCAGGATATTGAGAAATCATTAAATATATTCAAAAATATTTTGTACCACTGGCTTAAGAGATCAAAGGTTGTACAGGAATATGAAATAAATGTGAATCAGTCATTATCATATTGAATGGGGGAGTGCTCCTGCTCCTTCTCTCTGATTACGTGAAACCCTCCAACTCATAAGTTCATAAGATAGGAGCAGAATTAGGCCATATGGCCCATCACGTCTACTCTGCCATTCAATCATAGCTGATCCATCTCTCATTCTCAACCCCATTCTCCTGCCTTCTCCCCGTAACCCCCGACACCCACACAAATCAAGAACTCTCGGCTGTTCCATACACCTGATGACATTTGGTTATTTTAATAAGGAATTTGGTATCATTCTCAAGCTTGTTATATCATCAAGAATAAATCAGTGATTTCCAAGTAACTGAAATATCCTTGGTGAAATATCGTAATACTGACAGAAATTAAAAAGGAGCAACGTCATCACAAGCTTGCGAAGGAAAGGTGGTCACTAAGATAAAGGTGGGAAGCTTATGAATACTTCCTTAGTTTTGTATTGTGATGTGGCTTTTAGCTATACATATAGCAAATAGTCGGTTGTTGCTTATGCGAAATACCTCTGTTTTAAGTATGAATATCCAAACAAGCTTATTTTATTCATCTAACATTGTCGTGACTGTCCAATATTTCAGAGTAAGCAGTTGAGATCAGAATGTAACACTGCTCCTATTTTTGCTTGCTGCTTTGCCATCATCATTAAATGCTGCAGATTTTATGTAATATTTTTGAAGTGAAAATGTCCATTTCTTTAAAATGAGGAAGTTTAGACCTCATTGTGATGATTAAAGTAAAACTGCATGAAACAGGGACACCACGATCATTGGTGATGTAGGACATTGAGTATCACAACTGACAATGATGTAGGGCCTGTCATACTACAAGGTTATTTCTGCAGTAGTATAAGAACCTAAATACTTTGTAGTAGAAGTTAGAAAGTCTTAATGTGTCAAGGGGCACTTTCTGTAATACTAGAGTTACATGTGGTAAGATATCACTGTAAAACAAACTATGTTTATGCTTTGAACTGTCAGAATTTGTGTAACATACTCCTATCATCCAGACCAAACAACATCCTGTTCATAATGGCTATTACCGTAACAATCAACGGAGTATCAAAATGCTGTCATTATTGTTTTATAATAGTAAAATAATGTGTTCTCAGCGAGATATTACACAAACTAAAGTTGCATTTCCCAGAACCTAGAAGGTCAATATGTAATTTTCAAGATTTTTAAGGACAGTTACAGGACAAGGACCAGAATTTAATAAATAGACCCAGGTTTTTCCAAGAATTAAATTAGGAAGCACTCTACAGATAATAATCATCAATGTCCGAGACACATTTCTAGGAGCTAGAAGTAGTGCAAGATCAATTGTTAACTTAAAATCTGAGGCTGATAGACCTCTGCCATCCAAAAATGTTAAATTATGCATCACTGGACAAAGGCAAGCTTCTGGATTTAAATCACCTAAGGCTATGATTTATTGAGTAGTTGTACAGGCTTAAGGACATAATTGACCAGCTCCTATTCTTACATTCTTTTATCCTTTTTGAAACTAAAGGGCCTGTCCCACTTGGGCATCATTTGCAAGTCACACAGATGGCGCGCAAAGATTTTGTACATCCCAAAGCCCTGGGACATACGTTGCAACGCGTGCGCCATGCGTTGTGACGCGTAAATGAAGTTGCGTAAATTACGCGCAAATGACGCCCAGTTGGGACAGGCCCTTAAGTACCAACATTTCTGCATTCTGAAGAAGGGTCTCGACTCAAAAGGTTACCCATTCCTTCTCTCCAGAGATGCTGCCTGTCCCGCTGAGTTACTCCAGCATTTTGGATCCACCATTCTGTATTCAAAGCTATCTTGCACATTATGGATGGGCTGGTGGCTAGATGAGAAAATCATTGACTTAATAACGTACATTCACACCAGGAAAGCATGACCACTGCAAATTCAAAGGAAATCTATGTGTAAAAAAAGTTTAAATATCACTTTGAATTGAACATAATTGTGTTATCCCTGCACCAGGCATTTAAAATAAACTGTTTCTATTTGCCATGTCTTGTAAAATTACACTATCAACAATTTACCAGGAAGCAACAACATATGGTGTGGATTGCGCGTTGCTACTAGTTTATATGATTATATTTGCTTCTTTCTCATCAATTGTTCTACCTTGCCATACTTCCTAAGACAGGTCCCGCTTCCCACAGGTACATTGGAACTGAGAAGAACTGGTGCAAATTCAGACTATGCAGTTTTATTATTGGGCCTAATTGTAATTAGAAAATACTCATCTCCGCTTTTTGACAGAGTTTTAAAACTCCCTAAAGAAGAGGGTCCATGGGCTAATGTATATTAGACCCTTGTGGCTTCTTCCTTAAATTTGACAGTCTTCCACGATTATTGTTCTATTTCCAAAAAGGTAAAATTGAGTAACTGGAAGATTTATTGTTCTTAAACATATACACAAAATGCTGGAGTAACTCAGTTAGTCAGGCAGCATCTACTGAATAAAGGAATAGGCGACGTTTTGGGTCGGGACCTTTCATTAGATGATCAGATTCTGATGAAGGGTCTTAAACTATAGAGCCATTTCCTTTTCTCCGGAGATGCTGCCAGACCCATGGAGTTACTTCAGTATTTTGTGTCTAGCTTTAGTGTAAACCAGCATCCCATTGTGTCATCGAGTGATACAGCGTGGAAACAGGCCCTTCGGCCCAACTTGCCCACACGACCAACAATGTCACAGCTACACTAGTCCTACCTACCTGCGCTTGGTCCTACCATGTACCTGTATAACTATTTCTTAAATGATGGGATAGTCCCAGCTTCAACTATCTCCTCTGGCAGCTTGTTCCATACACCCACCAATCTTTGTGTGAAAAAGTTACCCCTCGGATTCCTATGAAATCTTTTCCGCTTCACCTTGAACCTATGTCCTCTGCTCCTCGATTCCCCTACTCTGGGCAGGAGACTCTGTGCATCTACCAGATCTATTCCTCTCATGATTTTGTACACCTCTACAAGATCACCCTTCATCCTCCTGCGCTCCAAGGAATAGAGACCCAGCCTACTCAACCTCTCCCTATAGCTCACAACCTTTGGTCCTGGCAACATCCTTGTAAATCTTTTCTGGACCATTTCAAGCTTGATAATATCTTTCCTACAACATGGTGCCCATCACTGAACACAATATTCTAAATGCGGTCTCTTTTTGACCACTGAATTTCTGCATCTGCAGTTCTTTCTTACACATTTATTGTTCTTTATGGTCTTGTTTTCCATAATCACCCTGCGATCAAGATATTGCCTTTGGCAAGCTGCATCTTTCTACTGTGGAGCTTTACATCTCTGAGCAGCAGTTTACCAATGCTAGAGACATTATTAGTGCAATGTTTCTCTTCATTTTTCTTTTTGTCCGATCTCCAAACTAACAGAGATTAAGTCGTAGATCAGATCTCCAAAGTACATATCAGATCCTCAAATATCCAAATATGTGGTAAACGTCTCAGTAGAGATTTTATGAGCAGTGCTTTTCACACAAGCAGTTAATGCCTTTGGCATTGTTCCATGTAATGGTCTCATTCTCCTCAAATACTACTGGTTTCTATTTTCACAGGCAAGTATAAAAATGCAGATAAATCCGTGGTTTCGAAGATAAACTACAAAATTAATATCACAGTAATTGAATGATTAACATATTGAAAGTGACAACCAGCTGATTTCTAGGAAGGTCACAGCACACATTGTCACAACACACATAGTGTTAGATCACAGTTAAATATAGAGGTTAATGAATTGGAGTTAGTTTTCCGGCACACTAACATTTTACCAATATTTTACCTTTCCCCATACATAAAACCTCCCACTGCAAGGAATTTTGCCTCAAGGAATGAATCCATTCTTCCTGTGATTTCTCTTTGATTTTGCTGTCCCATTTGTCCCTCTGCTCTTTTCCTTCCCTGGCCCTTTCCACCATTTATTCAATATGTGCAGAAAGGATGTGGAGGCTTTGGAGAGGTTATAGAAGCGTTTTCCCAGAATGCTGAAACAAGGAATTGAAGATGCTAGTTTACACAAAAGACAAAAAGTGCTGGAGCAACTCAATGGGTTAGACACCATCTCTGGAAAACATGGATAGATGACGTTTCAAATCGGGACCCTTCTTCAGCCTGAAGAAAGGACTGGACCAGAAACATCACCTATCCTTGTTCTCCAGAGATATTGCCTGATAGGCTGACTTACTTTGTGTCCTTGACCAGAATGCTGCCTGGATTAGACGGCATTAGCTATAAAAAGAGGTTGGACAAACTTGTATTGCTTTCTTTGGAGGATTAGAGGTTGACGATACAGAAGTGTATAAAATCATGGAAGACATTCAGAATCTTTTTCCTGGGGTGGGGGGAAATGTCAAAGACAAGATGACACAACTTTAAGGTGAAAGGGCAAATTGTAAAGAAGATGTATGGGGCAAATTTTTACACAGAGGATGGCTGGTGCCTGGTAGTAGTGGTAAAAACAGTTACAATAGTGGCATTTAAGTGGTATTCACATGGAAAGATGGATGTGCAGGGAACGGAGGTGTATGGAGCATGCATAGGCAGATGAGATTAGTTTACTTTGGCATTGTGTTCAGCACAGACATTGTGGGCCAAAAAGCCTGTTCCTGTGCTGTATTTTTCTATGTTCTATGTAATGGCATGAAGGCATTACAGGATGCTCCTATATCTTGTTTTGATATCAGAATAAGTGTCAAACTATCGCCAAAACCAGCAGTAAGTAATGATCTCAAAAAAACATTTCACCAATTTGACAGTGGCATCAATATGAACTCTCATGAATTAAAAGCACCATAGCTATTATTGGGACATCTTATAGTCAATTACAATATTCCATAGTTCAGGTACTAAATGCTATATTTTTGATTTTGAGGGTCTGTTTAGAAATCTGACTACATTTTTGGAGGGGAATTCAGACACTTGGTGGCTATAATAAAAACAAAACTGCTGAAAAGACTCAGCAGGTCAAGATGCATTTGTGAGTTATAGTTTAGAGATACAGTGCAGAGACAGGACCTTCAGCTCACCGAGTCCACTCTGGCCAGCGTTCCACACACATTATCCTACACACGCTAGGCACAATACATTTATACCAAGCCAATGAAGCTACAAACCTGTAAGTCCTTGGAGTGTTGGAGGAAACTGAAGATCTCAGTGAAAATCCACGCAGTCATGGGGAGGTCGTATAAACTCCATACAGACAGTACCCATTGATGGGATCGAACCTGGGTGTCTGGAGCTGTAAGTGCTGTAAGGCAGCAACTCTACTACTGCGCTCAGGTAAACCTGGAATGTTTTTTTCAGTTTCCCTTTCCAAATAACACTGTCTATCCTATGAACTGTTTCAAGCAATTTCTGTTTCTATTTCAGGTTTCTGAGAGCAACAATATTTATTTTTTGTTTTTCTCCAGTCGTTCACGTGTTAACAGTTGCAAACATATCAATCCTGACTTACAAAGTTGCAGTAGCCCATTTAAAGCATTAATGGACAGATGACAATCTAATCTAGTGATTGCCAAGCCAGTTTCCACGCTGTATCTCTAAACTAAACCTAGATATTGAGCTCACAAATGCATCTTGACCTGCTGAGTGTCCATTCTGAAGATCATATACTATAACATAAAAGTAACTTACTCACAACAGAGATGTCTGTCATTGTGTGAAGTGTTGCCTGAAGGGCAGGCTTCAAATTATAACACAGCTTGTTGACTGCCCTCCTGTCAAATTGTATTTGATGAAGGCCGACTCAAGTGATGGCAACTGATTCACATGAAATATCTGTGTGCATGTTTGCACATGTAAATTCAACACATAAAGGGAAATGTCTTCAGCAAATAGCTATTGTGGCATGGTCTAGGGCAGCAGTCTGATTAGCATTTCTAGTATTCGATAAAGCTCTAAGAAATGTTTATGAAGGAACTGCAGATGCTGGTTTAAACCAAAGATAAACACAAAATGTCGGAGACAGGCAGCTTCCCTCATCCTTCTCTCCAGAGATGCTGCCTGTCCCGCTGAGTTACTCCAGCATTTTGTGTCTATCTTTGAATGAAAGCTCTATTCCTCATTATGCAGCTAGATATAATTGAAACAAATGTAACAAAATGGCTTTTATTGGCAATCAAAATAATATCTGCAAATGCTGCAAATCTAAAATAATTGGCAATGTCTTTCAATAAAGTACTAAGTAATCTCTGGTCATTTTGTCCAAGGCTTAAGTGAATCAAGAGATGTACTGGTCATCAACGGCAGCATCCATTAGCTGATATTATTTTTAAAGTGGCTAATATTAAGGGGAAAACACACCAGTAGTTGGAGTCTTACCTCCCAAAAAGAAGGTAGTTGTGGGTATTGGAGGTCAATCATCCCAGCCCCAGGATATTATTCTCAGAGTTCTTCAGGGCAGTGTCCTTGGCTCAACCATCATCAGCTTCTTCATCAATGGTTTTCCTTGTATCATAAGATCTGAAGTGAAGGCATTCAGTAAACATTGTACAATATTCGATTGCGTTCACTGCCACTTCGCAAATGATGTAGTGCATAACTGCAGGCAGAAAACATTCAGGAATGGGCCGATAAGTGCCAAGTAACATTGGCATCACAAAAGTGCTTGTTAATGACCATCTCAAACAAGAGTGTCCATTCATTTACCCTTGAATTTTGATGGCATTACTATGGAAACTCAATTGAGGCAGTCACATAAAGTGTTGGAACAAGGCAAGAACAGGGCACAGATTCGATATCTGGTGATGAGCCATGTACCCAAAAATATTTCCAGCATTTGCAAGGCACAAATCTAAAGTATGATGGAATATTCTCCACCAGCCTGGATGATTGCAGCTCCAACAATATGTCAAGATACACATCTTCCTGACAAGGGAATTCAACTTCATCGCCTCTGTGCTTAAATTCTGACCAATATACGCCAATCAATGAGGATAGGGGGCCCATCATCCCATACGATAATCCTCAACACTAGTGCTCTGCAAGGATGCGTTCTCAGCCCCCTTTTTTCCTCCTACACCCACAACTGTGCAGCCATGTACAAATCTAATTCAATTCACAAATTCGCAGGTGACACCGCCATTGTGGGCCGGATATCAAATAATGATGAGATGGAGTACAGGAGGGAGGTTGAGAACCTCATAACCTGGTGTTGAGACAACAACCTTTCTCTCAATGTTAGCAAGACAAAGAAGATAGTGATCGACTTCAGGAGGGGAAGCGGTACACATACCCCGGTTTACATTATCGGCGCCAAAGTAGAGTAACTAGGAGCAAATATCACCAACAACTTTTCCTGGTCCAGCCAAATTGAAGCAATGGCCAATAAAGCACGTCAACACCTCTACTTTCATTAGAAGGCTTAGGAAGTTTGGCATGTCCCCAACAACTCTCACCAACTTCCACAGATGCACCAGAGAAAGCACTTTAAAGGATGGTTTGGAAAGAACTCCATCCAAGACCGCAATAGATTGCACTCCCTCTTTTCCCCTCTCCCATTGTGCAAAGGTATGGAAATGTGAAAAAGCACACCTCCAGATGCAAGGACAGTTTCTTTCCAGCTTCTTCTTCTTTGGTGTGGCGTGCACAGCTTAAAGTTGTTGGACAACTTGTTCTATTTGATCTTCCATTTGTGCACGTCTAGTTGATTGAATTAGTCGAAACAGGGCGGACCACGTGAAGGTTGCAATCTTCCACCCCTTCTTCCCAGCTGTACCAAGCAACTGAACCATCCTAGAAACAGAGATTCATAGAAAATAGGGGTAGGAGTAGGCCATTCGGCCCTTCGAGCCTGCACCGCCATTCAATATGATCATGGCTGATCACCCAACTCAGTATCCTGTACCTGCCTTCTCTCCATACCCCCTGATCCCTTTAGCCACAAGGGCCACATCTAACTCCTTCTTAAGTATAGCCAATGAACTGGCCTTAACTACCTTCTGTGGCAGATAATTCCAGAGACTCACCACTGTGTGAAAAATGTTTTCCTCATCTTGGTCCTAAAGGACCCCTGTGACCCCTTGTTCTGGACCTCCCCAACATCAGGAACAATCTTCTTGCATCTAGCCTATCCAACCCCTTAAGAATTTTTTAAGTTTCTATAAGATCCCCCCTCAGTCTTCTAAATTCTAGTGAGTACAAGCCAAGTCTATCCAGTCTTTCCTCATATGAAAGTTTTGACATCCCAGGAATCAGTCTGGTGAACCTTACCTGTACCCCCTCTATGGCAAGAATGTATTTTCTCAGATTTGGAGGCCACAACTGTACGCAATACTCCAGGTGTGGTCTCACCAAAACCCTGTACATCTGCAGTAGAACCTCCCTGCTCCTATATTGAAATCCTTTTGCTATGAATGCTAACATACCATTTGCTTTCTTCACTGCCTGCTGCACCTGCATGTCTACTTTCAATGATTGGTGTACCATGACACCCAGGTCTCGTTGCATGTCCCCTTTTCCTAATTTGCCACCATTAAGATAATAGTCTACCCTCCTGTTTTTGCCACCAAAGTGGATAACCTCACATTTATCCACATTTATACTGCATCTGCCATGCATTTGCCCACTCACCCAGCCAATCCAAATCACCTTGCAGCATCCTCCTCACACCTAACACTACCCCTCAGCATAGTGTCATCCGCAAACTTGGAGATGTTGCATTCAATTCCCTCGTCCAAATCATTAATATATATTGTAAATAGCTGGGGTCCCAGCACTGAGCCTTGCGGTACCCCACTAGTCACTGCCTGCCATTCTGAAAAGGACCCGTTTACTACTACCTTTTGCTTCCTGTCTGCCAGCCAGTTCTCTATCCACATCAATACTGAACCCCCAATACCGTGTGCTTTAAGTTTGTATACTAATCTCTTATGTGGGACCTTGTCGAAAGCCTTCTGAAAGTCTAGATATAACACATTCACTGGTTCTCCCTTATCCACTATGCTAGTTACATCCTCAAAAAATTCTATAAGATTCGTCAGACATGATTTACCTTTCATAAATCCATGCTGACTTTGTCTAATGATTTCACCACTTTCCAAATGTACTGCTATCCCATCTTTAATAACTGACTCTAGCATTTTCCCCACTACCGATGTTAGACTAACTGGTCTGTAATTCCCCCTTTTCTTTTTCCCTCCTTTTTTAAAAAGTGGGGTTACATTAGCTACCCTCCAATCCTCAGGAACTACTCCAGAATCTAAGGAGTTTTGAAAAATTATCACTAATGCATCCACTGTTTCTGCGGCTACTTCCTTGAGTACTCTGGGATGCAGACTATCTGGCCCTAGGGATTTATCGGCCTTTAATCAATTCAGTTTACCCAACACCACTTCTCGGCTAACATGGACTTCACTCAGTTCTTCCACTTTATTTGACCTCCGGTCCCCTGCTATTTCCGGCAGATTATGTCTTCCTTAGTGAAGGCAGAAACAAAGTAGTTATTCAATTGGTCTGCCATGTCCTTGTTCCCCATGATCAATTCACCTGTTTCTGACTGCAAGGGACCTACATTTGTTTTAACTAATCTCTTTCTCTTCACATATCGATAAAAACTTTTGCAGTCAGTTTTTATGTTCCCTGCCAGTTTTCTTTCATAATCGATTTTCCCTTTCCTAATTAAGCCCTTTGTCCTCCTCTGCTGAACTCTAAATTTCTCCCAGTCCTCTGGTAGGCTGCTTTTTTTGGTTAATTTGTATGCTTCATCTTTTGTTTTTATATTATCTCTGATTTCCCTTGTTATCCATGGATGCACTACCTGCCCTGATTTATTCTTTTGCCAAACTGGGATGAACAATTGTTGTAGTTCATTCATGCAGTCTTTAAATACCTTCCATTGCACATCCACTGTCAACCCTTTAAGAATCACTTGCCAGTCTATCTTGGCCAATTCACTTCTCATACCTTCAAAGTTACCTTTGTTTAAGTTCAGAACCTTTGTTTCTGACTTAATTATGTCACTCTCCATCCTAATGAAGAACTCAACCATTTTATGGTCACTCTTGCCCAAGTGGCCCCGCACAACAAGACTGCTAACTAACCCTTCCTCATTACTCAATACCCAGTCTAGAATAGCCTGCTCTCTCGTTGGTTCCTCTACATGTTGGTTTAGAAAACTATCCCGCATACATTCCAAGAAATCCTCTTCCTCAGCACCAAGCGCATCCTACCACAACTAGAGAGCAATCCTGAACTACTATCTTCCTCATTGGAGACCCTCGGACAATCTTTGATCGGATTTTACTGGCTTTATATTGCAGTAACCGTTATTCCCTTCACCATGTACCTGTACACTGAGGATGGTTCGATTGTAATCGTGTATTGTCTTTCCGCTGACTGGTTAGCATGCAGCAAAACCTTTTCACTGTACACGTGATAATAAACTAAACTAATCCTGAAACTTCATAATCAACAACACAGTGGGCGTACCCTTATCAGGACAGCAGCATTTCTAGTTGGCTGCCCACTAGTACCTTTCCAGAGGACATTCAGAATGGGCAACAAATCCTGGCCCTGTCTGGGATGCCCCTACATCCCGACAAACAAAATAGTTTGTTAAGAATCATCAGAACACATAAGCAGCTGAACCTAAAAAGAGAGCTGCATTTGAAATTTGAGGTGGCACTCAGTTCCATTGGGCAATCATTCACAAATCTAAGATAGTCCAACAGTTCCTAAACAAAAAAAAACTACAGGCCTTCCCCAGAACAACCCAACGTTTTCACAGAAGTAGGGCTCATTGGCAGTCGTTCTTACGTGCTTTTGAAATCAAATAGTCTTAATTTAATATTTAGTAATCATCATTTTGGATTGATTCTTGGGCAATTTGGAAAATCTAAAAAAGATCTTAATTGATATAAATTCCGTTGAGTCTTTCAGTTGGAGCCTAAATGAAGGAATTTTCTTACATATCCCAAGATGTGGACTTTAATGTAACTGCCTGCATTAAAATGGTGGAGCAGCAGAAAATGGTACTAAATGCAACTGCAATTTAATTAAAATATTTTCAGTTAATGATGATGTCTCGCTGCTCTGGCCTCCTGTCTTTGATCCTGATCTTGATTGCTGTCTATGTGGTGTTTGTACATGCTCCCTGGAGCCGTTCTACAGGGTGTTCTAGCTTCCTTTCACATGTTAAGGTTATGTGATAGGTTAATTGGCTGCAGTATACCACCCCTTACTGTACAATAATTTTACATAAATATGTTTCTGTTATTGTTGAATGAGTTACTGAATGAAAACAGTTCATCAAATTATTAACTGTATAATATCCTCCTAATTTAGATTTTTTTTCTCTGCAATATTAATATCAGTTTTAATTGAAGGAAAGTCAGGCCCAAGCGCATCATACCACAGCATTGCTTTTTAATCCAGTTGCAAATACATTTTAAAGTATGCATTCTCTAGATTACGGTAATGCAGGTCTGAACTCTGCCATTGTTACATTCATAAGTACTAATTTTGGAATTATTAATGATTGCCTAAGGTTGCTAACTATATATTAAATTAATTTGGTTCTGTAAGTACATTTTATTAAAAACTAACATGTTTTAAATAGTCCTTATTAACTAGTAAATTATTTTTTGCCTTTTGCAGGTGACCTTTCCTGCCACAGGGATAGATCATTAAATCCTTTATAGATGTCAGAAGCTTGCAGTATCACATCATCAAATACTATTGATTCTGTAGTTGGCAAGGGAGAAATTCTACCCGCTTGGAGAGAGGAAAATCTAAATCAGGATGATTTAAGATGGTTGATGATTTTGTAAGCTTTTTTCATTCTGCAATTCCAACAACAACCAAAAAAATCTAAAATCAGCAAAAGCTGGAATTACCCTTAGGTGGCAATAATAATAAAAAATGTTGGGATTGCTGCCTAATTTGCTCGGTGTCAGTGAAATGAGAAACAGTTTTCACATTTCAGGTGGATGACCTTTTTATCAGAATTGAAAAACTGAGAAAACAGGTATGTTTAAAGTGCAGAGAGAGGAAGGGGATGGGGAGGATGTCAAGTCAAGAGTCAAGAGAGTCAAGAGAGTTTATTGTCATGTGTCCCAGATAGGACAATGAAATTCTTGCTTGCTGCAGCACTACAGAGTATTGTAAGCATAAATACAGAACAGTTCAGTGTGTCTAAATAGCATAGACCATATATATGCACACATAAATAAACAGATAAACATAGAAACATAGAAAATAGGTGCAGGAGTAGGCCATTCGGCCCTTCGAGCCTGCACCGCCATTTAATGTGATCATGGCTGATCATCCAACTCAGTATCCCGTACCTGCCTTCTCTCCATACCCCCTGACCCCTTTAGCCACAAGTGCCACATCTTAAATATAGCCAATGAACTGGCCTCAACTACCTTCTGTGGCAGAGAATTCCAGAGACTCACCACTCTCTGTGTAAAGAATGTTTTCCTCATTTCGGTCCTAAAGGAATTCCCCCTTATCCTTAGACTGTGACCCCTTGTTCTGGACTCCCCCAACATCGGGAACAATCTTCCAGCATCTAGCTTGTCCAACCCCTTAAGAATTTTAAGTGCAATAGGCTGTTATAGTTCAGAGTTTGTTTGATGGCGAGTTTAATAACCTGATGGCTGTGGGGAAGAAGCGGTTCCTGAACCTGGATGTACCAGATTTCAGGCTCCTGTACCTTCTACCTGATGGCAGCGGAGAGATTAGTGTGTGGCCAGGATGGTGTGGGTCCTTGATCATGTTGGCAGCTTTTTTGAGGCAGTGACTGCAATAGATCCCTTCGATGGTGGGGAGGTCAGAGCCGATGATGGACTGGGCAGATGTTGTGCCCACCTGCCTGCATTTGGCCCATATTCTTATAAAACTTTCCTATTCATGTACCTGTCCAAATGGCTTTTAAATGTTGTGATAGTACCTACCTCAACTACCTCCTCTGGCACCTCGTTCCATACATACATCACCCTTTGTGTGAACGGTGTTTTAGGTCATCTGTGCAAACTAGTTTGTCCTAGCAAGAGTGTTAGAATACTCACAGGTGTATTGTCAGTTATACTGTGGTCCTATTGTAAACATGAATTCAATTGATCCATTTGTCAAAATATTTAAGATTCAAAATTTTGAAGTGAACAATGTCATTGTAGCTATTGAAAATCATATTGAATCATTGGCTGTTAACTTTGTTCTAAAAGTTTAAAAAACTCGATCTTGGTTGAATTTGGAATGATTTTATTGAACCTCTCAAGAGAATGCCTGATGTTCATGATGAATAAAGAACGTTTACATGCACCAGCTCTGTCGCCAGTACAAATCTGAAATGAGAATGCTGGAATAGCTCATTATTGAAAATTGCTGAACTCAGAGTTGGTCAGAAGGCTGCAATGTGACTGAATAGAACATGAAGTGCTGAACATTGTATCAAAACTTATTAGAACACACTAGGAGGCTCGGATGGGAGAGTGACCAAGAATTAACATGGCAGACAGTGCAGTGTCAGGCTTGAATGAACGAATGAATGTGTTCCACAAAGCAATCGCCCTGTCTTTGCTTCATGGGAAGGTACCATTAATTTCATTAGCTTGGTCTCCTAGAGTGCTCCAATGAATTTTGATGTAACATTGGAAAAGGTCCCAAGGCACTTCACAGGAGTGATGACCAACAAAATTTGACGTCTAGTCGCATGCAAGGAGAAAACATAACACATGATCAAAAACTTGATTTAAAGGCCATGTTTTCAGGAGCAGCTGAAAGAGAAAAGGAAGACTGATATTTTAGGAAGGGATTTCCATCAAAGGTAGCTGGTTCAATAATGGTGCAGTTAAAGTCAGGGATGCGCAGATTTGACAGAGAATGGAGTCATGGAGAAGTGAAAACATGATTCCTAAATGATACCATTAAAAATATATATGTTTTTTACTTTATTTGGCAGCACGCACAACCCAGAGTCAGAAATAGGTAAACCGATGCTCCACTGTAGAGCTTGAGCACATAATGTAAACGTGAATACAGTGCTGTTAAAATTCTTAGCAAGGCACGATTAAAAAAATAAAAGGATCTGCAAAACAACTTATTGTAAACTAAGTGAGACCCGCTGGTCCCCCAATGCATTATTCCACCTCTCCATCAATTCCAATATTGTTGGCCAGTAGGGGGGCGGGGGTTCTGAAGCACTAGCATGGGTTTTGTGGGTCAAGTCAAGTCAAGCACAGTGAGTACAGGGCCAACAATCCATTTCAATCCATTTCAAGTCAAGTCAATCCATTTCATGTCATGTCAATCCATTTCAAGTCAAGTCAAGTCAAGTCAAGCACAGGGCAGGCAGGGCCAGCCAACAATACAATCCATTTGCATTCATTTCAGGTGGGCTCAAGCAAAGCAAAGGCAAAGCAAAAGCAAAAGCACAGGGCAGGCATGGCCAGCCAACAATACAATCCATTTGCTTTCATTTCAGGTGAGCTCAAGCAAAGCAAAGGCAAATCAAAAGCAAAAGCACAGGGCAGGTGGGGCCAGCCAACAATACAATCCATTTGCTTTCATTACAGGTTAGATAAAGCAAAGCAAAGGCAAAGCAAAAGCACAGGGCAGGACAAACAACTCATTTCATTTCATTTCCATTTCCATTTCAATTTCAAGCACAGGGCAGGCCAAACAACTCATTTCATTTCATTAAGGGCTAACAAATCATTTATTGCAAGCACGTTAAGGGTTAACAAATCATAATTCATTGCAAGCACATTGCTGGCTAACAAATTATTTATTGCAAGTACATTAAGGGTTAACAAATGATGATTCATTACAATCACATTACTGGCTAACAAATAATTTATTGCAAGCGCATTAAGGGTTAACAAATCAGCATTCATTGCAAGCACATTGCTGGCTAAAAATCATTTATTGCAAGCACATAAAGGGTTGACCACATAAACCACATAACCACATAAAGCACATAAAGGGTGGACTCACAGTTCAGTAGACTCACAGTTCAGTAGACTCACAGCAGAATCACAGTTGTGGCCTCTCCATAGAAACATAGAAAATAGGTGCAGGAGGAGGACATTCGGCCCTTCAAGCCAGCACCGCCATTCATTGTGATCATGGCTGATCGTCCGCTATCAATAACCCGTGCCTGCCTTCTCCCCATATCCCTTGACTCCACTAGTCCCTAGAGCTATATCCAACTCTCTCTTAAATCCATCCAGTGATTTGGCCTCCACTGCCCTCTGTGGCAGAGAATTCCATAAATTCACAACTATCTGGGTAAAAAAGTTCTCACCTCAGTCTTAAATGACCTCCCCTGGTTCTGGACTCACCCAACATTGGGAACATTGGGGACATTTTTCCTGCATCTAACTTGTCCAGTCCATTTATAATTTTATATGTTTCTGTAAGATACTCCCTCATCCTTTTAAACCCCAGTGAATACAAGCCTAGTCTTTTCAATCTTTCCTCATATGACAGTCCCGCCATCCCAGGGATCAATCTTGTGAACCTACGCTGCACTGCCTCAATCACAAGGATGTCCTTTCTCAAATTAGGAGACCAAAACTGTACACAATACTCCAGATGTGGTCTCACCTGAGCCCTGTACAACTGCAGAAGAACCTCTTTACTCCTGTACTGAACTCCTCTTGTTATGAAGGCCAACATTCCATTAGCTTTCTTCACTGCCTGCTGTACCTGCACACCAACTTTCAGTGACTGGTGTACAAGGACACCCAGGTCTCGCTGTACCTCCCCCTTACCTAACCTAACCTAACCCCATTGAGATAATAATCTGCCCCTTGTTTTTGTCGCCAAAGTGGATAACCTCACATTTATCTATATTATACTGCATCTGCCACGCATCTGCCCACTCATTCAACCTGTCCAGGTCCCCCTTCAACCTCCTAACATCCTCTTCACAGTTCACACTGCCACCCAGCTTTGTGTCATCCACAAACTTGCTAGTGTTGCTCCTAATTCCCTCTTCCAAATCATTAATATATATGGTAAACAGCTGCAGCCCCAACACCGAGCCTTGGGGCACTCCACTCGCCACTGCCTGCCATTCTGAAAAGGACCCATTCACTCCTACTCTTTGCTTCCGGTCTGCCAACCAATTTTCTATCCATATCAACACCCCACTCCAATACCATGTGCTCTAATTTTAGTCACCAATCTCCCGTGCGGGACCTTATCAAAGGCTTTCTGAAAGTCTAGATACACTACATCCACTAGCTCCCCTTCATCCATTTTATTTGTCACATCCTCAAAAAATTCCAGAACATTAGTCAAGCATGATTTCCCTTTCATAAATCCATGTTGACTTGTTTCATAAATCCATGTTGACTTGATCCCTCGCGATCTTCCAGAGTGACTGACTCATGTCCAGGCATCCGGGGTTTTATAGTCCTGTCCCCCTCCCGGAGAGGCGTTACCTTCATCATGGCCAAAAATCATAGCGATATATGGTAGTGTTGTTTCTAAAATCAATATACAGCGCAGACAGAAAGTGGTGAAAATTAGACTTTTAGTTATATGGATGGATGACAGAAAAAAAAAAAAAAAAATGCATTTCGTTGTCTCTGTACTGTACACTGACAATGACAATTAAAATTGAATCTGAATCTGAATCTGAATCTGAATTAGCCAACATCATTGCCTCGAACATTATCATCACAACAGTCTGCCTGCAACCTTGGCCATTCCTTTTTCTCTCTTTTACTTTCTGGGAGAAGATATAGGAACTTGAAAGTTCGGATATCCAAACACGAGAACAGCTTCTTCCCCACTGCTAGCTGAACAAAACACCTTTTTCAAATCCCATTCCCGAAGGTGTTGCCATGTACTCTTGCTCTTAACTCCACCTCATTTGGTTCATTCTGTAACTGTGATATAATATTCCTTCGCACTTCGCAAGTTTTGCACCATTCTGCTCTTTTTGCACTTGTCATTGTATTTATCATTGTTTTTTTTGTGTTTATTATTACTACATATTGTTTACTCGGTGAGCCTCATTGCACCCGGGTCTGTATGACAATAAACCAAACTGATCATGGGATGGTGCTCAGCTCAGGGTTCAAGGCAAACCATGCACAAACATAACGCGATTTCCTGATCCCTGTGACATGAAATCTCTATGTTCCCAATGTAGGTTGCCGTGAGGTTGTTCTAAGGGCACTCTATCATTTCCCTTCAGTGGTGTAATTGAGCCGCCAGTCACAGTGAAGAAATATTGGGGGCAACCAAACCAGGAAGTTAAAAGCTCAACTTTCAACTAACATTGGTACATCCGAGAGTATGAAAACTTTTTAGAACATATTCAATTAATTTCTGGTCTTGTCAAAAAATGATTTATTTCTAATATTGAATATACATACAAATATATATTAATTGAATCAAAGATCATTCATATCTGATCCCATCAGATTAGTCATATGCACCAGATATGAACTGGAACAATGAAATTCTTACTTGCTGCAGTTTTACAGACACATTCAATGCAATGATGACAACAATAAATATATAATAAATTATCAATTATTCCAAGTAAACTAAACTGACAGTCCAAAAATCAAAGTACGCTGTGCAGCTATAGTAGTGCAAACTACATATCTCTAGTCTCCCTCACTCCTGACTCTCAGTCCGAAAAAGTGTCTCGACCCAAAATGTCACCCATTCCTTCTCTCCAGAGATGCTGCCTGACCCGCTGAGTTACTCCAGCATTTTAGTGTCTATCCGCAGTGGATGAGAAGCCATGTTCCGATAGTCCGAGTGGCCCAGCACAGGGAGGAGAGCCTACGAGATGGCATCCGCTGTCAATCTGTTGTGGAAGTAGGCAAATTGAAATGGGTGTAGGTAATTTCTGACTCAATATGGACAGAGTCACAGACACATTTACTAGTGGAAAATCAAAATACAGAATGGAAAATACAACAAAAGCAGACTAGACAGGATAATATATTTTATGTCTTAACGCTTTTGATGTGATTGCTTTCAAAAAGAGTAGATGAGAAAATTACAGCTGCTCCCATCACATCGACATATAGTAAGATTACATTTTCCATCTATTCCAGCAAGGGTTATGCAGGTGAAACTGTGTTGAAAAATAAAAGTGAGCCTGGGATGTCAACTGTAGTTTCTGAAACAAGGAAGCAACTGGCTTTGTTGATGATAGTAACAAACTGCTGGATAGCAAACTGGTCAAAAGGTGACAAAAAGGAAACTGCTCCCAGAAAACTTGGAAAAAAAGAGGATGTTCAAGTAAATGGACAAACTGGAGTAAGATCAATGATTCTGCCCTGTGTTATATAATGCTGCAACAATGGTATTATAGAATATAACAGGTAATGCACAAATAGTAATAATGGATTCCAATTAATTCTGCTAATATATTGGACTAGAAATCCAATTGTGTTGCCTATTTTTTTTAATGCACCATGTCATTAAATTGAAATGTACATTTCAATTCACATTGGAGACCCTCAGACTATCTTTGATTAAGACTTTACTGGGCTTCATTTTGCACTAAACATTATTCCCTTTATCATGTATCTGTACACTGTGGATGGTTCGATTATAACCATGTACAGTCTTTCCGCTAACTGGTTAGCACACAACAAAAATTTGACATGTGACAATGAAGTAAACTAAACTAAACTAAACACAATGCACAATGAAAATGTGAACCACCCACTCCTGTGCCACACTAATGCAATAATATAATGCAATGTTCTACTACAACATTGGAGTAACAATCCATGACTGGGAAAGCATCATGAGTTTTGATCATGAAAATAGCAATAATGGATTTGAAATGATTTTCTTTAACATTTGTGAAAGGTTAATCCTCACCTGATAGAACCATTGTTAGGGTGTTTATTGGACAGTGGCCTCACCGTATTGGTGAGTCACATACATAGAAGTGTGTGGTTCAAATTCCTATCAGTCCTGCCACAGGAGCCAAATATTTTAGCATTTGAAAAAAGACCAAAAAAATGATGGAGTAATTCATTGGGTCAGGCAGCGCCTCTAGAAATCGTGTAACTCATACCGTGTGGTAGAACCCGAAGAGATTGATGAAAATGTGGGGAGTAGCAAATTGGATGCATTTTCTACATCTGCATTTCATATTTCGATTAATGAATGTCAGTATCTCCTTTGGCTTTCTCACTATGTTATCTATCTGTGTTTCCACCTTCAGAATCTATGGAGTTGGAATCAAAAGATCCTCTGTTTATCAATACTTCCTGAACCTTCCCATTCATAGGTTATGTCCTTGTTTTTGTTTTAATGCTCCCAAAATGCAACACCTCACCTTTGCCTGGATTAAACTCCATTTGCCATTTTTTTTAGCCCATTTCACCAACACATCATTATCCCTCTGCAGCCTAACACTGCTTTCTACACCGTCACCAACTCCACCAACCTTGATGTCATCAGTGAATTCACTGATCATGCCTCCCACATCCAACTCATTCACATATATTTGGTTTATTGTACATTAGGAGTATTGTGTTTGTAGACCAGTTGCGCTGCTGCAAGTGTGAATTTCATTGTTCCATTATCTGTACATTTGACAAATAATCTTAACTGTTGATTAATTGTCATATCAAAGGTTTCAAAGTTTGCAAAGGTCACGTGCGCCAATTAAGGTACAATGATATGCAAATTACCACACAGCCATATGAGAAAAAAGCAACAAGACACACAACTACATAAAAGTTAACATAAACATCCACCACAGCAGATTCCCCCTATTCCTCACTGTGATGGAAGGCATAAAGTCCAAGCTTCTTCCTCTTTATTCTCCCGCGGTCGGGGCAGTCGAACCATCCGTCGGGGCGATGGATGCTCCCGCAGCTGGCGGTCGAAGCTCCCAAGTCGGGGCAATCGAAGCCCCCGCATCAGAGCGGTTGAAGATCCCACGGCTTGGAGCTCCCGAAGTCGGTCTCCCACCAGAGATCGCGAGCTCCATGATGTTAAATTCCACAGGTTTTTACGGTTGGAGCTGCGAGGTCAATCCTTGACAAAGGAATCGCAAGTTCCGCGATGGTAAGCCACGCAAGTTCCCATGGTTGGAGCTCCCGCAGTTGGTCTCCAGCAAAGGTCGCCAACTCCACGATGTTAGGCCGCAGTGCGGATGGAGATACGATACGGAAAAATAATAGCATCGCCATCAAGGTAAGAGATTAAATAAAAAGTCTCTCCCAACCCCCCCCCCCCACCCCCAACAACACACACACACACACACACACACACACACACACACACACACACACACACACACACACACACACACACACACACACACACACACACACACACACACACACACACACAAGCTAAAGAACACTAAAAACATATATTAAAACAACAAAGAAGGAAGGGACAGACAGGCTGGCGCCACCCAGTGAAGATCAGAAGTACTTAATTGAAAGTAACATGCTTTGGGGTGTTCTAAAGTCATAAGAAGTGATTTTTTAATTGACAAAGACAAAGGACAAAGGACATTTATTATCACATACACCAATTGGTGTAGTGAAATTTGACTTGCCAATGCAGCACATGAATAAAGATAATACACAACACTAGAGTAACAAAAAACATTAGAAGGGTCTCGACCCGAAACGTCGCCTATCTCCTTCGCTCCTTAGATGCTGCTGCACCCGCTGAGTTTCTCCAGCTTTTTGTGTAACCCTCGATTCTCCAGCATCTGCAGTTCGTTCTTTAACAAAACCTATTTCCTATTGTGTAGTTTAAGGACATCTTGACTAAGCTGTTCCCAATACCTCACTGCAACTTCACTCGAGGTGTCTTTGTCGCTGTTATCTCCCTGATTTTACATGGGGTTTCTGTTGTACAGATGTCAATAGAAGCTAGACACAAAATGCTGGAGGAGCTCAGCGGGTGAGGCAGCATCTCTGGAGAGAAGGAATGGGCGGCGTTTCGGGTCGAGACCCGGCGTGTCAATGGAAGCATTGTATCTGAAGTAGCAATCTGAAAAATGGGATTAATGGTAATCACACTGGGATAACTGACCATCTGTTACTCAAAAATGGCTAGTTACAACACAACCGAAATAACTTAATAGAGCACAAAATGTTCTATTCATGATATAGCTGAAGATGTGCAACAATTTAGTGATTGAAAATGATAAGAAATGAATAGACTATAAACTAGATGATGTACCCATCTGGTAGATCAATGTGTGACCAATTCTATTTAAAGGTGTGAACTTGCATTTGAAATTGTCAAATCATTGTCAATTGTAGCAAATAATCATTCATTGACTTGATTAATTAAAATTAATTTTACTTCGGAGTCACTTGAGTGACTACGTGAAGAAGACCCCGCCTGGCGCTGGATCGGCATTACGTCGACGCTATCGGCAAAGGAAGAGCTGCAGAGCACAGCTCCAGCACAGCGGTAAGGAAACGGCCCGCAGGTAAGTAAAATTATTTTACTTCCAGGGCGTTTTCTTAAAACTCCGTAGGCTGGTAGGAAACCAGCAGGAGTTTAAATAAAATAAAAATAAAAATGTTTTAAAAAATCGCGGGTAAAACGTGCGTCCCGGGGTGTAAAAAGTCGGGACAGCAGACTATTGCGGAGTCGGTTCCGATACCGGTGGCCGATTGAAATACCCGTTAGGGAGCCTTTAGTTGCTCCACAAACAAAACTTGAAAACCCAGTGCCTAAAAAGTAAAAAGAGGCTTGAAAGGCCTGAGGTTTCTAAAAGATCCTGTAAGGTAAGCCTAAAATTGGCTAAGTATGGATCTAATGGAGGAAATACTCCAAATAATATCAACCAAGGGTCTAAGTACCCAGAATATTCCCAGGCAGCCCCTGAGGGGGTTCCATATCGTGAATATGGTGCCAATTCGAATTGGGAATTTGAAACCCCAGTGCCTGGGTATGGACTGGAGGAAGTCTCCTTGAACGAGTTTCAGGAGTACCAGGGCTGTATGAGACAGACCCTGAAAGTGGTGTTGTGGTCAGAAGTACCCACCACAATGCAAATCCAGGTGTGTCTGAGGGGCACAAAGTACTATACCTGGTGGAGGCGGTGAGGCCATGGAAGGAACCTGGCGGCCAATGTTAATTATATGGTCTCTCACCTGCCTCAAGAAGCTGTTATGGTTGAAACAGCAGATTTGCATTTAAACATGTGCTCGCTTCGGCAACACATATACTAAAATTGGAATAATACAGAATATAAGAAACATTAGGATGCGCAAGGATGACGCAAATGCATGAAGCATTCTAAAACACCTTTAAGAAGGTACCTGGTAAATCCGGGTTTTGGGCGCCAATGTCAGCAATTATGCGGGCGCAGGAATTACGATTAAAAGAATCCTCAAACTAATTGGCATCACTGTCTTTTAAGACAAGCTGGAAGGTTGTGGAATGACTAAAGTTCAGAATAAAACAAAATATGTTAGGTTTATTCTGCAAACTCATTTGAGTTAAATTATATAAATGTAAGATTGCCATTTGGCCTCTTTTACATCCAAAGATTTACAGGACAAGCAATGTTCAAACTCCTGGTTATTGATTCGGAGGAAATCTGTTTAAGCAAATTAAGTATGGATGAAGGGGAAAAAACTGTTGGTCTTATGAAACCCTTCAGTTGGCCAGTAGGCTGGTCATATGGAAAAGGGATTTGATTTGAGCCGAGGCAGGAGTATGATAAGGAAGAATTTCCAGCCAGCAAATCGCTTCTCGGCTTTTTGGCTAAGATTAAGTATGGTATCTGTTCTTATCAGTTTAAATCTGATACGTCCCTTATCTAGGGACCATATATTAAATAAAATAACGAATGTACACCCATATTTTGGGTAAGGAGGTAATTTCGTCAAACAGTTGGAGAGGTACAAAACTTAATCCTATTAAAGAAGGATGTTTGGATGAACCTCAGATTGGTGGTAGACTCCAAATGTTGATGATGAAGAGGTATGGATCCATTGGGACACAATAACCTTATCATTCTTCATGTTTATAGTCTTGTAATAATTCAAATTGACAAAGACGTAAGAATTTGTGTGAGGAAGGAGGTATTGAGAAACAGGAAAGGATCCACAACAATTGTATCAAATATTTCCCCAGACCGTAGAAGATGGGGTTGTAGAATCATGTTAGATCTCACACAATTAAATATATTGTCCAGTAAAAATTTTAAAAATGGACACATTCAACACTGCAATACAGCAGGTATCAACAGGTGGTTATATGGCTACAATAAATTGAAGAGATGCATATTTCGGTCCCAATTCACCATAATTTCGTAGGTAATTAAAGTTTATCGATGAGACAGTTTGTGGTACTACAAGCTTTGCCTTAAAGGATTAAGCCAGCATTTGCACTGCTTTAGGCACAAAAGTACATCGTTATGGCTTATCTAGATGACATTTAATTGTCAATGCTAATCAGGAGCCAGGTGGAAAATTAGTCTCAGCAACTACAAGTTGTTTGAGAAGTTGGGTTCCTGATCCATCCAACAAATCTAAGTTACAGCAATCCCAAACCATTGAATATCTGGGGTTTGAGATTAACTCAGTTACCATGTTGGTAACTTTACCAATGGATAAGTGTTGGATTTGACAAATGTGTGTCAAGACCTGATTTACAAACCTTATCCCTCCATCCGAGAGGTTGCCAAGGTTATTGGTAAATTGGCAGCAGCATTTCCAGACAGTAGAGTTTGGTCGTCAACATTACCAAAATCTTCAAAGGGCAAAAACTCAAGCGCTTATTCAGCGAGCAAGCCATTTGATAGGCCAATGCAATTGCCTAAGGGAACTTTATCAGAATTACATTGGTGGATTGAGAATGTTCCATAAGCTGCTAAGAACTTTGTAGTTCATCAGCCAGTAGTGTTTTTGCAAAATGACGAAGTTCTCTCGGATGGGGGGGGGGGCTACGGATAATGAGACCAGCTGTAGAGGCAGATGGGCTGTCCAAGAGGATTTATTGTTCCAAACATATGGTATTAATTATTTGGAGCTCTTGGTAACATTTTATGTATTATAAGCTTATTGCCCTTCATTAAAGGATTTGCATGTCCAAGTATAAATAGATTATACCACAGCTGTGGCATATATCAATCACATGGGTGGTGTCAGATCAATATCATGTGATCATCTGGTAAACCAGATGTGGCAATGGTGTATGGCAAAAAATATTTGGCTTTCAGCTATTTATCTCTCGGGGAGAGACAATGTTGTGGCAGACAAAAGATCACAAATATTTAAAGACAATACAGAATGGATGTTAATCCACAAAATTTCAAAATATTGTCAGCCGGTATGGAGTACCGGACATTGATCTGTTTGCATCTAGATTGAATCACCAATTGCCCAAATACGTGTCTTGGGGAACACGATCCAGGGGCAGTAGCAGTGGATGTTTTCTCGCTACACTGGGGAATTTGTTCTTTTATGATTTTCCCCATTCTGTCTCATTGGGCAATGTCTCAATAAAAAGCGCAAGACGCTGTCGAAGGCAATTTTGGTGGTGTCAGATTGGCCCACGCAGTCATGGTTCCCATTGATGCTAATATGATTATTGAACCATGTATGACAATTCCCAGTTGCGACAATCTGTTGACACAACCAGTAACAAAAGGAATTCATCCATTGCATGATCATATGTATTTGTTAATCTGCAGGTTCTGACCAGACCATTGCAAGAGTTGTACTGTGGGACAGGACCATGGATGTTATAGTTGCAGCTTGGAGGAATAGCACTAAAACAATATAAGTCGCATATAAGGAAATGGGTAGTTGTACACAGTCAAAGATATCTTATCATACTGCAAACATTTCAAATGTATTAGAGTTCCTTGCTGGGTTACAGTTTGATGAGCATTTGAGTTATAGTGCCATTAATTGTGCTCGTAGTGCATTGTCATCCTATTTAGGACAAATTTCAGGTCGGAATTCAGTTGGGTCTCACCCATTAGTATCCCGATTCATGAAAGGAATTTCAATAAAAATCATCCTAAACCCATATATACAGGGATTTGGGATGTTAGCATTGTTCTCACTTTGTTTAAACAATGGACTCCAATTAATTCAATGTCTTTGCAGAAATTAACATTCAAGGTGGTAAAGTTAATGGCATTGGTATCAGCTCAAAAAGAGTAAAAGCTTTGCAGTTGTAACGGTTGGATTGCATGCATGTGACTACAGATAACATTATGTTTTATGTTTATGACTTGATCAAACAAAGCAGACCAGGAAGAACTGGAATGAAGGTAATGTTTAAAGCATACCCTATTGATGAAACATTGTGTGTGGTTAAGCATTTAACTCAATACATTGAGGTAACCAAAATCTCAGAGGTTCTGAGAAAGTGTTATTAATAACACACAAAAAGCCACATACAAAAGGTTTAGTTCAAACTATTTCTGGATGGTTTGTGTCTAGCAAGAATAGATACTGATGTGTTTAAATTTCACTCCACTAGGGCGGCAGCTACGTCCGTGGCAAAGGTACAGGACGTGCTACTCGATAAAATTTTAGAGGCCGCAGGGTGGTCTAGAGAAGAGATTTTCAAAGTTCTAGAATAAACCTGTTGTCACGGTGCCAGGTTTGGACACACAGTAATGGGTTCTCTTTAATGCTTGCTTTGTTTTATATTATCGATTTATATTATCGATTTATGTTACCATTGACAACATTTATCAATTTATTTTGTAATTTTCCCCTAAGATAGAGGGGTTATTATTAAAAAATTGTTCTTTTTTATGCTTAAAGGACTTATTACATAAATTGTAACAATGTCCTAAAAATACTATTTACTCACTACTGTTTTGACTAAACAGAGTCGTATGAAATGAATTTACGACATGAAAGACACAGAGCTTCAAAATCTTCACGTAGTCACTCACGTGACTCCGAAGTGAAATAGTGAGATTAAACGAGAACTTACCAGTTCGAAGTTTGATCTTTATTTTATGAGGAGTTACGATGAGGGATTACGTGCCCTCCACTCCCAACCCTCATAATGTAAATGATCATCTGGTAGTTCTAGTCTATTTTGAGCCTTACTATTTTACTTCGGCTATTGGTTTCTGTGTTTTTCATGCCGCTGCTTTGAAGTATGCCGATCCAGCGCCAGGCGGGGTCTTCTTCACGTAATCCCTCATCGTAACTCCTCATAAAATAAAGATCAAACTTCGAACTGGTAAGTTCTCGTTTAATCTCACTATTATAGCTGATCTTCCCCTGTTAAAAATGGATAATCTGCCAGCCCCAGACACAATATACTGCGTCCCAGGCAGTGAAAAGAGAGAGATTTTTGAGTCTCTGACTACAATTGTACACTCCTTTCTTACTGCAGAATTTTTACCAGAGGATTGGAGAAGTGTGGACATCATAGTCACAAGGAACTTTGGGTGCTGGCTTACAAAAAACAGTGTACTTAATACTGCTGCTGCTTCTTCTTCTTCTTCTTCTTCTTCTTCTTCTTCTTTCGTGTGGCGTGCACAGCCTAAAATTATTGAACAACTTGTTTTATTTGATCTTCCGTTTGTACACGTCGAGTTGATTGCATTAACCGAAACAGGGCGGACCATGTGGAGGTTGCAATCTTCCACCCCGTACCTAGTGCTGGTTTACAAAAACACTGTGTAACTAGTGCTGCTTTGCAAAAACCAAATGCATATAAAACAAGTTCCTGGAGTAACTCAGCAGATCAATGCTGATTTAAAACAGAGGGAGGGATAAACCAATTAATTACAACATAGTTTATTTAACTTGTGTGCATTACCTCTTTGAAACCAATTAAGTTCCTTTTTTAGCTTAGTTTATCGTCACGTGTACCAAGCTACTGTGAAAAGCTCTTGTTGCAGCTCACCAGTCATTGGAAAGACAATACATGATTACAATCGAGCCATCCACAGTGTACAGATGATAAAAGGAATTATGTTTAGTGCAAGAAAAAATCCATTAAGTCTGATCAGTCTGACAAAGGGTTTTGGCCTGAAACGTTGCTTATTTCCTTCACTCCATAGATGCTGCTGCATCCACTGAGTTTCTCCAGCATTTTTGTCTAAGTCCGATTAAAGATAGTCTGATGGTCTCCAATGAGGTAGATAGCAGCTCAGGACTGATCTCTAGTTGATGTTAGGATGGTTCAGTTGCCTGTTAATAAGCAGGTGTCTCAGTGCAAAGCAGAACTTGGGTCAGAGGTTTTAAGCAGTTGGTGTGTGGTCGTCATCAAAAATTAGCTTCCAAAAAATAATTGATGCATTAAAACCAAGTGAAGCCTCATAGTACAATGATCACGTCCATCTCTTGTTGCCTCCCTCAATGCCTGGATCTCAATCTCAAACTACTCTCTGCGATGCTAGAAACCCCAAAATAATTTCTCTCAATGGCACACTTGGCTGTGGTGGTACAGCAATCTTTACCAAATCACCCAATTTATGTTAGGGTGGCTGGAAAGATAACTTCACTGCATGGATATATCAAACTGAAAGACAGAGCAGAATGAGCCTTTTTAACAAGGACCTCTCTGCTCCAATTTTTCTGTGATTCTTTGTTTGTAAATTTTGTTTGTAAATTTTGATTAGGTGCAGTACACTACTTTAGTTTGTCTCGGGTTGAACCAGATTGATCACAACCTCAATTATCCTTAAGTGATGTACAGTTTTCAAGAGAGAGTTAGATTTAGCTCTTAGAGCTAAGGGAATCAAGGGATATAGGGAAAAAACCGGAATGGGATACTGATTTTGGATGATTATATTGAATGGTGGTGCTGGCTCGAAGGGCCGAATGGCCTACTCCTGCACCTATTTTCTATGTTTCTTTGTACTAACATGGGTCTGCCTTGAGTTTGCACATTTAATTCAAATCCCACTCTAGGGACACCACAATCCATGCAGGAACCTTAGTGCATGAGCACTAGAGGTACAGAATTTCCATTTTCCAATCCAGATGAATGCAAGATACTTCACAGCTTTTAAAAAGGGAAGCTAATGACACGGTCAATATATGTTCAGAAAATAATAGCACTGAAACAGTTCATTATTACATTGATTTGGGTATTATGCACTAATTAACAAGCACCCTAACATTAAACAGAAGGTACTTTTCTTTTTTTAAATCAAAATCTTTTTTATTTAGTTTTCAGGACATAATGAAGTGCAAAGTTGTCAATTTGTTATAGAAAAGAATAAATACAAAACAACTTATGCCAACATATAACAAGACAACAATAATACGAAAAAAAAAACGAGATAGCAAAAATAACCCCTCCCCAGTCACTGCCAGTGAGCATATGCAAATATCAACCTGTCACAACAATAATCCACGATAAGTGAATGGGTAGACTGTTAAGCTGTTAAACTGTACTTGATGATCAAGCATTTACAAAGTCTGGAATGCATTTAAAAAAGGTCCCCACACTTTCTGAAACCATTTGAATGTTGGAGTACCTGATTTTCTCCAGTTTTAGGCAGGACATAATGTCTGTCAACCATTGTGTATGAATAGGCGGGGTAGGTTCCGTCCACCTGAGTAGGATTGTTCGCCGAGCCAGAAGAGAAACTAAAGGTATAGTGCAGCGTTTATCTGCAGTTAATCTAACCTCCTCACCAGTGATCCCCAAAAAGAGCGATTAGGGGCTTTGGTTCCAATTTGATGTTTAACACCTGGGATAATGTATGAAAGACCTCTAGCCAGAACGTGTTAAGGCTGGGGCATGACCAATACATATGGATAAGAGAGGCTTCAGAAATTTTACATTTAACACAGAATGGACTAACCTCAGTGTAAATAGTAGATAATTTGGCTTTTGAGATATGAGCCCTATGTACTACTTTGAATTGGATCAGGCAGTGAAGGGCACATGGAGAGGTGGAATTAACCAGTTTAAGAATAGAACTCCATGTATCTTCTGAGAGAGAGAAGCCCAAGTCTTCTTCCCATGCTGCCTTGAGCTTGTCCATGGGGGCACGCCTTAGATCCAACATCCTGCCATGTAAAGCTGAGTCTATTCTGAGATGGGTTTAAAGAAAGAACTGTATCAACAAGGGTTGTGTCTGTTGGTATAGAAGAGCTGGGCAGTTTATAGAACACATAATGTCTTGTTTGCAGTTATCGGAAAAAATCTGACTTTGGAAGATTGAATTTGGTGGTTAATTGTTCAAATGATGCTACAGTGTTACCCAGAAACAGGTCCTTGAAGCGTTCAATACCCTTCCTACGCCATTCTTTAAAGACAGCGCCCTGAGTTGATGGTTTAAAAAGGTGGTTTGATGCAATAGGGCTCAGTAGAGAAAAGTTATGCAACCCAAAACATTTCATGAACAGAACCCAGATCCTCAAAGAGTGTTTAACCACTGGATTTTTTACAGATTTAATTGGGGGGAGTGGAAGTGAGGAACCAAGTAGTGCAGGTATGAACATATTATCATCTGTGTGTAATTCCATAGCTACCCAGTTAGGGCAATTAGGCTGGCTGTGAAAGAAAGACCAAAATGCAAGGCAGCGCAGGTTAGCAATCCAATAATAAAAGGGAAAGTTTGGGAGAGCCAGGCCACCAGCAGCCTTGGTTTTTTGAAGGTGGGCCTTATTAAGACAAGGACGTTTACCTCTCCATATATAGGAGGAAGTAACTGAGTCAAGATGGTCAAAGAAGGACCTGGGGATAAAAACCGGTAAGGCCTAAAAAGGTACAAACATTTTGGTTAAATGGTCATTTTGATTGAATTTATCCGGCCGACAAGTGACATTGACAGGGGTGACCACTGTGTTAGCGTCTGTTTGATCTGGTTTAACAAAATGATAAAATTATCTTTGAAAAGATCCTTGTATTTCCTCGGAACTGAAATGTCCAAATATGAGAGCTTGTTTTTTTCAATTTTGAATGGCAAGTTGATAAGATCTGATGGTTGTACTTCATAGTTAATGGGAAACAGGTGGCTTTTTCCATAATTTATCTTATAACCTGAAAATTGACCAAAATTATTGAGCAGTGACATAGCAGAATGCAGAGAGGTGCCTGGGTTTAAGACAAAAAGCAAAAGATCGTCAGCATATAGTGAGACCTTATGCTGTGTACTGCCCTTCCAAATACCGACTATGTCCTCACAGCTGCGAAAGGCCATGGCAAGTGGTTCAATGGCCAAGTCAAAAAGCATGGGGCTCAGAGGACACCCTTGGCGGGTACCACGATGCAAGTCAAATGGCTTGGACAACTGGGAATTAGTCCAAACTGAGGCTGTGGGATGAGAGTATAGTAACCTGATCCATGAAATAAGTTTTTTCCAAAACCAAATTTGTCCAGAACAGCCCATAGGTAGACCCACTCAGCGCGGTCAAATGCCTTTTCTGCATCAATAGATACAACGCACTCAGGATCATCCTCAGAAGCAGAGTAGACAATATCTAATAATCGATGTATGTTAAAGAAGGAATGTCTGCTCTTAACAAAGCCGGTTTGGTCCTCAGATATCGCAGTACGGAGGGAATTCTTTAGTCTACGAGCTAGAACCTTAGCTAAAATTTTAGCATCCGTGTTTGGAAGGGAGACAGGTCTGTAGGAGGTGCATTCGGTTGGATCTTTACCTTTTTTGGCAATAAGAATAATACAAAGGATCCTCTTGCAAAGGATGGAGGAAGATAACCTTGTCTGTAGGATTCAGATAGAATGGAACACACCTGTGGGGAAAGGAGTAGAGAGAACCTTTTAAGAAACTCTGCCGGGAAGCCGTCAGGGCCCGGACATTTGCCTGATTGCATTGAGGAAATGGCTGAAGCTATTTCTGCCTGTGATATGGGTTCATCCAATCTTTCCCTAAAATCTAATGAGAGTTTGGGAATATTGAGACTGCTCAGAAAGTCATGCATTACCTTATGATCCAGTTGAGATTCTGAAGTATAAAGCTGGGAATAAAAGTCTCTGAAAGCGTTATTAATTTGCAAGTGATCCGAAGTGAACTGGCAATTAAGCATGCAAATTTTAGAAATATTCTGTCTCGCTTTAGCACCTTCAAGTTGATTTGCAAGTAATTTGTCAGTTTTATCTCCATATGTACAAAACATGGCTTTATTGTTTAAAGTATGTGTTCAATTGAGTAGTGAGTAGGTCAAGTTTGGTTTTGAGTTCTAATCGTCTTTTATAGAGTTGGATTTTGAGTTTGCGCATATTGCTTGTCAATTTCTCCAATTTGATGAGCAAGATTTAAATGCTCTTTATTGGATTTCCACTCCATTTGAGCAGTATAAGATATGATCTGCCCCCTAAGGTAAGACTTAAGGGCATCCCATACGATCAGGCTAGAGATTTCAGGGGATATATTAGTGGAAAGAAAAAAGGCTATCTCTCTTTCCATAAACTCTACAAACTTATCATCCGAGAGCAAAGTTGAATTGAATCGCCGCTGCCTACTCTTTTGAGGGAGATCTGGAAGGGACAATAGGCCAGAGCAATAGGGGCATGGTCAGAAATGACAATACTCTCATGGTCATAGGAATGAACCAGGGGTACAAGTTGGTTATCAAGAAAGAAACAGTCAATTGTAGAATACTTATGATGGACGTGTGAAAAAAATGAGCATTCCTTATCTTGTGGATGTAAAGAGCGCCACACATCGCAGACACCGTAATGGGAGAGAAACAAGCTGATTTACTTACTGTACTGGGTTTAGTAGAGGATCGGTCTAAAAGAGGATCTAACAAACAATTGAAATCACCCCAGAGTATAAGAGAGTATGTGTTCAGGTCTGGAAGTAATGAAAATAACCGCTCAAAAAAACCTAAATCGTCTGTATTAGGGGCATACACGTTGACAAATACTACCAGTGTATTGTATAATTTTCCAGTCACAATTACATACCGACCAAACTTGTCAGAGATCACATTATGTGGCTCAAAGGAAATGTTCTGGCTGATAAGGATTGAAACTCCTCTGGCTTTAGCCTGAAAGGAAGAGTGGATCCCCTGCCCCATCCAACCTGATAAGAGAAGGCCATTATCTGAGCAACGGATATGAGTTTCTTGCACAAGGCTATTTCTGTTTTGAGTTGTTTAAGATGCGAAAAAAACTTTCTTCTTTTAACAGGATGGTTTAGACCTTTAACATTCCAGCTCACTAGCTTTATGTGTCTATCCATGCATAATAAAGAAAAACGTGAAGTTGTAATGTAAAAACTATGAACCAAATGCCAGGCTGAAAACGAAGCAACGGGTCAGTGCAGGTTGAAAATGACTAGTGTGTAATGATGTGTTTATATAAATTGCTAAAATGTTACTGACAGTGACATAACTCCCCTCCCTACCCAAGAAAGCTGCTATAGAAAAAAGCAGCAAGCTCTTCCAAACAAACATTTTACAAATCGAATCTTCCTGTCTAATGTTAAACTATTCTCCAGTATAATGTACTAGAAAATACATTTAAGCACCTCTATAATAACATTTTGGTTTATCCAAATAGCCCCCCAAAAATATGGCTATGAAGACTGAATATCAACTTTGGAATAACTGGACAGTGTAAACACTGAACTGTGTCAACAGTGAACTAAATGGTTATATGTTACCAAAACCTCACATGGGTTAACATGTCCTTAAAAATATGATTGCAGCTTGAAAGTTACTTACTGTCCCATAAGTGCTTTTAATGAACCGAAGTTAGAATGCAACAGTTCACAGATATAGGGCCAGGCCATGTGTGGTAACAGCACACAAAAATCCAGCTGGAAATCGTTTCTAATTTACAGTGCACATATAGTGATATTTTGTATAAGTATCTTAGTAAATGAACAGCACCCGGATGAATAAGCACGTTCCGCCATGTAAACAAACCACAGACGTAAGCTGACATGCTGCACGTCGTGCCAGTAGGTAGAGCTATACAGTGTTACCTCTCATCTAGTGGGTTCAAGGTCTCTAAACAGAGTCTTTATGGGGGTTTAGGTGACTTCGGGAGGCTGTCGATGTATTTCTGCGCCTCCTCGGCTTAGTTTATCCACTCTCTGGCTCCACCGAACAACACGAGACGGAGCGGAGCTGGATATAGCAGAGCAGGCTTTAGTCCCAGTTTGTAAAGTTCTGCCATGACCTCTCTGTACTCTGCCCACTGGCTCTGAACTTCAGGGCTGTAAACGTCCATAATCCGAATTGGTTTGCCGCGAAATTAGAGATTCCCTCTCCGCTGTGCCTCTCTGATGAGGAGATCCTTCGTCTGGTAACGATGCAGGCGGAGAATGACTGGCCGCGGTCTCTGGCCGGGGGCCGGTTTAGCGTTTAGGGAACGATGGGCTCTGTCGACCTCTGGAGGGGATGTCAAAATCTCGCTCCCGAGAACCTCTTGCAGCAAACTTCAGAAAAACTCAGTGGGCCGTCCACTGTCAGTGGATTCCGGTAGACCGAGGATGCGTATGTTTTGTCGCCGACTTCGGTCCATCCAAGTCGACCACTTTAGCCTTTAGTTTAGTATTGTCACCACTCAGAGTGGAACAAATGTTCTCAAGGTCAACGACTCGCTGGTTAAGGTCCTCTGCAGAAAGTTCCAGGGACGAGACACGTTGATCATGATCCTCCATTGTAACCCTCATTTGGTCTCGCTTTGAGTCGAGCCAACCAAACAAAGTTCTAAACTCGGTAGCTAGTGCCTCACGGTGTTGCTCGAGCAGCGTGGTAATAGCCTCCAAGCTACCGTCAGCATCCTCCCTTTTGCTCGACCTTGTACCCTTCTAAGCCATTTAGAGAGACGGCAACACTCAACCTAAAGGAATGTCAGACCAGTAAATAAAAGCTGACTTCATTCTGGTGTAAAGGTTAGAAGGCGGAATGTTATGAAAATGATAAGATTACCGGAGCACTCGCTTAGTGCGTCTACTCCGTCTGCCTCTCAAACCGGAAGGTACTTTTCAACAGTATTTCATCAGTTTCAACAGTATTTCATCAGTGCTTTAGCATACTGTGAAAGATGCATACAATTGCAAATTATTCTTTCTATCTGGACCAAAGCAAGTTTTTAATTACTTCACCAAGAATATTCACATCTGCTTCATCCTTTGTTTTGCTATCTCTAGCTACGACTTTTCTATGGTGACCTACCTGTGCCCCATCAACCACCTATCAGCAAGTAGTTCATACAAAACACTAACTCCAATTCCACTCAATTCCACTGACTCCTATTCCACTCAAAATCATATCCATCGCAGTCGATACACGCAAAATGCTGGAGTATCACAGCGGGTCCAGCATCTCTGGACAATAGGAATAGGTGATCTTTCAGGTTGAAACCCTTCTTCGGACTAAAAATATTTTTGACAGGCATAGCTTTGGGCCCATGCGAGTACCCATGGCTATATCTTTGATTTGGAGGATGTGTGAGGAGTCGAAGAGAAGTTGTGGAGAGTGAGGAGTGTTTGTCGAGGGAAGTTGGCTGGTTCTATCGACAAGGAAGAAACGGCTGGCTTTAAGGCCTACTGGTGAGGGATGGTGCAGAGTAAAATTGTAGTATCGTAGTAGACTTGCTATCATTGTCTGTATCCCAAAGCCAACATCTAATGTCCTGAATTTGCGTATCAATCACGTTAGGTGCACTTCCTTGCTCTGGTTATTACTGCAGGCCCTGCTTCTAAACCTGATGTGTTCCTTCGATTCTATCCTCTTGTTTTTCCTATCTTTCAACTTGCCTGCATTGCATTTAACTGGATTCCAATATGTGAAATTTCAAAGCTGAATTTCCATGTCCACTAACTAGTTTGATATTTTTTTAATATACCTCATCTCTTTGACCCAATTTTTGATTATCCCTGATTTGATTAAAGATAAGGCAAATCATTAATACATTGTAAAGGCATTGTGTGAATGCAAGTTTTGGATTGTAATGCATGTTCTCAACAGCTTCAAGAATGAATTGTGTAGAAATTGATAATAGATTGCTAGATCTATGGCCTGGCATTTTGGCAAATTAATCCTTTTGACTTCCTGACATACAATCGAACAATAAATATGACATGCACATTATCTTTATTGGTTCTCCAGCTATGGGTGACACAGGCAAACTCATATTTATTGATGATCATGAGTGATTTTGAGATAGTGACCCATTTCACATGTACCTTTCCTAATCTGAAAACCTGCCTCAGGAACAGATTCACAAAACAGAGGCAAGCACTGCTTAAACTGACAATGAATAACAAATGCGAGGTGAAAATTCTATTACATGCTGAGTAAAAATATGGATGTGCATTTGATCTATTTCATCTGAGGACTCAGACAGAACTGCAATGTGAGCCATATATTGCACAAGCAACAGGCAGAACCAGAACAGTCACAGGAGAGTGCATTTCATTAAAAAGAGGACAATGGAGAGTCAATTTATTCCTTTCAAATATGTCAGAAATAAGTGTCAGGTACTGCAGAGGGTTTTGTATAAGTACAAGTCAGACAGTTGCACTGGTGTTAACCCTTCCACTTCCTGCTGTATTATGCTGGAGTTTCTGAAGAAATTATGGTTTCTTCACATTGAGATGCTTTTAACAGTTCTATTTTTTCCACATTAAAAGTAGTCAAAACCCAAGAATTCAGACGCCTTAAATTATAATTTTCAATGTTCACTCACATCTTTGATGTATCTATGCCTCCATTCTCTTATCAGACCTATCATCAATATTATTGTCCTCTTATACATGTTTGCATAATTTCTCTATATTGAGCCACATCTGGCACGTAATGGGCCAATTTGTTAAATTGTTCAAAGTCTGTCTAGCGATAAATATCTATAAAAGGATATTATATTTTATCCTTATCCCTGCCTCCTTCTTCACCTTTTGCTCTCCCCATCATCACAAATCCAATCTGTAAACAATATGATTCACTCAACAAGATATCAAGAAACAGATGAATGTAAAAAAAGGTTATGGGACCAGGTTACATCCCAACTGTAGTATTGAAGACCCATGCACCGTAATTAGCTGCATCTACAGCCAAAGCATTCAGGTACAACCCTGATGATAGAGGGTCAATTCTTCTAGCCTCAGGACATTACTGCAGATGTTTCTCAGGCCAGAGTCCCAGCCCTCACCACCTTTGGCTTATTCATCAATGATGAATGCACCATAAAGTGAGGAATGAAGATGTTCTCTAAATATTGTATAACGTTCAATTCCATGCTCAACTACTGCACAAATGTAGCAGACCATGCGTATATGCAGACAGTATTCAGACAGGAGCTGATTAGTGATAATATCAAAAGTTGGCTTTGCCAAAAATATCCACATCCTCCAAAATAATAGAAATTAAACAGACCACTGCTGCAATGAGTGTGTGGGGAACAATACTCTCAATTAACTTCATCTTGTGAACCATTATAGCCGTTTCAGTAATCACTATAACATCGGGCGCTGCAGTGATGTCTCAGCATTTTTCGTCCCTAATGTTCGCATGAAGCTCCCATATGCTTTCTTATTCTCAGTGGGAGTCTGTCCATTCTGATCTTTGCTTCTGCAGGAAACAGATCAAAAAACAAATCTAAAGCAAATTGGTAACCTATCCTAGGATTTATCCACTTCCCTGCCACATTTTGACATTTGTTCTCCTTTCAATCACTGTTGTGAGCAAAGAACCAATGGTTCTTTAATCAGCTAGAATATATCAAATGTAACAGAATTCTATTTTGTTCCCTTCCAATAACAAATAAACTAGCAATTAATATTATTTTAGTCCTGTTGTTTATCCTTGCACGATTGATTTTTTTAAAATTACACTTAAACAGGTGAAGATTAAAATCTATTATTCATCTTCAAATGTGATAGCACCATTTTATTACTGTCCAACTTCAAAATAGGACCTCACCCCGATCACTCCCTCCTCTCCCCTCTCCCAATCAGGTAAGAGGTACAGAAGTGTGAAAATGCATACCTCCGGATTCTAGGACAGTTTCTCCAGCCGTTATCAGACAATTAAACGGTCCTATCACCAACTTGAGAACAATCCTGACTTACCATCTACATCATTGGACTATCCCCCTGGACTACCTTTAATTTAACATTACTGGATGTTGTTTATCTTGCTCTAAACTTTCTTGCCTTTATTGTGTATCTGTACATTGTAGACGGCTTGATTGTAATCATGTATAGTCTTTTCACTGACTGGATAGCATGCAACAAAAAGCTTTTCACTGTATCTTGATACATGTGAGAATAATAAACTAAACAAAACTAAACTCTACTTTCTGGGCTCAAACTTCTCCAGGGTAAAGTACAGAGGCAAAATTTGACCACCATCAACAATCTTTGTCAAGAGAGTGGCTTGCAAAATCATCAGTCAAACTTATACCTTTGAAAGCCAACATACATGAAATAGGATAGACACAAAAAGCTGGAATAACTCAGCGGAACAAGCAACATGTCTGGAGAAAAGGAATGGGTGATGTTTTGGGTCAAGACCCTTCTTCAGACAGGTTAGGGATAAGGGATAAGGGATAAGGGAAATGAGATATAGACAGTGATGTGGAGAGATGAAGAACAATGAATAAAAGATATGCAAAAAAGTAAAGATGGTAAAGGAAACAGGCCATTGTAAGCTTTTTGTAGGGAGAAAATGAGCAGCTAGTGTGATGGGTGAGGGAGGATCAAGAGAGAGGGAATGCCGGGGATACCTGAAGTGAGAGAAATCAATATTCATAACACTGGGCTGTAAGCTGCCCAAGCAAAATATGAGATGCTGTTCCTCCCAATTTGTGTTTCGCCTCACTGACAATGGAGGAGACCTAGGACAGAAACATCTTTATGGGAATGGGAAGGAGAATTAAAGTGTCCAGCAACCGGGAGATCAGGTTGGTTCATGTGGGCTGAGCGATGGTGTTCCGCAAAACGATCGCCCAGTCTGCGTTTGGCCTCGCCGATGTATAAGAGTCCACATCTTGAACAATGGATACAGTAGATGAGGTTGGAGGAGGTGCAATTGAACCTCTGCCTAACCTGAAAGGATTGTCGGGGACCCTGGACAGAACCAAGGGAGGAGGGATAGCCACAGGTGTTGCATCTTCTGCGGTTGCAGGGTAAGGTACCTGCGGAGGGGGGTGGTTTGGGTAGGAAGGGATGAGTTAACCAGGGAGTTGCGGAGGGAACAGTCTCTGCAGAAGGTGGAAAGTGGTGGAGATGGGAAAATGGGGCTAGTGATGGGATCCTGTTGGAGAAGGCAGAAATATCGGAGGGTTATGTGTCTCCTTACTTATGTCTCCTGCTGAGGGAACTTCACGGAAGATACATTTTCATTAAAGGCATGAGCAGTTATAGAATACAGTAGACTAAGTGGGACCCGTTGGGTCCCAGGTTCGCATGGGAGGGCTGGTCCACCAACACAATATTCCATTTCTCCACCAATTCCAATATTGGTTGCCAGTGGGGGGGGGTGTGGTCTGGAGCACTAGCATGGGTGTTGGGGGTCGGGTCAAGTCAAGTCAAGCACAGTGAGTGCAGGGCCAACAATCCATTTCGATCCATTTCATGTCAAGTCTATCCATTTCAAGTCAAGTCAAGCACAGGGGAGGCAGGGCCAGCCAACAATACAATCCATTTGCTTTCATTTCAGGTGAGGTCAAGCAAAGCAAAGACAAAGTAAAAGCAAAAGCACAGGGCAGGCAGAGTCAGCCAACCATACAATCCATTTGCTCTCATTTCAGGTGAGCTCAAGCAAAGCAAAGGCAAAGCAAAAGCACAGGGCAGGCCAAACAACTTCTTTCATTTCATTAAGGGTTAACAAATCATTTATTGCAAGCACATTAAGGGTTAACAAATCATCATTCATTGCAAGCACATTGCTGGCTAACAAATCATTTATTGCAAGCACATAAAGGATTCACCACATAAGCACATAACCACATAAAGCACATACCCACATAATCACATAAACCACATAAAGCACACAAAGGGTAAACTCGCAGTTCAGCAGACTCACAGAAGAATCAGAGTTGTGGCCTCTCCCTCGCAATCTTTCAGAGTGATCGACTCATGTCCAGGTATCCAGGGTTTTATAGTCCTGCCCTTCCCCCAGAAGGGACGTTACTTTTATCATGGTGATTGACAGGCGAGAGGACCAATCAGCTGATCTCAAGATTTTTTTTTAAACTCAAAACTTATTTTTCATTGATCAGAAAAATCCTCGGGGCTGCATCAGCGGAGGAGGACTGTGAGTAGGATGGCCAAAAATCATAGCAATATAGGGTAGCGTTTTTTTCTAAAATCAATATACAGCACAGACAGCAAGTGGTCAAGATGATTTGATTTGATTTTATTACTTGTCATTTGAACCTCAGAAAGGCTTGAACGAAACTCCGTTTCTACAAGCCGTACAAACAGAACAATTCATTAAAAAAAAAACACACAACAATTCAATTCACATAAACATCCATCACAGTGAATCTCCTCCTCACTGTGATTGAAGGCAAAGTCTTCTCTCTCCCCCGCACCAATTCTCTCCCGAGGTCGAAGCCCCAGGTGGGCGGTGATAAGTCCCATGGCATTTGAGGCCGCGCCGGGCGATGTACGGCCCGGCTCTAGGCCCAAAGTCACAACGTTGGAGCCCCCGCCAGGCGCTGGAATGTCCCACTGGAATGACCCGCGGCCATTAATGCTGCGCCGGGCGATGTACAGCCTCGCTCCGGGTCGCTCCAATCCTGCGACACGGGCTGGAGAAGCTGTGTTGCGGGAGCTCCGGAGAGCAGTCTCCCACCCGGACCCGCGAGCTCCCGATATCCCGACAGTCCACCAGTCTGCAGCTGCAGCTGGAGCTGGAGCTGGAGCTCCAGAGTCAGGCCGCAGCTGGAGCTGGAGCTGGAGCGAGCCACCACCACTCCACATGCTCCGAGGCTGGCCAGCCCCACGAAGGTGAGTCCGCAGCTCCACAGGCTCAGTGACTGGAGCCCCCAGGTCGTCCCGGTCGGAGGCCGCTCCACGGTGCTAGGCCCCAACGACAACGGAGACCCGACAGGGAAAAGGTCGGGTCTCCCGTGCAGGGAAGAAATTTAAAAGTTCCCCCCTTCCTCCCCCCACCCCCCATATATACACAATTAGAGACAATACAAAAAAAAACACGAACAACTACATTTAACTAGACAAAAAAAATTTTAAAAGACAGACAGGCTGTAGGGGCCGCTGCAACGTGAGTCGCGCCTGCCCATGAGACTTTTAATTATATAAATTGCATTACTTCAGATTGTCTCAGAGTACATGACAGATGGAAGAAATATATTGTATAATTAGGAAAGCTGTTTTATCTAATATCCCAAATAAATATCCTGTCCAACACATTAGCGAGGATTACATCTTTTGTTGATTTAAGGTAATTCTATAACATAGTTCTTTCACACTAAATATTGACATCTCAATCTTACAATGATTAATAAATACATATGTATAATTAGATTAATATTAACATTTGTCCTCTTCACCCTCTTCTAATATAGCTTATATTCATGGTATCTGACCCATTACTAAGGAGACAGCACAGACACCAGATGCTGGAATGTGGACCAAAAGGTAAACTGCCGAGTTGCAAGAGTCCTGCCTCAGGCTCTCGACCAAAATGTTGAGCATTCCTTCTCCTCCACAGATGCTTCTGAGTACTTCCAGCAGATATTTTTAAACATTACAAAGGATCTGAATCGAACGTCTACAGCTGCAAAATGAATGCAATAAATCCATTGTAAACTAGCCATTAATAAATCAGCAAAAGCCATTAGAATGTGAATTAAAAACACATTTATTAATGACTTTCAGAGAAGAGAACTTGCAAACACTGCTTGCTGTAGCCCAAATGAGATGCATTACTATTCCATTTTGAAGAAAATGCAATACACATATAGTGCATTTAACACTACTGAAAATAAATAAATATTCAGAGCAAAATATTCAACAGCTATTTCTGCCCAAATTAATTCTGTATTCATCAGTAGTGCAATATTTTAAATAAGTTATAAAATTAGATGTGTTTTCATATGATTGTGGTGTGGCCCCAATGGATTAATTGGAAAAGATACTACTTTATATAATAGTGACACATTGAAATTAGGAAACGATTTTCATCACTAATTCCCACAAGACCCCAATTCTAATTTTGTGTGGGGTAGTGATCATCAACAGCCTCCCTGGATGAGAGAATTCTCAGAATTACTCGGTATTAATCTTCACAAATCTCTCTTATGAATGTGGATGCATTTGAAACTATTACCCTAGGTTGAATCATTCCCTTGCTCTCTGTTTGGCACTATGGATACAAATGGCTTTACCAAGAAGACATTGGAGTGCTCCCAGCAGCCATGGGATCATCTCTGAAAGATATAGATATTTCTAAGTAGTCGAAATTTTCCCGATCAGAGGCAATTTTATTCAAAATATGCAAAGATCACTGACAGTACAATCAATTTTTTGGTATAGTTGTGTGTCAGACATTAATATTCCATTCAAGCAGTAATTCAAGTACTAGTTATGTTTAAGATCTATTATTTGTATATCCTGACATTCTCCTGTGAAATAATTTCTAAATCATGCAAATTAAAATAGGTGCCTGAACTTCCAATTGTAATTATATAGAAACTCATGTTAAGCTTTGTATTTTTCCACATTATTTTTTAACAACTCTACTGTATATTTTGTCTTATTTCACCTTCTTTTGTCAAGAGTAAAGAGTCAAAGGTATTTAATTGTCATATATACCGAAAATAGAACAATGAAACTCTAACTTGCTGCAGCTAAATAGGGCCCATTAATGCAATAATGCAACATACAGGTAAATATGGAATAATCAATAATACAATAAATTAATAATCGTTAATACTAGATAACCAGATCATAATAGTGCAAAACCGAAGTTGGTAAGAGTTGTAGGAGACATGCAAAATGTCCTAAGCCTTCTAAGGGGTTTGAGGCATCGGTGTGGATCTTTGATGATATTAGCTGTCGTTCTGAGCTGGTACCTCGTGTAGATCCCTTCGATGGTGGAGAAGTCAGTACCTGTGATGGCTGGGGCAACATCTACCATTTCTGCAGCCTTGGCTGTTTCTTGGTATTCAAGTTACAGAACCAGGCCAGAATGTAACCCTCAGACTCTCATGGGATATGTCAACTATTATAATTATCTTGTAAAAACAGGGTTTGTTGGTAATCTGTCTCCCACATGACATACTTAGAAGAATAGATGATCCAGCATGAAGTTAAGGTGCAAGAGTCCATTTAAGCAATGGTTGTTCCAGTAAACACGCCTAAAATATTAGGTTTCTTTCTATCATAATTAATAGAAAGATTAAATGAGAACTTACCAGCTTGAAGTTTGATCTTTATTTTATGAGGAGTTACGATGAGGGATTACGTGAAGAACCCCGTACAGCCGTTGGTGCGTCAATCTTCAAAGCAGCGGAGTGAAATCACAGGTAACAATGACTGAAGTATAATGGTAAGATAACAAAGACTAGAACTATCAGATGATATTTATGAGGGTTGGGAGCGGAGGGCACATAATACCTTTCTTCGTAACTCCTCATAACATAAAGATCAAACTTCAAACTGGTAAGGTCTCATTTAATCTTACTATTTTACTTCGGAGTTTCGCTGCTACAGAAAATAACCATTGAAAAAGTTTGAAAACTTACCTTCTATTTTAAACTTACCGCTTGGAGGAGCTCTGCTGCTCCAACCGGCCGACTACACCAAAGCGTCTGACGTAATGACGCACCAACGGCTGTACGGGGTTCTTCACGGTCACTCACATGAATCAGAAGTAAAACTCACCTCCATAATTTATGCTAATAGATGGATTTGTCCTTGGGTGTTTCCAATACCATGCAGAAATGTCATTCTTTACTTAGTTCTCTGATGACATCAATCATCATATTTGCCCACATTCCTTAAAACTTCACAGACTCAATTTTCTGCTCCTAGAGCTATTCATGATTCTGTAAATAACATTATTCATGTCCATTGAGGTAATCTGCTCTGGGAAAATGTATTGTTTTCAGTTTAGTTTAGTTTAGGTTAGTTTTGTTCTGTTTAGTTTATTGTCATGTATACAGTGTACAGTGAAAAGCTTTTTGTTGTGTGCTAAGCCGTCAGCAGAAAGAAAATACATGATTACAATTGAGCCATTCACAATGTGCAGATACATGATACAGAGAATAATGTGAATAACGTTTAGTCCAAGATAAAGCCAGCAAATTCCGATCAAAGATAGTCTGAGGGTCTCCAATGAGGTAGATAGTAGTTCAGAACTACTCTCTGGTTGTGGTGAGATGGTTCAGTTGCCTGAAAACAGCTGAGAAAAAAATTGTCCCTAAATTTGGAGATGCGCATTTTCACACTTCTATACCTTTTGCCCGATGGGAGAGGGGAGAAAGGGAGTGGCCAGGGTGAGACTTGTCCTTGATTATGCTGCTGGCCTTGCCGAGGCACCATGGGGTATAAATGGAGTCAATAGAAGGGAGGTTAGTTTGTGTGATGTTTTGGGCAGCGTCCACAATTCTGTGCAATTTCTTGCGGTCTTAAGCCCCTGTCCCACTTAGGAAACCTGAACGGAAAACTCTGGTGACCTTGCGCCCCACCTAAGGTTTCCATGAGTCGCCAGAAGTTTTGGTCATTCGCTTGGAAAGCCTCGACCAAAGCGTGAGCTGCATCTACTGACCAAAGATCCTACAGGATCTTTGCTACTGACCGCACACACACACACACACACACACAAACACATCGCGAAGGTGGGGGCCAGGGACTGTGGAGGAGCGCTGTCTGCGCGATGAAGAGGAAGGTAAACGGCTGCCACAGAGCACGGTAAGTCCTTTAGAAAGTGTGGGAGGGGGGGGAGAGAAGGGGAAAGAAGGGGAGAGAAGGACAGAGAAGGGGAGAGAGAAGGGGAGAGAAAGGGGAGATAAGGGGGAGAGAAGGTGAGAGAAGGGGGGGGGGGCCATTAGGGAGAGTGATCAAAACCTCCGGGAACCTATCAGAAACCTTGGGTGGGACGCAAGGTCACCTGAAGTTTCCTAAGTGAGACAGGGGCATTGGATGGAGCTGTTCCCAAACCAACCTCCCGATACATCCTTTCTGTATAGGGAAAGGGGGCAGGGGAAATAATAATGAATAAAGGCAGCCAGTTTTTAAGTACTTCACTAATTGTACTAATGTGTTATAAGATATACATTATTACTGCACTATTTTATTTATTGGAAGTGTTCTCTTTTACATTATAGATTCTCTTTTCTGCTTGGGAGGGTTTTGGAAAGAAACATTGGGGTATTGAAGTGCAAATGTTTGCTGTGAAGTGTAATGTACAGGCAGGAATCCAAGTTCAACCTCTAAACATTAACCCTGGGTTATGAGCAGACAGCTCACGGAGCTGTTATCATGTGTTGTTGTGGCTATCAATCTGTCCATGGAAAGGTTCATTCAATTTTGATTGAAAATGCATTTCTCACTACCAATGAGTGGAGTAAAAGTGATTACAGTGAAGTGTGCTCAACTTCCAGAGTACAACAATGAATCAGAATCAGTGAACATGCAACACAACCTTGACCACGTTTGAGAAATTTAACTTAATCCCAAAGAGCATATTGCAATGCAATATTCAACACCAAAGATGATCTTGTAGAGATATTCTCTGCAGGTCTGCATATTTTACGTGGTCTAAGATTTTCAAGTACAATTCTTTATCTTTAGATCAGACACACACTCTTTTCCTCTTGTCAGTTCTACTTTGGTAAATAATTAATTACTGTTTTCAAAGAGAATCATGTATTTTTCATGGTCTTGTTGAGTGCCTTCATTAATTGACACTTCAAATCTGAAAAATATGTTTATTTTAATTCAGGGTTGTGTAGGTTGTCATATTTCAGATTTCAACTATTTTTTTACTTTATTGCATTTGGATAGGTCTCTTAATGGGTATTCGAACATCTGAATAATTCTTTACATTTGCTCTAACTGTTGTCTTTTTGCTTCTGATATTTCGTAGAGGTTATATTGTAGTTATGTCCACACTGCTTCATAAAAATTGGCATGCATCGAAATCTGAGAAATCGGAGTAATGCACAGACAACACAATACATAAAATAACATATAGTTTCAGAAAAATATGAGACATTTTAATTAGGTTCCTTGCATGTTTATGTTGTGAATGTTAAATGCTGACCGGCATATAAAGCCATACAGACATATTCACTTTAACATAAAGTATAGAGTAACAATAGGTTCCAAGTTCTGAACATGTTATAAGATCTATAAGCATTGTGTAGCCTGAATTCTTTGGTAATAATGTACCTTTAATACATTTGCTTTTCTGATGTACAACCCAAATTAACACAGATTATTTGAATTAGGGCTGAATTGGCATCTGTCTTTGCTGCAGTGGGCCACTGTGACAGAAAATGTGCATTGCACTTACTCATCCAGACTACTCCAATCCATCAGTGTATCTAAAGCCAAACCATCGTTACTGTTTAATCAATGATCTTCATTCTAATATAAGGTGAGGTGTTTGCTAAATATTACACAATGTTAAATTTCAGTCACAAATCGTCACAAAATGCCTCAGCTCAAGCCTGAATGCAGCAAGACCTGACTACCTTTATGCATGGACATAAGATGCTGGAGTAACTCAGCGGGTCAGACAGCATCTCTGAAGAAAAGGAATAGGTTGTGTTTCAGGTCAGAAGCCTTCTGGAAATGGTTCTGACCCAAAACATCACCTCTTCCTTTTAGAAGGGTTCTAACCCAATCCGTTACCTATTCCTTTTCTCCAGAGATGCTGTCTGACCCACTGAGTTACTCCAGCTTTTTGTGCCTGTCTTTGATTTAAAAAAAACATCAACTGCAGTTCCTTTCTATCCATTCAAGTAGGAGCTGATGAATGGCTGGTAACACTTATCCAAGTGATATGTCCAGTGATAGCTATCTTCATCAAGAAAGATTCTTTGCAATTTCTTCTTGTCTTGGATGGAGATGTTCCCAAACCCAGCTGTGATGCATCCTGGTAAAATGCTTTCTCTAGTTCAACTGCAGAAGTTGGTGAGAGTTGTAGGGGACATGCCAAACCTCCTAAGATTTCTAAGGAAGTAGGTGTGCTTTCTTGTTACTAATTGCTTTATGTGCCACCATGTTAAGCTTCAGTGAATCATGTACCAGGGTCTCAGGTCCCTCAGAACATCAAGGATTTTAAATCTCTGACCATTTATAAAATGTTCAACTCCACCATTTCCACCACTCGTGTAGATGAACTCATATTTTTCCACTTTATCTTTCTTCCACTCATCCTTGCCAATTAATTTATCGTTTTATATCCTTTTTTATAAGCCGGACTCCACCTTGTATTTTGTGGAGCATCATGTTCAAGATGTCTGAGCCTTACATGAACCATGTACTTTGCATTTTCTGCTCATTAAATATTGTCAGCCTTATCCTTGAATCAGCTCAGCATCTGCACATTGCAACATGGATTTCACAGATATGATTGTCAGCATATATAACCTGTAAGCCCACTGCTAGACTCATCATCGAGTCCAGGTAATGAGCACAAGCATCCCAAGGTTAAGATTCTGAAAACACTTTACATTATTCCTCTCACCTTTTCAATAGAAATGTATGTGCACCACAACTCCATTCACTTGCGACACTCACACGTTTTCTTATTTTGTTGTGTCCTTAATTCACTTTTATTTATTTTATGTATCCAAATTTCTATCCAAACTGATGTTTTACATCTCTCTCCACCTCACTATGGCCATGGCAAGCATTCAGCTTATCGCACAAGGCCACAGGAAGTATGGGACCCATGCTATAGGCAAGATGTTGTCAAGCTGGAAAGGGTGCAGAGAAGATTTATAAGGATATTGCCAGGACTAGAGTCCGAGTTATAGGCAGTTGAGTAGGCTGGGACTATTCCTTGGGATGCAGGAGGATGAGGGTTGAACTTATAAAGGTGTATAAAATCATGGGCGGAATATATCAGGTAGATGCACAGTCTCTTGCCCAGAGCAGGTGAATCAAGGACCAGAGAACATACGTTTAAGATGAAGGGGGAAATATTTAATGGGAATCTGAGCAGTAACTGTTTCACACAAAAGGTGATGGGTGTATGGAACAAGCTGCCAGAGAGGGTAGTTGAGGCTGGGACTATCCCAGTGTTTAAGAAACAATTAGACAGGTACATGATAGGACAGGTTTGGAGGGATATAGACCAAATGTGGGCAGGTTCGACTAGTGTAGCAGGGTCATGTTGATCAGTGTGGGCAAGTTAGGCCGACGGGCCTGTTTCTACACTGTATGACTTTAAGTAACTGGGACCTGAGGAGCAGTATCCACTATTTATGCATAACACAGTTCATACTGTATACTGATTCATGGAAACTCTTGGTAAGCAGGAAAGTAACTGTGCCTTTCTAACTTTATGGGAAGGAGGGGGGGTAGGGGAAGAATGAGGCAGAGGGAAGTACAGTCTGGCTCACTTGTCGTAAAATGTGCGTCCATTTATCTCTTGGACAATGCGTTTGATCTTAGTGTTAAAGAGCAAATAGTTTTCTATTTGCCTACAGGGAATAACACCTCACCAAGCCTCAAGAAAAGGTAAAATGGGAGAACAAAAAACAGAAGGCAATGAAGTGATGTTCGGTGTATGATAAGGGAATATGAATGCGCAACACAGCTGAATAAGAAAATGAATTGTTCTCAATATAAAAGAATCTGTTAAAATGCTTGAGATTGGTTTTAACATACTGAGTTCCATTATCGACAATGAGGTTTTTCTGTGAAACAATTGATTTGATTCTAAATTTTAATGAGTATTAGATGATGCTAGTGCAATTAAAAAGTACAATCATTTGATTCAGTTGAAAGCTAAACCTTTTTTCAGTTTGCTCTGCTTCTAATGAGCATATAGTAGCTTAAATCTCCTGGGTAAGCCATTGCTAATTAAACCATTATTGATGTCACATGGTCTGTTATATTGGTCTGAATGATGGGTTTTAAAAGACTTTCCACTATTTATTCATCTTGCAGAACATTCTGTACACTGATTCATGTGGAAACTGTGGATAAGTAGGAAACTAACTAGGTCAGTCTACGTTTACTACCCCACTGAGATGAAGTTAAAGGAATGATAACAAAATGACCTTAAACGTATTCTGGGGTGCATAGTATTTTTAAAATGACATACTCAATTTTTATTGGATGTGATTCCTGAGGTCACAAAAATCCAATTTACATTAAAAATGAGTTCTTGGCAATTTTCCCGAGGGTTCCACAAAAGTGTATAAGTTCTCAATTTCATTGATTTGGAGTGAGAATTGTAACGATCTGGTCACAAACCGATTGCATAATGATGTGGCTATGCCATCTGCTTTCATTGATAATGGTATGTTCAGAGCAGGTGCACAAACAGTGTTAAGTGCCTGGAATTTGCCGTGCAGATGTGAAAATGGCCTTAGCCGAATCAGGCCAGATGTTCCTCTTCACAATATTTGCTACCTTTTTATTAATGTGTGCAGATTAATTGTTCATATGCAATCGAGTCATTGAGAATCAGAAAGCAATTTAAATTGTAGTTTCTACTGGAAGCATATCGGGCGTTAAGAATAATAATTGCATATTCGCCAAAAGAAAAGTCAGCATTTTAAATATAAAGGTAATACATTTCATTACTTTGAAGTAAGTTGAAGGCATTAATATTCCTTTCAGATTAAAAATACTGATGTGAGGTAAGTTGGTATATTTCAGGAAGAAAATGTTTAAACATTAGATCGTATTAAGTGGAATATTGCAAGTGCAATTGTTAATGATTGAAGCGCACATTGAAATTTTAGGTGCGAAGGTCATAAATTGTAATTCAATCCTCAACTGATTTCCCACCTATTAAGATGCATTAGAAATCATAAACAACAGTAATTAGATACATTCACTTTACACCCACATTTCTCAAAAAATATCCCTGAAAGTAATGTGACTGCTTTCCATGCATTCCACATATAGGTTTCTGATCCTAATCTTGCCATGATGGGAAAAGCAATTAAACAGCTCAGGCACCTCCAGGATCTCAGGTGATGCTGATGGCATTCAACCATCAGTTGGAAATGTTACACACGTTAAAAAAAAGAACAATACATTCCTTATTTTCATCGTATTTTTAGTCCATAAGGTTTTCTATCATGTAAAACAATATTTTACATTTGTAGTGTTATAGAACCAAACAACAGGGAAACAGGCCCTTTGCCCCAACTTATGCATGCGACCAAAATGCACATAAGAGCAAGGCCCATTTGCCCACATTAGCCCCAAATCCCTCGAAACCTTTCCCACCCATGCGGTCAAAATATATTTTAAATTATTATTATTATTATTATTATTATTATTATTATTGCACCTGCCTCAAACAATATAAATACATAAGGATGAAAAGGGTAACTAGAGAGAGAGAGTGGGACTTCTCAGGAATCAAAGCGGTCATTTCTGTGTGGAGCCACAGAAAATGGGCAAGGTCCTAAATGAGTATTTCTGCTCTGTATTTACTGAGGAGAAAGACAGTAGGATGGAGGAAATTGGAACAGTCACTGGAAGTGTCTTGAAACCTGTCAGGGTTACCGTCGAAGAAGTATTGAAGGTACTGGCGTGTTTGAAGGTAGACAAATCTCCAGAGCCTGATCAGATATATCCAAGGACATTGTGGGAAACTAGAGAGGAAATTGCGGGAGCCCTGGTTGAAATTTACGAGTCGTCCTTAAATACAGGAGAGGTGCCGGAAGACTGGAGTATGGCAAATGTTGTGCCTCTTTTCAAGAAGGGCTGCAGAGAAAATGCTGGGAACTATAATAGGTAAGTTATTGGAGAGTATTCTGAGAGATAGGATATACAGGCATTTGGATGGGCAAGGGCTGATTAGGGACAGTCAGCATGGTTTTGTACATGGGAGGTCGTGTCTCACAAATCTGATTGATTTTTTTGAAAACGTGACCTAAAAGGTCGATGAGGGCAGAGCTGTAGATGTTGTGTACATGTATTCCAGTAAGGCATTCGACAAGGTTCCACATGCTAGGCTGCTCTGGAAGGTTAGATCGCATGGGATCCAAAGAGAGATAGCTGAATGGCTCCATGGAAGGAAGCAGAGGGTGATGGTGGAAGGTTGCTTCTCGGACTGGAGGCCTGTAACTACTGATGCACCTCAGGGGTCGGTGCTGGGCCCGTTACTGTTTGTCAACTACATCAATGATTTGGATGAGAACATACAGGGCAAGATTAGCAAGTTTGCTGATGATACAAAAGTTAGTGGTTTTGCAGATTTTGAAGATGGTTGTGAAAGATTGCAGCAGGATCTGGATTGATTGGCCCAATGTGCAGAGGAATGGTTGATGGAATTTAATACAGAAAAGTGTGAGGTGTTGCATTTTGCATTTTGGGATGTCGAACAAAGGCAGGACCGGCACAGTAAATGGTAGGCCTCTGGAGAATGTTGTAGAGCAGAGAGATCTAGGAGTAGAGGTGCATGTGTCCTTGAAGGTTGAATCACAGGAAGATAAGGTGGTTAAAATGGCTTTTGGCACCGGCCTTCATCAGTCAGAGTATAGAGTATAGAAGTTGGTAGGTCATATTGCAGTTGTATAAGACGTTGATGAGACCACATTTAGAATATTGTGTTCAGTTCTGGGCACCATGTTATCGGAAAGATATTGTCAAGGTTGAAAGGGTACAGAAAAGATTTATGAGGATGTTGCCAGGACTAGATGGTGTGAGCTATAGAGGAAGGTTGAATAGTCTGGGTATCTATTCCATGGAGCATAGGAGGATAAGGGGAGATCTTATAGAGGGGTACAAAATCATGAGAGGAATAAATCGGATAGATGCATAGAATCTTTTGCCCAGAGTAGGGGAATCGAGGACCAGAGGACATCGGTTCAAGTTGAAGGGGAAAAGATTTAATATGAATCCGAGTGGTAACTTTTTCATGCAAAGGGTGATGGGTGTATGGAACAAGCTGCCAGAGGAGGTAGTTGAGGCTAGGACTATCCCAACATATAATAAACAGTTGGTCAGGTGCATGGCTAGGGCAAGTTTGGATGGATATGGACCAAGTGCAGGCAAGTGGGACTAGTGCAGCTGGGACACTGTTGGCTGGTGTTGGCGAGTTGAGCCAAAGCGCCTGTTTCCACACTGTATCGCTCTATGGCTCTATGACTCCCTCTAGCAGCTTTTTCTCAATATATAGATCCCTCTATGTTATAAATATGTCTTACAGGTTCCTATTAAATTTTTCCTCACTAAACTTAAACCTATGCCAACTAGTTCTTAATTCGCCAACCATGGGAAAGAGTTTGTATGCTTTAACCATATCTATGCCCAGTACGGTTTTATGCTCCTCTATAAGATAACCTTATAATGTCTCTATCCGAAACGTCACCCATTCCTTCTCTCCAGAGATGTTGCCTGGCTCGCTGAGCTACTCCAGCATTTTGTGTCTACCTTATAGTGTCTCCTACGCTCCAAAGATTAACGTTCTAGTCTACCCAACCTTTCTCAGTCTCTCATGCCTTGACAACACCTTTGTAAACCTTTTCTGCGTTCTTTGCCAGCTTACCAGAATCAAGTAGGGGCAGTATGTGACCAAACAGAACACAATACTCCAAGTGCAGCCTCACCTGTGTCTTGTACAACTACAACATAGGATCCCTGGAAATCTATCTACCTTTGTACATTTTAAGACATCCAGCACCTTTGCTACTGTAATGCTGTCTATTTGCAAGACATATAACATAAACCATAAACAAGCTCTGCAACGTCAGTGCTGAACATGATGCCAATTCAAACTAATCTCTTCTTCCCATTTTCGATCCATACCCCTTCATTCCCCGCATAAGTTCGGCCATAATATTGGTGCCCAAGATGAGTAAGGTGACCTGCCTCATTGACTACCAACCAGTGGCTCTCACATCCATTGTAATGAAGTGCTTTGACGTGCATCTTTGCTCTTTCCTATGCAATTCGATCCTCAGCTTACTCATTGGCAGACCACAAGTTACAACAAAGTTTTCTCCTCGATGACCATCAGCAAAGGTGCCCCTCAAGTCAGTGTGCTCAATCCCTGCTCTACTCTTCCTGTACCCATTTCTGTGTGGCCTTCAAGATGGATTTTTTCAGTTCAGTTTAGTTTTTACTGAGGTACAGTAAAAAGCTTTTGTTGTGTGCTAAACAGTCAGCAGAAAGACAATACATGATTACATGATTACATTTACAGTGTATAGATATATGATAAGGGAATAATGTTTGGTGCAAGGTAAAGCCAGCAAAGTCCGATCAAAGATAGTCTGAACTTCACCAATGAGGGAGATAGTAGAGGACAGCTCTCTAATTGTGGTAGGATAATTCAGGAATGGAAGCCTGGTTCTGCACTTCCACTTTAAAGAATGATCCACTTTAAAATCTTCCACTTTAAAGAATGATGTGGGGGGGGGGGATTACAACAATAATGCATGAAAGAAAAAAAGGAATGCTGGAATAACTCAGCCTGTCAAGCAGTATCTGTGGAAAGGTAAACCGGAAACATTTCATAGAAACATAGAAAATAGGTGCAGGAGGAGGCCATTCGGCCCTCCGAGCCAACACTGCCATTCATTGTGATCATGGCTGAACGTCCGCTATCAATAACCCATGCCTGCCTTCTCCCCATATCCCTTGACTCCATTATCCCCTAGAGCTCTATCCAACTCTCTCTTAAATCTAGGTCAAAGATCCTTTATCAGAACCAGAAAAATTTACAAGGATGTTGCCAGGACTCGAGGGCATGAGCTGTGGGGAGAGGTGGAGCAGGGTAGGACTTTATTTCTTGGAGCACAGGAGAATGAAAGGTAATCTTATAGAAGTGTATAACATCATGAGAGGAATAGACAAGGTAATTGCACCCAGAGTCTTTTACCCAGAGTAAGGGAATCGAGAACCTTAGGATTAAGGTGAGCGTGGAAAGATTTAATAGGAACTTGAGGGGCAATTTGGTTTTTACACAAAGCGTGGTGGGTATATGGAATGGCCTGCTGGAGGATGTATTTGAGGCAGCAACAATAACAACATTTAAAAAACATTTGGACAGGTACATGGATAGTGTTAGAGGGATATGAGTCAAATGCAGGCAGGTGGGACTAGTGTAGATGAGGCATGTTGTTCGGTGTGGGCAAATTGAGCCAAAAGATTTGTTTCCGCAATGTATAACTATATCTAGCCAAAGGTTGTCCCACTACTTAAAGGCAGTCCACTATTCCCAGGCTTCACAGTGCTTATGCAAGCAACACACTGCGTACAGTGCACAATACAAAGTCAATGTAATCTGATGTGGGCAATACATGCCTGCATCTTATGTGTAAAATACTATTATTTTTCATTTATTTTGGAAACAACTTGAGCTTCATTGAGAATTTATCTATGAAAATTGACCCATGACCCAAGTGGTCAAATTCTGCTTTAAAATATATTAAATCACTGAAATGTGAGCAGCTGTACAGAGTAACTTGACCCGATCAAATGTTCTTACCTTTGATGAGAATTTCCACAGGAATTCCCAAACCTTCTTCCCTAATTTGGCCAGTAGATCGACAAACAACCTGGAGAAATGATGCAAGCAGCGTCATTCACTTGCTGGCAAAATAACAACTGGCTGCTCAAGCTGTTGATATTGATTATCTATTTGAGTTACGAGGGTTGAAGGGGAGAATTCACTTCCAAGAAAATAAAAAGATAAAATATTTTGAACATTTGAAATCAAGTAGCTCCACAATGGAAACCAATCGTTACTTTTACTGAGAGGCAGACGTAAGGTTCTGAAGGCAAAACATGATCATGCCTATCATGAACTACTTGAAGTCTAGGCCACAAGTATTATAAAATTCAAATCAACAGCATGGCCAGATCATTTCACTTGTGGAGTTTTATATTTGTCAACACACAATGTATAGAGATTAGAAAATATTGCAAGTTTGCTATTTCAAAGAAAAACGTATGGAAATCATAGTTCTATATAAAGTACCAGATGAGATGCCCTGACTGTAATAGTCTTCTAATATTAAACAGGGAATAACAAGGAATTTTTGAGGGGATATGTGTTAACTTCAACAGATCAGCTAAGCTCCATATCAACAGTGAACAAAAAAAAAGGGTAATCTTTAGCTGTCTTGAGGTCTGGACAAATGTGCTGAACATAAAGTATGTGAGGGCATTCTCTTCAATATGAGCATTATATTTCAAAAGTAGCTTTAACATGATAAATTGGTCTGGGGATCTTCACAAATATAACAATATGTTATACATATATATTATACATGTACTTCTTGATTTATAAAAGTATCCAGTTTACAAATGTTCACAATAACACAATAGACCCTTTAAGGTATATCTCCTCAACTTATAAGGCATTTTTTCAACAATTCAGTGCTAGGACATAGAGAGAGACAGAGAGAAAAAGACAGAGAGAGAGAAAAAAAGAGAGAGAAAGACAAAAATGGCAATTAGCAAATGGCAGAAACAAAAATGCCAGATGCAGCTGTGTCAACATAGATGCTATTCACTTAATTGGCAGCTGCTCTGAAAAGTTCCAGCTGTTTATCCAAACCATTAATGTAAGTGCCTATTGACCTATTGGCATAATTGACTGCTCATACACGTGGCCATTGGAAATAGACCTATATTCGTTTAGCAGAATGTTTCCCCAGGAAATATATCATGGGGAATGAAGGGAAAAGAGGTACATTGATGAGAATTGGGGAAAAAAGAGTTAAACAACTAGTTAGAATTTCAAAATCAACACATATGGACCAGAATGTGACGATGATGGTGAAAAAAGTGAGATCATTATGGATGGACTAGAAGCGATGTAAAGGGGTGATGGATCTTGGAGAGTGTTGAATTATTCACTGATGTGTACAATTCAGGGAACTGGAAACCTGCATGATATTCCTCTTACGGCAGAGACAACAAATGCAACGTCACAGCAGCGGAAAAAATATAAAAGAAGGTGAAAAATATCATCAAGGCAGCCTTCACCTAAACAAGTGTTCAATGGGGATGGGATTAGGCTCATATTGAAGAGAATGCCCTCACATACTATATGTTCAGCACATTTGTCCAGACCTCAAGAGAGCTAAAGATTACCCTTTTTTTTGTACCCCGCCCCCTCCCCCTTCACTGTGCCCCACCTGGTCTCACACCTATTTTTCTCCTATCCCTCCCCTTCCACCCACAATTCACAACTCTTCTATCCTTATCTTACACCTTTACAAACCTCTGCAGTTCCTCGTTTCTAAAGTTTGGCTAACCCTTCTCGTAGGAGCCAATGTCAAGAATGATTGTAAACTTAAACCTCCCCTAATCTCTCATTCAGAGAAACCTAGGGCTCTACGGTAATATTTAAAAACTAAAGATAGACACAAAAAGCTGGAGTAACTCAGCATGTCAGACAGCATCTCTGGAGAAAAGGAATAGGTGACATTTTGGGTCAAGGCCCTTATTCAGATTGAGAGGCAGGGGAAAGAGAAACAAGAGATATAGATGGTGATATGGAGAGATATAGAACAACTGAATGAAAGATATGCTAAAAATTAATGATGATAAAGGAGACAGCCCATTATTAGCTGTGGCCTTGGTGAAAACAAGTTACATACAATGAGACTCAAAAAGACGACTTTGAAGCTAGAACAACAACTTGGATGGGGTGTGGGGAGGCAGAGGGAGAGGGTTGCAAGGGCTACTTTGTTAGAGAAATTAATATTCATATTTTTAATATTCAAATCAATCTTGATTTTTCTCCCTGTAGACTCTGAACTCCTCCCTGTAGCTGAAACCCTCTAATATAAGCAACATTCTGGTAAACCTTCTCTCACCCTCTCCAAAGCTTCAACAATCTTCCTGTAATGGGGTGACCAGAACGGCACGTAATACTCCAAATGCGGCCAAACCAATGTCTAATAGAGCTGCATCGTGAAATGTATTATGACAATCCATGGACCATTGAGCCATTGGCTTACCACCTGCATCACGTCTTTTCACAATTAAATGGCAATGGCAAACCTAACTTGGAATAGGTCCTCTATTGTTTGATGATAAATGTTCTTGGCTTACAGTTTTGATGGCTTTTATAAGGTTTCATTGTGCAACCTGTTATTCTGTTTTTTTGTGTTTCCTAGTTCAGCCATATTATACTTCCTGTATACTTGGCTAAGTATCCCAGAACGCTTCATGGTCATGTCACATTCACTGTGTAACACTGAACAGACATGAGTAAAAATGAAGATCAGAAATGTAGGGTAGACTTCTACCCTACAGACATCTATCTCCAATATTATCTGTTTCGAAAGTGGTATTTGAAAATGCTGGAGATAGTTCCAAGGACCAATTATGTCAATTGGAACCAATTATGACAAATGGTTTACTGTCTGTGGTTTTAGAGTTGCATGTCGGCATAGCATAGTTGCTAATGGATAGCAATCTTGTATAACAAAATTGCACCAACAATTTTCATCGCGGCATATTTTTAATATCTTCACAATGGAGTAGGCTCCATTACATTAAGATAGCATATAATAGAAATACAGTAGATTAAAGGCTGTTGCTTATTCATTATTGTTAATGGGTCCTATTAACTATAACTGCTGTCATTGTGTTTCTCTCCCCAAATTAGTAGCACTTGCAAAGCAGCTCCAACATAAATGCTTCCAGAAACATACCGATGCATTGAAAAGGTGATAGCCATCTTCAAAGATGACAAAAGATAGACACAAAGAGCATGACTAACTCAGTGGGTCAGGCAGCATCTCTGGAGAAAAGGAAGAGGTGCCATGGCGGGTCGAGACACTTCTTCAGATTGACAAGCCCAACTAGGAGCCCAGCATTAGATGTGGCCACGTGCTTTGTTAAAATGAACGTTATCAGTTGAAGAAGAGGCTAGCCAAATTCTATGACAGCTTCCATAAGCCATGTCCATCAGTCACCCAGGAAGAACCCTTGCCCTCAGTATTGTAAGCTTGAAAATCACTCAAATTCACTTACCACCCCTCCCTCCATCTTTACAATTCACCCCTCATCTTCATTTATTATCGGATTCCATCATCTGTACCCTTTAGTCTTTTCCACCTCCAGCCTTGGTTGCTATCTCCACCAAATCTTCCCCCACCAGATTTTTCTGCTAAACCAGATTTACTCCTCACCTGAATCCACCTGTCACTTGCAAGTTATTTACCCACCTCTGCCCCTCATCTCTCTCTGCCACCTATGTCCCCTCTACCTCATCAATTTGAAGGTCTCAACCCAAAATGTCACCCATTCCTTCTCCCCAGAAATGCTGCCTGTCCCGCTGATTTACTCCAGCATTTTATGTCAATCTTCGTTTTAAACCAGCATCTGCAGTTCCTTCCTACACATTCTGAAGAAGGATCCTGACTAGAAACGGCATGTCCATTTCCTTCCGAATGCTACCTGACCCGCTAAGTTCTTCCAGCAGTTTGTTTCTTGACTTAGATTCTCCAGTGCACCACCTGAACACCAGCAGCATTACCTCCCCTTTGCCACCATATAAAGCCACAAGTAAAAAGCTCAATTCAAAAAGAGGGCTATTTTGTCAAAATCTCATTATTAAATACCAATCTGGTGGTTAACAATTTAAATCAGCTTCAGACGTGTGCCGGATTGAGCTGATAGTCAGGGTTTGGAGCTGGTGGTGAGCTGTTGGTTTTTTTACACATCTGATACTGAATGTTGAGCACAGAGAAATCATACTCATACAGCAAGTAAATAGACCCTTCGGCCCAACTGGCTCATGCTGACCATGATGTCCCTGCCAAGCTAATTGCATTTGCCTATGTTTGGTCCACATCCCTCAAAATCATTCCTATCCATGTACCTGTCCTAGAGTCTTTAAAATGCTGTTATAGTATGTGCCTCAACCATTGCCTCTGACAACTCATTCCATATGCCCACCAACCTCTGTATGATAAAATTGCCTCTCAGGTTTCTGTTAAATCATTTCCCCTCAAACCTTAAACCTATTTCTTCTAGTTTTTGATTCCGCTACTCTGGCAAAAAGCACATTCACCTTATCTAATTCCCTCATGATTTTATACAGGTCTGTAAGATCATCCCTCAGTATTCTGTGCTCCAAGGGATAAAGTCCTAAAAGATGAGGAACGAGGACACATAGTGAATTGGGATTTCCAAAGGCGTTGAATCAGGTGCCATTCAAAAAGTTGGAGACACAATAGACTGCAAGTGCTAGAATCTGGAGCAAAAGCAGTGTGCCTGAAAAACTCGGTAGGTCAAGCAGCATCTGTGGAGGGAATTTAACATCTCATTTCTGCTACACAGATAAATGTGTGCTGCCTTGTGCATGAAACACAGATAGTTAGCACACTCATGTTTTACTTACTTACTCTCTCTGCTGCACTATAACTGAAATAATCAGAAACATTACAAACTCCACAGCCTTTCTTCTTACTTTCAAAAGTTACTATTGACAGAAAATCAACCATAGCATCATTACAAAAAAGCCATTAAAGCCTACTTTATTCAAATACAATAACAATGTTTGCAACCTGCTGCAGCAGAATATTCACTCCTACATAAATATTTGATTCAATGCCAAAATCATAATAAATAAAGCAAAGTTATCAGGAAAAATAAAAAAATCCAAATCAATTGTGAAGAAAATAAGAAGAAAGAAAGAGAAATGTAATATTATAGGACAAAGAACATTGATAGGTATAGCAAGGCACAAACCCCTCGCCCATAAAGTATGCACTGAACGATGGCAGCATAAATTAATCATATTCTCATATTCGCCTGCTCATAATTCATATCCCTCCATTTCGCACTTGTGCCTATCTAAAATCCTTCAATGCCAGGATCATATCTGCCTCACCACCACTCCTGGCAACGTGTTCCAAGCACCCACCACCCTGTGTGTAAAATATTTGCCTCTCACACCTCCTTTAAACTTGCCCCACTTTCACCATAAAGCTCTGCCCTCTAGTTTTTGATATTTCCACCCTGGAAAATATTTCTACCCTCTCTTATGCCTTTGATAAATTTAGATAATTTAAAAAATCCCGTATGGTTTCTAAATGAATTTGCACATATCTCCTGCTCATCTGCTGCAAACAACCAAACAAAACATGGGCAGTCTGTATACAACTATGCTTTTTGTGATCATTCACCTAAAGTTGTTGCAGAAGTTCCAGTCAGTGGTAAAAGAATGGTGCCATCCTTTGACATAAAGGAAAGCACCCCAAAAGCTTTTGTCTTTACAAAGGACAAAGATCCCAACCTTTAAAATGTCTTTTGCGATCTGGCATTATACCAACAGATTTCTGCAGCTCAATTGACAGCTGATCACATTAGAGAAATATCTGATAACAAAGCTGTAAACATTATCGTGAGTGCTAAATTAAAATTGGAACACATCCTTAAGATGCTGCTGAAAAGTAGCAACATTTTACATGAAATTTCTCTTAAAGCTTAAAACAGTATTTTAAGGCAGTTTTTCTTTATTAATTATCCATTCCAGAACCAGAAAGCCATTGGTCAGTGCAGGAAGCCTCCTGTCGATCATCGCTCAATCAAAACAGCTCTCAGAAGTATCGATCTTTACTAGACTACTGTCTGTGAGTATATTATCACACTGCAGATGTACAGCAATCAGGTCTGGGGCGTAGGCCGGTGAGGTTCCAGATGTGGCTGAGAGGATAGGGATTTCAGCCCTCCTCCCCAGCATAATTCTACTGTACCTAGTATGGCTGCTTTAGACTTTACACTTTACAGATACACCACAAAAACAGGCCCGAGTACGCGTCGACCAGCAATCACCCCAGTACATTAACACTATCCTGCACACTAGAAACAATTTACAATTTTACCGAAGCCAATTAACCCACAAACCTATATGTCTTTGGAGTGTGAGAGGAAACCAGAGCACCCAGAGAAAATCCACACATACAGGCTCCATACAGACAGTAGCCATTATCAGGATCGAACCCGGGTAGGGCATCAGGCATCAGCTCTATCCCTGCGTAACTTTGTTGCCCAAAACAGAGCTACTGTTTCAAAGGGGATCAAAGACTGTTGTGTTCTTTGTTTCATTGCAATTTACCCCCCCCCGACCCTGATGGGTTTTCCATTTATTGTAATCCTCAGAAAAGTAAAGGCAGCTGCGCCTGTTTTGTGATCAATGCTTCGTGGTGCATTGATATATCTGTCTTAGCTCAACTCTGCTCCTCTGACCATAATACTGATCACAAAATGCTGTTCATTTTATCTTAAGGGGCAATTCATCTATAACATGTAGTTGATGGTCTGCATACCATTCCAAGTCAACACCAAGATGACACTGGACGAATTATATTTTGTTGTCAACTTTCTTGGGACAGGAAGGCTTGATGCCCTATTCATCTGCTTCAGAACTGCTTCAGAACCACTTCAGCCAACATGAGTGAGTATACCTCAGCCATTACCAGTTTCAAGAAAAGGTCGATGACAGCGTTCCACAGAATAAAAACTGTTAGAGACATCAGCCAAACCTTAGGCTTACCAAAATCAACTGTTTGGAACATTAAGAAGAAAGAGAGCACTGGTGAGCTTACTAATCACAAAGGGACTGGCAGGCCAAGGAAGACATTCACAGCTGATGACAGAAGAATTCTTTCTATAATAAAGAAAAATACCCAAACACCTGTGCGACAGATCAGAAACACTCTTCAGGAGCTACATGTGGATTTGTGAATGACCACTGTCCGCATAAGACATCATGAACAGCAATACAGAAGCTACACTGCAAGATGTAAACCAATGGATAGCTGCAAAAAGAGGATGGCCAGGTTATACTTTTCCAATAAGTACTTAAAAGAGCAACCACAGTTCTGGAAGAAGGTCTTGTGGACAGATGAGACGAAGATTAACTTGTATCAGAGTGATGGCAAGAGCAAAGTATGGAGGAGAGAAGGAACTGCCCAAGACCCAAAGCATACCACCACATCTGTGAAACACGGTGGTGGGGGTGTTATGGCCTGGGCATGTATGGCTGCTGAAGGTACTGGCTCACTTATCTTCATTGATGATACAACTGCTGATTGTAGTAGCATAATGAATGTATAGACACATCCTATCTACTCGTTCAAACAAATGCCTCAAAACTCATTGGCCGGCAGTTCATTCACAGCAAGACAATAATCCCAAACATACTGCTAAAGCAACAAAGGAGTTTTTCAAATCTAGAAAATGGTCAATTCTGGAGTGGCCGTCAATCACCCGATCTGAACCCAATTGAGCATGCCGTTTACACATTGAAGACAAAACTGAAGGGGACTAGCCCCCAAAACAAGCATAAGCTAAAGATGGCTGCAAAACAGGCCTGGCAGAGCATCACCTGAGATGACATCCAGCCACTGGTGATGTCCATGAATCGCAGACCTCAAGCAGTCATTGCATGCAAAGGATATGCAACAAAATACTAAACATGACTACTTTCATTTACATGACATTGCTGTGTCCCAAACATTATGGTGCCATGAAATGTGGGGACTATGTATAAACACTGCTGTAATTTCTACATGGTGAACCCAAAATGTATAAAAATGGCCTTTATTAAAATCTGACAATGTGCACTTTAACCACATGTGATTTTTTTCCATTACAAATCTCAAATTATGGAGTACGGAGGCAAATAAATAAATGATGGGTCCTTGTCCCAAACATTATGGAGGGCACTGTACCAGTACATACTAGCACCTCATTCAACAAAATATTTACAGTGATATTATTTCATAAATACATTCATATCAATTTAAGTTACTATGGAGCGGAGAAGGTAACAAACATTGCCACCCCTACAGAAGCGCTGACAGGGATTTGGGGATTTCTCCAACAAACCATGTTTGTACAGATGTTCCAAATTTGCTAACAACATCACGTCGTGACGCTGAATGCCAGTGGTTCCAAGTTATTACCACAGCAAACTGAAGCATGACAGTGGGAAATTTATTTGAAACACTCTTGATACTTCTTAATTTACAGTGGTCAGAGGTAGAGCTACTACCTTACAGCCCCAGAGACCTGGGTTCGATCCTGACTGCAGGCACTTGTCTGTACGGAGTTTGTATGTTCTCCCCGTGACCTGCATGGGTTTTCCCCGCGATCTTCGGTTTTCTCCCATACTCCAAAGACGTACTGGCTTGAATGAATGAATTAATGAATGAATTAATGAATGAATGAATGAATGAATAAGTTTATTGGCCAAGTATTCACATACAATGAATTTGCCTTCGTGCTCTGCCCGCAAGTGACAACATGACATACAGTGACAGTTAGGAATGATACATAAAACATTAAACATTATGTGTAATATTTTTTTATTTGAAGTAAACCGTTTACAATGTAAAGCTTACTTTATAAACTAACACCTTAATTCAATATTACTACAAATAACATATCAATACTTAATATCTTCTATTTTTTGGAAATAAAGAAAAAGATATATAAAAGAGAAAAGAAAAAAGAGTAAATAAAAAAGAATTAAAAAAAATTCTTCCCACATACTTCAATCGTAAATAAAAAGAAAATAAAAAGGGAAAATTTAAAAAACAAAAATATTACATATATATAAACAAAAACTAAAGTCATTATACGAAATACTATTTCATTCAGAAATATCTCTAATAAATGCACAATAATATCAATTATAAATAAGTTATTCGCATCGGATCCATAGGGTGTCAGTCGAGCCGTGATTCCAAGAATAGCTACTTTTCTAAATACTGTATATATGGAGACCATATCGATTCAAAAGAATTATACCTGTCCAAAAGGACAAATCTAATTCTTTCCAAATTCAACGTCTCCAACATCTCTGCTTTCCACATTTTAATTGTTGGAGATAATGTTCCCTTCCAAAATTTAAGTATCATTTTTTTCCCTATTATTAAACAGTAATCAAAAAAATTTCTTTGATTAACCGTGAGTACCAAATTTGGCTCCGGGATTCCGAATATTATTAATTTTGGGTCTGGGTCGAGTTCAACCTTAAGAACTTCCGAAATAACTTTAAAAATTTCAATTCAATAATAATTCAACCGTGGACACGTTACCAAACTATGTATTAAATTTGCTTCAAGATTCTTACATTTATCACAAATAGAGGAGAGACTAGGAAAAATACTTTTTAATTTGGTTTTCGAGTAGTGTAATCTATATATAACTTTAAATTGTATCAGTGTATGTCTGGCATTCAAAGAACACCAATGTATTCTTTGTAAGCATTCTTCCCAAGTTTCTTTTGTAAAAGAAAACATTAAACATTAATAAAACATTATTGATTAAACATGTGAATTAAATAAAATACCAGAGCAAAAGGTTTGTAGGTTAATTGGCTAGGTGTAAATGTAAAATTGTCCCTCATGTGTGAAGGATAGTGTTAATGTGTGAGGATCAATGGTCGATGCAGACTCGGTGGGCCAAAGGGCCTGTTTCCGCGCTGTATTGGGCCCACGCCTTTTTATTCTATTCATAAATGACATTATTGAAGTTGTTAAGTCTACCACAAGACTGTTTGCATCATATATAAAGAAATCAATTCTCACGAGGATAAAACTTCTCTTCACTCTGATCTCACAAGCCTTGTGAACTTGTCCAAAGAATAGGGCATGAGTTTTAATGCATCAAAATGTAAAGTGATAGGGGTGTCCAGGAAACGTAAACCAGGAGCAGCAAAGTATTCTATGCTTGGCGAAACCTTACAGAAAGTGACTGAAGACAAATATCTCGGGGTCTTTATACAAAACAACCCGATGTGGGATAAGCAGTCACATTATGCTGCAAACGAAGCCACGAAGATGCTCTACTTCGTCCAGAGAAACTTCCACCATTGTTCTAAAACTGTCCAAAAAATTTGTACTGAGCATAGTCCAATCGCACTTGGAGAATGCCTCCGCTGCTTGGATCCCCCGTACCAAGAAAAATAAGGATGTTCTTCAAAATGTTCAACGAAGAGCAGCCCGGTTTGTGTCCAGCGACTTTAGACGACAATCCAGTGTAACCAAAATGCTCACCGACTTTAACTGAGATTCCCTTGAAACCAGACGCCAGATGCTCAGACTGACAACCCATCACAAGGTCATCAACCAGATCATCGACCTCAATACTGAAAAAGAAAACAACAAGATCCAGAAGAAGCCACAACAAGCAACTTGTAGTTCAACAACACACATCTATTCCCTACATCCAGTCATTTTTCCCTGAAGCAATTTCCCTCTGGAATGCCCTCCAACAATCCTCTGTTGACATGCCCACCTACGCAATCTTCAAGTCCTCCATCCAGGCCCACAGACTGCACAGCTCCCGCTAGACCAGACCCATTCTCGTCAACTTCCAGTATAGTCCCTGGTGGACTCTTCGGAAGTGATGACCACAAGGTACAAGGTATATGGTACAAGGTATGTCTAAACGAAACAAAAAAAACGAACTCTTCATTTCACCTTGCTCACCGCAACTAGGGGAAGGTTTTCTTTTATTCAGAGAGTGCTGGATGACTGGAACGTGCTGCTAGCTGTTGTGGTAGAAACAGAAACGATAGTGACATTTCAGAACCATTTGGTTATGTTCATGGATATGTAGGGAATGGAGTGATATGGATCTTGTACAGATCGAAGAGATTAGTTTATTTGGCATTGTATTTGGCCCGCTAACTTTATTAAACTTCTTAAAACTGTCTTCACTCCTTCTCCCCCCCCCCCTCTCCCCTTCTCCTCCCTTCCCTCCCCTTCTCTCCCCTTCTCTCCCCTTCTCTCTCCCCTTCTCTCCCCCTTCTCTCTCCCCTTCTCTGTCCTTCTCTCCCTTTCTTTCCCCTTCTCTCCCTCCCTCCCGCGCTCTCTGAAGGACTTACCGTGCTCTGTGGCAGCCGTTTACCTTCCTCTTCATCGCGCAGACAGAGCTCCTCCGCTGTCCTTGGCCCCCACCTTCGCTATGTGTTTGTGTGTGTGTGCGGTCAGTAGCAAAGATCCTGTAGGGTCTTTGGTCAGTTGTTGCAGCTCACGCTTCAGTCAAGGCTTTCCAGGCAAGTGGCCAAAACCTCTGGCAACTCATGGAAACCTTGGGTGGGGCACAAGGTCACCAGAGGTTTCCGTTCAGTTTTCCTAAGTGGGACAGGGGCATTAAGGTCATGATTGATTGCACCAACCTCGGTAATCAAGACATTGAAATACATGCAAAGTATAGATGCTTGAAGATAGGGATATCTGTTTAAGAGATATCTGAGACCCAGTTGACAATGCATTCACAAGCCACAACATTGCAAATGCAACTGAAGTCAGATAAAACCAAGCTCCTTGTGAAGTCTATCCTAAGAGTGATCAAGCATTAATTTAGGTTTAACCATTTGGGAAACTCTCTGAATAATGTCCCAGATGGCATGTTTTTCTTGACAAATCTTACTTCATTACATTGTTTTCCAGCGTCCCTCATTTCTTTACACTTTCCTTGCTGCAATAACTATCTGAAAGCTTTTTCAAAAGTCATGCTTGGTAATTCTTGATTAACATTGGGACGGGACGGGGGTGATGGGGGGAGGGGGGGTCCTCAGTTCTGAGGACTGCCCATCACTTGCGGATAAATTGTGTCTGCAATTGATTGATTGCCACCACAATTGATTTTGGCAGGAGGACCCCGCAAACCACTCCACATCACTCAGTTCATTGGCACCTGAGAGAGGTGCCTTGGTTATCAGCCCTCTTATGTACTGACGATGCCACTTCTTTTCTGCACTGTGAGGGGGATGTGGGGAGATATCAGTCTACGCCCCATTATAGTGAAAGGATACAACCATGAGACATTATCAAGGCTTCCAATGTCTGTGGGAGGAAGCGTGAGATTATTATTTTTTTCTTTTTTGGCAAATAATGGCCTGCTTCTACTTTATTTTTTATTACTTTTCCAGATTATATCTGCAATGTAGGCTGGCATTTTAGACAATATTCACTTAATTCACTTCTACATCTGATCCCCACCTTCTTTCCCAGCTCTCCTCCCATCCCTGAACTCCAGGGCCTCAGACTGATAACTAAATGGGTGAGTGGGACTGGTACATTCTGACATTAGCTGGTGAATTTCACCTTTCAGCGAGTTGACAGGGGAACAGCTTCATGGGCAAGCGGGCATCCCAGGCTGCTTTTACCTTCAGTATAACATCTTGGTACATTTGGCATATGCTCCTTCTCCATCAGGCATCGGTTCATACCAGGATTTGGGATTTTGAATAAAAGATGGCTGTAAGAAAATATTAAGATGCAACATAATTCTGGATATTTCAGGACCGGGTGAGGGGTGTGTAAAGATATGAAGCCGGTACATCCCTTTTATTTTGTTTTCTTTATATTTTCTTTTTTATTTATTTTTCTCTTTCTCATGCTTTACATCTTTATGGGCTCTCTCTTTCCACTTTTTCACGTACTATTAATATCACTATCTTATCTAACTTTCTCTATTTTTCTTTTTCTTATGTATTATGTTATTTTTGGTTTATACTATTGTACATTACTTCTAATTAAAAACAATTAAAAAATAAAATAAAATAAAATAAAATAAAATATTAAAACAATACTTTTAATTGATGAGGGCAGGGCATTAGACATTCTCTGTGTGGACTGTAGATCTGGCTGCAGGAAGGATGTCATTAAGGTAGGAGGCTAAGGTAATCTTATAGAGTTGTATAAAATTATAAGGGGAATTGATGACTCTATGATTCTATCTTAGGTTGAATGCAGAGCCTTTTACCTGGGGTAAGGGAATCAGAGGACATAGGTTTATGGTGAGAGTAATAGAATTATAGAGTCATACAGCATAGAAACAGATTCCAAGGCCAAACTTGCCCACACCGACCAACATGTCCCATCAACACTAGTCCTACCTGCCTGCATTTCGCCCACATCCCTCTAAACCTGTCCTATCCATGTATCTGTCTAACTGTTTTTTGAACTTTGTGATAGTACCTGCCTTAACTACCACCTTCAGCAGTCCATTCTATACACCACCACCCTTTGTGCAAAAATGTTACCTCTCAGGTTCCTATTAAGGAAGGAGCACCATTTTCACTTGGGGTGGTGAGTATATGGAGGGGCAGCTAGATGTGGTAGTTGACGTAGCAACTATAACAGCACTTAAAAGACACTTGGGCATGGATAGGAAAGGTTTGGAGGGCTATGGGCCAAACTTGGGTAAACGAGACTAGCTTAAATGGGGCATCTTGGTCAGCATGGAAGAGTTGGGCCAATGGTAGACAAAAGTGCTGGAGAAACTCAGCGGGTGCAGCAGCATCTATGGAGCGAAGGAAATAGGCAACATGTTGGGCCGAAACCCTTCTTCAGACCCAGTTGGGCCAATGGGCATGTTTCCATGCAATATGACTCTATGACTTTAGGTTGTGCATGGTAGGCTCTTTTAGTAATGTAGATCACAGGGAACCCAGGATGAGAGAGCCATGTGGATACAAAATTGACTGTGGAAGACGAAAGAGGGTGCTAATAGAGGGTTGTTATTCAGATTGGAAACCTGAGGCAAGTGGTGTGCTGCTGGGATCTGTTGTTGTTTGTAACCTACATTAATGGTTTTGATGACAATGTTGTTAACATGCTGAATAAGTTTGTGGATGGCACCAAAATTAATGGCGCAGTGAAGAGTGATGAAGGTTATCTAAGGTTACAACTGGATCTAGACAAACTGGACCTCCTTTTCCAGGAACATGGGAGGTTGAGCAGTATATAAAATCACAAGGATAAAATCACTTGGACAATCACAATCTTTTTCCCCAAGTAAGGGAGTTGCTGAGATAGCCATTGTGCACCTGATAAGAGTCCACAATGCTGTTGGATTTCTGGTTTACTGGGATGTGCAAAATGTGAGTTTAAGTCAAAAGGAAGAGGAGACAGAATGTGTGCATCAATAAAAACACAAAGAGCTGTGATTTCCCTTGAACAGGCTGAGCTCATAGAAGGACAAGAGATGATTACCTGTTCAGGTTAGAGGGTGAAACATCTCCCTGTGGAAAGCAGACAGAATATTTTACATTACATTGCAATGAAAGTACTAAAAATATATTAATAATCTATGAGACTGCAGAAAGGGATTGATGGTTTTGAATAAAAGTGGGGGGAAAAGCAGTGGTTTTTGTTAGTCAATTTATCTAATTAACTAACATCTTCTTTGACCTGGCTTCTCAAACACACAACTTCTACTACCTAGAAAGTCAAGGGTAACCTTACATAAAGGCACCACAGCCTAAAGTTTTCCGAGGTGTTCAGAAACGGGTCAATTTAAAATCGGGTGTGGGAAAGATGTGCAAAAGGCACAAGATGGGTACTGTTTAGTTTAGTTTAGTTTAGAGATACAGCTTGGAAACAGGCCCTTCGGCCCACCGAGTCTGCACCGATCAGCGATACCTGCACACTATCACTATCCTACACACACTAGGGACAATTTACAATGATACCAAGCCAATTAACGTACAAACCTATATGTCTTTGGAGCATGGGAGGAAACTGGATATCCCGGAGAAAACCCACGCAGGTCACAGGGAGAATGTACAAACTCTGTACAGACAGCACCCGTAGTCAGGATCAAACCCGGGTCTCTGGCAGTGTTAGTCAGTAGCTCTACCGCTGTGCCACCATGCCACGCCATTGCACTGCATTTATAGATTCCAAATTATAGAACTGGAGCTAAATATGAATTTCCAGAAGTTTACTCTGCAGCAAACTGCCGTCTTAACTTCTCCATCCATGGGAAACTGTGACTATTTCTGTAGCAGGAAACTTCAGCTGGGAACCACAGGCTTGGGGGTAAAGTGCTGGACACAGTGGCCTGTGACAATAAACGTCCAGCATTTCTTGGCGGAGCACGGAGAAACATTAATTTTAATCAAGTTTCCAAGGTAATCGGAAATAACATTGCAAAACATACCCGTCTCGCCTCCAACTTTTAGTTTAGTTTTGTTAAGAGATACAGTGCGGAAACAGGCCCTTCGGCCCACCGAGTCCACACCGACCAGCGATCCCCGCACATTAAAACTATTTTACACACACTAGGGCCAGTTTACACTTCGATCAAGCCAATTAACCTACACGCTTGTACGTCTTTGGAGTGTGGGAGGAAACCGAAGATCTCAGAGAAAACTCGCTCGGTCACAGGGAAAACGTACAAACTCCGTACAGATAGAACCCGCAGTCAGTATTGAACCCGGGTCTCCGTCGCTGTAAGGCAGCAACTCTACCGTTGTGCCATCGTGACAAATCTGTCCTATGATCCTGCTCCTAACACATTAGGCCTGGTGGGGAGACAACCCTGATGGAATATAGTCATCAGTAACAGGACCCTGTCAACCTGTGTCAGTTGCCCTGCTTGACTGTTTAAAGAGTAGGTGAGTAATGGGAAGGCATTATGGTCAGAGGGGTTTCTTATCTTAAGAGCTTCCTCTTGCTGCAGGAGTGAAATTCTTACCTTTGTAACAATAATTGCTCTTCTTCTACTCCTGAGTCGCCTCAGAGCTAGAAAAAGTATTTTGTTGTCACGGGTTGTCAACAGGCTCTGGAGATCGTCCCTGATCATACTATTGCTGTATCAGGAGAAGTGAATATCTCATTGCTGAACCTGTAAGCATGTCAGTGCTCTCATTTAGATCCAATATTTCCTGCCAGTTCCGGTGACACAGATGGGTGTGAAGGCAGTGGTGGTGGAAAAGTGTTTTCCCAATATCCAGAGAGGAATTTGTCGCTCACCTCAGAAGGAAAGTGTGGAAAGCAAAATGGCTCTCATCTTCCTAAAATATAGCTAAGCCAGCGTTATTGTCAAATCCAAAATGTTCTGGGCAGCTGATAATTGAACTTCTTCCAACCTCCGGGCTCAGCATTGTTTCAGGAATCCCACTGATTCAGGCAACTGTACACATTATATGCCCCAAGGTGTTTCCAAGGCACAGTGTGGTATAACACCAGTGCAAATCTTTATTTTAAATCTGTTCAATATTGACTAGGATGTGTGTTATGGGCTTTACCCTTTTGCTGGTTTCCCAGCAGAAACAGAGGACGTTACAAATAAGCAAATTTTATCTCACATTGTCCTATTTTTCCAACTGTAAAATATTATTTATTGTTACAAAGGTAAGAAAAATTAATAAATATAGAAATAGATGTAGAATTTTAGTATTAAAATATTCTGGCAAATAACTTTGGCTTGAGAAAGTCATAATGATATGTGAATCCATTGATATTTCTAATGATTAATATGTAACTCGTAGAGAGCAAAAATAAATTATCTTTGTTAAAAAACAGACTCAGCATCATGTAGGATGAGAAGGTTTATCACAGTTTCACGGTAGGGCAATTAGATGTCATTAAGATCCCACATTTTCCAATGAGCAAAGGTTAAAAGTGGTCTTGGGGTATTTTAATAACTTGAAGAAGATATTAAATTCAGAAATTGAAAGCTGTAATAAACGTTGTCATAATACAGTAAATGTGCTGGTATTTACAGTAGGAGGCTTTGAACCTTTGCTAACATCGTAAGAAAATTAATTGCCTTAATTAGAAAACCAGCTTGTTACAAATATAACCAAAGGAGTTACAAAGGAAGCCAAGTATTTGTGGTTGGACCAATGATGCAATTGTCACCACTCACAATGACCTTTCTGTACAACTGGCAGCAATGTCTATCATCTGAACATGTGCAATTAAAAACAAAAATCCAAACATTTAACTTGGCAGCACCCCACTTTTCTAGGAACATTCCTTGCAGCCCTTCTTTAAAAATGCTTTTCATTTTTTTCTGATCTAGTCAGCCAACAATATTAACCCAGATTTGCTGCATTTTCCATGTTATTTTAGCCTGACAGAAGGTGAAAAAGCAGGGGTAGGTGAGTGGAACTCAGTGAGGCCTTCCCTGCTCTTTATCTCTAACTTTGAACAAGGTCCTCCCATTACCACTGAAATCACCTACCCTCCTCTTCACCACTTCAACCTCTGAACCATGTACTAAACATGACAGGTGAGATAATCCCTTTGTTGCTCTGGTACATCTTCACTCTCCCGTTCAATGTACTCATCACTTCTTGTGTGAAAATGTTGCACTTCAAGTCCCTTTTAAATCCCTTCCTGCTCAGAATAAATCTATGTCCTCTAATTTTAGACTCTCCTACTGAGAAAAGGATTGTGATCGTCCATGTTTCATCTGTACCTAGTCAACAGGAAGCATAATTCTGCTCATGGGAATCTCCTGAAACAGTCGGCCACCTGGTTTAAAGCCCTAATTCCACTCCCATCTTATGTTGCCTGGCTCAAGTACAGCTCTTCAAGTACATGTCAGATTCCCAGAAGGAAGGAAGGAAACAAAGCCAAGATGTCTCCATGAAGCACAAATGCTTATACTTTAGCATGATTCTGCACCACTGCGAAAAGGGACTTGGTCATAACAATTCTACCAAGATCTTTGGACATTGATAGAGAGCGTTCTTCAAAACTGCACAAATAGAATTCATTCGTGATTAGCGGGAATGAGTGCAAAAACATATTAATTCAACTGCAAGGGCAACATAATTAAGGCTGTCAACTTTCCAGAAGTCCCTGATCATGTAGTTTAATTAAAAAATTATATCACATTTTAAACTTTTGCTCCTGCCAACCATAATGAGTTATTTGTTAAGAGTCTATCTATTTGATAAGGACCTTGCTTTCAGAAAAGCTAACAAAATATTTCTGTTGTTTGGGAACAATGGATTAATTTCCCTTTTTGATCTATTTTTGAAAGGAATGCAAAATCTTTTTGTATAGATACCAAAATGGTGAAGGCACAAACTGCTCGAAAATGTAATGGGTTTGATTAAAGATTGTGTGCCATACAACATGCAACAAATATTAAAATGACAATAAAAAAACAAAGGTATGTTATCCTTGCAGATTTATCTCTGAGGTTATAAAAGCATTCAACGGGGTTAAAGAATTCTTAGTTTAGCTTAGTTTCGAGATACAGTGTGGAAACAGGCTCTTCGATCCACCAAGTCCACACCGGCCAATGATCCACGCACAATAACACTACATACTAGGAACAATGTTTACATTTATACTAATCCAATTAACCTACATACGTCTTTGGAGTGTGGGAGGAACCGTAGATCTTGAAGAAAACCCACGCAGGTCATGGGGAGAACGTACAAACTCCGTACAGACAAGCGTCCGTCGTCAGCATCGAACCCGGATTTCTGGAACTGTAAGGCAGTAGCTCTACCGATACACTACCATGCCACTGTAAACCTATCTGCTCTTCATCTTATTTAGAATTTATTTGTATGAATACCATGTTTATAGAGCACCCTGTCTTTATATATATATATATATATATATATATATATATATATATATATATATATATATATATATATATATATAGATATATATAGATATATATATATAGATATATATAGATATATGAGATGAAATACAGTATGCTCCATTGTGCCAGACCACTGTGTTCTTCCCCACGCTCCAACTTTATTCTGTATTTAATAGTGATGCTTCTTGCACCATACACAACTGTGGAACCTTTTAAAATTGCTTTAAGTAAGTGTAGTAATCAGTTAAAATAAACCAAGAGATAGTGTATATACATATAATTTATTTTAACAGATTATTACACTTATTTAACCAATTTTAACATACAGGAGGCATATAAAAGCTGTCAGAAAGCTGCACAGACCCTGAGAGAAAGCATAACCCTCAGCAGACCTCCTGTCAAAGCCTGTCAAAGCAATCCTGGACCTGAGCAGCTTGCTGGCTAAGGCCCCATCACCAGTGAGGCCCCGTCACCCTCATCAAGCCTCGCTGTCTGATTTTACGATTGACATCCAGCAAGATTGGAGTCCGGCATGGTTGGTAGAGTAGCGGGTGGACTGGGGTGTCATGTTGAGAGATTGGGAGTTGGGGAGTGAGGGGGGCACAGTGGAGCCTGGCACAAAAGAGCATATTTCATCTCAGTAATGATAATCATTATTTCTGCTATTCAGCTATACTCTGTATTTAATAGTGATGCTTCTTGCACCCTCCACGAGAAACTCGTAGGAAGGAACTGCATATGCTGGTTCAAACCAAAGATAGTCTATAGGGGCTGTCCCACTGCGGCGATCTGATCCACAAATTCAGAAGAGTGCCTTCGACCTTCAAGCTCGAGGGCACTCGCCTGGAAACCTTTGAGCTGGATTGACCGACAGCGATGAAACTGCGAGCTGGATCGACCGACCAACCACACACACACACACACACACACGCACACATGCACACACACACACACACGCACACACGCACACACACACGCACACACGCACACACACACACACACACACACACACACACACACACATCGCCAAAGGCGGGGGCCAGGGAAAGTGGGGGAGCGCTGTCTGAAATTCACACCCACGATGAAGAGGAAGGTAAAAGACAGCTGCTCGGTGCACGGTAAGTCCTTTAGAGAGTGCGGGGGGTGGTGGGGGGGGGAAGAAGGGGAGAGATGGGGAGAGAGCGAGAGCGAAGGAGAGAGAAAGAGAGAGAAGGGGAGAGAAGTGGAGAGAAGGGGGGAGAGGGGGGGAGAAGGAGTGGAGACACTTTTAAGAAGTCAGACAACATTTAATAAAGTTTAGCGGGCATTTTATCTACCGGGCGGTTTTCATTGGTCCTGAAAACTCCAATAAGCCAATTAAAATGCCCGGTCAGCGAAGGAGATTGCCTATGGCTGCCCTCGACTAACTGTAACTAAATAGCGACCCCACTCCACTGCACTACGAGTTAAAAAGAACCATGCCGACCAATTTTTACTCGCGGAAAATTTTTCAACATGCTGAAAATTTTTCCGCGACCTAGCTCAGGTCGCGAGTATGCAGGAACTTCCCTCAAGCATGAAGGAGAGTTCCAGTGACCTAATAGGACCTCCTAGGACCACGTGTCGACCATGCTTGAGTTTGAGTCAAGGGCAAACTCTTCTAAACTCGCAGATTTGGTCGCCACAGTGGGACAGCCCCTTATCTGTGGAAGAAACTCACCTGGCCAGTGTGAGTATCAATGGTTCAATAGTACTTTTTTTTTACATGTAACTAGGTACAGTCCAATTCCTTCTTTGCATACAGCAGTAAAAATCGTACTGTACTTAGATCAATCATACTTACATACAAGAGTGTAGGGATAGTACATTACATTGAGCCAGTCCACAAGAGTCACCTTGTTTATTGACTCGTTTAAGGCCCACTGTCTGGGTAGCGGCATGGGATGGAGTTACAGGGTTGCCCTTGTAAAGTGATGTTGTTGGTATCCTTCACCACTGCTCTGGCGCTCTGTGTCACTGCAGATCTTGTCCAATCCGCCAGATCGATCTCTTGGAGTACCTCCAGAGGCCCATTCCACCAATGCCTCAATCCAGAAATGTCGACCAGTGAACATGCCATCCCTTGCCTCGTACACCAATGCTTTGACACCATGCACTGGGGCACCTCCCGAAGCCAACCTCAGAGCCTCCAGAGCACCACCTAGGACGTGGGAGGTAAGGCTGCATCCTGACTACTGGTACTGTTGTTTTCCTGCATCCACCAAGTAGCAGTGAGAATTGCCATTCTCATTAACGTCAGCAAATGATCCATCCATATTTTCAAACATGAAACAGACTTCATAAATAACATAGAACATTTTTCCATCGGGCAGTCCAGCTCTCTTATCTGACAAGCAACCTGCCCTCATTCTCTTGGCTGAAATATGCAGAAACCATTCATTATGTTATGTTTAATTCATTGCTGATCAAATACTCAGCTCCCTTATTACAATAAATGTAACTTGAACTTGAACTTGAACTTGAAATTGTTAATGCAGAAATCAAACAAGTTCGCTGGGAAACATGAAACCCATTTCATGAAGTGAAACATTAAACATTCAAACCATAAATTTTAAGCAGGGTACAATTCACTGCCTGTAAAATTGCATATTGTGACAGGTTGCTATGTGGCCAAGGGTTAGAATAGTAATGACCTAAATTCTCATAAGGTCTACCCAAATTCAGGACGATGCAAGGGAAAAACAGTTTTGTGGCCATTTTGTATTTACAGATTCATTGTTTAATATATATTTATATCCAAAGATAATGTTATAGGAATAATAACTGAGCACTGGGGGCAGTCTTCACTGACCTCTAACTTCAACTAACCCTTGCTTCAACTTTCGCTCTCTCTCCATCCGCTCCCACATCCCAGTTCTCCGACCAGTCTTTCTGTCTCTGACTACATTTTACCTCTGTTTGCTTTGTTGTTACCTTCTCCCAAATAGCAATGATCTATGTGTAGGAAAGAACTACAGATGCTGGTTTAAATCGAAGGTAGACACAAAATCAAGGAGTAACTCAGCGGGACAGGCAGCACTGGAGAGAAGGAATGGGTGGCGTTTCGGGTCGAGACCCCTCTCTGTTCTACATTTTCATTATCCTTATTCCCTTGGTCCTGTTTTCACACCTTACACTTCCTTATCTCTACACTTCCTTACCATACACTTCCTTATCCATGTACCGCCCACTACCCTGGCATCAGTCTGAAGAAGGGTCTTGACACAAAACGTCACGCATTCTTTCTCTCCAGCTGCCTCTTGCTGCCTCTTGCTGCCTGTCCCGCTGAGTTACTCCAGCATTTTGTGTCTTTCTTCACTAAAGTGTTATTCATTGAATGTTTCTAGATGAGCTGAAATCTTCCAAATGAACATTAAATGCCATCTCAATCAATTATTCTTTGTAGTGATAATTATGCAACTCTAAGCCTATGAAGTGATTTAGAAAGTGGGCTTTGAGTGTCTCAACAAGTGGTGCACACAAATAGGGTCTAATTTGAGAGCTGAAAAATATCAACCAGCTCTGGAAAGTCAATAAATGTAAGATGTGAAATACTTTTACATTTTACATAATATTATTGTAAAACAATTTTACATAAAAATTTACAGATTCCCACTCAATTTTTTTTGGGCCTGTCCCACTTAGGCGATTTTTTTGGCGACTGCCGGCGACTGTCATAGTCGTAGCAGGTCCGGAATCCGGAGACTGGACCCCTCCTACAGCAATGTCTACAACAATGTCTCCAACAACCTACCACCTAGTCGATGTCAAGCTACGGCAAACTACCGACAACTGGCGACCCATTAGCAAGTCCACCTACGACCACACCTACAACAACCTACGTCCACCCACGACAAGCTATGACAGGATAAGACAATTCAGTCACCGGTACCTGTCGCCGGTTGATGTAGGTAGTTGCCAATGGAATTCACTGACGTCAGCACCGGCGACAACCTACGTCATCCTGGCGACAATCTATGCCATCCTGGTGACCGCCTACGACTGCCACCAAAAAGTTTTGAACATTTCAAAATCCAGCGGCGACCAGAAAAACGCTACGATTCTTTGGGCAACTGAGGAGACTACTCACGACCATACAAGTGACACCCCGGCAACCTGTATTGTGGTGACAGCCTAAAAAATCACCTGTGGGACAGGGGCATTATATATACAGCATGGAAACAAGTTCTTTGACCACCAAGTCCACGCCGACACTAGTTCTATGTTATTCTACTTTCTCATCCACTCCCTACACACTAGGGACAATTTGCAGAGGCAATTAACCTACAAACCCGCACATCTTTGGGATGTGGGAGGAAACCCAAGCACCCGAGGGAAACTCACATAGTCACACGGGGAGAATGTGTAAACTCCACATAGGCAGCACCCGAGGACAGGATTGAACCTGAGTCTCTGGGGCTGTGGGGCAGCACTTCTACCAGCTGTGCCACTGTGCCGCCCACACTGCAACACGGTGTAAAGAAATTGACTACAGGGAATATTGAGAAACTGGTATGATTTGTATTGGTTCTAGTTGTTGAAGATCAACGACAGAAGAATGGATTTAGCTTAACATTTTTTGCAAGCTGTAAATCCATGCGGCGGTTATTCTATGAAGCCACTGCATTGCAGCTGCATCTGAACTACATTCGCCAAACCTCGCAGTACAAAATTTCCAGGCCCCTTTTAATCCTATAATTAAGATGTAGTATCTGTATAATGAGCACTATCCATGATTAATAATTAACTATGGAAAACACATTTCCTTTTAACAAGTCATTCTGGCATTGTAACCTTGTCTTTTTTGGAACACACAGAAAGTCACAGGAGAATTTCCAGTTTTATTGTGATCTATACTACCACCTCCTGGTCCACCTCTGAAATAGCAGCCTTGCAGTTCACCAGCAAAGAATTCCAGAGTCAAGAGTGTTTAATTGTCATATGTGCCGACAATGGACCAATTAAATTTTTAGTTGCCGCAGCATAACAGCACTGCAAACAATATACATAGGTGATATGTAATAACCATAAATTCAATAAATAAATAACCACAGTAAAAATGCAAAAAAAAAACAAGAAAACCAAAGTCCTTAGTGTAATCAAAGACAGTCTACAGAAGTTCATAGTTGAGGTCAGTGTTGTGCAGTGTTCAAGAGCCTGATGGATGTTCTTAAACCTGTGGGTCACTTTTTTCAGCCTCCTATACCTTTGGCCCGATGGTCAGAATGAAATAAGAGAATAACCAGGATGATGTCAATGGTATTGACAGCATTTTTTGAGGCAGCACCTCCTATACATTCCTTTGATGGTGGACAGGTCAGGACCCTTGATGGGCTGGGCAGTCAAGATTGTCAAGATTGTCAAGATTGTCAAGAGTGTTTTATTGTCATATGTCCCTAGTAGAATAATGACATTCTTACTTGCAGCAGCACAACAGAATATGTAAGCATAGCACACTGTATACAATATAGTAAACACGAAAAAAAGTTCAGTGTGTGTATATATGTCTACCACTCTCCGTCATCTCCTTTGTTCCTAGGCGTTGCCGAACCAGATAGTGATTCAACCAATCATTATGCTCTCTACTGTACACTTACCCTGTTCAAAAGAATATACTTCAGCATACCAAATCTCCTCGATCTTCTCAATCTTCAGACACTAGCTCTGATACGAGAAATGTTCATCAGATGGAGAAAGAAAAAGATTCAAGATGTTACCCAACAAATCTATCAAAATCTGCAACATGCCCATTGACTTTTAGGAAACTCTGGCCTATGGTCACTCAAAGTAGAGATTTAGGATGGTGTAGAGAGTGTTGTCAATGTAGTGGAAGCACACAAAAGCCTTGCTTTAGTTATAGAAGAAGCACACCACCTCACAACTGACCCATCCAACTGCCCATCAGGCATCTCCTGGACCCTCGTGTAAGTGTTTGCAACTTCTTCTTGGCATCAGTCAGTTCAGAACCCACAAAACTGGAGTGGAAGCAAATCATCCTGGATACCGAAGACCTGCTTAATAAAACGTGTCTGCTATCAGTCTTGCTTAGACTTAGTTCCTCCCACACTGTTGAGTGCATTGGGCAGCAAGCTTTCGCCATTCTGTTTGGTTATGTGCGATGTCTTCCACCCTCGTTAGGCTTGTGTCCCGGGCTTCCAAATCCTTCTGGAATGTTCGCCGGCATGTGAGTTTTGGTCGGCCTCTTGCACTTCTTCTGTCAGGTTGCCAGGTCATTGTTATCTTAGGTGTACGGTCTGGTTACATTGTGAGTACATGTCCTGCAAATTTCATCCTGCATACCTCTAGGTCCTGGCTGAAAGGCCTTGTTGCAGTTTCACGATAGATCACCCTGTTTGTGACGTGGTCTTTGTAGCAGCTAGTCTTCAGGATCTACCTCAAGCAGTGTTGTTGGAATGCATCCAATTTATTTTTCATCTTCCTCTTCAGGGAAGACAAACAGTTCAGGTGGTTCAGTTTGATTCATTATCGCTTTGAAGTGTTCTCAGTTTGACCTGCTATCAGTGCCCAGAGATAAAAAAGAAGTAATTTGAAAGTAAGAGAATGATAGAAATGTTTTCAAGAGCTGTTCCCGGGTCAGTCCAGATATTATGTGGATAATGCTGATGGGGTAAAGGAGCTATTTGATGGCTGGTGAAATAGGTTTATTGCAATCTGGATTGGAGGCACCAATACTGCAAATTTCATTGCCATATGAGTTTCTTGCAGATCGACGGACTTCACAATGACTGTGAGGTCTGGTTCACATATTTAAACAGAACCTACCTGACCATTTTCCATCTGTGGAACTCAGCACTCGGAACCAGCTTTAGGTTTAATATTGCAAAGTCATCTTTCACTTTGGTTCTGCCCAGAGTACCCAATATTTCCATGTCAAATTGTGATCCCAACACCAATCCGGCCACCACATCTCAACCTGTGTCAACCCCACGTAAACAAAATCTCAACCCCACGCCATCAACGCCATCTGATTGCAATCACACCCCTGCAGACTCTCCAACTCTCCCGCAAACATAGACACTGTACCACCCTGTCCTCTCCCATATCCACCCCACACCAATTGATGCTCCTATATTTAGGGTCTCATTTCCCTGTGTCCTATCACCCACTGCTGTTTCCTCCATCATTCAACAACATGAAAATAAGAAATCTGAGCAGAGGGAGCTTATTTGACGCCTCGAGCCATCTCCATTTTTAAACTGATATGATCCTGGTCTCAAGGCCATTATCTTGCATGATCCCCTTAACACTTGACTTCCTTATGAACCAACTTATCAATTGTAGCCCTAAATATATTCAATGATTCTGCTGCACAGCTCTCTAGTATAAAGGATTACAAAGATTCACAATGCTGAGGAAAGTCATTACTCATTCACCTCTGACTTAAATAATGAACCTTTTTATTCTAAAACTATGTCCCATATTCTTAGATAACCCCACTAGGATACGATACGATATAACTTTATTTATCCCAGTAGGGAAATTGATCTGCCAACAGTCATAAAAACACAAAATTCATGAAACATGAAATTAAAGTAATGAGTGGAAAGGATTGGGGGATGTGCAAAGATTTGGGGGGGGGGGGGGGGGTAGGGGAGTCTTTCTCAGTCTACCCCATGACAGAAGGGGGAGGAGTGGTAAAGTTTGATAGCCACAGGGAAGAAGGATCTCCTGTGGTGTTCTGCCCTGCATCTTTTCTGTATAAATCTTGTCAAGCACTCTCAGTAGTTAGTGTTTTAATAAGATCACCAGTCATTCACCTCACCTCGATGAAAGCAGGGCCAACCCAAGGCTCAGCCTTTTATCATACATAAATAAACCCGTTTACTTTAAGAATTACTCTGGTGAACCGTCTCTGCACAGTCTTTCATGCAAGTATGCCCCTCCTTAAATAAGGAAACCAAAACTGCAGATGCTGGTTTTTAACCTACAAAGTTCCAAACTTTAATTTCCTTTTCAATGAATCGAATTTTGCAATGGCAGGTCTCACACAAAACAACGTTGGTCCTGCATGTAGCAAAGAACTGCAGATGCTGGTTTTTAACATTTCATCATCTGCCTTGACTACGTACAACATGACTCTCACCTGATGTTAAAATCACAGCTTAACATTCAATACATTCTGTGGTATGAAAATGAAAATTAGCGAGTGCTCCAAGCCTGTAAACTGTGCAGAGGCTCCTGTTGTAAAGTGTGCTTTTTGAGCTGAACATCAAGCAACGAGGTCAGAACAATGTATAGGAAGGAGCTGTTAGTGCTGGTTTATACCGAAGATAGACAGAAATTACTAGAGTAACTCAGCGGGTCAGGCAGCATCTCTAGAGAAAAGGAATAGGCGATGTTTCGGGTCGAGACCCTTCTTCGGACGGTGCTGTTATACAGCATACCTCTTAATATGGACCTCTCCTGGCTCAGACATCATCGCTGGGTCCCCAAGGCTTGCTGGTGTCAATGTTGGAGGTTATGCTATCAGATCTGCAGCTTCAGAAACTGGAATTGTTGCATGCTAACCATAGGAGATGCATTCGAACATCATTTCCCTGCGATATATTTTGTGCGTAAGGTTGCCTGTGAGCTTTGAATGGGGTTGACAGTGTTAATGTGACACACAACACTGATACATAATATAGTTAGATTTCCTAAAGTGCCTCTGCTCCCAATTCTTGCAGTCGCCGTACATTTCTGACCCTGGTGGTTGCATCTTGCTCGGTACAATGCCTTGATGTACTCTGACAACACCCTGAAGGGCCAAATAGGCAGGACGAATCATTTAAAGCATTGATATCATTTACAGTCTCTGGTTTTTCTGTAAATTCCTGCTAACAATCTGATAAAAATTTTATTAAAAACCAAGTTTCACATACAAACTTTGATTAAAAACGAGAATGACAAATGGCTGGGATTGAACGTGGGGTAATATTCTCACTGACAGAGCACAGGTGATGACACAAGGCACTGCCACAGAGCTCCAGCAGGTCATGACCATTATCGAACGCCACAGGCAAGATTACAGTCTTGAACTCACCCAGCTGCATCTGTTATTTTTCGTGTTACGCACAATGGATTTTGCAGCATTATTTCTTCCTTGCAATTTCATGGTGGAGGTTGTGATCAGCAGTTAATAGCTCACACTGCAGCACTTAAACATTGCGATATAGCCATTGTTAGGGTCTTGACTGATGATTCGAAGTGACAATTGGGTAGAAATATGCACTCTGTAAATATTACAGAGCAATTTAATAAAAGATATTAGGTAATTTAAGTTGTTAAGTGTTTGGATACCAAGGCAAGCACCAAATCTCAGGAAGTTCATTTTTAGCGAGAAATGTGCCTGTTAAAAACAGATTAAATTATTTTATGAAATCTGTGTACAATCTAGTGAAGCAGTTTATAATTATTCATGCGATAAGGGTGTCTGTTTGGATGGCAGAGGGAGACCATTGTTTCTCCTGCACGACTGAAGTCAGGATATGAAAATCCCACTTTGATTTATGAAATGGTGCATCAAAATGCGATGCCTTACAGACCAACAGTAGTGATTAAACCCCAGTTAATTAAAAATACATCATAGGTATTGCCTTCAAAAGTAATTGCAAAATATATGCACTGACTTAGGCAGCTGTAGAAGGAATATTTTTCGTTATTTTAAAATGTCTTTCACGGAGACAGTGTATGAGCAAATATCTTGCCTCATGAAAAGATAATTCAGAATCTGCAAAAATGATGTACAATTATTTAGAACTAATCAACCAGCTTTTAACCTTCTCAAAAATTAGTGGCTGCTGAAAATGTTTGTGGTAAAGATGTGGCGGCACCTGGTGGCTAGCCATGGACACAGCGAACACTCTCGGAGTGGGAGGCGTAGGGTCACGGGGTCTGGCCCTGGGTATTTAAGGTCGGGTAACGCACGTGCACAGTTTGGAGTAGGGAGCAGCAAGGTAGTAGTAATAAAATACATTTCGTTCTCACAACTTTGTGTTCGACTAATTCTTGGCTGAACTCCTGTGAGTCCCCGCTGCATAGGTGACCCCGACGACCAGGATTGTAATCCTGGATAAATGTCCGAGAAAAATGCAACCCGCTCAACCCGCCACTGCCGCCTATGAGGCTGAACTCAACGTGGTCGCCCTGAAGCCAACTACCTTTTGGACCTCGCAGCCAGGGGTTATGGTTCCGTCAGGTCGAGTTGCAGTTCCACGGCCGTGGGGTAATGGTCGACGAGACCCATTACCATTACGTGGTAAGTGCTCTCGACCAGGAAACGGCCAGTGGGGTCGTGCCGTGCCGTACCTGGATAATCCCCCCGGCAGTGGGGATGTATACAGGCCTCAAAGAGCTGCTGCTCCGGATCTTCGGGCCGAGCCGCATGGATCGAGTGGCGCCATGGGCGGACTCGGTCACCGGATGCCCACGGCCCACATGAGCGAGATGTGGAAGTACACCTACTTGTTGCAGTTGCGCACGACATCTGCAGGCAGCTCTCGGGGAGAGCTTTGAAGATCCTCTGAGACTAGCAGCGCACCTCAACGAGCTGTGGCTGGCCGACCAGGGGGAAGAGGATGTGATAGAAGCCCTGGACCGGATCGATTCAGCGCCCTGGAAGGCACAGCAAGCTCGGACCACGCGCACAAGAGGCTCCAAGGAGCCGCGGACCAGGCAAGTGGCACAGCAGCCAGGGAAAAAGATTTTGTGTACTTACCATCTATGCTGGGGGCAGTGGCCCGCCAATGCCGCCAGCTGTGTGCATTCCCGGGAAACTCCAGAGACGGGCCACCGGTAGTCACTGCAGTGGTCGGTGAAATTCATCGTTTGTACGCCTGGGACCGGCACTCGGGGCGTAGGTCCCTGGTTTACCCTGGAGCAGAGGTTAGTGTTTTGCCTCCCTCCCGAGCAGACACAAGGGCCGGTAAGCAGGGCCCCGTCTTAACTGCGGTGAACGGGAGTCCCATCCGCACCTATGGCGTCCGTACCATCCACGTCATATTGGGCGCATGCCATTTCACCTGGTCTTTTGTTGTCGCAAACGTGGCCCAGCCGCTGCTGGGTGCAGATTTCTTGCGGGCACAAGAGCTCCTAGTGGACATGAAGGGCCAGCGCCTCGTCCACGCGTCATCGTTGGAGGCGATTTCCTTGCACCCTACTGCGCCCGCCCCATCAAACAGCAATCGGTGGCAGTGATGGACAACATCTACGCCCAGATTCTGGCCTAGTTTTCGGACATTGTCACCCCGGAGTTCAGCTCAGCCAGCCCGAAACACGGGGTCGAGCACCACATCCTCATCACAGGCCCACCGCTGCACATCCGTGCCCGCAGGCTTGCCCCCGACAAGTTTCAGATTGCCAAGGCGGAGTGTCGCAACTTGGAGGCCATGGGCATCGTCCAGTGCTCCAACAGCCCATGGGCCTCCCCGCTTCACATGGTGCCGAAGGCTTCTGGGGGCTGGCGAACTTGTGGGGACTATCGCTGCCTTAATGCGGCTACAACTGCCCACATTCCCCACATTCAGGACTTCAGTTTTTCTCGAAGATCAACTTAGTCCGCGGGTATCACCAAATCCCCGTGCGATTGTAGGATGTCCCTAAAACTGCAATCATCACCCGGTTTGGGATGTTTGAATTCCTGCAGATGCCCTTCGGCCTCAAGAACACCGCGCAAGCTTTCCAGCGCCTCATGGACACCGTGGGTTGGGGATGGAATTTCATCTTCATTTACTTGGACAACATCTTGGTTGCGAGTCGCACGCGGCAGGAGCACTGCGTCCACCTTTTGTTTGTTGTGCCAGCACCTTACCGAGCATGGCCTGCTGGTCAACCCCAGCAAGTGCCAGTGTGGCCTCCAGGCCATTGACTTTCTGGGTGACACGGCACAGAGCAGTGCCCCTGCCGGACAGGGTCGAGGCCATACACCCATTCCCACAGCCTTCCATGGTGCGAGGACTTCAGGAGTTCATGGGCATGGTGACATTCTATCACCGGTTCGTTCCGGCGGTGGCTAAGATCATGCGGCCGCTGTACCAACTGCTGTCTGGCAAGCGGCGGGAGGTCCGTTAGGACGCCATTGCTGTGGCAGCATTCGAAGGGGCAAAGGATGCCCTGGCTCGAGTGGTCATGCTGGTGCACCCACGAACAGATACCCCCACAGCTCTTACCATGGATGCCTCGGACTCTGCGGTCGGCGGGGTCCAGGACCAGTGCTTCGATGGTCAATGGCGGCCTTTCGCCTTCTTCAGTCGACAGCTGAATCCAGCGGTGTGTTCCTTTGACCGGGTGTTGCTCGCCTAGCATCTCGCTGTGCAGCATTTCCGGTACTTCTTGGAGGGCCGGCACTTTGTGGCCTTCACGGACCATAAGTCCCTCACATTCGCGTTCGTCAAGGTTCCGGATGCTTGGTCCGCGCGCCAGCTGTCAGCCATATCCGAATACACTACCGACTAGGTATGTCTCGACCCAAAACATCGTCCACTCCAGATATGCTGCCTGTCCCTGCTGAGTTACTCCAGCATTTTGTGTTGACCTTTGATTTAAACCAGCATCTGCAGTTCTTCCCTACACACACACACACACACACATACACACACACACACATATATATATGTGTATTTCTATGTTACTAAAAGTCTGATCTTGATCACTTCCTGTTGTTCTGTATATTCTGTATGCTGCCACTTATGGCTGTGATTTTTGGCCATCTTACTCAGTCCCCCTCCGCTCATCAGGTGCCGTGGATTTTTCCCATCGATGAAAAATAAAAGAGTTATTATTGTTTAAAACTCTTCTGAAGGCCTCGCCCCTTCCGGAGGGACTATAAAACCCGGACGTGTTGAGTGCCTCAGTTAGTCTCTGCAAGATGGGGGAGCGAGAGGGTCATGTCTCTCAGCCTGAGCTGTGTGTGTGAGCTGTGAATGACACTGAATACATGTCTACTAAACTGTGAGTGGTTTTACTGACCTGTCAGTGCTCTTAATGTGGTTTGAAAATATAGTTTGGAAATGCTAAAGATGTGTTGCCTTTGGTTTGGAAATGCTAAAGCTGTGTTGCCTTTGGTTTGGAATTGCTAAAGCTGTGTTGCCTTTGGTGTGGAAATGCTAAAGCTGTGTTGCCTTTGGTGTGGAAATGCTAAAGCTGTGTTGCCTTTGGTTTGGAAATGCTAAAGCTGTGTTGCCTTTGGTGTGGAAATGCTAAAGCTGTGTTGCCTTTGGTTTGGAAATGCTAAAGCTGTGATGCCTAATTAAAGTTGCCTTGCTAATTAAAGTTGCCTTGCCTAATTAAAGTTGCCTTCCTTCTATATAATTAAAACTCTAATCTAGACCACTTCCTGTTTGCACTTTCTATTGATTTTAGAAAAAAACGCTACCAGGTACGGCTGTGATTTTTGGCCATCTTACTCAGACCCCTCTGCTCATCAGGTGCCGAGGATCTTTCCCATCGATGAAAAATAAAAGAGTTATTTGTGTTTAAAAAATGTTGAGATTCTCTCTCCTGTCAATCACGCCATGAAGGCCACACCCCTTCTGGTGGGAGGGACTATAAGTCCCAGAAGTGTGGGCGTGGCTCAGTCTATGAAAGATTGAGGAGGGAGAGGTCACGACTCGTTGTCTTTAGTGGCCTTGCACCCTGCTAGAAATGGTATGAAACTGCAGTTGAATTTGGTGGCCTTGCACCCCGCTTGAAATGGAATTTCAAGGCATAGCCGTGAGTCAACTGCCAGCCCACCAGCCGTGAGTGAGTGAGCTGCCAGCAGAACAGGCTTGAGTGACTGAGCCGCATGCCTAAGAATCCACTCGGCCCACAATGTCCACACTAGCCCTCTGGAAACCAGTCCCTTCGGCCCACAACACCGATACTAGCACTCCAGAAATCCCACCCCCCCCCACTGGTCACCAATTTTGGAATTGTTAGAGAGGTGGAATATTGCTTTGGGGGACCAGCCCTCCCATGTGAAGACACTAAGGGTCCCGCTTAGTCTAGTGTGTGTGTGTGTGTGTGTGTGTGTGTGTGTGTGTGTGTGTGTGTGTGTGTGTGTGTGTGTGTGTGTGTGTGTGTGTGTGTGTGTGTGTGTGTGTGTGTGTGTGTGTGTGTGTGTGTGTGTGTGTGTGTGTATACAGTGTTGTAGAGTTATGCAACACAGAAACAGGCCTTTCAGACCAATCCGACCACACCAAGGTGCCTCCTTCGACCATGTACAAATATGCCTGCATTTGGCTAGTATAATTTGCCTGCATATCTCTCAAAAACATTCCTATCCATATCAGATCAGATCAGATCAGATCAGATAGAATTTATTGTAATTTAATCATTAAAGTTCAAACAAAATTACATTCTTGTAGTCATAACAATAAAAACCAAAAACACACAATTAACACAATCCACACAAACATCCATCACTGTGAATCTCCAAACACCCCCTCCCTGTTATGTAAGGCAAAAGTCTTATCACTTCCCTGTTCTCTGCTCTTTATTCTTCTTCTCCCGCAGTCAAGCAGTCAAACTGCTGCATTGAGCTGATCGAGGCTCTTGATGTTGGAGCCCCGCGGCCATTAAAGCTGCACCGAGCGATGTAACGCCCTGCTCCAGGTCGATTTAAATCCCCCGATTCGGGTGGGAGAAGTTGCCGTTGCGGGAGCTCCAAAAAGTGGTCTCCCACCAGAGACCCACAAGCTCCCGATGTTACCGTCCACCGGGCCTGCAGCCGGAGCCTCCGAAGCTCCGAAGTCGGGTCACAGCTCCGAAGCCGGCCAGCTCCGCAATGATGAATCCGCAGGCTCTGTGAGTGGAGCCCCAGGTCGATTCCGGTTGGAGCCGCCGGCTACACGATGTTAGGGACAAAGGCGACTCGACAGGAAAAAGGTCGAGTCCCTATACAGGCAAGAGATTAAAAAGTTTCCCACACCCCCCCCCCCCCCCCCTCCCCACCGCCCCGCAACATATACACAGCTAAATATAAAATAAAACTAAACCAAAAACATACAGTAACAGGACAAAAAGAAAGAAAAAACAGATAGAAACATAGAAACATAGAAAATAGGTGCAGGAGTAGGCCATTCGGCCCTTCGAGCCTGCACCGCCATTCAATGTGATCATGGCTGATCATCCAACTCAGTATCCCGTACCTGCCTTCTCTCCATACCCCCTGATCCCTTTAGCCACAAGTGCCACATCTAACGCCCTCTTAAATATAGCCAATGAACTGGCCTCAACTACCTTCTGTGGCAGAGAATTCCAGAGACTCACCACTCTCTGTGTAAAGAATGTTTTCCTCATTTCGGTCCTAAAGGAATTCCCCCTTATCCTTAGACTGTGACCCCTTGTTCTGGACTCCCCCAACATCGGGAACAATCTTCCAGCATCTAGCTTGTCCAACCCCTTAAGAATTTTGTAGGTTTCTATAAGATCCCCCCTCAATCTTCTAAATTCCATCGAGTACAAACCGATGAACAGTAGTGGCCGCTGCTGCTAGGCACCGCCATTTTCTATATACCTGTCCAAATGTTTTTTACTGGTGTAATTTTACTCGTCTCTACCACTTCCTCTGACAACTTGTGCCATATACCCTTGAATTTGCCCCTCAGATCTCCTTTGAATCTTTTTCCACTCATTTTTAACTCCCCAACCTTTAGAAAACAACTGTGACCATCCATGTTGTCCATCCACACCCCTCGTGGTTTTATAAACTTCCAGCAGGTCACCCCATCCGCCTTTGCTCCAGGGAAAACATTCCCAGTCTAGATCGACAAAATTGCTGGAGAAACTCAGCGGGTGCAGCAGCATCTATGGGGCGAAGGAAATAATCAACGTTTCGGGCCGAAACCCTTTTTCAGTCTATTTTCTTCGCTCCATAGGTGCAACTGCTGAGTTTCACCAGCACTTTTGTCTACATTCGATTTTCCAGCATCTGCCGTTCCTTCTTAAACACATTCCCAGCCTATGCAGTCTCACTTTATAACTCAAACGCTCCTGTGTCAGCAACATTCGTGGGAATCTTTCCTTCATCCTCTCTCACTATTTCATTGTCACACAGTTATATTCCAGAACTTGAGCCACTACATGCAGTTCATGGACAGGGAGTTAATGCATTGTAAATACATTTTGTTGCAATGTCTTTTTTACGATGATTAAGGTGCTGGAGCACCTTAATCATGCTACCAGAAAGAAGGTTGTAAACTTAATAACTTAATATTGATGCCACTATATATTGAAGGTTGTATTCATGCTCGCAGCATAGAAACATAGAAACATAGAAAATAGGTGCAGGAGTAGGCCATTCGGCCCTTCGAGCCTGCAACGCCATTCAATATGATCATGGCATCCAACTCAGTATCCTGTACCTGCCTTCTCTCCATACCCCCTGATCCCTTAAGCCACAAGGGCCACATCTAACTCCCTCTTAAATATAGCCAATGAACTGGCCTATTCTGGAAGTATGAAGGGGGAAAGTATAGAGTTTTTGACAAGACACGTAACAGCATTAATATACAGATAATATATCTTGGGCGTCAAGTCCACCACTCCCTGAAAATGGCAACACAGGCAGATGGAGTGGTGCTTACCTTTATAGACCAGGGCACAGTGTATAAGAGTCTGGAAGTCACAATGTAGCTTTATAGGACTTTGCTTAGGCTGCATTTGGAGTATTGCAATTCTGGTCGCCCCAATACAGGAAAGATGTGGAGGGTTTTTAGAGGGTGCAGAAGACGTTGACTAGATTGCTGCCTAGATTATAAGCTATTAGTTATAAGGAGAGGTTGGACAAACTTGGATTGATTTTTCTGGAATGCTGAATGTTGATAACAGAAACATATAAAACTATGAGAGGCATATAGAGTATAGACAATCAGACCTAACCTGATGGTATACCCGGTCGAGTTCTCAAAACCTGTGCAGACCAACTGGCTGGGGTTTTTGTGGACATTTTCAACCTCTCATTACTGAGGTCTGAGGTTCCCACCTGCTTTAATGGGGCATCAATAATACAGGTGCCCAAGAAGAATAAGGTGGACGTGCCTCAACGATTATCGACCAGTGGCACTAACGTCCATGGTGATAAAGTGCTTTGAGAGGTTGGTTATGGGGCATATCAACTCCTACCTCAACAAGAACCTCAACCCACTACAGGGCACCTATCATCGCAATAGGTTGACAGAAGATGCGATCTCACTGGCTCTCCACTCCGCACTGGACCACTTGGACAATAAAAAGACTTACTGTTCTTTATAGACTACAGCACGGCAATCAATACCATCATCCCCTCCAAGCTGGTTACCAAGCTCACAGAACTGGGTCTCTGCAATTGGATCCTCGACTTCCTCATTCACAGACCACAGTCTGTTTTAATTGGCAGAAATACTTCATCCTCAGTAACAATCAGTACGGGAACATCTGAAGGTTACGTGCTCAGCCCCCTGCTCTAGTCACTCTATACTCATGACTGTGTAGCCGGACACAGTGCAAATTCCATCTTCAAGTTCGACGACGACAACCCTGTTGTGGAACGAATTACAGATGGTGATGTGTATTGAAGTGAGATCGACCAATTGACCAAATGGTGCCAGCATAATAACCTGGCTCTCAATATCAGTAAAACCAAATAACTGATTGTGGACTTTGGAAGAGGAAGGATGAGGGCCCACAATCCTGCTTATATCAATGGGGTGATGGTGGAGAGTCAAAAACTTCACATTCCTGATGCAATTATAAAGAAAGCACATCAGCACTTCTACTTCCTCAGAAGATTATGGCAAAGAGGATTCTCTTGAACTTCTACAGGTGCACAATAGAGAGAATATTGACTGGCACCATGGCCTGGTTTGGCCTCTTGAACGTCCAGAAGCGGAAAAGACTGCAAAAGTTGTGAACACTGCCCAGTCCATCACCGGCTCTGACCACCCCACCATCGAAGGGATTTGTCGGAGTCGTTGCCTTAAAAAGGCAGTCAACATCATCAGAGACCCACACCATCCTGGCCACACACTCATCTCACCACTGCCATCGGGACGAAGGTACAGGAGCCTGAAAACTGTAACGCTCAGTTTCAGGAACAGCTTTTCCCTACAGCCATCAGGCCACCAAACACTACAATCTCATATAAGCTCAGAACTACAATAGATGATGATTATTATTATCATTATTATTACTATTATTATTATTATTATTAGTAGTAGTAGTATTAGTATTATTGCACTATTATTGTTTGTTTTTTGACTATGCGTGTATGTGTGTGTATATGTATATATATATATATATATATATATATATATATATATATATATATATATATATATATATATTACTTAAACTAAGATCTTGCTCAGAGTCCCCCTCCACTGGATTGGAGCACAGGATTTTTCCCATTGATGAAAAATCTGAGATTATTAATGTTTTAAAAAATGTCGCCATTCTCTCTGCTGCCCCCGCTGGCGACAGGGGGGAGGGACTGTAAAACCCGGAAGTGTCGTGCCCTACTCAGCCTCTGCGAGATGGAGGAAATTAGAGGGTCACGGCTCTCTGAGCTGCGAATGACACTGAACGCACGTCTACTCGACGGTGAGTCCCCTCGATGTGGTTGTAAAGTGTTGCCAAATTGTTTGTCTTGGCTTTTTAAAAGTTTTCAGAAAATGGATTGGTTTAAAAATGTGTTTGCTAAATTGTCTTGGCTTTTGAAAAGTTTTTAAAAATGTATTGGTTGTAAAGAGTGTGCCAAATTGTCTCGGCTTTTGAAAAGTTTTAAAAAATGTATTGGTTGTAAAGAGTGTGCTAAATTGTCTCGGCTTTTAAAACGTTTTCAGAAAATGTATTGGTTGTAAGGTGTTTGCCAAATTGTTTGGGCTTGGTTTTTTAAATGCTTGCAACAGTTTTCGGATGGATAAAGCTTGAATAAATATTTTATTAGATCAGGAATGTAAAATTGGCGCTCATTCCGTGACTTCTGCTTAGTGGCAAGATGGCGCCGATGACGTAATTTCCGGTTAGCGGCAAGCTAGCGCCGAGTGCGTCATTTCCGGTTCGTGGCAAGAAACGAGAGGGTGACGTCAAGATGGCGTCGAGTGCAAACAACGTTGAATAATTCAAGAGAGCTGACTGCTCTGTCTATGGTGAGTGTGTTTGTTGGACATTATTTAAAGCACATATTTGCTTCAGCAGCAGCAGCCTCTACAGGCGGCTTTAAACGTTTGAATCATTCGGTTTACACACTATATGTTCACCATGTTCTGAAGTTACTTGACATTTTATTATTGGTTGTGAGTCTGTGTGTGAGTGAGTCTGTGTGTGTGTGAGGAGTATGTGTGTGAGTTTGAGTGTGTGTGTGTGAGAGAGAGTCTGTGTGTGTGAGTCAGTGTGTTTGTGAGTATGTGAGTCTGTGTGTGTGTGTATGAGTCCGTGTGTGTGTGTGAGTGTGTGAGTCCGTGTGTGAGTCCGTGTGTGTGTGTGTGTGTGTCTGTGTGAGTGTGAGTCTGTGTGTGTGTGTGTGAGTGTGTGTGTGTGTGAGTGAGTGAGTATGTATGTGTGAGTGAGTCTGTCTGTGTGTGTATGTGTGTGTGTCTGTGCCTGAGTGAGTCTGTGTGTGTATGAGAGTGTCTGTGTGTGTGCAAGTCTGTGTGTGTGAGTCTGTGTGTGTGTGAGTGAGTCTGTGTGAGTGTGTGAGTGAGTCTGAGTGAGTGTGTGTCTGTGTGAGTCTGTGTCTGTGTGTGTCTGTGTGTATATGTGTGTGTGTGTGCGCATGAGTCTCTGTGTCTGTATGTGTCTATGTGAGTGTGTGTGTCTGTGTGTGTGAATGAGTCTGTGTGTGTGAGTGTCTGTGTGTGGTGGAGGGTGTGTGTGTGATCAACAAATAACAAATAGTACAAATAATATAGTCTTTCGACTGCCCCACCCCGACAGCCCCCGTCTCAAAAAAATGGTTGGCACAAATTCTTCAGTGAGTCCAGACGATTGAGAATTACAACAAAACAATGGAATTCTTCAACCAAGAAATGGAAGGATGCACCTTCATGATGACAATCCAGAATTGGTGCAGGAAATGCAATATGATAGAACTGAACAACAGAAATTTGTTGAGGAGAATGGGCCTCTGCTGAATGCTGAACAGAGAGCAGTGAATGCACTCAATTTAACAGAAGATTCCCCTTCAGCAGACCAAATTCCCCAATCAATCAAGTTTTGCTTTGACAATCCATAAAGCACAAGGGCAAACAATGCAGAAGGTGTTGATCTACCTCGACAAACCAGTATTTCAGCATGGAAAACTATATGTGTCTCTTAGCCGAGGAAAGATGAAGGGAAATGTCAAAGTTTTCGAGACGGATGGAACATCGACCAATATTGTTGTCATTAAAAGCATGCTTCATTGATTGATGACTTCTGAGACAAATTCTCAGATTTTCTTTGTTATAATTTGACTGCTGAATCTCTGTATATTTAAATTGTCTCCTTTTTTATCAACAGCAAAGAAACATAAAGACGCAGTGAGCAGCAACGAGACACAACAAGAAAGAACTGAATAATTCTCATCTTTAACATTAAAATTGTTCTTATATTTTAAGTCATTCACATTTTAAACTTTAATAAATCCTTTTTTCACTTTTCATGCCTGCGTGTACTTCATCACAATGGGAACCTAATGGGCAGGAATGGATGCTCTGTGGGAGAGCCACTAAGATTGCATGGGGGGAGTTTGTGGGGAGATGGACTGAATGCGTGTGCGGGAGGGAAATGGCAAGGAGCAGAGTGGGGGGGTGAAGGGAGGAGGGGTGACTGAGTGAACTGACAGCATACCAGGCATGAGTGACTGCACTGCCAGCCAACCAGGCATGAATAAGTGAACTGTCAGCCCACCAGCTGTCAGTGGCTGAACTTCCAGCCCACCAACCATGAGTGACTGCACTTCCAGCCCATCAGCCACGGGTAAGTGAACTGCCAGCCCACCAGCTGTCAGTGACTGTACTGCTAGCCCACCAGCCATGAGTGACTGCACTGCCAGCCCACGAGTCGTGAGTAAGTGAACTGCCAGCCCACCAGCTGTAAGTGACTGAACTGCCAGCCCACCAGCCATGAGTGACTGCACTGTCAGCCCACAGGCCATGAGTAAGTGAACTGCCAGCCCACCAGCTGTAAGTGACTGAATTGCCAGCCCACCAGCCTTGAATGACTGCATTGCCAGCCAACAGCCGTGAGTAAGTGAACTGCCAGCCCACCAGCTGTGAATGACTGCACTGCCAGCCCACCAGCCGTGAGTGACTGCACTGCCAGCCCACCAGCTATGAGTAAGTGAACTGCCAACCCACCAGCCATGAGTGACTGCACTGCCAGCCCACCAGCAATGAGTGACTGCACTGCCAGCCCACCAGCCGAGAGTAAGTGAACTGCCAGCCCACCAGCCATAAGTGACTGAACTGCCAGCCCAATAATCCATTCAGTCCACCCTCTCCCCCTTTTTCTCATTTGCCAGTCTCCAAGATCTGAGTGACTGTACTGCCAGGCCTCAGTGACTGAGCTGCCAGCCCAAGAATCCATTCAGCCCACAATGTCCATACTAGCCCTCTGGAAACCAGTCCTTTCGGCCTACAACACCCATACTAGCACAACAGAAAGCCCCCCCACACCCCCCCCCCCCCCTCCACTGGCCAGCAATATTGAAATTGATGGAGAGATGGAATATTGCGTTGGGTGACCAGCCTTCCGTGTGATGCTAGTCTAGTTATATATATAAATATATGTGAGTATGTGTATATATACGCACTGATTTTTTTTTTCCTCTCGTTTATCATATTATTTACGGTGTACATATACTATTGTGCTGCAGCAAGTAATAATCTCATTGTTCTAGCTGGAACAAATGACAACAAAACACTCCTGACTCTTGGCTCTTTTTTTCCAAAGGTGAAGATGGATGTTAAAGACTAGAAGGCATAGTTTTAAGATGACAGGTGTAAACTTTAAAAGACCTTTGCAGAGGATTCTTTTTTAAATATAAAGGGTAGTTGGTGCTTGGAACATACTGGGGTTTTAAACTTCTGCTGCGTTTACCCAATGTTCTGCCAATTTGCTGCCGAAGGTAGCAGGAATCGTGATACTGCCTTACAGGTAGGAGGGATGGTGGAAATTAAGTCATTACCCAGAACAACAGAGATGATCCCTTCAAAGTGAGTGCAGATTTGCTTTTCCTTCTAACATACAACCTTTAAAGAAATATGATAATCCTGCAGACAGGATTAATATTGTTGACAGCTGTGACCATTGACTCCAGGAATGCACAACCTTTAGTCGATGCCTACATGCCTGCATCTTAATGTCCTTTAGATGTGTTACATAAGCAAATAGACACAAAAGGCTAGAGTAACTCAGTGGGTCAGGGAGCATCTCTGAAGAGAAGGAATGCGTGATGTCTTGGGTTGAGACTCCAGCATTTGTGTTGCCCGTCCCACTGAGTTACTCCAGCATTTTGTATCTATCTTCAGTGTAAACCAGCATCTACAGTTCCTTCCTACACACCCATTTCATCAGAGACAGGTGGAGATTAAGTTGTAGGTTTTACTTTCAAACTGAGTTAACGTTCCAGGTCCAGGACCCTTTGACAGAACATTGAATGTCTTACCCGAAACATCTGTCTTGGACCTGAAATTTTAACTGTGTTTCTCTTTCCACAGATTCTATCCGACCTGTTGTGTGCCTCCAGCATTTTCTGCTTTGGCACGAGCCCATCCCCATTCAGCAGATGACATGTGCAAACTCACATGTGGATTCAGAATTTTGAAGTGTGATTGCAGCTGTTTAGAGGCTCAAAATGGGATGAAAGCAGATATTTTTGAAATTAGATAAGCAGATTGGAAATCCACTCCATCTGATCCCCATTCAGATGGGGGTCAAACAATTCCTATAAATAGAATTAAATCTAAATTGTAAGAACAACATGAAAACTCAGTTCAACACCTGAGGCAGCAATGCTTAGATTTAGTCAGAGTCTATTCACGAGGAGCATCCATTTGCAAAATTTCAAAGGCAAAGTGAGCAAAATTTGGTCCTAATGTCAATTTCTTATTATTTGCAACACTGACGGGAAAATGTTGTAGATAGCAATCTATCACAGTCCTGGCTGATCTGAAAAGTTTTCTGATATGTTCTTCTGGCAGAATTCAGTCTTCCAGTGAACTGAAGCCTTTATTCTGCTCTCCATCTTCAAAGATTTATCACTGCAAAAACCAGCGAGGAGATCAGTAGGGCTTGGAAAACTAGTTTCTAGATTTGTATCTCACTTACTTTTAAAATAATAGAGGGTGCAGACTGTAATGTATATTCCTGTACTTCTGGTTTGCACTATTGGTGCTGCAAATGGAATTGCAAAAGCTATGAAGCATGGTCACATCCACTTAATTTATACAACAAGTCAGTCTCAAACAAATAAATACTTTGATAGATCCTGCCATGTAAATTAATGTGTGTATATATATTTATACCTATCCACCTCTCACTTGCCACGCTTTGTCCCATCTCTCGCCTCTTTTCCAGTTTACCACAATTGGTCCAAAGAAGGGTCCCAAGCCAAAATGGCACCTATCCATGTTCTCCATTTATGCTGCCTGATCTACTGAGTTACTTTTTTTTTGTAAACCAGTATCTGTAGTTCCTTAACGCCATGTATTCTCTCTTTTAATGCAATCATAAAAGACTTTACACTGCCACATAACCAGAAGTGGCAGGATTGACTAACATAAGAATACAAAAAGATGGAAGCAGGAATAGGCCAGTCAGCCCTCAACCTTACCTCATTATTCAACGTGATTATGGCTAATCGGCTCCAGGCTACATCTTCTCTTCTGTGCCCATCCCTCATAACCCTGGATTCCAAGATCTTTCCGAGTCAACACTTCTAACTTGATTATGATTAATGTATCTAATGAATAACTACTTTTTTTTACTATCTTAGAACATAATTTTTATTACGAGGAGTTTTGGAAGCACATGATCCAATATCTTAATAGGTACCTAGTTAATGGTCAATTAAGGGGAGAAAATACTTTTTTTTAACACATTTTTATTATTGACAGGAAATAGAAATACTACAAGATTTCATTTGAAGCATATGTTCCACAATAGCATAGTGATATCAGATTTTTTTTTTAAATGATTTTAAAGTTTTTTTAAAAATCAAGAAATACTAGTACAAAGATGGTTGGGACTTCAAATCTAAACAAAAATCTTGAACATTACAAATGTTTGTTATAAAATCTAAGGTAAGATTATGTAACATCAGCATAATATTCCACACAGTAAACTGAATGCCAAACTAATATTTTTCAGTTAGTTAGTTAATGTAAAATAAACAGTGAAATTATTAAATAATCCTACAATGAGGTGCTGATTAACATTAGCAGTCTCAATGTGTTGCAAAAACCTTTCCATATGCCCCTTTATTAAAATGTGTCATATGTTGTATAAAATTCTATTTTCCATTTGCTGGATTATATTAACCCATTTAAATTACACAACCTTTCTGAAATAGCTGAGAAAGGAATTTCAGATGAATGAGCATAATAAGTTTTCACATACCGAGTCCTGTAAGGTAATCGCGAGGCCTGATAATTTTATGGAACAGTTCCGTACTTAGAAATCAACATGATTAAATGTTGCCATAGTGCTCTATTGTACAATCAGTGCACAAAATTAGTCTGAATATTAAACCGTACCTGTAAAGAAATACAATTCAGTGTTCAAAGGCTCCAATAGCTAATTTAGCAATTTCCTTTTTTCCAAAATTCTGTCAGTATGTGAAAAAAATAGACTAATGCATTATTCAAGCAATATTGGACACATGAGAGTACTGTCTTGCTAAACTAATTAGAAGTAGAATAACTGAAGGATAAGTCTGAAGGTCAAGGCTATCAATCATCTCGCAAATCCTCATTTTGGCAAGTGAGTACATAGAGCTCATTACTGTTACCAGGCCTTAAGGAAAGCTATTTTTCAGTTTATGCCATAAAAAGAATCAGATATTTCTTCACACAATCCTGTTATGTCTATGTATAAATCCACAGCAGCATATTGTGATGTCCATGCTGCCTTACTAATCCTGGGATGACAATTTGGGAATGCAGTCAATCAAATGTAAGTTCAAATTCCATGGACGTGGAGCTTCAGTGGTTGAGTTTGGCTTATAATTGAGCACAGTAGTCACTAGAAATTGTTAAAGATACGACTTCATCAAAAGGCTAAACTGATAACCATGACAATTATATCTTTTCTTTATCACAAAAGATGTAAATTTAAATTGGCATTCTTTTTTTTAACATCTGGTAATCCAGCAAAGATTAGGAATAGGAAGGGGAATTAAAGTGCTGAGCATCCAGGAGATCAGGTAGGTTAAGGCGGACTGAGCAGAAGTGGTTCAGCAAAACGATCATAGAGCCTGCACATGGGTCTCGCCGATGTACAGAAGTTATACAGAAGCGGATACAGTAGATGAGGTTGGAGGAGGTGCAAGTAAACCTCTGCCTCACCTGAAAAGACTATCAGGTTCCTTGGATGACGTCGAGTGGGGAGGCAAAGGGACAGGTGTTGCATCTCCTGCGGTTGCAGAGAAAAGTACCTGGGGAGGGGGTGGTTTGGGTGGGAAGGGACGGGCTGACTAGGGAGTTGCGGAGGGAAATGTCTTTGCGGAAAGCAGAAATGGATGGAGATGGGAAGATGTAGAGATCAGCACGCCAGGCTACCACGGCATCTCCCTTGTCGGGGGTTTGATTATCAACATTCTGAGAGTTGTCGTCTACCCTGATACTAGGGCGTTGCGAGCCACAGTACATCTGATTCCTTGTTATGCAGTGTAGCAAATGGAGCACTGCCTTATCTCATGAGAATAATGGAGTGTCAAATAAATTAAGGATGAATTAAAAAGGAGTGTAAATGAAGTAGGAGGATCCAATGTCAGAGAAAAAGAAAGAGAAAAACACGATTCAGAGATTGATAAAAGATAAAAGAGAGATAAAAGAAAAAAATAATTGAAATATTGAATACTAAATTTTGCTAAATAAATGAACTTTATTCCTTGGAGTGCAGGAGGATGATGGGTGATCTTATCAGGAGGACGGAGTGTGATGCCACAGAAGGCTGTGGAGGCCATCAATGGATATTTGTAAGGCAGAGATAAATGGATTCTTGATTAGTACAGGTGTTAAGGATTATGGGGAGAAAGCAGGAGAATGGGGTTAGGAAGTAGAGATAGATCGGCCATGATTGAATGGCGGAGTGGATCTGATGGGCCTACTGACCTAATTCTGCTCCTACCTTATGACTTTATACAGGTGTACAGTATGAGATCATGAGGGGAATATGAGGGGAATAGATAGAGTAAATGCACAGTCTTTTACCCAGAGAAAGGGAATCATGAACTAGAGGACATACATTTAAGGTGGGGGGGAGAAGATTTAATATGAGGGGAAACTTTTTTTACACAAAGGGTGGTAGGTATATTTCATGTTGCAGGAGGAAGTAGTTGAGGCAGGTACAATTGCAACATGTAACATACAGTGGGAGAGATACATGGATAGAATAGGTTTAGAGGAATATTGGCCAAACGCAGGCAGGTAGGACTAAGAGATGGGGCATGTTAGCCGGTGTGGGAATGTTTGGCCAAAGGGCCTGTGTTCCACGCTGTATGGCTCTATGACTCTATAAAGCAATCTGATACATAAAGAGGTGAGATTCCATGTTTATTAATATTCTGCAAAAGATTGATTAGAAGTCATCAATAATCATTGCAATGTTAAAAGAATGTGAACCCCTTTTATTTTTAGGTTTATTTTTCAGTAGTTTAAAGGATACTTAAATGTGCAAATATAGGGATTTCAGTGAGGTTAAATACATTTCAGAGTTTAATGCTAATTTGGTTGAAAAATATGCTGGAGAAACTCAGCGGGTGAGGCAGCATCTATGGAGTGAAGGAATATGTGACGTTTCGGGTCGAGACCCTTCTTCAGACTGATCAACATTTGGTTGTTCAATATTTACAAGGTACCCCTCCATTGATACTAGTTGCTGACCAATTTGTATTCAGATCATGCACCAATTAAATTTTGTTACTATTTCAACAAAATCTGACACAATATTTCATAATTAAAATCTTCTTAGAGTTTTTTCACTTCACATTACACTGTAAGACAGTTTTGCAAGTTGCTAAGTCATACTTTGGTCTGCTGGAAGGGACCATTCCAATTAACTTGGTCGAAATTACACAATTAAAAAAACAACTGAATACTCATTTGTGCCCGTGCAAAGTCAAAATCCTGAATATTATCCAGTTTAGATGACATCTTCAAAAATTATCAAAAAATAGTAAATTAGGTTTAAGAGATTTTAACAAATAAACTAAAGAAAGTGGAATAGTTGAAGGTTTAAATGATTTTCTTGTTCAAAACTAATATGGAATATGATTACTTCCCTTTTTAGTTTTCATCATCTATATGTATATACATCTCAACTAGCAGCAAATCACACTGTAAAAAATACATTCAATTTCAAATAAACCCACAATGTAAAATTATGTACATATTCTGGAGGCACGTTAAATACTACACAGATTGCAGTAGCATTTGAATATGTATTGTAAAGTACCTGCTGAATGAGTCTTAATGCTTTAGTTAAATGACTATTACCAAATGTTTTAGACTACATTTGCACTTAGCAAAAAAACCCCACTAATTATTGAAGGAGACATGTATCGTTGTCAACATTTTCTGCAGATACATTGATAGGTTAACAATGGAAGATAAATGTGTATCAATATTTTCTCTTTATATGACACCTATTTATCTTGTTATGATATTAACAGAAATTATGAACGAGCATTTAAGTTTCCCCAGAAGTGGTGTAGTTGGGGAGTGTGGGGCGATTAAGACAGAAACTAATAAAATCTGGCACGTGCTATATAAACAAATTTGGGCAGGACTGGTTAGTTGTATAATATGTATTGTATAACAACACTAAAGCAAATGCAAATTTCTTCTATTTTCTTACGTTTGATGGAACGGTCAAATATGTAATAGCTTTTTGTGTAACCTTTATAAATCCTGCCAGATTTTCTTTTTTAATGTGGTCAGTTTGGATATTGGTGTCTGAACAGGATTTTTCAGGAATATATCTAGCTCCAGGGCAGCACAGTCCAGAGCTGCTACCTCATAACGCCAGAGACCCAGGTTTGATCTTGACTCCGTGTGCTGTCTGCGTGGAGTTTGCATGTTCTCCCTGTGATCGTGTGGGTTTCTTCCAGGTGCACCTGTTTCCTCCCACATTCACAAAACTTGCAGATTTATGAGTTAATTGGCCTTTGTAAAATTGCCCCTAGAACAAAGAACTAGTGTGAACGGATGATCGATGGTCGGCGTGAACTTGATGAGCCAAATAATCTTCCTCGCTACATCTCTTGGTTAAATAGCATAGCTGACAGCTGGTCGTTTTATTATTCCTTCCCTATCTTTTCTCAAACATTCCCCCCCTCCATCTCCAACAGCTAGGGGACATTTCCAGAAGCTAGTCCAAGTGATTATTGTTATGCTTAAGAAAAGACAGACTATTTGAACCAGAAAATAATGTTGCGTTATTCCCTCCAACCATTTATGCATATCCTTTATCTCAGCATATTCAAAACAGAAACTTTTTTTTTCACAAACCATGGAGTGTTGATTGGCCTCTTCATTAAAATAGTCCACTTCAATAATGTCACTCCAGCTACTTATGAAAAGCAACAAGATTCAGTACACTTCCTTCAAAAATAATGTGCAAATTTCAATAACATGGAATCCTTTGTAGCCTTTGGGCAAGTGCATGAACTCATAGCTGTTTGACATACGTATGTACCAGCCTAAATCAAAGCCATTAAATTATTTAACAAAATCCATGATTTGAATATTAAATCAGTTCCATTCATTGCAGGCACTAAATCATCAATGTTTGCTGATATTAACTAACAAAAGCTTGAGCGTCTGTGTAGGCTGAAAGATCAGTCTCAAAGAAGTCCTCCAGCTTCCATTGGAGGGTCTCAAATGTTGGCCGTTCACAATCGTTGTCTTTCCAACAATCTATCATGATTTCATACAGCGGCGGGGGGCATTCTGCAGGGCAAGGCATTCTGTATCCTTTTGCCAACTCCTGAATTACTTGATAATTTGTCATCCCTGAAATAAAGAAAACGTTCAACATTTTACAAAATTCTGAAAAAACAGAAACATAAATGTGCCAAAAATTTCACAAAAGTTACATATTTTTCATTTAAAACTTTTTATAAAAAACTTAAAAAGCTATTAATAATTTCATTAGAGGGGTTACTATTCCCAGCTTCAGACAGTATCTGCCGCATGGACTTCATGGTATCTGTCCGCAGCAATATTCGGATTTTCAACGAGTTTTTTTACTGGCAAAAATATGATACACATGCGGAAACTGTTCCTAATCTGGATTTCCATTTGCTCAAACCGCTCCAGGGGTGGAAGATTGCAACCTTCACATGGTCCGCTCTGTTTCGATTAATGCAATCAACTCGACATGCACAAATGGAAGATCAAATAGAACAAGTTGTCCAACAACTTAAGGGCCTGTCCCACCAGCATGCAACTCTATGCGATTAGCGCGACCTAACGTGGTCGCTTGAACGGTCCGGCGTTGCGGGGCCGATCCCACTTCGATCGCTGGAGCCGTGCGGAATTGTGCGGAGTTCGTCCCGAGTTCGTCCCGACACCGCGCGGGGCTCCGAAAAACTGACAATGTCCAAAAGTTCCGCGCGGAAACGGCTTGTCGGCTCGCAGTCGCCTCGACATTTACACACCGCCCCGACATCGTGCCTCCGTGAACCTATCTGTAGGTGCCTCCGTGACCCACTATGTGTGTGGCTCCGTGGCCCTGTGTGTGAGTATGCCTCGGTGCCCCTCTCTGTGTGCCCCTCTCTGTCCTGGCGAACTTACCTTAGACTTCGCTCCAAGTTCGCCTCACTTTGCGCCGTGTTGCGCCACTCACCCGACCTCGGCACGGCCCCGACTGCCGGTTTGGTTGCGCTTGCCGCATGCAGGCGCATGCTGGTGGGAACGGCCCTGTACAGGGGATCACCCGACCTCCGCGCGGCCCCCGCTGCTAGTTTGATCGCGTTCATCGCATAGAGTTGCATGCTTGTAGGACAGGCCCTTTAGGCTGTGCACGCCACAAGAAAGAAGAAGAAGAAACGCTCCAGAAAGCTCAAGAAGGAAGGAAAGGTGTCAGCACCTTAGTGATCCTGAACTTGAAGGGCCTGTCTCAATTAGGCGATTGTCAAGTTCGCGGCACTCGCCTGAAAAAACGGGAACTGGAACGGCGACTGTCAGATTAGGGAGGAGGGAGGAAGAAGGGCAGGAGGAAGAAGGGGGGGAGAAGAAGGGGGGGAGAAGAAGGGGGGGAGAAGAAGAGGGGGAGAAGAAGAGGGGGAGACACTTTTAAGAAGCCAGACAACTTTTTAATAAGCCAGAGATACACAGCTGTGAAGTTCGGTGGGCATTTAACATTACCGGTCGGTTCTCCTTGGTTCTGAAAACTCGTGCTTACGTTTTTTTTTCCCCAATGAGCCAAGGAAAATGCCAGGTCAGCAAAGGCGATTAACTAAAACAAACTACGACTACCTCGACTACTCATAACTACATGGTGACCCCACTACAAATGCACCTGCAGGATTATCGATTTTTTCCACGGCGTCCAAACTGAGGCCGCAACTAGTTCCCAGAATGCGGGAACTCCTCGCGACTATGAAGGAGACTCACAGAGACCACCAGCAAACATGTGTCGACCATGTGGAGATCATGTGGCGAGCGCAGAGTATCCTGCACCAGCCTAAAAAGTCGCCTAAGTGGGACAGGCCCTTAAGGATATTAAGTGATAAACTAACCTGGATACGGCATCTTTCCGTAAGTGATAATTTCATACAGCAGTATTCCAAAGGACCAAACATCTGATTTAATGCTGAACTTATTTGAATGGATGGCTTCTGGTGCAGTCCACTTCACAGGAAATCTTGCTCCTTCCCTTGCTTCATAAACATTTTCATCTTCTGCCTAATGATATCAAAAATGGTAACCATGTATCCAATAGTTCAAATAATATGTTATATTGACAAGATATTGGCTTTATATTTTGCTTATCAGGGCTCAATTGTCCACACTCATTGCACAGAATCCGCATTGCTCCTCACAACCTCATTCAGTCGTCCAACATGCACATCAGCCCATGTCTGTTGTTTAAATGACCAATAAAACAAATGGAATATAATTGTTATTCTTACCATAAAAACTCGGGCAAGTCCAAAATCAGCTACCTTACAGATGTTGTTCTCCCCAACCAGAACATTCCTGGCAGCTAAATCACGATGAATATAATTTTGAACTTCCAGATAGGCCATTCCTGAAGCTACTTGCGCCGACATTTCCAGTAGGTCACTTATGGTCAAACTCATTCCCTGGTTTTCTGTTGAAATTAATATATGGCAAATATTACACTTCAAAAATTATTTCCATTCGTCCTTAAAATCTTATCTAGTAATAAATAAATCACTGGGTCTTAAACCTCTCTTTGCCAAGTGTCTTCTGACAAAAATAAAGTCTGAATACAAGATGTTTATCATGAAATTGAGCTCATTGTATCGACTTGTTTGAATTCATAATACCTCCTATGGTTTAACTTCATTAAAAATAGTCAATGGATATTTTTAAGGCGGAAATTGACAGATTCTTGATTAGTAAGGATGCCAGAGGTTGTGGGGAGGTATTAGAATGGGGTTGAGAGGGGAAGTTTGATCAGCCATGATCGAAAGGCATAGTAGACTTGATGGGCCAAGTGGCCTTATTCTACTGCGAGAACTTCTGAACTTATTTACGCTGTAATTCAATTAAAAAATCTACACATATTGAAACTAGACCCAGTTTTATCTGGGTTTTTAAAAAAAATGTTCATATTAAAAAAAAACCTTGGTTTAAGCCCAAGATTTTTAAACATGCAAGTTATAGAGCATTGTTTTACATAGATCAAGCATCCCAAGACATTGTGGAATGGCTAATGTCATGATTTCGACCATTTGTTAAACTTCTGTACAAGAAGTTGGATTTCAAGACCCTGGATAAAACACTCGACGATTAATTAAAAAGTGAAACATACTCAACAATTTGCAGAAAGGGACCCATTTTCATTACCACTGTAATTTACAGCATGACAGAATGACATTGATGTTTCACAGAATGTTTCAACAAAGTCACAAAATAATCATGAATTATTTGGTTTTGTGAAAAAATATATTGGTGATATAACTAGGAACATACTCCATTTAATGAACTGTTGCATTCCAGCCCACAAGGACAAATGACAGTCCAATGATGCTAAGAAAATGTGGTCATTTTTAAAATGAGATCTACTTTATCATACAGAAAACACAGGGCTTCAGAGTGTCAAGCAATGTTTGTAACTAAGCATTGTGATGATATTAATTATTTGCAAAACTTATCCATAAAGATTCAGAATATTCATATAAATGCAGTAAACAATTGTAAAAATAGGTGATCAACGAGAATGATTAAAAGCTGCATTCGGAATTAATCAATTTTTCAAAGCTGCTCTCATGGGAATCCACTTAACATTTTGTTTATTGGGAAAGTAGCTTTACTGTAATCGAAGGAGAGTACAAAACAAAACCAAAGTAATTCAAATCCTTGCAGACGCTGGAAATCTAACATTAAAATAAAATACTGGAAATATTCAGATCAGGCAACATCTATTGAGAGCAAAACAGGTTAACATTCCAAGTCTATGACCTTTCAAGTTGGCGATATGCAAAGTACTGCCCTGCCGACTACAAATTCAGAAGATTCAGAAGATAATGTGATGAAAAGTTATCAACCAGATGAAACAACTATTTCTTATTTTACAAGCTGCAAAGGAATTTTTTCCACGTAAATATCACCTGAAATTAAAGGTATTTTGTCAAAATGAGCACTTGCAAACCTTGTTTACGTAGTGTAGCATTCTTGACATCTAAAGATTCTTAGTCAAGATTCCATTTATTATTTAGCATAATCAAATTGAAGCAAACAAATGGCCAAACAAAGTATGTGTGAGAAAGAACTGCAGATGCTAAAATTGAAAGTAGACACAAAATGCTGGAGTAACTCAGCGGGTGAGGCAGCATCTATGGAGAGAAGGAATGGGTGACGTTTTGGGTCAAGACCCTTCTTCAGACTGATGTCATGGGGGGCAGGAAAAAGATAGAAATTCGGCGGAGACAGTAGGACAAAGGAGAACTGGGAAGGGGGAGGGGAAGGAGGGAGAAAGCAAGGGCTATCTGAAATTAGAGATGTCAATGTTCATACTGCTGGGGTATAAACTACCCAAGCAAAATATGAGGTGCTGTTTCTCCAATTTGCGCTGGGCCTCACTCTGACAATGGAGGAGGCCCATTGACACCTGGAACATAGAGAAGTTGACACCTGGAACAGCGTTTGCAGTAGATGAGGTTGGAGGAGGTGCAAGTGAACCTCTGCCTCACCTGGAAAGACTGATTGGGTCCTTGGATGGAGTTGAGGAGGGAGGTAAACGGGTCTGTCCCACTTACGCGATTTTTCAGCGGACTGCCGGCGACTGTCAAGTTGCCGGCAGTTGCCTGAAAAACCAGCAACAGGAACGGAACACAGACACACACACGCACACACACAGTGCTTCCTTCACCAGCCCGTTATATAGGCCGAGGACAGGACAAGCGGGGGGAGCCCTGTCTAAAAAATTCACACGGTGTAAAGCCAAGGTGAAACACACACACACACCGCGAGGAACAGGAAGGTTGGCGCTGTAAAAAGATGGCTAAAGCACAATGTACGGTAAGTCCTTTAAAAGAGGGGAGGAGAGTGGGGGGAGAGGGGGGAGAAGGAGTGGAGACAACTTTTAAGAAGCCAGGAATACAAGGCTGTGAAGCTCGGCGGACATTTAACATTACCGGTCAGTTATCCTTGGTTCTGAAAACTACTGCTTACCTTTTTTTTCCCCAATGAGCCAATTCACCGGTCAGCACCCGTTACAACCTACAAGAGCCTCCGAGAACCTTTGACCTCCTGGCAACCCATTAGGACCTCCTGGCGACCCACCTGCGGGTCGAGAATTCTCGCTACTCTCCATGGCAGCTTCATTCTAGTCAGCGCTAATTTTTCAACATGTTGAAAAATTCATGGTGATCATAATGAGGGTGCGACTCGTTCCCAGAATGCGGGAACTCCTCACGACCATGAAGGCGATTTCCCAGCAACCACCCGCGAACATGTGGCGACCATGTGGCGACTGCATAGTCTCCTGCAGTTGCCTAAAAAGTCACCTAAGTGGGACAGGCCTGAACGGGACAAGTGTAGCATCTCCTGCGTTTGCAGGGGAAAGTACTCAGTGAGGGGGTGGTTTGGGTGGGAAGGGACAAATTGACCAGGGAGTTACGGAGGGAATGGTCTCTGTGGAAAGCAGAAAGAGGTGAAGATGGGAAGATGTGGCCAGTAGTGCGATCCCGTTGGAGGAAATGTCGGAGGATTATATGTTGTATGCGATGGCTGATGGTGTGGAAGGTGTGGACAAGGGGGACTCTGTCCTTGTTATGAATAGGGAGAGGGGGAGTATGAGCAGAGCTGTGGGATATAGAGGAGACCCAGTGAGTGCCTCATCAATAATGGAAAAGGGGCACCTCCGTTCTCTAAAGAATTAGGACATCTCCTATGCCCATATGGAACACCTCATCCTGGGCGCAGATGCGGCATAGACAGAGGAATAGGGAGTAGGGGGTGGAGTCTTTACAGGAATCAGGGTGGGGAAAAGTGTAGTCAAGATAGCTATGGGAGTCAGTGGGTTTGCTGTCAATGTCGGTCAGTTTTCTTCTACCTGCGATGGAGATGGTGAGATTTAGAAATGGTCCGTCAATTTGAGTGCTGGATGGAAATTAGTGGTGAAGTGGATGAAGTCAGTGAGTTCTGCATGGGTGCAGGAGGTAGCACCAACACAGTCGTCAATGTAGCGGAGGTAGAGTTCAAGGATAGGGCCAGTGTATGCCTGGAACAGGGATTGTTCGATGTACCCTACACAGAGGCAGGCATAGCTAGGTTGCCTATAGCTAGGCCTTGGATTTGGAGGAAATGGGAGGAGTCAAAGCGTAAATCCTGGCCAAAATAGAGCCAAAATAAAGAAGAGGATTCATGCATTTACAAGGCCTGTTAGCCCCTTTCTGTGAAAAAGCCACTGGATGCTAGCTGGTGCCGGGAAGTCTAGGTCCCAGATCAATACCTCAGATATGGAAGGTCCAAATGTCTTAGCAATTGATAGTATGTATGAGAATTTTGCAGAGAAATTCTAAGGTATTGTAAATGCATGGGTTTGATTGGATTACTGCAAAGGGAATGTAAATAATGTATAAAATGTTGCAAGACAGTCACCCTGCTGTTTGTTGATTGGCCAGAGTGTGAGACCCCGGGCTGATTTGTTTGTATTCCAGGGAAAATGTTGCATTATTCGGTTAAACTGACTTCCTTCCAGAAGCTTCTGTAAGAAACATTGTTTGGTACTCGTTGTAATTGGGTTGGGGAACTGTTAATAATAATTACTGATGTAATTAATATGTATGATTGGTTTGTAAGGGGAACCTCCCCTATGTAGTTCGGCCCCTCAAGGTTTGTTCACCTATAAAAGGTAGCTCCCATTTAGATTGGTGTCGATCTTCTAGAAGGGCGCTCGGGACTGCATGACCTTTTGGCAGTGTCTGCTTGCACAAGGCTGAAGGGCTTGGCCAGGCAGAGACAAGGATCGAACCCACGGTGGTTTAGGTATTGTATAGAGGAATTTGTTGTTCGTTGAAAAATTAAGATAAGTTGGTACAGTGCTTGCCTCAGTATTTTACTGAACTAGACTGGGGGGGGGGGGGGGGGTAATAGGCGAGGAGCATATTTACAAAAGGAGACATTGTTGAGGGTAAGGGCCAGCTCTGCTAGGCGGAGGAGAGTATTGGTAGATGGAAATCGGCTGTTCTGTGGTCGAGGAAGAAACGGAGGGCTTTAAGACCCTCCTGGTGGGGGATGGAGATGTAGAGTGACTGGACATCCATAGTAAAGATGAGGGAGTGAGGTCCTGGAAGTCATGAAGGAGTCGAAGATCGTGTGAGGTGTCTTGGACATAGGTAGGGAGGGATTGTACCAGGGGGGATAAGATGGAGTCTTCTTCTTCTTCTTCTTCTTTCATGTGACATGTACAGCCTAAAGTTGTAGGACAACTTGTTCTATTTGATCTTCCGTTTGTGCATGTCGAATTGATTGCATTAGTCGAAACAATGCGGACCACGTGAAGGTTGCAATCTGCCACTCCAGTAGGAGTCGAGGTATTTGGAAATTAGTTTGTTGGGAAATGAACATTCAGAAAAAATGGGTCTGCCAAGAAGCAGTTTCTCCTCACCATCATCTGCATACTGTCTTTCAGAGATCACACGAATATTGCAATTGTAGCTTTAACATGTGCCTTGACTTCACATTCTTGGACTTCTTGTTTAATGACTCTATTTACAAACCTCTACAAATGCACCATAGAAAGCATACTGTCAGGTTGCATCACTGCTTGGTTTGGGAACAGCTCTGCCCAAGACCCTGTGACATTGTAGAGTTGTAAATGTAACCCAGTCCATCGAACGGCCCAGACTTCCCATCATTGACTCAATCTACACTTCATGCTGCATCAGAAAAGCATCAGACTTGTCTTGCCCCAGTTATTCCTTCTTCTCTATACTCTCGTCAGGCAGAAGGTACCAAAACTTGAAAGCGTACACCACCAGAACCAGGAACATTATCAGCCTTACGAATGGTCCTTCCATAAGCTAGGGTTCTGGGCGATTCAACTCTACTCCATTGTGGACTTTGGACTTTGGACTTTGTCCCTGAAAATGATGCACTACAATGTAGAGAATTATAGTCTGTGCTCTGTACCTCATTTGCCCTGTTTATTGTACTTGAGTTTGATGTGATTGTATTTACGTATAGTATTATCTGATCTGTTGGATAACATGCAAATCAAAGCTTTTGATGGTACCTCAGTACTTGACAATAATAGACTTAAACCTAAAATTAGACGAGTGCCTGAAACTGAACACAATACTCTAAATGCGGCCTCACCAATGTCTCATACAACTGCAATATGACCTCCCAACTTCTATACTCAATGCTGTGACTGATGAAGGCCAATATGCCAAAAGCCTTTTTGACCACCCTATCTACCTGTGATGCCACTTTCCACGAACGATACACCTGTACTCCTGGATTCCTCTGCTCTGCAACACTTCCTAGAGCCCTCCTCCCCAAAGATTAATAGAATCTGGGAATGTGGGGAGTTTAGAATACAGGGAAAATACAGGAAAACATTGCTCTGTGAGCCAGAATAGACAGGATGAGTCAAAGGGGCTTCCTTCTATGTTGTATGGAAATATAGTTCTTTCCTCCTAGTAATTCCATCATTCGCTGTGGCTATTCGCTCAGACAGAGCATTCTTCATTATTTGCTTCATACTTTACACCACGCATCATTTCCATCATATGCTTTCTTCCTAACAGCGTCTCAAATCTGTCTTGCTCCACATTAGTTCCACTATTGAAACTCTTCTTGCTTTGGTCAGACGATCATTTTAAACAGCATGCATTCACTTTAAGAAGTCTGCTCCTCCAACTGGCACCAACCTGCCAAGCTTTTGACATCTGTATCCTGCCCTGCAGTATATCCTGTTCATTAATCAGCCTGCCTCATCGACCTATACCTCTGCTCATTCTCTTGCCCTTGCTTAGAATACACTCCATTGCCTTCTATTATTGCAGCACTAATCCCAGCCTTCAATCCCTGTTTTCATCATTTATTCAGAAAAGACCTCCTTGATTAACGAAATATGATCCAACAAAAGACCTTTGAAATGAGGTAAACATTGCAAAATTAATGTTCACACGCAACATCATGTGACATTGAACCAGCCTTAATTAACATCTCCTGTTATCAAAATTAAAATTGCCAAAACCTTAATAGGATGCACAATTGACACAAGTGCTTAATAGTCAGAGATAATAGGGATTGCTGATTCTCAATGGAGAAAACAACATGAGAAGAAAAGTACAATGAGGTCTTCTCAACAGATGAAAATAACTTTCAAACAAATGGAGATCATGGTTATATATCACTAACCATGAGACATCTATAGACAATAGACAATCGACAATACGTGCAGGAGTAGGCCATTCAGCCTTTGAGCCAGCACCGCCATTCACTGTGATCATGGCTGATCATCCACAATCAGCACCCCATTCTTGCCTTCTCCCCATATCCCTTCACTCCACTATCTTTAAGAGCTCTATCTAACTCTCTCTTGAAAGCATCCAGAGAATTGGGCTCCACTGTCTTCTGTGGCAGAGAATTCCACAGATTCACAATCTAGAAACAAATATAATATACAATGCATGACCAAACTGAGAAGAAAGCTACCTTCAACCCATTAGAACGACAGAATGGTAGGTTCTAATGGAAGGTCACTAAAGGAAACCATTGACTCGATTTCAATTTACATGGGGAACATCTGATATGTTTTTGTTTTGTGCATTCGCTATTTATTTAATATCAGAAATACATATCAAACTAAAGAAGCATTTTTTGTATCCAGTATAAGCCAGGCATGAGACACGAAAAAACTGAAAAAGAGATGGGAGTCCAGGGGACATTGCCCCTTGGTAGGGTTCCAAGGGGCAACGCCCCTGGCAGGAGTAAAAGGGTGCAGCGCCCCCTTTATGCAGATTTTTTTTGATAATTGAAATGACACTGTTTTCTTGCCTGTTTACCCTTTATTTACACTGTATTTTTTTTTATTGTACCTTAAAATAACACATTTTACTTGCTTGTCACTTCTTATTTTACACAGAAAATTTGTGATAATCATACCTTAAAATGACACCAACTCCTTGCTTGTTTACACTTAAGTCATATTGAAAATATTTTATATTACACCTACACCTACACCTACTTGTAACATACGTTCCTTGCTTTTTTGATAATTATACCTTGAAATGACACAATTTCTTGCTTATTTACCCTGAATTTATACTGTAACTTTTTTTACCTTACAATAACATATTTTACCTGATTGAATCAGGTTAAAAATAAAAGAACATTGCGGTGTCTGTGACATACAGACTCTTGAATGCAGTGTGAGCATTGTGTACGTAACTCTGTGCTCCACACCCCAACCCCGGTTTGGTAGGCCTAGGGGACAGAGGAAAACCGCTACTCTACATGTGCGGAGCTAAGCGCTAGCCGTAGAGATACGCATGCAAAGACGGTTGGCCCGCACCCGCATACATGCGTTCCACTAAAATCAACGCCGCGTATTTGAACGCGCACAACCATCGGCGCAGCGGCTCACTGTCTCGCGGAAAGCCATTAATAGCGGAGATTTAGACAGATTTTTAAAAAACAAATTTCAAAATCTGCGGATCTGCAGAGAAACGTCATGCCTGAAAGCATTCAACGTAATGTAAACATAGTAAAATAATGTGAGAGAGAGAGAAAGGAGAGAAGGAAAGCGATAAAGAGAGAGAAAGCAAAAGAGAGAAAGAGAGGGTGAGAGAGTGAGAGAGAGAGACAGAGAGATGTTTATCAAGATTTGCATCAGCTGCTGAGAGCATCGCTACAGATGGTAGGATGAGGAGGCAAGCGTTAAAGAGACAGTCCTCAGGGAGATGGAGATAGTTACAGGGAGAGGGAGGGGTAAATACTGAACACGTCTCAGTCTATATGAAGCAGTACCACACCACACAATGTAATTAACTGCTGGGCCACCTGGGAAGCACTTTATTTTAGAATGCGCAGTATGGTCATTAGGCAATGTGCACTGATATTTACAGAGCAAAACAGCACTCCAAGATGACAGGGATGTGTTTGCCCCCAACACCACTGCTTTCTGACGAGTGATTAGTCACATTGAAACGTCATTCAACAAAAATGAACTTAAAGCACTTAGAAGTCTCATTAGAAGTTAACCTGGGGAAAATAAAGACACTATTCCTAACACATCTCAAAAACAGGTATTTGGTGCAACTTTGGGATCTTTTCTAGATGTTAGATTGAGTAGATTGAAACTAATGATGTTTTCCACAAACGTTTTGATCTCAAAAACACAAAAATATATTTTAAAAGAAGCTGTTAGAATCTGCCTTAAGCCATTGTGAATTCTAGTAAACATTTACAACATTTGCTTTATATAGTCTCAAAAATGTTAATTAAAAAAATCTATTAAAAAAGTACAAAAATTGAAATGTTTTCCTCACAACATGTTTTGGTGCCATGGGATCATTTTAGAAGCATCAGAAATAGGATTTGGTTTACATTACAACCTGATATGCAAAAGGTTCATCATCATTGTAATCAAACTACTGTACATCACCCAGGGATAAGCTTACCATAAATTAAAACAGAAGCTAATTCTTCTTTAAAAGTAACCATCTGTATGAACACAATCTCACATTAATATCACAAGAATACTTGGAGACTGCTCATTTCCTACATTTCCTTTCCCTTTGGAATTAATTGCAAACCACTTATCCTCATGATATATTAATGCTGTATCACATTGTACTTTAGTTCTGTGAACCAAAGCATTGGTTGATTCTAAAAAGCTACCATACTTACTGTGTAAGTGGTCAAGCAAGCTGCCATTTTTCATTAATTCGGTAATAATGTAAATTGGCTCTTCAACAGTGCATACAGCATACAGTTGAATTAGCTTGGGATGTCTTAATCTTTTCATTATTTGTGCTTCTCTTAGGAAGTCCTGCTTGGCCATCGTACCTAAAAATAGACATATTAAACAAATTCTAATCACAACTCTTATCCAGCAAGATACATGATAACATCTAATAGGCAGATTATATTCTACACATAATTGACAGTGGTATAACTTCTTTGCAAATAAAATCATCCCTGTCCAATGATACTATTTATTTGACAAATCATTTTCACCCCTGTTCGATGTCATAGTCATAGAGTCATACAGCACAGACACAGGCTCTAGGGCCCAATTTTTTGTTGCTGTCCAAAATGCTCATCTAAACTAATCCCATTTGCTTGTGTTTGGTCCATGTCCTTCTAAACCTTTCCTAGAGTACATCTAGTATAATATGAATACATTGAGGTAGTAATTCCTAATTTGAGGAAGGGCATCCTTGCTATTGAGGCAGTTCAGTGTAGGTTCACAAGGTTAATCCCCGGGATATCGAGACTGCCATATGAGGAAAGATTGGAAAGACTGGGCTTGTATTCACAAGAATTTAGAAGGATGAGAGGGGATCTTATAGAAACATATAAAATTGTGAAAGGACTGGACAAGCTAGATACAGGAAAAATGTTCAGAACCAGGGGCCATAGTCTAAGAATAATGGGTAGGCCATTTAAAACTGAGATGAGAAAAAACGTTTTCACCCAGATAGTTGTGAATTTGTGGAATTCTCTGCCTCAGAAGACAGTAGAGGCCAATTCACTAGATCAATGTAAAAGGGAGTTAGATAGAGCTCCTGGGGCTAGCGAAATCAAGGGATTATGGGAGAAGGCAGTCATGGGTTACTGATTGTGGATGATCAGCCATGATCACAACGAATGGCTGTGCAGGCTCGAAGGGCCAAATGGCCTCCTCCTGCACCTATTCTCTATGTTTCTATGTTTAATTCTACTTGAAGCTAAGTGTACACTGAGTGCCAAACAGCTCACTGGTCCCACAAACTTCCAGGCCATTATTTTCCAATGCTGATCTGTTCAAACTTAAAAAGAAATATTGTTTCAAGGTGAAACTGGGGGAAAGGCATAGGTTTGTTTCTGCGACTGCTGAGTGGAACTACTTTCATTAACCTCCCATATACCTACTCACTATGATGCTACTGTATCACTATTTCATTGAAATCCTTTCACCTAGCATTACTTAATTTCTATTTGTCTATTTCCAGGCAAAAGCAAAGCTGAACCAAGATCCAATGTTGATTTGTGTAGGAAAGAACTGCAGATGCTAGCTTAAGTCAAAGGTAGACACTAAATTCTGGAGTAACTCAGCGGGACAGACAGCATCTCTGGAGAGAAGGAATGGGTGATGTTTCGGGTCGAGACCCTCCTTCAGACTGATGGGCGATGTTTTGGGTTTAGCCAAGTAATGTTCTCAGCTAATGACTCATCATCAGTGTGGAAGGGCTTACAAGAAATCACCAGCTACAGGAGGAAAAACCCCCGCTCCTTGGACAATCGTCTTCTGACCACAGTCCTGAACGAGTTCTACTGCAGGTTTGAAAGATGGAAACATAACCCAGGTACCCCTTCCCCCTCCCCCACCCACTCCTCTCCAATCACCAATCACCACTTCACACCTACTTACAGCCTGACTCCAGTTTGCAAAGCCTGGACCCTCCTCCACTATCCACCCCCTTCTTGCTGCCCAATATCAGTCTGGCCACTTCTCCATCATTAACAATAGAAATTGAGGAGGTGAAAAAGTTATTCAGGAGACAGAAAAGCAGGAAATCTCCAAGACCGGACAATGTTTCCCCCTCTACCATCAAGCTCCGTGTCAAACAACTGGTACCAGTCTACACAGATATTTTCAATCAGTCCCTGCAAACCTGCACTGTCCCTGCCTGCTTCAAAGTCTCCACCATATAGGAATCTGCCTACAGACAGGAAGTGACACAGCTGGCGTCCTGGTGCCATCGCAACAACTTGGAGTTCAATGCTCTTAAGACAGTGATTGTAGACTTTAGGAGAGCTCCCCCTCCCCTCCCCACACTCACCATCAACAACACTACAGTCACAACTGTGGAGTCATTTAAGTTTCTTGGAATCATCATCTCAAGGGACCTTAAATAGGAAGCCACCATCAACTCCACAATCAAAAATGCCCAACAGAGGATGTACTTCCTGCGTCAGCTGAGAAAACACAACCTGCCACAGGCAATGATGGTCCAGTTTTACACTACCATCATAGAGTCTGTCCTCACATTCGCCATCATGGTCTTGTTTGGCTCAGCCACCAAGCACGACATCCGGAGGCTCCAGCACATCGTTCGATCAGCCGAGAAGGTTGTTGGCTGCAACCCTCCCCCCATTGATGAACTGTACACTGCAAGGGCCAGGAAGCGAGCGGGTAAAATCTCCTCTGACACCTCTCAGGTAGACAAAAATGCTGGAGAAACTCAGCGGGTGAGGCAGCATTATGGAGCGAAGGAAATAGGCAATGTTTCGGGTTGAAACCCTTCTTCAGACCCCTCTCACCCTGGCCACATACACTTTGGCACTTCCCTCTGGGAGGCGACTCCGGACTATCAAAGTCGTCACAGCCAGACATAAAAATAGCTATTTCTCCACGAGCAGCAGCTCTATTCAACTGACAAAAGCCTGTAACCTCTTTTTGCTCTGGTATTTTATCTTCATATGTTTAAATTATAATGTTTTATATTTAATTTTCTACTGTATATCGTGTTTTATTCTTGCGAAAAAAGCACTAAGGCAAATTCCTTGTATGTATACATACTTGGCTAATAACATTTATACAATTAAATTCAATTGAATGGTTTGTTGTTTTTATCATACTGTGCATTGTCAGCATAGATTCAATGCCTCTAATGGCTTCCTTTAATTACTCAGTTTTGTCATGTTTAGTCTAGCTTAGTTTATTGTCACGTGTACCGGGGTACAGTGAAACGCTTTTGTTGCGTGCTATACTGTCAGCAGAAAGACAATAAATGATTACAATCGAGTCATTTACAGTGTATATTTATATGATAAGGGAATATGTTTGGTGCAAGGTAAAGCCAGCAAAGATCGATCAAAGATAATCCGATGGTCACAAAAGAGGTAGTTAGTAGTTCAGCACTGCTCTCTGATTGTGGTAGGGTGATTCCGTTGCCTGATAACAGCTGGGAAGAAACTGTCCCTACAAACAAACTTTGTGATGCCTTAGAGCAGAGTACGAGATCAACATTTATATGGGTTTTGTGAGGAAGATACTGCAATAATCTTGTACGATAATAATTATCAAGCTCACAAAGTGTATTCAGAATGGTCTGTCAGAATGAAATGGTGAGGAACCGACCAGAGAGCAGGCTATTTGAGGTCTGGTATTGTAAAAGGATACAAGATTAATTAGATATCTTATAATAAAGGATCCCCCAGGAAAGATTCTTCACAGCATTGCAAAGTTTCAAATTCAGTTGAAGGTAAGAAATTTGAGTCAGAAACCAGTGTGCTAGACTTATATAAAGGCAATTACACTTGTAGGGGCTCAGAGGTGGTGAAAGAGGATGGGGAAAATAGATTAAAGGGCAAGATAATGAATCAACTATGACAGATATCTAAGAAATCATTTCACAAATTTTCAAAATATGCATATTCTGCTACAAAGAAAGGCTCTACGAGAATGATGCACATTCCATGGGCATCTACTGAAGTGTAGGTTGATGCTAAATTGAAAGAAACTCCATACAATGTTGTGAAAACATAGTGGTAGTAGGCCAGAGGACCAGAAATCGTTTAGAAACCAACAATCAATAACAAAAAGATTTTCAGAGAGTGGGAAAATATAGAGTACAATAGAAAACTAGAAAATTATATTAAAACAAGTTAAGATGTACAGGTATATACCTTAGTTCACTAAAGTAAATGTTGGTCCCTTAGAGGATCATGTAGTATGGATCCCTCCATACTATCACTGCCACTGCTCCGAGTAACTCCCCTCCTGCCACAAACCCTCACTTCTCTGCACAGCTCATGGTCAATTTCCTCGGTGCCCCTTGGAACCCGAGTTGATGCCTTCCCCAAATTTCTCCTCAACCTTCCCCTTGTGAATCATATCTTCTGCTTCTCTACCAAGTCATCCACATGGTCCTCTCTCAACCACTCCACGCCTCCCACCCTTGGTAATCCCTTTGTGACTATTTGCATGTGAAAGGTCTACCCTGCTCACACAGTTAATAACAAAGCTTCAGGAGCCCTGCCCAATACTGGATGATGCTTCACACATGGAGTCATTGCTAAGCTATTATCTCTTATACTAGCTTTCAATGCCTTGATTAGCATTCCTCTAGTACACACATCCTACTTGAAACCTGACCTCAAGCTCTGCATCGCTATTGATCAAATGAGTGTTCATACCGGTTTTTAATGTCTTTATGGCAACTTGCGTTCTGTCATTCCAAACGCCTTGCCATACTTCTCCAAAGGTTCCAGCACCCAATTTCTTTATTAATTTCAGAGAGGTTCGAGGGATTTCCCATTGATCCACAGTGTTGTAGGATAATCCAACTGTTACCGGCGTTTCCAGCTGATAGTTTAAAAAGAGAAGGTCAACATATTTTACTTTTCAATAGCACACATGAAATCAGTGATGAGAATCTTCAAATTTATGGAAAAATAACATAAGGAACCACATCATGAAATCTAGAAGAACCACTTAGCTTAATTTTGTCTTCACTACAAAGCGGGGAGCTTAGATTTGAAAACTGCTGTGAAGACACTCAGTTCACCATGCTTTGTTTGAGGGGACTGCCGCCAAAGGAAACCTGGCTGTTTGTAAGGATCCATCCAGGATAGTCAGGGTGAAACCAGATTTACTAAAGAAAGAGGACATCTCAGATGTCCTAGAGTGGGAAACCTCATCATGGGAGGATGGCAAAGACGAAGAAATTGACAGGAAGCTCCTCCCCCCCCCCCCCCCCCCCCACAACTTATTCTCTTTTCCAGCTTTCTCTCCCCTACCAATCAGTCTGAGGAAGTGTCGCAACCCCAAAACATCATCTGCCCATTCCATCCATGGATGCTACCTCACCCACTGAGTTCCTCCAGTGCTTTGTTTTGTGTTTTTTGGAGCCTTCCCTCACAGTGGGAACCTTTGATCCCGCTGTGTGGGGATGTTTGTGTTAAGACTTTGTGTTATGTGCTCTTTATTACTCGTATGGCTGTATGGCGACCACACATTTCACTGTACCAATTGGCACATGTGACAAATAAATGTATCTTGTATCTTGTATTGCTCCAGTACAGCATCTCTGTTCTAGGTTCTTCTAATGATTACTTCTTGCTGCACTACAACAGGAATTATTGGCCCACAACAAGCTTAGAGAATGCAGGCTGGTTGTTAGGTCAGCGCAGTAAATGGAGAATTGGACCAAGAGTTGCATTTACATGGAGCTATTCGTAAAGACCCATAACAAGTTACTCAGTTAAACAATGTTTGCCATCCAGTCACTATTTTCTGTTGGGAGGCACAGAAGCCTGCTAAGCCTGCTAAGTTTCACAATGATTGACAATCCGGGGAAAAAATGAGCCTAGATTAAAGGGCCATAATGTGTACTTTTGCTTCATTTCTTTGAAATGTGTTTGTGCCATGGACAGGGTAAAGAGCTCTACATCTTGAAGTACCAATGAAAAAGTGGTATGTGTACCAGAACCAAAACTATCAACTAGAACACAAATATCATAAAAATCTCCTGCCTGACAAAACACACAGCCAAAGTGTTTAGGGATTTACTGACCAGCTCAATGAACACATTGCATCTGAAAACTTTGTGACAAAGAAAAGCATTCTCCTAGTACTACTATAGAAAATTAAAATTATATGAATGACGCAATAATTTTCATTTTGCATATTATCTTACCTTCTGGCATGGTGCCTCAAGCTTTGTACACAAGCCATCTTGCTTCTGCATGTAGCTGTAGACCATTTCTGCCAAAGTTTTAAATGTTGATCTTCTTGCAATGAAAAAGCCTCCTTCGTCCAACCGTCTGATTTTATAATGTTTCACAGTATCTCCATCACGAACTGCAAATTAGGCCATAAAAAATAAACAAAACATAATTCAAAATACATTTTAGTCAATCAGTTTTTATACAAAAGTGGTGATGGTTGATCAATAACAATGTGAATGAGATAACACTGCATTTAAATCAAAGTTTCATTGCCTCTGGGGATTTGATATGAATTAACCTGGACATATCATACTCTTAGAATGGATTTTTAGGCATCAATTAATATTAGTTAAAAAAAATTAAAATTGCGTATTGCGAGCACCCAATGGAAACCCCTGTGGTCACTGGGAAAATGTGCAAACTCCACACAGACAGCACCCGAGGTCGGGATCGAACCCGGGTCTCCGGCGCTGTGAGGCAGCAGCTCTACCTGCTGCGACACTGTGTTTGTATGTACTGGGTGAAGAATAGAACGGTGACACTTCAAACGCAGAAAGTTGATTATACAAATATAACAAGTATATGAAGGAACTGTAGATGCTGGTTTAAACCGAAGATAGACACAAAAAGCTGCAGTAACTCAGCGGGAGGGCAGCATCTCCGGAGATAAGGAATGGGTGGTGTTCCAGATCGAGACCATTCTTCAGGCAGTAACAAGTTACTATAACAAGCTATACATTTCAGTAAAATAAATTAGAGGAGTCTATGCAACTTAAATGGTTCGCATTTGAAGGGAATGCAGGGCCAGAAGACCAATGAGTAAGCAAACAAAAGTCTCCGATAATGACAGAAATTGAATAAGCTTACTTGGCTTTGTAAATAGCAGGACAACATGCAAAGGCAAGGAAGATTTGCTGACTTTTAAACACCATTGGTCAGATACCAGCTGGAGTACTTGAGTCAATTTTGCCTGCACATTTTAGGGAGCAAATGAAGGCTCAGCATTGATGCAGAAAATAATACCAGGATAACGTTTCAGCAAAAGACTTCCATATAATAGAGATGAAAATTAAGTTGTTCCCCCTCGCACAAAGATTTTGATGGAAGGATTTAAAACTGCGGAAGATTTTGATGGAAGAAAACTCTAAAACTATTTCCAATAGCAGAAAGAATGGTAACCATCAAGAATGGATTTACAGTAATTGACGAAATCCAACTTGACAAAAAAGTTAAACCCCTGTCTCACGGTGTGAGTCCACCCACGAGTGATCCTGAGTTAAAAACAAATCAAACTCGTGATAATAACGTAGAATTAACGTAGTGGGAACATCGGAGCTCGTGGACGTAGCTTAGTGACTAGTAACGCAAACGGCAGGTACTCGGGAAACTTGTTAACTCGTGAAAATCTTTCAACATGTTGAAAGATTTCCACGAGTCAAATTTACTCTTGAAGGAAATATTTGAAACTTTTAAACTCATTGTAATACCGTAGTAGCCCGTGAGTTAACCGTAGTGACTCGTGAGTTTTCCCTATTAACTCGTGGGTACTATCTGTATGTTTATGTTGTTTTTTTTGTTGATGTGTGGAAGCTGTCAGTTTTAATCAGCATTTTAATCAGCATACGACCCATCATTAAATGCATCAGTCTCTGTGATATTGGAGTCAATTCTCCTCAACTGCTTGGCATTAACAGAGAGCTCCTGAAGCACAAGGTATCCCGATATGAACAATGACATGTTTCACTTAAGACCGGACGGCAAACACATATTAAAAGATAAAACTCGGCGCCCGGTTGGAGAGTGGGGATAGAGGAAGAGGAGACAGTTCACATACACCAGCGTCAAATACAGTCCCGAGAATTCATGCAGCTACACAGTTGGGGAAACAAAGTGGACAAAAAATATATTCAGCTCGGTAACCCGCCCCAGACCTGAATACCAAAAAAATGCCGATAAATAAATGAACATGATTTTAAATATCCAGCTGATATTTACACCGTGAAAGTTTTAACATATGGGTCAAATAAGAAAATGGTGTAAGCTCCAAAGACGTGAGTAGGTTAATGGGCTAGGTGTAAATGTCAATGTGCGGGGATCGCTGGTCGGTGCGGATTCGGTGGGCCGAAGGGCCTGTTACCGCGCTGTATCTGTAAAACTAAAAACTAAATAGGGAATATGAAGGACAGTGGGGAAATAGGCCCAGATATTTCAGTAGTGTGAAGAAGGGTCTGGAACCGAAACGTGGGGGGACAATAAACAGGAAGAGCGGCGTGTTTTGTAACTTTGTCAGCGCCATAGGTGACCGCTATTCGTATACATTGTGTATGCAAGCAAATAATTTCACCGTGACTCGTCACATGTGACAATAAATTATTCCTATTCCTATTCCTACTCCTTTTCTCCAGAGATGCTGCCTGAGTTACTCCGACTTTTTGTGTCTACCTTTGGTGTAAACCAGCCTCTTCAGTTCTTTCCCACACAGCTTCAATACACAACCGGCTAGAGCGCAGGGGACATTTTGGGATGGGATGAAAGCATTTGTCTTCCCAGGTAATGGGAAGCACGGCTCATCCATCACTGGATTTCCAGCCTCCCAGTATTCCCAACTTGATATACCGGAGTGCCACGGCGGTTAACGTAATTATACTTGATATATTCTTATATCTTCCAGAGACACGCAGTTACAATCAAATGACTTAAGTTCAAATCCCACCAGGGCGGCTATGGGATGTAAATTGTTTTGGTAATGGTGTCAACAAAGCAATGACCGATGACTGTAAAACATCTGGTTTTCTCTTGCTTCTGACATCCTTGCCCGGTGTGATACACATGCAACTCCTGGTCGCCCGTTACGTGACCAACTCTGCAATGGGCGAGCAAGCCATTCGGTCAAGGACATTGGCCTTGTCAATAGCAGCCAGATCCCGATATATGAATCAATTTATTTTTTTTGCCAGCACAAAAATGTCGAAGGTCTTCCAGCATTTTATTATTTATTTGTTCAAGATTCCATCACCTGCAATCTCTTGCTTCTCAATGTCACTAAGTTAGGTGGCGCAGCGGCACAGTTGTAGAGTTGCTGCCCCACAGCGCCAGAGCCCGGGTTCGATCCCAACTTATAACTTTGCCATCAGCCAGGCTTGTGCTGGAGCTGTCGGGCTAGGGTGACGGTAGGGCTCTGAAAACTTTGTTTCCCAGGGCTGGGGTGAGAGCGAAATGGGTGGTTTCTGGGCAGATCTACCCAATGAGCAATGTTTTGAGCCGCTGCGTTTTATACAGTTAAGTCGCGACGGTGGGACGGCTGCTCTGACGGACATACTGGGTGAGAAGAGAGACACACAATGCTATCCCTCTGGTCTACGGACCTTGCTGTCGTGGGAAAATATAACGTTAATGTTCAATTTACCTAATCTTTTTTGTAAATATGCAATTTACAAACTCTGAAAGTGTTCAACACATTTTAATGATAGCACAAGGTATTACATACATCCTCAAATACTGGCTACATTCTTCTAGTGAACCGTATCCAGGAAGGGGAAGGCGTTATGATTGATGTTAACTAGGCGGGGTTAATGGTACTGAGGTAACTATGTTATTGGTTGCATGCAAAACCATCTACATCCTTCCCCTTAGAAAATTTAAAAGAAACAGACCGTTGTCACTACAACAGAATTAAACAGAATTAAACAGAATCGCCATAACGAACAGGTGGCTTGCTGATCCGGCCCGAGCGCGTACGGATGCCTCCCCCTTCCCCCGGAGGAGTAGAAAAAACAGGGGGACCCGAGACAGCAGGGGAACCAGGGAAGGGCGGTGGGGTTGGAGGAACAGGAGAACCGCGACCGCCAACAGGTGACCCGCGCAGAGGGGAACCGGGCGCTCGATATGGGGACCGAGGCATGCAGGGAACGCTGGCTGGGACAGGAGCCGGCTGCTGGTATGAGAGCGGCGGGGCATAGGGGCCCGGGGCCTGCGGCTTCGGCTCATTAACCGCAAGCAGGTGTTGTCGGCTTCTACGGTAGATAGTTCCCTCATAGTCGACCAGATACGAACGAGGTGAGTCGGCCACCCCAACCACAGTAGCCAGACGGGAGTGACCACTGGCGGTTTGCAATCGAACAACCTGTCCAGGCAACAGAGGATCGAGTGGTCTGCACGACCGATCGTGGGAACGCCGCTGGCTGTCATGTTTCTCTTGAATGCGCCTCTGCACAGAGGCAGGCTCCAACACCCGAGGTTTCAGCTGGCGCTGGGCAATCGGGATGGTAGATCTGGTTGTTCTGGACATCAGACGCTGAGCAGGGGACCCCATGGCCGGATCTCTGGAAACATTCCTGAGGTTCAGGAGATCCAAATACAAATCAGAGTTAGACAGTCTCGCTTGTTCCATCAGAAGCTTGGCGCTGCGGACGGCCCGTTCAGCAAGGCCGTTGCTCTGTGGGTACTCCGGGCTGCTGGTGAAATGCACAAAATTCCATTTGTCAGCAAAACTTTTGAACTCACGGCTGGTAAACTGCCTGCCATTGTCAGTCTGCAGCCTGACAGGGGACCCAAACGTGGAGAAGTGTTTCCGCAGCTTCCGGATCACCATCTCCGACGTGAGGGATGTCAGCAAATCCACCTCGAACCAGTTTGAGTACGAGTCGACCAGGACAAGGTAGTGGTTACCACGCCACTCGAAGATGTCGGCAGCCAGCGAGGACCAGGCCAAGGCAGGAGCGGGCTGTTGCAGCAGGGGCTGTCGCTGCTGATGTGGAGCAAGACTGTTGCACGTGGAGCAGGCAGAAACACGGTCTCGAATATATTTGGCCATTCCAGGCCAGTAGAATTGGCACTGAGTGTGGGCGAGTGTTGCATCGACCCCGGGGTGTCCGCTGTGGGCTGCGCAGTAGTAAGAATCGAACAGGGAGGACGGGACCACCACTTTATGTCCCTTAACGATAACGCCATTCTGGAGCACCAGTTCGTCACGGACCAGGAAGAAGGGCTGTGTTTCAAGCGGTGCAGCGGAGCGCTTTGTTGGCCACCCTGATTTAATCACAGACGCAAGCCGTTGCAAAACTGGATAGGCAGCGGTGTGCTCGGCCAAAAGCTGCAGCTGCTTGGTGGGAATAAAATTGACGCCCAGTACGAGCAAGTCCTCTGTTTCGTAGGGGTGGCGAGCAAGGAGGCCCGCGGGGCGCGCGATAACGTGTCCGCGATGTGCATCTCGGTGCCTTTCTTGTAGACGATGTCGAAATCAAAGCGCTGGAGCTGCAGCATCATACGCTGCAGCCTGGCAGGGGCAGCATGAATCGGCTTGTTCAGGATTGTCACCAGTGGCTGGTGGTCGGTTTCGACTGTAAATCTGCTGCCAAACAGGAAGTCTCTGAACTTGGAGCAGGCAAACACCACCGCAAGCAGCTCCTTCTCGATCTGAGCGTACCGCTGCTCGGTGTCCGTCATGGTGCGGGAGGCATAGGAGACAGGATGTAACGATCCATCGACAGATTGGAGGCATGCCGCGCCCAGGCCGAACTTAGAAGCGTCACATGTGACGGTGATGGGGCGACTCGCATCAAAAAATCGCAACGTCGGAGTGTTAATCAGTTTCGACTTGAGACAGTCAAACGCCTGCTGGTGCTGTGGGAGCCAGACCCAGGCGATATCCTTTTTTGTCAGCTGCCGCAGGGGAGCACTCAGCTCACTGAGATTTGGTACAAACTTCCCAAGGTAGTTCACCATGCCCAAGAAACGTTGTAGACCTGGCACGTCGGTGGGGGCTGCCATCTCAGAGATGGCCGCTGCCTTCAAAGGGTCGGGTTTTAGTCCGTTAGAGGTGAAAACGTGTCCAACATACGTGACTTCTGAGACACGAAACCGGCACTTCTTTGGGTTCAGCTTCAGGTTGGCCTTTCGCGCCCGATCCAGGACGCGGCGGAGGTTCTGGTCATGTTCGGCAATGTCCTTCCCATAGACTAAGATGTCATCCACGATGATGGCACATGGCAGGCTCGAGAATATCTGCTCCATCGTTCGCTGGAACACCTCACTAGCGGAATTGATGCCGAATGGCATTCGCAGGAATTTGAATCTGCCGAATGGTGTGGCGAAGGTTGTCAGGTCGGAAGATGCTTTGTCCAACGGGATCTGCCAGAACGAGTTCTTAGCGTCTAGGACCGAAAAGACGGTGGCTTGCCCGACCTGAGCCGCCACGTCCTCAACAGACCGCATGGGGTAGTGTGGTCGCCTGATGGCAAGGTTTAAGTCCTTGGGGTTGATACACACACGTATTTCATTCTTGTCTTTCTTTATCGTGGCAACCATGGTGGAGACCCAATCGGTGGGCTCGCTGACCGCTTCTAGCACCCCCTTGTCGACCATGTTGTTAAGCATCGCCTCGACCCTGTCTTTCATGGCGTGGGACACCCTGTGAGGTGCGCGGACCACGGGTTGTACATTTGGGTCAATGGAAATATGGTATGTCAGTGGTAACTTTCCCAGGTCATCGTTGAACAGGTCCTGGTATTCTGCAATCGGGTTAAATGACAGTTGCACTTTGTGGACCGTGTGGTCGAAGGACACCAGGCCAAGATCTTGGCACGCACGGTTTCCCAGCAGGGTAACACAGTCAGAGTTCAAAACATAAAAAATCAAGTTTCTCGTGGCCTTCTGTAGCCTGCAAGTTAAAGTGGCCCTCCCCACAGGCCTGAGAATTTCTCCACCATAGGCGTGCAGAGTAGCATTGTCAGCGACCAAGGCCTCATTAGTCCTTATCTTGTTGAAAAGATTTATTGACAAAACATTGACCTTTGCCCCAGTATCTAACTTCGCAAGGAAGGTTACATTGTTGACAGTCACAGACACGGAGGGATCAAGACGTTGGCCAGGTGCCTGGAGGAGGGTAAACACATTCGAATCCTCGGGAGAATTAATTGGATCTGCATCATAGGATTCAGCAACATCGGGCTGTGGGTTGGAACAGCTATCAGATTGTTTAAGCATGTTTAGACTGGGTCTGGAAATCTGTACCTGTCTCCCACGAGAACGGAATAAGCGGCAGGCAGAAGCGAAATGATTCACTTTGTTACAAAAATTACAAGCCTTGCCATAGGCAGGGCACGTCGACCGTCTGTGGTGCATGTAGTTACAGTTAGGGCACCTTTTTGGGGGCACATCAGCAGGACCAGGGTTGGCACACGGCAGAAAAGCATTGTTTCCCCTCTGAGGCAGGGCTCTACTAAATCCAGCCTGGTGAACAGACTTATCTCCCAAGTCCCGGTGATCATCTGGCAATACAACGACCTCAGACAATCTGCAGGCATGCATGGCTTTTTCTAACGTTAGATCCGGATCCCTAAGAAGCTCACATCGCAGCTTCTGGTCACGCATGCCAGTTACTAAAATGTCTCTAGTGAGCTGGTCTGTCATGTCACCGAAACGGCACCGCTGGGCGAGATAACGCAAATCGGCAATAAAACATTCAGCAGGTTCCTCCGGCAGCTGTCTCCTTGTAAAGAACCGTGCCCTCTCTAGAATGCGGTTCGAGGGCAGGTCACAAATCTCCCTGAACTTACGTAGCAGGCAAGCAGGGTCACTGGCAGATTCTGCAGGGGTAACCACCACGTTGTTGTCGTCCAGGACCGCTGGAGCATAGACGAAAGTTCTGGCTCTCTTCATGGCATCAGGTCCGACAAGGTTGAGTAGGAGGGAGGCTTTGAGGGAGTCAGGATCATTGCGGTGAGCGACGTTGACAAAGTGGGTGAAATCAATTTCAAACGTAGCCCAGCGCTCAGAAATATCAGCATCAAAGACAAGCTGCGCGGGCTTTCTGCACGAGGATGCCATGGTCAGAGAGATAAAGCACAAATCAAATAAAAGAAATAAAACCCGATGGACAGGTAGGCGCAAGTATCTTCCAGCTCCGACACCATGTAAATATGCAATTTACAAACTCTGAAAGTGTTCAACACATTTTAATGATAGCACAAGGTATTACATACATCCTCAAATACTGGCTACATTCTTCTAGTGAACCGTATCCAGGAAGGGGAAGGCGTTATGATTGATGTTAACTAGGCGGGGTTAATGGTACTGAGGTAACTATGTTATTGGTTGCATGCAAAACCATCTACATTTTTGTTAGAAGTTTACCAATGTTTTGATGAGAGATAAATTAAGGGAATAAAACAATCTTACTAGACACAAAAAGCTGGAGTAACTCAGCCAAGCCGGCAGCATCTCTGGAGGGAAGGGTCGAAACGTTTTTTCAGTCTGAAGAAGGGACTCGACCAGAAACGTCACCCATTCCTTCTCTCCAGAAATGCTGCATGTCCCTCTGAGTTACTATAGCATTTTGTGTCTATCTTCGGTGTAAACCAGCATCTGCAGTTCCTCCCGACACAAAACAGCCTATGCCTTTCAATGATTGATGCCAGACCTTGAACAAATGCAGTTCAAATGGACCTTTGAATGCAATTTTGGAGGGATTGTTTCTTGAAACAAACTGCTCTAAAAGTTTGAAGGAAGGAATTGCAGATACTAGGTTAAACCAAAGATAGACACAAAATGATGGACTAACTCAGCTGGTCAGGCAGCATCTCTGAAGAAAAGAAATAGGTGATGTTTCGGGTCGAGATCGTTCTTCAGGCTGGGTCTTTTTATAGTGTAAAAAAAACCTGTATGATATCATTTTTACCATGTGATGATTTTTCCACACGTCGGTAGCCGTTGTTGGCTCAAGAGTAACTTGGGAGAGGAACTTGGTAACTCAGGAGAGGAACTTGGTACATCGCAGAAATGAGAAGTAAACGGCAAATTTAGACGTACACGTGGGAACACGTTTAAACTCGTGAACATAAACTTGGAATCTCGTACACAACCACGAGTTTGATTTTTTATTTCACTCGGGATCACTCGTGGGTGGACTCGCACCGTGAGACAGGGCCATTAACCAGCCTGTAATTATTATCTGCAACACACTGCTAGAAAGGATTATGATAGCACATTGAAAAATAATGTTAAATAAAGTGAATTGGATACAATATTACATGGAACAGAAACATTTTTGAAGTGAGACACTGGTTCGAGGAGTGCTTGTAAGTAAACAAAAATGGGGATAAAACAAGCAAAGCTCAGCTTGTTGGGCAAACATATAGATATTTCAACCCATACATTTATTGACTTTAATGTCCATTATCATTGCTATGCTATCTTAGAATCAGATTTAGGACAGTTACTCAAAAAGTTATAATGGTTGGGAAATGTTGTACGATTTAATGAATGCAATGTATTGAAGAAGGACTTAGAGATTCAATTATGCCCAGCATGAACTTAATGACTAAAATAAAATAAAAAAGCTATAAACCTTGTGACCACATGAGCCAGCTCTGCCATTCATTATCATAACCGATCTTCAATTAGTACTATTTTCCAGCACTATTCTCATTCACCATGATTCCCAGAAATCTATTAATCTCTGTTTTGAATGAAAACAATCTCTAAACCTCCACAGTCCTCCATGGTATGGAATTTCAAAGGTTCATGGCCCTCTGACAGAAGAAATGTGTTCTTATTTTGGTCATAAATGGTCTATCCTTCATTTCAAACTGGTCTCCTTGTCCTAGAATTTTTAGTCAGGGCCAACATCCTCCTGATTTTCAACTGGTCAAATACTAGTTATACGTTTCGATTAGATGTCCTCTTACCTTCTAAACTCTCAAGATGTCTTATCTGTATCTCCTCATTCAGCAAAGCTACCATCCCCAGAAGGAGTCTAGTGAATTTTCACTGTACAATGGCAAGTACATCCTTTACTTAGTTAATAGACCAAAACTCAACACAATACTCTAGGTGCCATCACACCAAGGCTCTGTACAATTACCATAAGGCATTCTTACTCCAGTAATCAAACACTCTTTTAATAATGCTACCGCATCATTTGTTCTCCTAACTGCTTGCTATATCTGCAAGTTGACCTTTGGTGCCTTTTCGACAAACACACCTGGGTCATTTTGATCATCAAAACAACCCTTTCTCTCACTAAGTGTCCGTTATTTGTACATAATGGATGTTCTCACATTTTCCACATTATATTCCATTTGCCATATTCTTGCCCACTCATTCAACTTGTCAAAGTGTCCCTTGAAAACCTTTTACACCCTCCTCCATATTCACAAGTTTAGTATCATCAGCAAACTTGGAGACATTTCATAACTCAGACAAGTTGCTTGTCCAGATTATAAATACTGGAGATCAAGCACTGATCCCTATACTGCTCAATAATTAATTCACATTGCATATCAAAATATTACCTCCATTCATATACTCTAACTTGAACAATCCATCATGGTTCCTAAAATATTCTAGAATTGTGAAGAGAAAATCACATTTGATTACTTATGTTATTCAAAATCTAGAGATTTATTCACATCTATCAGGATGAAAATGTTCAAAGTGCGAGAAGGAACAACCCTTCAGGCGCATAACACATAAAAAGACCGAACACCCTGAAGCAAATCAATTTTATTCTGTTTGAAATTAAACTGCAAGAGTGCTCCATAGATGTGTGTAATCAATTCCATGTTTCTGAGCAGAAATTTCAGCAGAGGTAATGTAGCTTTGCAAACTGATGACCTTACACTGTTGCCCATCAAACCCACTTGAGAAATATTGGCAATAACGAAGAATAAAGCATAAGCTTCAATTGACATCAAAAGTTGATTGAATTATCAGATCAATATTATTCTTTATTCTATATGTTTGGCCTGATAACTTGATTTCCATATAAAGATCACAGCTGTGTGAATTCTATGACTATGACTATGAAAAAAGGCACTGTGCATGTATTTATACAAATGTACTCGTCCCAAAACTAATTTTGGATTGCTGCAGCAACAAGCAGTAAAGAGAACTGTTGCTAAGAAATGCTTTATTTACACATATTCTAAAACTTTAAATCATTAAGGGAAGGTAATTCTTTCCATTTCAGACCTTATATGGCACAGCACATCACTGTGTAAGACTCATTCTAACATAGCAATGGACTGGAGTTTTTTTATAGATGATGACTGCACACCCTTTTAAAGTGAAGAAATATGCAGTAAAATCTAGTGATCACATACCAATAAAGAGTTTTGTCAGGTTGGATGATCAGGTGGTACGGATGCCAGTAGCTGGTAAGGATCGGTATAGTGGTGCAGAGAGTTATAAGGGCCCGGAAGGAGAACACCTACATCATCTCTACCTGAGTAGTGGTCTTGGAAATGCTCAAAGTCCCCTTCAATCATACTACTGAGGAACAAACAAATCTAGGAAAGCCCGGCAAGGTTATAATTGCCAAAGGACAAACAAATCAGAGCAGTATAACAACATTTTTGCTCAACAACAGACATCATAGAAACATAGAAAATAGGTGCAGGAGTAGGCCATTCGGCGCTTCGAGCCTGCACCGCCATTCAATATGATCATGGCTGATCATCCAACTCAGTATCCCGTACCTGCCTTCTCTCCATACCCTCTGATCCCCTTAGCCACAAGGGCCACATCTAACTCCCTCTTAAATATAGCCAATGAACTGGCCTCAACTACCCTCTGTGGCAGAGAGTTCCAGAGACCCACCACTCTCTGTGTGAAAAAAGTATTTCTCATCTCGGTCTTTACATTATTACAGGTATATTGAATACAGAGACCATTGTCTGTACATGCTATTTGTGATAGGTGGTATCCACTCGAATAAAAGTACAGCTTTCCATCTAACTAAATATAACTGATGCCCACTAGTTGTAGATGCTCATCTGCCATTACATTACAATTTTCTTTTACATATCTCTCTTACACCACATTGAGCCCTGGTCACCTAGACAATAAGAATGCTTGTGTCAACAGGTGATTCATTGGTGACAGCTTTGTCTTCAACACTGTAATACTGACTCTCATCCCTAAAGTTCTAGACCTGGCCTTGGGGACTCCATGTGAAATTGGCTCCTGACAGGCAGGCATTTGTTTATAATATTTCCTCCACCATGACCCTCAATACTGATGTCCCTCAGGCTTATGTTATCAGTCCTTCGCTCTACCCTCTATACACCATGGCAGTGTGGATAAGTACAACGGCAACTAGATCTTTGAGTTCACCATAGATGCCACTGTTGTCAATCGGCTCAACTATAATGATTAGAAAGAGTACAGAAAGACATCAAAAACCTCAGGGCCAACACTTGCCCTCATCCTCAGCAAGACAAAATATTAAGCAGAATGGTGCAAGATTGTACTTCAAAGGAATCCGAATGAGTGCAAAAATGTTAAAGTACAATAATTGAATAACCAAATCAGATAGAGTAAAGAGTAGGAGTACATGGCAGCACCTTGTAGATTGTTGGCCAAAGGATGGGATAGCAAGAACACAACCCTATCTTCAACCATGTAGCTGCTGTAAAGATGATCAACAGCTTCATGTTCCGAGCCATCCATACTACTAGCAACCTCAACTGGCCCCTTTACATCGATGTTGTGATCAAGAAAACGCATCAAAATAATTACTTTTCGAGGCATCTAAGAATTTTCGGCTAAAGAAGATTCAATGTGCCCATGAGGGTTCTCTTGAATTTCTACAGATCCACTAATGCATTTCATCCTGACATAGCAATTGCTCTGCTCTTAACCACCTGAACCTGCAGATAGTGGTAAGCACAACCCAGCCTATCACAGGCTCGTCACCTCTTTTAATCCTGTTCATTTTCATGCTACATTGCATCAGGAAGGCTGGAAGTATAGTCAATCAGGTCTGCTACCCTCGTCATTCCCTCTTCTCTCTTCTACCTTTTCAGAGAAAGCTTGGATGTCCAGATTTAAGAGCAGTTTCAACCCCACTGCTTCCAGACTCATGAACTAACTACCTTTCACATCCACTTTACTCCTACTCTCAACTCTACTTGGTATGATTACTCCGTTATTGTACTTTAAACATTTTTGCACCTGTTTGGATTATTTTGTGGTACAATCTTGCAGCATCTTGCTGTTTTACATTTGTCGTTGCATGTATTGTTATATTTATCTTTACTGCATATCCGGTTTCCTCTGTAAACTTCATATGAACATGGAATTTTATTGCACCCTGGTGTATGAGTTTGTGACAATAAAGTAATCTGATTCAGAACATGTAGAACTAGTTCAGCAAGCATCTGCATGCCGAAAATTGTGCATGTGTGGGGGGGGGGGGGAGGAGACAAACTGGAAATACAAGGATGAAGTTAAAGGGAAAGAGAGTATAGGAAAAGTTAAAAAAAATACACCAGAATTAAGGGGCAGAGAGCTCAGGATGGGATAGGAGAGTATGGCAAAATGAAATAGGAATCAATGTGAAAGGTGAGGGGAGTAATGGATTAAAAGTATTACATATTCATGCAAGATGTATAAGAAATCAGTGGAGAGCTTGAGGCTCAGTTAGAAATTGACAAATATGATGTTGTGGGAATTACAGAGACATGTCGCAAAGGTAATGCTATGGTTGTTATGGGAGATTTCAACATGCAGGTTGACTGTGAAAATCACGTTGGTACTCGACCCCAAGAAAGGGAGTTTGTGGAGTGCCTCCGAGATGGATTCTTAGAGCAGCTTATACTGGAGCCTACCAGGGAGAAGGCAATTCTGGATTTAGTGTTGTGTAACTTTTTAAGAAAGGTGGGGGAGAGAAAACAGGGAATTATAGACCAGTTAGCCTGACGTTGGTGGTGGGGAAGATGCTGGAGTCAATTATAAAAGATGACGTAGCTGCAAATTTGGATAGCATTCGGTGGGGGGGAGGAGGGAGGATGGGGGGGGGGGGGGGGGGTTGGAGACAAGTGTACTGACTGTGTGAGCAGACACTAAGGTAGCGATTGCCCATGGGATTCACTGTCGAGGACTTCATAATGCAGACGGGGGGGGGAACTTCTCTCTGAGTTGGACCCAGGAAACTGAACCTGAACAGAACACAATCTGTAGTTTCACTAAATGCTTTAATAAAACTTTAAGTTATAGATTATGGACAATTGTAAGTTGAGTATGGACAAATCCAACGAACCACACTACATTATTCTTGAATAGATAACTTTGAATTCGTGATTTTTAAAAAAGGAACCAACATCTACAGTGCCTTGTGCATTGGCAATTCATGATTCTCCACGCTGGGCAGAGTGGGATTTGTAAGCGGCCAACTTCATTCTAAAACTTGGAATGTCACATTGGCGGCGCAGCAGTAGAGTTGCTGCCTCACAGCGCCAGAGACCCGAGTTCAATCCTGACGACTGGTGCTGTCCGTACGGAGTTTGCACGTTCTCCCACGTAGATTTTTTCTGGATGCTCCAGTTTCCTCCCACATTCCAAAGATATGCAGGTTTGTATGTTAATTGTCATCTGCGAATTGCCCCGCAGTGTGTAGGATAGAATTAGTGTCCGGGTGATTGTGGTTAGCATGGGCTCGTTAGGCCGAAGGGCCTGTTTCCATACTGTATCTAAATTAAACTAAAGGCCCTGAAGAAGAGTCCCAACCCGAAACGTCAACTATCCATTTTCTCCAGAGATGCTGCCTGACCCGTTGAGTTATTCCAACACTTTGTGACCTTTTGTGATAAGTTAATGCTTCAACCCTTTCTTAAGGAATGGGAATTAGGGGAAGCAGTAGGAAATATGTTGCTTGGCATTTAAAATAAATAGATTAGTTAGTATAGTAATTATTAAGTCAAAGTTACAGTTATGTAAGTGCAACTGCGATAGAAGTGAGGAGAGGGGTGGGGTAAACTGGGGAACAAATGTATAATTAGCCGATCTGGAAAACGAGCAGAACGACTGGACGAGGGTTTGTTTGATGCCCAACACAAAATGCTGGAGTAACTTGGTGGGTCAGGCAGCAACTCTGGAGAGAAGGAATAGGTTACTTTTCGAGTCGAGATCCTTCTTCAGAAGACGAGCCCAGATCCGAAACGTCACCTATCCACGTTCTCCAGAGATGTTACCTGGCCCGCGTTGTTACCCCAGCTTGTTGCGTCTGCCTTCCGTCTAAAGCCTTGGGATCGTTTCCCTTTGTGTTGGCGTGGAGGGGGAGGGGGGTATTATGCTGTTTGATCGCCCCCTGCTATCCCAGGGACAGGGAGACACAGCGCCTTTTGAGACTGGTGGGCAATCACTACCAAAGTGTCTGCCCACACAGTCAGTACACCTCTCCTACACATGTCTCCCGCACTAATATCATCCCGCAGAGAATGATCCCAGCCTAACCCAAGAGCCTTGTCACCTCAGACAGATTAATGACGCCTGCAAACCACCCCCCCCCCCAACCTCCCTCCACCTCAACTCATGCCTAGGCACCAAAGCAGCTCAGGAGGCGAACCCTGAGCTCCATCTCGCAACAATCTGATGTGCAACTGATGTGAAGAACAGTGGCTGCGGCCGACCGGCTGGCACCCGGCATGGACTTCTCACACCCTCACATACGAAAAGTGTGTGCGAATAAACAAAAACAGGAATAAAACCAAAACCCGGATTGAAAGGCAACTAAAAATGTATTCCGCATAGAACGAGCAGGCGCGGAGACATCCGTCCACATTCAAAGATTTCATCTCCCATCTCCCCGCAGTGTGTAGACCTGGCAGTAAATTCAATTAATATACAACAAACCTTCGCCCGCTGGTCTTCTAACTACGTGATGTGTGTTTCAAACAAATCATAAGTATAACTGCTCTGGCACTGGACGGTGCACATTTTCCCGTTGTAGGTCATATCAATAGATGCGGCTGTGCTGAATTCTATCTTTAACTCAAAGCCGCAGGATGGAGATGTCTTCTTTAACACTGTTGCTTATTAAAACATACCTTTATTCACGGTTGGCTCAAGAGTAATGGGAGAGGAACTTGGTAACTCGGGAGAGGAACTTGGAACATCGCAGAAATGACATACCCATGGGAACTCGGTTAAACACTGGAACATAAACTTGGAATCTCGTACATGACCACGAGTCTGGTTTTTTTGTTTCACTTGGGGTCACTCATGGGTGGATTTGCACCGTGAGACAGGGCTTTTACAGATAACACAAAGCTGGGTGGCAGTGTGAACTGTGAGGAGAATGATATGAGAATGCAGGGTGACTTGGACAGGTTGGGTGAGTGGGCAGATGCATGGCAGATGCAGTTTAATGTGGATAAATGTGAGGTTATCCACTTTGGTGGCAAGAACAGGAAGGCAGATTATTATCTGAATGGTGTCGTTGGGAAAAGGGGAAGTACAGCGAGATCTGGGGGTCCTTGTTCATCATTCACTGAAAGTAAACATGCTGGTACAGCAGGCAGTGAAGAAAGCAAATGGAATTTTGGCCTTCATTACAAGAGGAGTTGAGTATAGGAGGAAAGAAGTCCTTGTACAGGGCCTAGTGAGACTTGTGCAGTTATACAGGGCCCTAGTGAGACCACACCTGGAGTATTGTGTGCAGTTTCGGTCTCCAAATTTGAGGAAGGACATTCTTGCTATTGAGGGATTGCAGCGTAGGTTCACGAGGTTAATTCCCAGGACTGTCATATGTTGATAGGAGCCACTGTGCTTGTACACAGTGGAATTTAGAGTGAGAGGGGATCTTATTGAAACATATAAGATTATTAAGACATTGGCCACGCTAGGGGCAGGAATCATGGTTCCAATGTTCGGGGAGTCCAGAACCAGGGGCCACAGTTTAAGAATAAGGGGTAGGCCATATAGAACAGAGATGAAGAAAAACATTTTCACCCAGAGTTGTGAATCTGTAGAATTCTCCGCCTCAGATGGCAGTGGAGGCCAATTCCCTGGATGCTTTCAAGAGAGAGTTAGATAGAGCTCTTAAAGATAGCGGAGTCAAGGGATATGGGGGAAAGGCATGAACGTGGTACTGATTGTGGATGATCAGCCATGATCACAGCAAATGGCAGTGCTGGATCGAAGGTCCGAATGGCCTCCTCTTGTAACTATTGCCTATTGTCTATTTGCTTTTGTCTAAAATAGGCCCACAGTCCAAGTAAGCATGAGATAGTCATTTTGGATAACTGGTAAATCCATTCAATGGTCTATACCAGTCAATTGGAAGATAAAATAGCAGGTTGAATTTTTTGTATTGTTCTGTCTTTCTGCATCTTATCTCTCAGGATGTGTGACGCAAACAATATCGAAGAGTAAAAAAAAAGTAGCTTGACATGTGAAAGATTGAGTTGGTTCCTGAAATAAATTGCTCCTTACAATTCAGGCTCTCATTAAACAAAATCATTATCATTCACAATAATTCCTCACAATCCAGGATTTATTTAAGCAAAAATATTTCACCTCTGATCTCAGCTCAAATGACCCCCTCAAAAAGCTATCCAAATTTCTCTGGGTTAAATATTTCAGCAAAACATTCTTACTTTCCACTCATATTCTAGAATTACAGCGAGAGGACCAAAACAGAGATTAATTGAAACCATTTTACATTGAATGAAATTTGAAAAATAGTACCTTTGTTAAGAAATTAGCCTGTCTACAATTAGAAGTTTCACTTTTGTAACTTGGACAACACACACAAAATGAAAAGTAAACAAATCTGGAGAAATGTTCCTCCCAGAATAATAAAACATCCTCAGATGGGGCTGAACTGAATATATGCAAGAATAAAATTTGAATAAAGGAATAAATATCAAAATGGATAATTAAATATACACTGAAACACTGACTAAGATCAAGGACTGGATAACTTTCTGCAGACATGATCAGATCCATGCCTTTTCTCAACAGATTCCAAAAGTGATTTGCAAATAGATCAATTATTTTTATTTGCTCTATGCAAATTGCTTTGTTCAATGAGGGTGTATTTTGCACCCTCAAACTATTTTAATTTTTCCACACTGCTACCTTAAAAATTGTTGTAAAAGAATGTCTTTCTTCGCTTCTATCTTTTTTCACCAGAATGTTACATGGGCATGTAGGCTTGTGTTATAGGGAGAGGCTAGATAGGCTGGGACTTATTTGGAGCGTAGGATGCTGAGGGGTGACTTTATTCAAGTGTAAATATCATGATGGGCATGGCTAAAGTGAACACTTTTTCTCAGTGTAGAGGATTTTAAAACCAGAGGACATTGGCTTAAGATGAGAGGGAAGAGATTAAAGAGGGATCTCAAGGGAAACTTTTTCACTCAAATTATAGTCTGTATCTCAAACGAGCTGTCAGACCAAGTTATAAAAGCAGGTACAATTCTGAGGGGTCGGAGCTATATGCACCAAATGCAGGTAAATGGGCCTAGCCTAGAATGTCAATTTGATCAACATGGACATTGGGCCGAAGGGCCAGCTTCGGTGTGGACTGCTATATGACTCAATGCTTTGCACTCCGTTGGAACATCAATCTTAGATCTTTTTTTATTCAATCTGTACACCAATCGCAACAGCAATGGCAAAGGATGAGATAAACGTGAAGGATGCATTAAAACTATATATATTGTCCAATTATTAATAAGATAGACACACAATGCTGGAGTAACTCAGCGGGACAGGCAGCAGCATCTCTGGATGGAAGGAATGGGTGACATTTCGGGTCGTGACACTTCTTCAGACGGATCCTTTGGGTCGAGACCCCTCTTCACCGTGTATCATGGTCATATAGTTAATGATTATAAGTTTGGGATTAAAATTTCTTCCCTAAAAGAGTAAAACACAGCGGAATAGTGAATCGATTAGAGCCTGCCCAGGTAGACTGGCAAAAAGAAATTTGAAATGAATTTAGTAGAGGTACACAATGCAGGGCTACTTCTGAACAACAAGAATAATATCCATGCATGCATTTCAAACCAGGCGACGGATAATGAACAAGATTCCTAAAGAGCCATGAACAAAAAAAGTTAGAAAGTTAAGAAACCATAATGGTATTACCTGAGAGTGAGAAGTCACCCAACTTGCTTTCACTTTCTCGGATTATGAAGGAGCCATTCACATTTCCTGCCATCAACAATTTTTTCTCTGCATCTAATCGTTTAATCCCTCCAAAGAACCATCTGTGAAAAACACACAACATATTTTAAATAGGAACTGTGAAATGGTTGGCAACAAGGCAAGCAGAACAACACTGTCCAATGTTCATTTTCCTGTGTTACCCCGAAAATTAGTTGAATGATAAGCCGCACAGTTAAAGCAGTTTTTGCTTTGTGGAACGTTTTCACCACAAATTTCTGACCTGTCTTTGTTTTCAATTTTAAATTATTTTCCCATCATCTACTAACAGTCTACCCTTAGAGCTTTACATGTGTTTTATCATAAACACTCTCTCCTAAGTAACGATTGTGGACAAAATCAATGAGCCTGAATGCAATGACTCTCCACTGAGAACCACCAGCGATGCAACCATGATGCAAGACACATAGACACAAAGAAAATAGGTGCAGGAGTAGGTCACTCGGCCCTTCGAGCCAGCACCGGCATTCGATATGATTATGGCTGATCATCCAAAATCAGTACACCAAACCTGCTTTCATCCCATATCCCTCGATTAAGTTAGCCCTAAGAGCTACTAGACTTAGTGGGACCCGTTGGGTCCCATGTTCACACGGGAGGGCTGGTCCCCCAACGCAATATTCCACCTCTCCACCAATTCCAATATTGGGGGCCAGTGGGGGGGGGTGTTCTGGAGCGCTAGTATGGGTGTTGTGGGCTGAAGGGACTGGTTTCCAGAGGGCTAGTATGGACATTGTGGGGCAAATGGATTCTTGGGCTGGCAGCTCAGTCACTCAGGCCTGGTGGGCTGGCAGCTCAGTCACTCAGGACTGGTGGGCTGGCAGTTCACACACGGCTATTCCGTGAAATTCCATTTCAAGCAGAGTGCAGGCCACCAAATTCAATTTCATTTCGGAGTCACGTGAGTGACTTCGTGAAGAACCCGCCAGCACACATGCGCGACATATCGTCGCAACGCATTGCAGTCGACGGCTGGAGGTGGAGCGCGGCTCACCACCAGCCCTTCATAAGGGCCACTCAGGTAAGTGTAAGCAACCTTGAGTTGGTTGTTTCTTGTTGTGTGAGTGTGTGTTTTCTCCCAACAGAAATATGGATAGGAAGAGTAAGGGCAGCAGGACAGCCACAAGGAGTCGCCGGCCACCCATCCCGGAGCCCTCCTCAACGGCTGCACCTGCGAGTCGGGCCGGGAAAAAGGCGCGGTAGTCGGGGAGCCCTGTCGTCACAGGACCCGACCCACCGACACACCGTAACTCTAGCGAGGATCATGCAGAGCAGGACTTCGGTGCTGCGCCGGAGCAGGCTGACCCTGATTCCATATCTCTGTCACCAACGGGCTCATTGGTCGACCCAGGCAAACAGGGTTCACGTGCTGCCGCACGGCCCTTCTCCCTGAGCCCTCGCAGAAGAGGCAGGGATAGAGCCCGTCTACCTAGCCCTTCGCGGGCGGAGGTATCACCTCAGCCCGCTAGATTGCGGACTGGTGAATTGGCGGGACTCAAGTCCACTGGCAGACCTGAGAGGGCCAGTGTGGACTCACCAACCAGCAGGACCAGGAAGAGTCATTCAGGTGGAGTCCCGCCGCGGTCACCGAGTCCCCCGTGGACGGGAGGACGGGACCGTACGCCGTCTAGGTCCAGGATCAGGACAGTCGGCAAGACCGCGCGGATGTCGGGTCACCACGCCGCGGCGTTGGGTGCCGACCTCTCACCGTATTTGCCCTCCGAGGCAGCGGGATCGAGCTCCGCCAAAAGGAGGCGTTTGAGTAGATTTCATGGCATTTCAGGCAGAATGCAGGCCACCAAACTCAATTTCATAGCATTTCAGGAAGAGTGCAGGCCACCAAACTCAATTTCATTGCATTTCAGGCAGGGTGCAGGCCACCACATTGCCAAACAAATGATTGCATTGTCATTAAGGGCTAACAAATAATTTATTGCAAGTACATCGCAGACTCATTGTTCAATTGATTCACAGCTTAGAATCACAGTTGTGGACTCTCCCTCACAGTTTTTCAGAGTCTTCTTCTTTCATGTGGCATGCACAGCCTAAAGCTGTAGGACAACTTGTTCTATTTGATCTTCTGTTTGTGCACGTCGAGTTGATTGCATTAGTCGAAACAGGGCGGACCACGTGAAGATTGCAATCTTCCACCCCATCTTCCAGAGTGACTGATTCATGTCCAGGCATCCGGGGTTTTATAGTCCTGCCCCCCTGGAAGGGGCGTTACCTTCATTCTGGTGATTGACAGGCGGGAGATCCAATCAGCTGATCTCAAGATGTTTTAAACACTCATAACTTTTTTATTTTACATCAATCGGAAAAATCCTCGGAGCTGCTTCAGCGGAGGAGGACTGCCAGTAAGATGGCCAAAAATCATAGCGATATAATAACCTTTTTTCTAAAATCAATATAAAGCGCAGACAGGAAGTGGTCAAGATGAGACCCTTAGTTACATAGATATCTAACTCTCTCTTGAATATATCCAGTGAATTGGCCTCCACTGCCTTCGGTGGCAGAGAATTCCAGATTCACACACCTCTGGGTGAAAAGGTTTTTCCACTGGAGAGAAGGAATTGATTTCTTGTCTGAAGACCCGATATGTCTTCTATCATTTTTTGACCCGATATGTCTTCTATCATTTCTTCTATCCAGAGATGCTGCCTGTCCCACTGAGTTACTCCAGCATTTTGTGTCTATCTTTGCTTTAAACCAGCATCTGCAGTTCCTTCCTACCAATTTCCATTCAATTTCCCTGATTTTCTCTAATGTTCACGGACAGTAAAAGCATTTAATAGATCGTGCTCTCAAAATGCATTCTAGGTAATCAATGGCCATGGCCTCTATTCCCACCACCTGAGGTCTAGTTACCACCTGTGACCTGCTGCTGCTGATACAAAAGCCGCAAGAGCCATAAAAGCCACAATGACACCACACTGGGAACCACCTACAGGCAATGATTTCATCATTGTGTCACGATAGTGGGAACAGCAAACTCAAGGCATACACCAACCCACGGAGTAAGTTCTACGTTCATTACCTGTTTATCTCCTCATCTATATTGCTTTCCTTTCAAACTTCATTCATAGGCATAAAGTCAACTTTCACATCACATTATGTAGAATTCTGTACATGCTCTGTGACCATTCTCTACCTAGCTGATATCCTTCTGTCTAAGCAAGATCTCCTTTCAGTTTCGCACTGGCTGTACTGAATTCATCCGACATTATTGTTGCTTGCTCCTTTACCACAGCACAGAAGAATGCCATTCAGCTCTTCATGTCAGCAATCGTATGGACCCCGTTCCCCCTTTCACTGCAATTTATAATCACTTACCCATCAATTCCTCTTTTACCACTCACTTACACTAAGAGCAATTGACCGATGCCCATTTAATTTCCCGGCATCCCTTTGCAATGTGGCAGGGAAACAAAGCCCCCAGCACATGAAAACTTCTTAATGATTGAATATTGAATAAATTTTATTAGTCAAGTATGTACACATACAAGGAATTTGCCTCGGTGCTTTACTCGAAAGTAACAACACAATATACAGTAAACAATTAAGATTAAAACATTATAATTTAAACATATGAAGAATTAAATAAAATACCAGAGTAAAAGGAGGTTAGACTTTTGGTTGTTAAGTGGAGCTACTGTTCGTGAAAAAAAGCTGTTTTTATGTCTGGCTGTGGTGGCTTTGACATTCCGGAGTCGCCTTCCAGAGGGAAGTGCTTCCAAGAGTTTGTGGTCAGGGTGAGGGAGGTCAGAGATGATCCTACCCACTCGCTTCATGCCCTTGCAGTGTACAGTTCATCGATGGGGGGGGATGGTTGCAGTCACCAACCTTCTCGGCTGATCGAACGATGCGCTGCAGCCTCCGGATGTCATACTTGGTGGCTGGGCCAAATCAGACCAGAAATGGCGGCGCTGCCTGGCAGCTGCGACTCGCTTGCAGTCTGTCTGTTTTTTCTTTTCCTTATGTTATTAGGCTGTGTATGTGTGATGTGTGTGTGTGAGGGGGGTGGGGGGAGGATGGGAGAGGGGGATGTAACTTTTCTTGTCATGTCCCCCGTCCGTCTTCGTCTGTGCTGAGGCCTACTGGCGAAGCTGGCGGCCTCGGAGCTGTGGCAGAGTTCCAGCGGTGGAGACGGACCTGGCTTCAGAGCAGTGGTGTTCCAGCGGCGTTCCAGCTGTGGTGTTCCAGCGGTGACCCGGCTTCAGAGCTGTGGCGGCGTTCCAGCGTTCCAGCGGCAGTGGCGGACCCGGCTTCAGAGCTGTGGGTGTGGAGTTCCGGCAGCCGGCCTGGCTTCAGAGCTGTTGCATTCCAGCGGCGACCCGGCTTCAGAGCTGTGGCAGGGTTCCAGCGTTCCGGCGACAGCGGTGGCGGCGGCCCGGCTTCGGAGGCTCGGCCGCGGGCCTAGTGGACGACAGCATCGGAGGCCTGGATCGCCTCAGCGCAGCATGAGAAGATAAAGGAGGGAAGAAGACAAAGACTTTAAGACCTTTGCCTTCCATCACAGTGAGGAGGTGCCTGGTGAATTCACGGTGGTGGATGTTAAATATGTGTTTATTGTGTGTTTTGTTTTTTATTATATGTATGACTCAAGGCAACAAAATTTCGTTCAGACCGAAAGATCTGAATAACAATAAAGGATACTTTACTTTTACTTTACTTACTTAGACCATGATGGAGAAGGTGAGGACATACTCTATGATGGCAGTATAAAACTGGACCACCATTGCATGTGGCAGATTATGTTTTATCAGCTGCCGCAGGAAGTACATCCTCTGTTGGGACTTTTTGACTGTGGAGTCGATGTTGGCCTCCCATTTAAGGTCCCTGGAGATGATGGGTCCAAGGAACTTAAATTACTGCACAGTTGTAACTGTGGTGTTGTTAATGGTGAGTGGGGGAAGGGAGGGGAGGGGGAGCTCTCCTAAAGTCTACAATCAATTCCACTGACTTAAGAGCATTGAGCTCCAGGTTGTTGCGATGGCACCAAGACACCAGCTGTGTCACCTCCTGTCTGTAGACAGATTCCTCCCCATCTGGGATCAGTCCAATCAGGGTTGTGTCATCTGCAAACTTGAGAAGCTTGACAGAGGAGTCAGTGGAGGTGCACTCATTGGTTTAGAGAGAGTAAAGGAGGGGGGGAGAGTACGCAGCCTTGCGGTGCTCATATGCTGAGGGTCTGCGGGTCCAAGAGGTGCTTTCCCAGCCTCACGTGCTGCTTCCTGTCTGTCAGGAAGTTGGTGATCCACTGACAGAGGGGTTCAGGCACAGTCAACTGGGAGAGTTTGGAGTGTAGTTGCTCTTGCACAATGGTGTTGAATGCAGAACTAAAATCCTCAAACAAAATAAGTCCCCTGGCGGTCCAGGTGCTGGAGGATGAAGTGCAGGCCTAGGTTGATTGCGCCATCCACTGATCTATTGTCCCAGTATGCTATCTGCATGGGGTCCTGCAGGGAGTTTGTAATATTTTTCAGGTGGGTCTATCAAGGGTCTTCATGATTACAGAGGTCAGTGCAACAGGCCTGTAGTCATTAAGACCAGTAATCCTTGGCTTTTTGGTTACAATAACAATTGTGGAGACTTTGAAGCAGGCAGGGACAGTGCAGGGACTGGCTGAAAATGGCTGCGTAGACTGGTGCCAGTTGTTTGGCACAGAGCTTGAGGATAAAGGGGGAAACATTGTCCAGTCTTGGGGATTTCCGGCTTTTCCGTCTCCTTAATAGCTTCTCCACCTCCTCAATTTCTATTATTAATGATGGAGAAGTGGACAGACTGATGTTGGGCAGAATGATAGAAACATGGAAATTAGGTGCAGGAGTAGGCCATTCGGCCCTTCGAGCCTGCACCGCCATTCAATATGACCATGGCTGATCATCCAACTCAGTATCCCGTACCTGCCTTCTCTCCATACCCCCTGATCCCCTTAGCGACAAGGGCCACATCTAACTCCCTCTTAAATATAGCCAATGAACTGGCCTCAACTACCTTCTGTGGCAGAGAATTCCAGAGATTCACCACTCTCTGTGTGAAAAATGTTTTTCTCATCTCGGTCCTAAAAGACTTCCCCCTTATCCTTAAACTGTGACCCCTTGTTCTGGACTTCCCCAATATCGGGAACAATATTCCTGCATCTAGCCTGTCCAACCTCTTAAGAATTTTGTACGTTTCTATAAGATCCCTCCTCAATCTTCTAAATTCTAGCGAGTACATGCCGAGTCTATCCAGTCTTTCTTCACCTGACTTCAAGGTTAAACCTGAATCCCTGGAGATATGAGTTAACAACACAGACTACCACTCACCATGGCACCACTAGTGCCAAATCCTGCATATGATAATGCCAGACTATTGTATTTAAATGAAGACTACTGAGCCAACGCCAACATTAAACAATTTCCTCAAAGCTATGCCACAACGTAATGAGATATCTGCTTACAGCATTGCTTTCAGTAACTTTTGAAATATTTAATAATTTATTATAGATAATTAATGAATACATTTCTAAATTGATACGCGCAATCGGATTATACCACACAACAGAACAAATGTACAGCTTTTATTTTTTAAGGGCAGGTTGCCAAACTAGAGTTGTTTAATAATCTCATTAAGCAGGCTATGTCTTAATGCTGTCTGTTTGTTACCAGTGAGGCTCAGTAAAGACATAAACACTTTACAACATGGCAATAAGGGCATTATGGCATTGGAATATATTAGAGAAATGCACCAGAGATAAAAACAGAAAATGCTGGAAATACCCAGAAAGTCAGGTCATATCCGTGACAATGAAAACAATGTTTTATGTTGATTATTCCTTTCCATACACACCCCCTGACATGCTGATGGATTTCAACATTTTCAGATGGTATTTCAGATTTCCACCATGTACAGTAAGTTTACAAGTAAACTTAATGACATGGAGAAGAATGGGTGGCACAGTGCTGCAACGGTAGGTCAGAGACCCAGGTTCAAACCTGACTTTGGGTGCTGTCTGTCTGGTTTGTACGTTCTCCCTGTGACCGCATGTGTTTTCTCAGGGTATTCCGATTTCCTCCCACACGCCAAAGACGTACAGGTTTGAAGGTTGATTGGCTTTGGGAAAAATCATTGAAAGAAGATAACATCGTTTTTTCCTGTGCTCTAGGACTCTATGATTTGATTATCAAGACACTGCTTGGAATCAAGGAATGGAGAAGCATATTAAGAAAAAGAAAAAAATAGAAGTGTGGAAAATATGAACAGGAACTGATTATTCACCTTCGAGCATCCTCTGCTTATTTGGTATTAACCTGGCTAAGTATCCAATTTCAGGATAGACACAAAATGCTGGAGTAACTCAGCAGGACAGGCAGCATCTCTGCAGAGAAGGAATGGGTTACGTCGAGACCCTTCTTCAGGCTGAAAGTCCAGGGAAAAGGAAACAAGATAGAGCTCTGAAAGATAGCAGAGTCAAGGGATATGGGGAGAGGGCAGGAAAGGGGTACTGATTGTGGATGATCAGCCATGATCACAGTGAATGGTGGTGCTGGCTCGAAGGGCCGAATGGCCTACTCCTGCACCTATTGTCTATTGTCTATTGAGAGATATTGACAGTCATGTAGAGAGATATAAAACAAATGAATGTAAGATATGTAAAAAAGCAATAACGATTGGAGCTAACAATGGCCTGTTTCCTTTATCATCATTACTTTTTTGCATATCTTTCATTCAGTTGTTTATATCTCTCTACATTTCCGTCTGACTCCCTTTCCCCTGACTCTCAGCCTGAAGAAGGGTCTCGACCCGAAACATCACCCATTCCTTCTCTCCAGAGATGCTGCCTGTCTCGCTGAGTTACTCCAGCATTTTGTGTCTATCTTCGGTTTAAACCAGCACCTGCAGTTAACTTCCTATACATTAAATTTCAGGACCATGCTCCTGGCTTCGTTATGTTCTTTCATCACTCTAGACCTTAGAGAAAGTGTTCCATGCATAAAAATCAATTTACAAAGAGAGTATTTAGTTTTTGAATCTTATGGATACAAATTAATTAATTAATCCAGGCACTGTGGGCTTTGGTTAATTCCCAACTGTCTAACTCAAGATGAGCAAAAAATAAACCAATCTTGTAAATTCCCTGTTCATTGCATTAAGATTTGTTTGACCAGTAAGACCAAATGCCTTCACAAATTCCCATGTGATAAAACTACCTCAATCTTTCTTGTAAAAATAATTAGAGATTGAATTTGCTTCCCCAAAATGCAAACGGTATGTTGGCCTTTATAACAAGAGGAATTGAGTATGGGAGCAAATGGGTCCTTTGCAGTTGTACAAGGCTCTAGTGAGATCACACCTGGAGTATTGTGTGCAGTTTTGGTCTCCAAATTTGAGGAAACACATTCTTGCTATTGAGGGAGTGCAGCGCAGGTTCTCAAGGTTAATTCCCGGGATGGTGGGACTGTCATATGTTGAGAGAATGGAGCGGCAGGGCTTGTATACTCTGAAATTTAGAAGGATGATAGGGGAGCTTATTGAAACATATCAGATTATTATAGGTTTGGAAACGCTAGAGGCAGCAAACATGTTCCTGATGTTGGGGGAGTCCAGATCCAGGGGCCACAGTTTAAGAATAAGGGGTAAGCCATTTAGAACAGAGATGAGTAAACACTTTTTCACACAGAGAGTTGTGAGTCTGTGGAATTCCCTGCCTCAGAGGGCGGTGGAGGCCGGTTCTCTGGATAGTTTCAAGAGAGAACTAGATAGGGCTCTTAAAGATAGCGGAGTCAGGGGATATGGGGAGAAGGCTGGAACGGGGTACTAATTGTGGATGATCAGCCATGATCACATTGAATGGCGGTGCTGGCTCGAAGGGCCAAATGGCCTACTCCTGCACCTTTTGTCTATTGCCTATGTCCAGGACTGAACAGACAAAAAGGCAAATTCGAAAAAATCTTTCTAAACCAGCTTTAGAGAAATATGGGACAAATGCGGGAAAGTGTAGATGGGGCATCTTGGTCAGCATGAGCAATTCGGACTGAAGGAACTGTTTCCATGATGTATGACTCTCATGTGTATAAAGGAACTGCAAATGCTTGTTTACACCGAAGCTAGATGCAAAATGCCAGAGTAACTCAGCAGGCCAGACTGCATTTCTGGAGAAAAGGATGACTCTATGACTGATTCATGCTAAATGAATTATGAAAGTTTAGTTTCAATGACTTTGGTTTGGCTTCACATTCCACAATTAGATGAACTTTGCTATGACAATTGCAGTTAGCTACAGTGGAGGAGCAATGGAATGTGGGAATTACAGAGACATGGCTGCAAGAGGGCCAGGGTTGGGAACTGAATATTCAAGAGCATACATCCTATCGAAAAGACAGACAGGTGGGCAAAGGGGGTGGGGTAGCTCTGTTGGTGAGGAATGAAATTCAGTCCCTTGCAAGGGGTGACATGGAAACAGGAGATGTGGAGTCAATATGGATAGAACTAAGGAATTGTAAGGGTAAAAAGACCCTAATGGGACTTAGCTACAGGCCCCAAAACAGTAGCATGGATATAGGGTGCACGTTGAATCAAGAGTTAAAATTGGAATGTCTTAAAGGTAATGCTACGGTTGTTATGGAAGATTTAAACATACAGGTAGAATGGGAAAATCAGGTTGGTACTGGACCCCAAGAAAGGGAGTTTTTGTAGTGCCTCCGTAATGGATTCTTAGAGCAGCTTGTACTGGAGCCTACCAGAGAGAAGGCAATTCTGGATTTAGTGTTGTGTAATGAACCGTATTTGATAAGGGAATTTGAGGTTAAGGAGCCATTAGGAGGTAGTGACCATAATATGATGTTTCAATCTACAATTTGAGAGGGAGAAAGGGAAATCGGAGGTGTCAGTATTACAAGTGAACAAAGGGGACTATGAAGCCATGAGAGAGGAGCTGGCCAAAGTTGACTGGAAAGATATCCTAGCAGGGGTGACAATGGAACAACAATGGCAGGTATTTCTGGGAATAATACAGAAGGTGCAGGATCAGTTCATTCCAAAGAGGAAGAAAGATTCTAAGGGGAGTAAGTGGCGACCGTGGCTGACAAGGGAAGTCAGAAATAAAAGAAAAGAAGTACAACATAGCAAAGATGAGCGGGAAGCCAAAGGATTGGGTAACGTTTAAAGAGCAACAGAAGATAACTAAATAGGCAATATGGGGAGAAAAGATGAGGTATGAAGGTAAGCTTGCCAAGAATATAAAAAAGGATAGTAAAGGCTTCTTTAGGTATGTGAAGAGGAAACAAATAGTTAAGATCAAAGTTGGACCTTTGAAGACTGAAAAGGGTGAATTTATTATGGGGAACAAGTTGAACAGATGAGTTGAACAGGTACTTTGGATCCGTCTTCACTAAGGAGGTCACAAACAATCTTCCTGATGTACTAGTGGCCAGGTGACGGAGGAACAGACAGAAATCCACATTAGGCAGGAAATGGTGCAGGGTAGACTGATGGGACTGAAGGCTGAGAAATTCCCAGGGCCTGATGGTCTGCATCCCAGGGTACTTAAGCAAGTGGCTCTAGAAATCGTGGATGCATTGGTGACCATTTTCCAATGTTCTATAGACTCAAGATCAGTTCCTGTAGATTGGAGGTTAGCTATTGTTATCCCACTTTTTAAGAAAGCCGGGAGGGAGAAAACTGGGAATTATAGACCAGTTAGCCTGACATCAGTGGTGGGGAAGATGTTGAGTCAATCATAAAAGATGAAATAGCAGCACATTTGTACAGCAGTAACAGGATCGGTCCGAATCAGCATGAATTTACAAAGGGGAATTCATGCTTGACTAATCTTCTGGAATTTTTTGAGGATATAACTAGGAAAATGGACAAGGGAGTCAGTGGATGTAGTGTACCTGGACTTCCAGAAAGTAGGTATGTTACAATACCTACCTTTAGCAGTGCTGCAGTTCTGCCGCTCCCCGTGTGCGTGACTTTGGCGCCTTTCAGAGGGGGGCGGGTTTAAAATGCCGTTTTTCCCCAGACAGTCCAAATTGATCCATGTCGGGCGATTTTGTCGCTAAAGAGAAATCGCTCCGACATTTCATTCATGAAGCTATTTTTAAACTACGCTAGATTATTTATTAGCTAGTTTAAAAATCATCTTCTAATGCTCTGAACGCCGACAGCACAACGGACCTAACATAGGCAATAAAAGAAGGTACACCGTTTATTTTTACATAAAAACGTGGTTCTTAGGAAGCATTTAATCAAATTTTCATGTTGCGGAAAGGGGACAAAAAAATTGTATGATCCGGCTGTATTTTTCATACCGACTTCACCGCAAACCACAACGTTCCAATCCACCGCATTCCAATAAAACCCACTCGCTAGTTGATTTAAATGGCCATTAATTTACAGGCATTAAACACTAAATTCCTTCCATTTGGCCTATAAATTCATGAAAATTAGATTTAAAAATCATGTTATATTGTGGATTATTGTGTGAATGTTATTTGGACACAGGAAATTAAAAAAAAGTTTATCTTTTCTTAAGAAATGGATAGATGTATAGATGTAGTAATTGAATTTTGTAATTAGCTACAATTAGATAACTAACTAATTATATGCTTTAATTTCAGATCATCCAAGTAAGATTGTTTCATATTTGTTTCAGAATGCTTCAATCTATAATAACTGAAAATATCATTGAGTTCTCTTAATTTTTAAGAAAGTTATGGGCTTTTGACTGTTCTAGATCACAGCTTTTGAGTTAAGTCAATGGAAAGGCACTGGGGAACAAGATGCTAATTTCCGAGTATGAAAATGGCCATAACTTTTTTAATACTGAAGATATGAAAGTGAATTAGGTGTCAAATTAAACGTCTTTTTATGCTTTAACTGATGGGATAAATTGCAGACTTAATTTTTAAAATCTCAAAATTTTGTAACATTGCTACAGAAAGCATTTGATAAGGTCCCACATAGGAGATTAGTAGGTCAAATTAGGGCACATGGTATTGGGGGTAGAGTGCTGACGGATAGAAAATTGGTTGGCAGATAGGAAACAAAGAGTTGGGATTAACGGGTCCCTTTCAGAATGACAGGCAGTGACTAGTGCAGTACCCCAAGGCTCGGTGCAGGGACCACACCTATTTACAATATATATGAATGATTTAGATGAAGGGATTACAAGTAACATTAGCAAATTTGCAGAAGACACAAAGCTGGGTGGCAGTTTGAACTGCGAGGAGGATGCTATGAGAATGCAGGGTGACTTGGACAAGTTGTGTAAGTGGGCAGACGCATGGCAGATGCAGTTTAATGTGGATAAATGTGAGGTTATCCACTTTGGTAGCGAAAACAGGAAGGAAGATTATTATTTAAATGGTGTCAAGTTGGGAAAAGGGGAAGTATAACGGGATCTGGGGATCTTTGTTCATTAGTCAATGAAAGTAAGCATGCAGGTACAGCAGGCAGTGAAGAAAGCGAATGGCACGTTGGCCTTGATAACAAGAGGGGTTAAGTATAGGAGCAAAGAGGTCATCATGTAGTTGTACACACCCTAGTGAGACCACACCTGGAGTATTGTGTGCAGTTTTGGTCTCCAAATTTGAGGAAGGACATTCTTGCTAGTGAGGGAGTGCAGCGTAGGTTCACAAGGTTAATTCCCCGACTGGTGGGACTGTCATATGCTGAGAGAATGGAGATGCTGGGCTTGTATACTCTGGAATTTAGAAGGATGAGAGGGGATCTTATTGAAACATATAAGATTGTTAAGGGTTTGGACATGCTAGAGGCAGGAAACATGTTGGGGGAGTCCAGAACCAGGAGCCACAGTTTAAGAATAAGGGGTAAGCCATTTAGAACTGAGATGAGGAAACACGTTTTCACACAGACAGTTATGAATTCTCTGCCTCAGAGGGTGGTGGAGGCTGGTTCTCTGGATACTTTAAAGAGAGAGCTTGATAGGGCTCTTGAAGATAACGGAGTCAGAGGATATGGGGAAAGCAGGAAAGGGGTACTGATTTTAGATGATCAGCCATGATCATATTGAATGGCGGTGCTGGCTCGAAGGGCCAAATGGCCTATTCCTCCACATATTTTCTATGTTTCTATGTTCTAAATATTTATGACAATTTATGTTTTTATTTCAGTACATAGTTTGAGACATTTTGTCATAGATCAGATTGTTTAAGTTAATTTGTGACCTTTCAAGGGCTTATCTTTGGAAAGAACAGGGAGAATTTATTACAGATCAACACATCAGTGGCATATCACTCTTCAACATAATAGGGTACAAATAAGGGCCTCTGAAGGCAATCTGTTCCAATCTCTCTGCCACCATCAAGATCGTTCAACTGAATTAGGATCAATTAAAAAGTAATTTGAGTAAATTATGAGGTTAAAAGTTGTTCAAAAGCTGAATGATCTGGGGACAATAAAATTATCTTCTGTAGGAGAGATTGATTGTCCTTATTGTAAAGATGAAAATAAAAATAGCATGCATAATCCATAAGGTTATGCCAATTGTACCTTAGATGCATCTTAAGTATAAAATAGAATGAAATGATAATGTTCTCCCTGCATGTAAAAACAGTGAAGATCATCTTTAATTCTGCTGTTTTGTGTACAAAAGCAAAGAATAGAAATACACGTTGACCTGAATAACAAAGTTAGATGTCTTTACTGACATGATGACAGCTTATTAGAGGTACCAGATACCCACATCAATGAATGGTCAAAAAACTGAAATCAACTTATAAAAGTGATAAGTCTTTGATCCAAGAGTTGGTATTTTATGTTAACTTTGGGGCAGAATTTATTTTGCCAAAACATCAAAATACCAAGATAAATGAAAGCAGAATAAGGTTTTGATGAACAAATAATGAGGCGTCAGGTATCAAAAAAGTGGGAAGAAATGCTTGATCATTCTTCTCACAAACTGCATCAATAACATCTATCTGGTTTCAGAATGCTTTTTTATTGTGAATTTTTCACAGAGATTTTATGGAAAATGAATGTTAAAACTGTTAATAAAATACAATTGCCATTTTAATAGAACTGGGGCATATAATTCGACCCTAAGAACCATCTTATTAATTAGACCTTATTCTGCCCATTTTGAATTAAAAAAATACTTGCACCATAAATTTCTGAAAATGCTAATAATGATTGTGGCAAAGCAAAATCAGCAAGATAGCTATTTCCTCGCCGAAGGATAAGATGATTAAATAATGAGCTTGAAGGGTCCAAAACATAAAGCAACGATGAAGTTAGATGGTGAATTAGAGGCAAACCAGATAAAGAAAGAGAAATAAGAGGACTGAAGTAAGACTGGATTAAGAGGGTGCAAGGAAAGGTCGAAAGGCACAAAGGAAAAGTCGATTTTTAAAAAAACATTTTAAGAACCCAAAGAACCCATATCTATATGCAGAGCGATGACATTACATCAAATTCTTTAATTTCAAGTAATATCTCTGCTTCAGTGCCCACACGTTTCTCCTAACATCTCCATTAAGTTTAGTTTATTGTCACGTGTACCAAGGTACAGTGAAAAGCCTTTGTTGCGAGCTGACCAGCCAGCGGAAGGACAATACATGACTCCAATCGAGCCATTCACAGATACATGTACTGATACCGCTCCACTCGCCCCCTCCACCCCCATCACCCTGCTCCTTCCCCCTCCGTGATACACTCATCTCCCACCCCCAAGCCCCCATTTCCCTTTTATTCTCCCTTTTTCCCCTCGCCTCCTGTCCCCTTCCATCTGTATCGATCCCTCTGGCTTTACATTCCAGTTCTTTTATCTCCTTATATGACACCTCTTTGTCTCTCTTTCACCTCTAGCCTCAATCCATACATCTGCCAATCAACGCCCCCCCCCCCCCCCCACCTCCCCTACAGCTGTATCCACCTATCACATGCCAGGCTTTGTCCCGCTCCCACCACTCTTTTCCAACTTTCTCCCCCCTACTAAAATCAGTCTGAAGAAGGCCCCGACCTAAAACATCACCTGTCTGTTCCCTCCACATATGCTGCCTGACCCGTTGAGTTCTTCCAGTACTGTATTTAGATAAACATGCAAGACCAGTTATCCGTAGTAAATATGTAATGACAGAAATCAGCAACAAATTCTGGAGATGTGAGATTCATATCTATCAATGCCCTGATGCAGTTTCCCTTTCATAACAGCAGATATCATTCACATATTATCAACAACATCTGACCCAATAATAATTGTGAGTCTTTTTTAAGTACGCACCAAGATGAGCGTGGTTTAATATACTCAATGGAAGTTATTCTCCCAGACATTAAACAGTAATGGACCTGTTAGATTGAACTTGGTAATGGGAAGCTGTACCTAATGTTTAGGAGCTCATCTTGCTGGCAAGAGCCCAGCATTCAGTCAACTCTATTAAGTGTCAGACTTCTACATATGTACTGTTGTACCCAGGTGTCCAATACTTACCCAATGACAGATGGTGCAGCATCTGTCACTAGGCTAGGAGCCCAGACCAGCTGGGATTCTCCAGAATTGCACTGGGAAAACAGCCCTCAGATTTTATTACCCCACTGATATCAATCAGGAATCTAGATAAGTGGAATAGGAGGCAAAGGGGAAGTTTATTTGTAACAGCAAGCAACCTGCATGAGGAACTCTCAGAAGATAGAGACATAATGCTGGAGTAACTCAGCGGGCCAAACAGCATCTCTGGATAGAAGTGTTGGGTGATGTTTTGGGTCGAGAACCTTCTTCAGCCCTGATGAAGGGTTTCAACACCATTCCTTTCTCCCTACAAATTTACTGCTGCAGATTCCAGCACCTGGTGTCTCCATCTGACTACTCCACTGCAAAGTCTCTTTGAGATATACCGTCTTCAATGGAGACACAGATTGCTAATGCTAGAAGCAATCTGTTGGAGCAATTCAGCGGGCCGAGCTGTGTCTGTGTGGGAAATGGGAATGGTCAATATTTTGGGTTGGAACCCTGAATTAGGATTGAGAGGGGAGTAGGAAATAGAGGAATAATTGTAGGTAAAGTGGTGACTTGAATATGCTCGATTGTAAATACACACTGAATTAAAACTATTGTACAACTGACCACCTTTCATGTTTAAAGTGAACCTGCCCTTCACAAATAAAACTGGAAATGTAAAAAACAGATATATTTTGTAATGAATTGCCAAGCCCCTAATATTCAAGTTAAAGTTACAGCCCGATTCTACATTATTTTAGCAAATAAGTAATGTTGTTACAGGGAGATGAGCAGAGATTTATTTTTTTTTGCGCAGGAATATTCTGTTTGAAAAGATGGCAAAAGCTGATGCCTTGAACAATCTGAGAAGTGAGCTGGGCAGACATTTTGCAAGATGGAAGGGCACACAGAAAAATAAGCAATTTTAACTAGTGCTCTTCTTTCAAAGCATAATTCCCATCAGTACTTCAAGTTTCTGCAATTCACAAATTACAATATTAACCTAACAATTTAACCACCTCTGGTTAAATTTCTTCTGAACTAAATTCTTGGAAAAAATCAAGTGTCAGATATACCTTTATGGAGTAGAATAGACATATGGAAGGAATGTAAGAGGAAGAGAAATAATGGATGAGCGGAACAGTGTCAATTTGAGATGATACAAGGCGTGAAGTAAAGAACAAAATATTTCCTGCAGGGCAATAGGATTCCTTCATATTTTCCTGGCTATTGGTTCACAATTTGGATATTAGAAGACTAAATGGTAAAGGATTGGGTAAGGCTAAATTTCAGACACTACAAACAAAATTAAATAATTTGGTGTTATCAATCAAAGAACTGCTGACGCCATAAACATGAAACAAAAGGAGAAAATCCCGGAAATACTATGCAGGTTAGATTGCATCTGCGTAAAGGTTTTTGGTCTGAAATGTTTTCTCTGTTCCTCCTACCACAGATATGCCTGACCTACTGAGTGTTTTCAGCATTATCTGTATTTGTTTGATCTAATTACCGTTCTCCTGCTACCGATGCCATTCCCAACAAGTTATCAATGTTTGGCATTTATAATCCTAAATTAGGATAGATTATTTAATTATTTTAACACGTTTAAGTAACAATTTTGCCTTTGAATCTGCATAACTAGAGAACAATTTTAAGACAACATTTTCTGGTAATAGCATTTTGTGCAAGTTGGAGAGATATTGATTTCTAAGAAAACATAGATTTGGTTACAGATCTGATGCTGAAATGGATGTTCAGGCATATTTCTATTCTATCCCAAACCAAAAAGCTGTCTGTACTATGTTGTCAATCTATGTATAATTCAGAGGATTCAGCCAGAAGATTTTGATGGTGAAATCCTTGCAAGGAATAAGATCATATTAACCTGGAGAGTGACCAGTCACCCAGAGAGAAATAAGACACAAGCGCAACGGAACTCATTTTGATGAAATATCAGAATAAATTCTCATTAATCTCTGTAAAATATAGATTGCTGTAAGCCCTTCCAATGCATTGGTCGAAGAATTACAGGTCACATTCTACTTGTGCACCTATCGATCCTGTTCACCGAACTTAGTTACAAAGCACGGAATGGAATGTACCAAAATTAATGAAATAACAACACTGCCATCACCAGTGGTTACACCACCATCTGCACACAAAATGAGAACAGAGACTTTAGAAGTAACTTGCACTGAATTTATTACAGCAACTCTGTTTTCAAGCATAGTGGTAGAATATTGATGTGCACAATTCCCTTTACATTGTAAATGTATTCAGCCCATTTGAGAACACAACATTTCATGACTTCAAGAACTCACTTACAGTTCAGAAACTGAACATTCAATGCATTTGCCAGACTAATGTTAAAGTTATTAGGGGTTACTCAACAAACTAGTTACCGTATTTCCCGGCAATGAAGACGCACCCCCACTTTGAGTTGTTAAATTTTGAAAAAAAGGCTGGCGGGCCAGGATCAAGGGTTTGATTTAGTCCAGGGGTCGGCAACCTTTTTTGCCCAGGGGCCTGGACCCATGTTTGTGAGCGGATGGTGGGCCACATCTATCGCCATAGTTAATAAATGGAGGTAATAATACATACTAACTAAATTAGTAATTAGGAATATACATACTAATAATACATAAATTATTAATAATACATTCTAATAATACTTCGTTTTCTGCAGTTTCCAGATCGCCTGCGTGCCCCAGTTCCCAGGTCGCCTGCCCCGGGACTGGCTGTAGCGCCCAGGTTGTCTGCGAGCCCGGGACTAGCTGCAGTTCCTAGGTTGCCTGCGAGCCCCAGGACTAGCTGCAGTTCCGCTGTCCGGACCCGATGTCCGCTCGCAGCCACCCGAGCTACTGAGTGAGTTGCTGGCATGATCTCCGACCCCGTCCTTTTCAACGTTCCTGCCCTCTCCGCAACTTTACCCCTGGCGGCCCAGCCGTGCTAACCCGGGCCGGACTCTCCACACGCTGTGGAAGGAACTAACTCTAACCACCCCCCCCCCCCCCCCCCCACCCAGTGGCGCTGTCCTTTTACAGCCGCTGTACTGATGGATAACCAAGTCTATCTCTCTTGGCTAACAATCTAACCTTCAGTTTCCAAGACGCAGGTAAATTTGCAGGCCTTATTTTAGGGTAAAAAATAGCATCTTCATTGCCGGGCAATACGGTAAGTTATAAAGGGGCAAGCATTTATGAGGGAATCTGATCAGCCACATACTCTCCAGAAATCTAATTGCAACTTATATGCCTTGGTAAAAGGGTTTCATGTGTTACATTTGCTCATTTCAAACTTCTTCACATAATTTGTCTTTGCCAAGTAGAGTTATAACATTATAAGGTATTTCTTGAGTAGTTTAGTTTAGTTTAGTTTAGTTTAGTTTCGTTATACAGCGTATAAAGAGGCCCTTCGGCCCACCGGGTCCGCGCCGAACAGCGATCGCCGCATATTAACACAATCCTACACACACTAAGGACAATTTTTACATTTAACAAGCCAATTTGATCAATGGTGAAGATGCAATGGATGCAGAAAAGGTTGAAGCTAGCATTTGAAATATTTGGGTATGAATCTGAGCTTAGTTTATTGTCATGTTTACCAAGGTACAGTGAAGAGCTTTTGTTGCGTGTTAACCAGTCAGCAGAAAGACTATTCATGATTACAATTGACCTATCCATGGTGTACAGATACATGATGACGGGAATATTGTGAATTACGTTTAGTGCAAGTTGTCCAGTACAGTCCGATCAAAGATGGGTCCAAGGGTGGGTGTAAATGGATGTTGGAATCTGAAACTGGTGGAACTTGGAGGTATTTACAAACAGGTACAAAGATTATGGGACCACTTGACAGAAACCAGGAAGCAATTCAATTTACAAATGTAGAGAGTTTACATAAGATACAAGGGTAGAATGGCTTTAGGAAATCTAGAGGTAAAGGTAGTTTAAAAAAAAACACACAGTACTGGAGTAACTCAGCAGGTCAGGCAGTAACCCTGGAGAACATGGATAGCTGACGTTTTGGGCCGGGACCCTTATTCAGACTGCAGATGAACAGCAGGAATCACAGACGTGAAGCTGTGAGAGAGGGTCTTACAGAACCCCTGTCGGAGAGAGGAGGAAAACTTCTTCAAAGAAGGCATATTTTGATTGAGATTTCAGAGTGGAGCTGTAAATAAGGGTCCTAATTCGTGACGTCGTCAATCAATTTTCTCCAGGGAGCTGCCAGACCCACTGAGTAACTCCAGCATTGGGACTTTTTTTTGTAAACTAGCATCTGCAGTTTCTTGTATCTCAAAGGTAGTATAACTAATGGACTAGTGCCCAGAGACACAGACTACTAAACCACAAACATATTAGAATCCCACCACCACATCAAGGGTATTTGAGTTCAAGTAATTTAGTTCAGTTTAAAGATAGTGCGGAAACAGGCCCTTCAGTTTACACCGACCAATGATCCCTGCACATTAACACCACCATACAGACTCTAGGAACAATTTATATGTTTATACCAAGTCAATTAACCTACAAACCTGTACGTCTTTGGAGTGTGGGAGGAAAGGACCATGGGGGAGGGGGGGGGGGGCAGGGAGAGGGGAGAAGGGTTGTGTTTTTTATTGTCGATAGTCCACAATAACTGAGCAAGGGGGGTCAAGTTTAACCCGAGGCTGGAAGGGAAGAAACGTGGCATTGGGGGAGGGGATAGACAAGTGAGAATTCACAGGCCGGGGGGCCAGAGAGCTCCTGGTCCCACATGCAGCCAAATACGCCAGGGGTGGGCCGGGCACGCATGCCGCCTTCATGTTCTCAACATTCCTGCAACTGGAAGCATGTCATCTCTGGGTAACTGGAGGAAACAGGGGTCCTTCAGAGATGTTGGTTGACCCTACACTTTTATTTTTGTAAACCAGCATCTGCAGTCCCTTGTGTTTCCAGTCAATCACTATTTTAAATCTATGATTTAAGCCTATCCTTTACGAAAGGAACGCTAGTATATATTTGCAGTATAAATATTCTGAATAACTATCATAACAGGAAGGATGGACATAAATTGTTCTAGGTTCTAGGAGCAGAATTAGGCTATTTGGCCCATTAAATCTACTATGCCATTCAATCATGGCTAATCTATCTTCCCCTCTCAACCCCATTCTCTTGCCTTCACCCCTTCACCCCATCACCCCAAGATTGCAACCTTCAAGTGGTCCACCCTGTTTCAAAGAATGCAATCAACCTGGTGTGCACAAATGGAAGATAGACATAGACAATAGACAATAGACAACAGACAATAGGTGCAGAAGTAGGCCATTCAGCCCTTCGGGCCAGCACTGCCATACAATGTGATCATGGCTGATCATCCACAATCAGTACCCCGTTCCTGCCTTCTCCCCATATCCCCTGATTCCGCTATCTTTAAGAGCCCAATCTAGCTCTCTCTTGAACGTATCCAGAGAACTGGCCTCCACTGCCCTCTGCAGAGAATTCCACAGACTCACAACATTCTGTGTGAAAAAGTGTTTCCTCATCTTCGTTCTAAATGGCTTACCCCTTATTCTTAAACTGTGGCCCATGGTTCTGGACTTCCCCAACATCGGGAACATGTTTCCTGCCTCTAGCGTGTCCAAACCCTTTATAATCTTATTTGTTTCAATAAGATACCCTCTCATCCTTCTAAAGATCAAACAGAACAAGTTGTCTTCTAACTTTAGCACCACTGGTATCAGCAATGTTGTGCTTTTACATGATGTTAATTGGCGCTACATGTAATGGATGACCAATTTTTCAGACTGCTGAACTAAGCAACTCAACATGCCCATACAGGCCTGTAATCAGGTTCTGACTTTGCTCAAACATGCTTGTGGTCTTTCACCTGACATTGGACATGGCCTGCAAACAGAAACTTAAAGGCACAGTTGCAGTTCACTATTGTTATTCTTGTACTCTATGACTCTGGAATGCACCTCACAATGCAACACACACAGTTAGGGTGCATGTGGAACAGTTTGGGGAATTATAATGGAACAACGCTAAGCAGACATGCATCAAACAAGAATGTTATTCTGTTATTATCTTCTAGATATTTGTAAAATATCGTTTTAATATAAGGAACCATTAAAATATTTGCATTGATTATCAAAATTAAAACGGAATAAAGCTCTTTAATATAATTTCCCCTTAATAAAGTTACAAACCTCTTCCTTTTAAAAAGTTAAGACCAACGAAAAAGTCATTGCAAGAATAGCAGAAACAAGGAACTGCAGATCTACGATGGGTCCCGACCCAAATTGTCACCTTTTCATGTTTTATAGATATGCTCCCTGACCTCCTGAGTTATTATATCACATTGTCGCTCATTGCAAGGATGGCATTGGCGATTTTGAACTCTATATGATATTCACAATGGAAACTGAGCATTGAGATAAGTATTGTCATAATTGATTCAGAAAGGCTGACCTTAGTAGAAACTTTTAAGGGGCATAGATAAAAATGGTTGGAAGCTTTTAAAATATTTATATGGAACATCCATAACTTCTTTAACAGATTGAAGCAGTTAATGCATCTTCTACAGATGATTATTTCCTTTAATCAGTGAAAACAAAATATTTTGCAAATCTTTCTTGGTATTTTGATTGCAAAAGCAAATGATCTCAAATAAAATTATGCTACCATAAAATAGTGTGAGACTCCTACTCTACCGGTCGAAAGCCGACACAGCCTGTGTGCATAAAAACTTTGTACAGACATCAACTGTCATTTCCCATGGGGGCACTATTAAAAATGCAGGGTAGTGTTTGCTGCCAGAAGAAACTTGCTGTAAACTTGTGATGGTGGAGGTGTTACATTTTAAAGCAAAATGCTTTGAAAACAGTATCATCATGCAGCAATACATAGATACATAGACAATAGGTGCAGGAGTAAGCCAATCGGCCGTTCGAACCAGCACCATCATTCAATGTGACGATCATCCACAGTCAGTACCCCGTTCCTGCCTCTCCCCATATTCCTCGATTCTGCTAGCCCGAAGAGCTCAATCTAACTCTCTTTTGAATGCATCCAGTGAATCGGCCTCCACTGCCTACTGAGGCAGATAATTCCACAAATTCACAACTCTCGAGGTGAAAACATTTTTCCTCATTTCAGTTCTAAATGGTCTTCCCCTTATTCTTAAACTGTGGCCCCTGGTTCTGGACTCCCCCAACATCGGGAACATGTTTCCTGCATCTAGCGTGTCCAATCGCTTAATAATTTTATATGCTTCTATAAGATACCTTCTCATCCTTTTAAATTCCAATGAATACCAGACCAGTTTCTCCATGCTTTCATCATACAACAGTCCCGCCATCCTGGGAATTAACCTTCTGAACCTACGCTGCACTCCCTTAATAGCAAGAATGTCCTTCTTCAAATTAGGAGACCAAAACTGCACACCTGGTGTGGTCTCACCAAGGCCCTGTACAACTGCAGAAGGACCTCTTTACCCCTATAATCAACTCCTCTTGTTATGAAGGCTTAAGGGCCTGTCCCACTTAGCCGTCATTTGCACGTAATTTACGCGACATCATTTACGCGTCACGACGTGCGCATCGTGACACGCACGTGATGCGCGCATGGTGTGTATTACGCGCACATGGTGCGTGATAACACAGGCAGTGACGCGTGGCCGTGCGCGACATCGCAGGATTTTGTGACGTACAAAATCTTCGCTCGCCATCTGCGTGACGCGCAAATGACGGCCAGGTGGGACAGGCCCTTAACATGCCATTCGCTTTCTGCACTCTGTCTCGGTGTACTTCTCCTTTTCCGAACTTGACACCATTCAAATAATAATCTGCCTTCCTATTCTTGCCACCAAGGTGGATAACCTAACATTTATCCACATTATACTGCCACTGCCATGCACCTGCCCATTCACCCAACATGTCCAAGTCACCGTGCATTCTCATAACATTCTCCTCACAGTTCACACTGTCACCCACCTTTGTGTCAGCTGTAAATTTGCTAATGTTACTTTTTAATCCCTTCATCTAAATCATTATTGTATATTGTAAATATCTGCGGTCCCAGCACCGAGCTTTGCGATACCCCACTAATCACTGCCTGCCATTCTGAAAGGGACTCGTTAATCCCTACTCTTTGTTTCCTGTCTGCCAACCAACTTTCTATCCATTTCCATATCCTCCCCCAATACCATGTGCTCTGAGAAGAACCACTAATCTCCCGTGGGACCTTATCCAAGGATTTCTGAAAGTCCAGGTCCACTACATCCACTGGCTTTCTCTTGTCCATTTTACTTGTTACATCCTCAAACAATTCCAGAAGATTAGTCAAGCTTGTTTTTCCCTTCATAAATCCATGTTGACTTGGACCGATCCTGTTACAGCTATCCAAAGCGCCACTATTACATCTTTAATAATCGACTCCAGCAGCTTCCCCACCACCGATGTCAGGCTAACTGGTCTATAATTCCCTGCTTTCTCTCTCCCTCCACACAACTACATAAAAGTTAACATAAACATTCACACAGCGGATTTCCAACATTCCTCACTGTGATGGAAGAAAAAAAAGTCCCATCTTCTTCCTCTTTATTCTCCTGTGGTCGGGGCAGTCGAAACATTCGTCGGTGCGATTGAAGCTCCTGGAGCTGGCGTTCGAAGCTCCCGCATCGGGGGGGATCGAAACTCCCGTGGGCTCCATGATGTTAAAGTCGGTTAGCACCCACGGTTCGAGCTCTGAGGTCGATTCCTGGCAAAAGGATTGCGGGTTCCGCGATGTTAAAGTCCCGTAGGCACCCGCGGTGCAGCACTCAAAATCTGTTTCCTGCAAAAGCCGCCAACTCCTCGATGTTAGGCCGCAGTGTGGACGGAGATACAATATGGCAAAAAAATCGCTTCTCCGTCGAGGTAAGAGATTCGAAAACGTTTCTCCCACCCCCCCCCCCACCCCCCCCCACCCCACATAAAACAAGCAAAACACCAAAACCATACATTCACCACAAAACACAAAGAAGCAAAGGACAGAGAGATTGTTGGCACGGCAGCCATTGCTGGCACCGCCATTTTGTCCTCCAGCATTTTGTGTCCATATTCGGTTTAAACTAGCATTTGCAGTTCCTTTCCCACACAATATATTTCCACACTATTGCCGATTTTTAATTGTCCTTGGTATGTAGGTGAGAGGAGGAATGTGGAGAAGGTTGATAGGAATGTGAGGAGAATAAAATCTGTTTGATTAGGATTAGTGTAGAAATGACTGCCAGATGGTTGGTGGAGGACAGTAGGGCAAACAGTCCTGTTTCTCGCTCTAATTCTATTTATCTTTATATTTTGGAAGATAACAGTATGTGGTGGAATTAGCTAAAGGAAGGGCAAAGACAAAACGTGGTTACTAATAAAAGTGTGATGTTAAGCAGAAAAGGTGAGATTGATTCAGTGATGAAGAGAGATTGACGTAATCTCAACAGGGTGGCACAGTGACACTGCAGTTTGCACGTAGCTTCAATGACCCAGGTGTTTTCCTGACCACGAGTGCTTTCCATGTGAGGTTTATGTGCTCCTCTTGTGATTTCCCCAGGTGACTCATGTTTCATCCCACACCCAAAGACGCTGCTATCTTATTTACAGATGAATTGGGAGGACCTGATGTGTGAAGTAAATCGGAAATTGATACTGCTGGAAGTACTCGAAAATAGCATTGACTCTGGCCAAATAACCCTTTAATTAATATCCTGAGAAAATGAAATGAAAACATGATGTTGAACAGATAATGGAAAGGCTTCATGTGTATGATTTAAAGAGAAATCCAATAAATATTTTAAAGTGTTTATTAAATATAAAAAAGCCCATATCAATGGATATTTACACCCACTCCATGATGACAGAACTAAAGTACCTGTTCAACTCATCTGCCATTTCCCTGTTCCCCATAATAAATTCACCTGTTTTGTCTTCAAGGGAACATGATGTCTTAAAACATGATGCTGCGCTTTGTAAGAATGAGTTTCTGACAATGCCACAAGAGGATGGTACAAAGGAACAGCGCATGTACTTTAGGGTCCGGCCGAGACTCTTCTTGTGCTCTTGAATCCAAATAGAAATATATTTTTATCCTTCAGATATTTCAGGCCTTCTTCTCAATTACTTTTTGACCCATAGTTTAAGATTGCCGGTGGAGTGGGAAGCCAGAGGATTGAACAATTTTAAAGATCAACAGAAGGTAACAAAAAAGACAATATGGGGAGAAAAGATGAAGTACGAAGGTAAGCTAGTCAAGAATAGAAAGGAGGATAGTAAAAGCTTCTTTAGGTATGTGAAGAGCAAAAAAATAATTAAAACAAATGTGGATCCCTTGAAGACAGAACAGGTGAATTTATTATGGGGAACAGGGAAATGGCAGATGAGTTGAACAGGTACTTTAGTTCTGTCTTCACTAAGGAAGACACAAGCAATCTCCCAGATGTACTAGGGGACAGAGGACCTAGGGTGCTGGAGGAACTGAAGGAAATTCACAATAGCCAGGACACATTTGCAATGGCCAATTGACCAAGCACCCTGTGCGTTATCTCAATCCAATGCACATCCTATTCCTTCCAACTTTGCAGCAATCTGCCCAGGGTAGGGGAATCAAGAACCTGAGTACAGAGGTGGAAGGTGAGAGGGTAAAGATTTCATAGAAACTGGAGGGACAACTTTTTCACACAGAGGGTGGTGGGTACATAGAATGAGCTGCCAGAGGAAGTCATTCAGGCAGATATAGTAATCTATATACTTTTAAAACTGTGTGTGTGTGTGTGTGTGTGTGTGTGTGTGTGTGTGTGTGTGTGTGTGTGTGTGTGTGTGTGTGTGTGTGTGTGTGTGTGTGTGTGTGTGTGTGTGTGTGTGTGTGTGTGTGGGTGTGTGTGTATGGGTGTGTGTGTGGGTGGGTGTGCGTGGGTGTGTGCATGTCATTTTGCCTTTGAAACATATTTCCTCGAAAATCAGATGCCGAAACGGGGAAATTTCGACATATTTCAGGAGAGGTATTCCTTGTGATTTTAGAAATCCACTCCTCTGTACATTTGGTACATTATTTTCCCGACTTTTTAATTAAAATTGTTGACCAATCTGACCTTTTTTTTAAATCTGACCGCTGCCTAGCTGCTGACATTACTATAACAGTGAGAGTTTTACATCTTTTGGTAGAAATTTTCCTTATGATTTCAAATATATAAATTTGGTCAATTATTTCCCGTGATATGTGCAAAAATTTATAACCAAGCTGACATTTAAAAAAATATTAAGGTTGCCCAGCTGCTGACCTCACAATGCCTTTCCTCGTGCCCCCCCCCCCCCCCCCCCCCGCCGCTCTGGATTAATGCAGCTGCTGTCAACGCGCATGCGCAGTTTTCTATGAGGTACGTTAGCCCACCCATCCTCCCCCCCCTCCCGTTCTTCAAAAGGCGCAGAAAGATCGAGAAAGTTCTGCAGCAAAGAGCAGGGATCCTACAGCTCTGCTCCGCTATAGGATCTTTGTTCTGCAGATTGCTCACGCTCTGAAGCAGCTTCTCCTCAATGTTGACGCAGCTTGTGAAGCCCCGCCTCTCCTATCCCCCGCCCGCCCGCTCACTCGACCGGCACCCCCCCCTCCCCCCCCCCTTCTCATCTCGACATCCTCTCCATGTCCGTGTCCGTGTCCGCGATCCGATCCTCTGTAATGTTGGTGGAAGCTTTTGGCAGTCCTCAGCAAAGAGCCTATAGCTCGCTATAGGATCTTTGGTCCTTGGATCACTCTTTCTCTCCCCCCCCTGCCCTCCCTCCCCTAAGCCCTTCTCTCCTCCATCCCACCCCTACTCCCCTCCCCCCCTTGCAGGCCCCCTCTCTCCCTCTCTCTCCCCCCTCTCTCTCCTCCCTTCTCTCTCTCCTTCCATCGCTCGCTCCCCTCCTCCCCACCCTCACTCACCCTCCTCCCCTCCACCCACCTCTCCCTCTGTCACTTGCCCTTCTGTCTCTGCCCGTCTCTCTCTGTCTCTCCCCATTCTCTCTCTGCCCTCACTCTCTACCCCTCCCCCCCCCCCCCCAGATGTGCCTGCGAGTTGGGGGCTATGCGTCAGTGGATAGGGCGGTTATGGAGTAAAAGGAGCAAATTAATAATATTAATATAATATCAAGGGGGGTAGTTAGCGTGTGTGCGGGGGGGGGGGGTAGTTCGTGTGTGTGTGGGGGTGGTTAGTGCGTGTGATGCCGCATGCCGCACCCCCCCCCCCCCCAGAAACCACGCATTGGAGGAACAGGCACTTGGTAACATTTAAAAGTCTCTTGGAGATGTTCTGTACTGGAAAGGTTTCGTGGGATAAGTGCCAAATGTGGGGAAATGGAACTAGCTTAAATGGGGCTTCTTGGTCAGCATCGAATAATTAGGCCGAAGGGCCTGTTTCCGTGCTGTATGACTGTGATTCTATTCTCTCATGGTGGCACAGAGGTAGAGTTGCTACCTTTCAGCATTTGCAGCGCCAGAGATCTGGGATCAGTCCCGTCAACGGGTGCTGTCATAATGGAGTTTGTACGTTCTCCCCGTGACTGCATGAGCTTTCTCCAAGATCTTCGGTTTCCTCCCACACTCCAAAGATGTACAGGTATGTAGGTTAATTGGCTTGGTGTATGTGTAAACTTGTGCCAAGTGTGTGCAGGAAAGTGTCAATGTGCGGGTTGGTACGGACTCAGTGGGCCGAAGGGCCTGTTTCCGCGCTGTATCTCTTAAACAAAAAACTAAAACAAAGACAAGAATTGTTAGTGATGTGATTCAATTTTAACTGCTAAAGAAACTGTTAAAAGCAGTACAACCACAGAGGAACATTTTATTGACTGTACAAAAGAATTAAAATCTAGAAATACATTAGAACATTCATTTGTCACAGAACGGCATGCCAGGAATTGTATTGCTTATCAACTACTACATGGAATCCTTGTATTGCCCAAGGACTTCAGAGGCTAATGGGTTGGGCCCTATACAGGGAAAGAAGGCAGAGATAGATAGATTCTTGATTAGTACGGCTGTCAGGGGTTATGAGAAAAAGGCAGAAGAATGGGGTTAAGCGGGAGAGATAGATCAGCCATGATTGAATAGCGGAGTAGACTTGATGGGCTGAATGGCCTAATTCCGCTCCTATTACTTATGACCTTAAGAATTTCCTTTGTGTCCATTGCCTTCATATAATCTGCAAAGGGAAACAAATTAGTTTGGAGCTAGAAGAGGATCATGAACAAAAGATATGGTTGGGACAAGAGGCAGCTGATAGCAATTGAAAGTGATGAGGTTAGTGCTCACTGTTCAGTGTCGGAAGGTTTTGGGTGGTTCAATTACTCTGGGAGGGTAGCATGTAGGCATTTGCACAATGGTGATAGTTGGTTGGGCCCACACCATGTAGAAGTTATAAATAAATAAGATGACGTGTACAATGCCGAATCAGACTGAGACGGTGTAAGTATGATTCCCTTTAAAGTAAGCCTAGAGTAAGCCGGACACAAACAATGACAGGCACGCAAACTAATTTCCACTGAAATTAAGTCATGGTATTTAAATGGCTGATGTAGTTTAGTTTAGTTTCAAGACAACACTTGGACACAGGCCCTTTGGCCCACCACGTCTGTGCCAATCAACCACCTGTACACTATTTCTATTCTACCCACTAAGGACAATTTACAGAACCCAATTAACCTAGAAACGCTCACGTCTTTGGAATGTGAGAAGCACCAGGAGGAAGCCCACGCATTTCTGAATACATGGCTAAGTGACATTTCAGCTCAGGATCCTTCTTCAGGCCATGCTGCCTCCAGAGATGCTGCCTGATCCGCTGAGTTACTCGAGCACTTTATGTCCTTTTTTTTAATAAACGGGGATAAGCAGTCCCTTGTATCTCGATATCTTAATGCTATTTTTTTTCACTGAATGGGTTCAAAGACCATTGCAACTAATCAGCCTGGGCTACATGCCTGGAAAGTCAATCAGTTAATCAAGCTGGAATAGAGGCTGAACCTGCACTGTGAACCTATTGCAATAAAATCTGTTTTGTGCTGAAGTCAACGTCCACATTCACAGTTGGCAAATGGCCAAAGTTCCCACATGAGGTTAGGTGTTTAATAAATCACCGGACACTCCTTCCTGACTGGCCAAAAGATATCTTAAATGTTAATAAAACCGGCTTTTTAAATGGATCTGCACCCATGCAGAACATTGGCTCTTGTTTGGAAAAACATTACTAAACTGGGGGAAATAATGCAAAGCAGTGTTTGTTATCATGTGTCTGCCCTGGCAAGGCTGAGGGTTGGGAAGAAAGAAAACTGTCAATGACCGTGTTTTTAGTATGCGAAACATTATTTTCATTTTGTAACCCCCAGAAACAAAATAAGCATTGATGAGAACTGCTCTTTCCAGGATAGCCTCAGTTACTCCGAGCTAATCATGTCATTGCAGAGGTAGACCCAAGAAGGTGAGAGACATTTAAAGTAGTGGAGCACCAACCATCATGTTCAGAGCCAAGTTCATCATGCCATGAGAAAGTAATAAGGCTCACCCAGGAATTTTGCACAATGTTGATGTTCAGCCATTCCACTGGTAGCAGTAGAACCTGGCGTCATTATTTCAGCACAGTAAAGGGCCTGTTCCACTTTCACAACCCAATTCACTACCTTTTTTACTCGTGGACATTTTTCATCAGGCTAGAAAAAACGCCCCGACCTACTTGAAGCCACGAGTACCTACGACTAGCATCACGGCCTGCTACGACCTTCCTACGACATCCTACGATCTCCTATGACCTCCTACGACCTCGTGACGACCATGCTTGAGGTCCTACAAGGTGAATTTAGGGAGCTAGGAGATAAACTTAAAAGTAGGACCTCTAAGGTAATAATCTCTGGATGATTACCAGTGCCACGTGCTAGTCAGAGTAAAAGTGGCAGGCAGAAAAATCCAGGGCAAAAATCAACATTTTTCAATGTAATTGTATAAGGGGTAAGAGTGTTGTAAAAACCAAGCCTGAGGGCTTTGTGTCTCAATGCAAGGAACATTCGTAATAAGGTGGATAAATTGAATGCGCAGATAGTTATTCATGAATATGATATAGTTGGGATCACGGAGACATGGCTCCAGGGTGACCAAGGCTGGGAGCAGAACATCCAGGGATATTCAATATTCGGGAGGAATATACAGAAAGGAAAAGGAGGTGGGGTAGCGTTGCTGATTAGAGAGGAGAGTAATGCAATAGAAAGGAAGGACATTAGCTTGGAGGATGTGGAATGTGGATGTGGAGGATATGGGTAGAGCTGCGAAACACTAAGGGGCAGAAAACGCTAGTGGGAGTTGTGTACAGGTCACCTAACAGTAGTAGTAGAGTTGGGGATGGCATCAAACAGGAAATTAGAAATACATGCAACAAAGGTAAAACAGTTATAATGGGTGATTTCAATCTACATATAGATTGGGTGAATCAAATTGGCAGGGGTGCCAAGGAAGAGGATTTCTTGGAATACATACGGGATAGTTTTCTAAACCAACACGTAGAGGAACCAACGAGAGAGCAGGCTATTCTAGACTGGGTATTGAGTAATGAGGAAGGGTTAGTTAGCAGTCTTGTTGTGCGTGGCCCCTTGGGCAAGAATGACCATAATATGGTTGAGTTCTTCATTAGGATGGAGAGTGACATTGTTAATTCAGAAACAAGGGATCTGAACTTAAAGAAAGGTAACTTTGTGGGTATGAGACATGAATTGGCCAAGATAGATTGGCAATTGATTCTTAAAGGGTTGACGGTGGATAGGCAATGGAAGGCATTTAAATACTGCATGGATGAACTACAACAATTGTTCATCCCAGTTTGGCAAAAGAATAAATCAGGGAAGGTAGTGCATTTGTGGATAACACGGGAAATCAGGGATAGTATCAAAACAAAAGATGAAGCATACAAATTAGCCAGAAAAAGCAGCCTACCAGAGGATTGGGAGAAATTCAGAGTGCGGCAGAGGAGGACAAAAGGATTAATTAGGAAAGGGAAAATAGATTATGAAAGAAAACTGGCAGGGAACATAAAAACTGACTGCAAAAGTTTTTATAGATATGTGAAGAGAAAAAGATTAGTAAAAACAAATGTAGGTCCCTAGCAGTCAGAAACTGGTGAATTGATCATGAGAAACAAGGACATGGCAGACCAATTGAATAACTACTTTAGTTCTGTCTTAACTAAGGAAGACATAAATAATCTGCCGGAAATAGCAGGGGGCTGGGGGTCAAATGAGAAGGAGGAACTGAGTGAAATCCAGGTTAGCCAGGAAGTGGTGTTAGGTAAATTGAATGGATTAAAGGCCGATAAATCCCCAGGGCCAGATAGGCTGCATCCCAGAGTACTTCAGGAAGTAGCTCCAGAAATAGTGGATGCATTCGTGATAATTTTTCAAAACTCTTTCGATTCTGGAGTAGTTCCTGAGGATTGGAGGGTAGCTAATGTAACTCCACTTTTTAAAAAGGGAGGGAGAGAGAAAACGGGGAATTACAGACCAGTTAGTCTAACATCGGTAATGGAGAAAATGCTAGAGTCAGTTATTAAAGATGGGATAGCAGCACATTTGGAAAGTGGTGAAATCATTGGACAAAGTCAGCATGGATTTATGAAAGGTAAATCATGTCTGACGAATCTTACAGAATTTTTCGAGGATGTAACTAGTAGAGTGGATAAGGGAGAACCAGTGGATGTGTTATATCTGGACTTTCAGAAGGCTTTCGACAAGGTCCCACATAAGAGATTAGTATGCAAACTTAAAGTACACGGTATTGGGGGTTCAGTATTGATGTGGATAGAGAACTGTTTGGCAGACAGGGAGCAAAGAGTGGGAGTAAACGGCTCATTTTCAGAATGGCAGGCAGTGACTAGTGGGGTACCGCAAGGCTCAGTGCTGGGACCCCAGCTATTTACAATATATATTAATGATCTGGATGAGGGAATTGAATGCAACATCTCCAAGTTTGCAGATGACACGAAGCTGGGGGGCAGTGTTAGCTGTGAGGAGGATGTTAGGAGGCTTCAAGGTGACTTGGATAGGTTGGGTGAGTGGGCAAATGCATGGCAGATGCAGTATAATGTGGATAAATGTGAGGTTATCCACTTTGGTGGCAAAAACATGAAAGTAGACTATTATCTGAATGATGGCCGATTAGGAAAAGGGGATATGCAACGAAACCTGGGTGTCATGGTACACCAGTCATTGAAAGTGGCATGCAGGTGCAGCAGGCAGTGAATAAATCGAATAGTATGCTAGCATTCATAGCTAAAGGATTTGACTATCAGAGCAGGGAGGTTCTACTGCAGTTTTACAGGGTCTTGGTTAAGCCACACCTGGAGTATTCCGTACAGTTTTGGTCTCCTAATCTGAGGAAAGATATTCTTGCCATAGAGGGAGTACAGAGAAGGTTCACCAGACTGATTCCTGGGATGGCAGGACTTTCATATGAAGAAAGACTGGATAGACTTGGCTTGTACTCGCTAGAATTTAGAAGATTGAGGGGGAATCTTGTAGAAACTTACAAAATTCCTAAGGAGTTTGACAGGCTACATGCAGGAAGATTGTTCCCGATGTTCGGGAAGTCCAGAACAAGGGGTCACCGTTTAAGGATAAGGGGGAAGTCTTTTAGGACTGAAATGAGAAAATCATTTTTCACACAGAGTGGTGAATCTGTGGAATTCTCTGCCACAGAAGGTAGTTGAGGCCATTTCATTGGCTATATTTAAGAGGGAGTTAGATGTGGCCTTGTGGCTAAAGGGATCAAGGAGTATGGAGAGAAGGCAGGTACAGGATACTGAGTTGGGTGATCAGCCATGATCATATTGAATGGCGGTGCAGGCTCGAAGGGCCGAATGGCCTACTCCTGCGCCTATTTTCTATGTTTCTATGTTTCTATGCTGCGAGTATGAGTCAAGGGCAAACTCGGCAGAGGTCGTGAATTAGGTCATGACAGTGGGACAGGCTATTAACTGTACTGGCAGTAAAGTAACTCATCCCAACTAACCCACTGGAAGACCCCACACAGGCAGCAAGTTTTCTTGCTCCTCTTTGTAACTGCCATCAGAATTTGGCATGCGAACGAGACTTAACTCAAATCCAGGCAGCAAGGTGGCGTAGCGGTAGTGTTACTGCCGTACAGCGTCAGAGACCCGAGTTCAATCCTGACTACGGGTGTTTGTCTGTACACAGTTTGTACGTTCTCGTCGTGACCTGCGTGGGTTTTCTCCGAGATCTTCGGTTTCCTTCCACACTCCAAAGACGTACAGGTTTGTAGGTTAATTGACATGGTATAAAATTTAATTTGTCCCTAGTGGGTATAAGATAGTGTAAGTGTAGGGGGCAGGGATCGTTGGTCGTAGCGGAATCCGTGGGCCGAAGGGCCTGTTTCATCTCTGAATCTGTAACATATGATGACCATTTGACAGCACTGGGCCTATATTCGCTGTGGGATTAGAAGAATGAGGGGGGACCTCATTGAAACATACAGAATAATGAAAGGTTTGGATAGAGTGGATGTGGAGAGGATGTTTCCACTTGTGGGAGAGTCTAGGACTAGAGGTCATAGCCTCAGAATTAAAGGACGTTCTTTTAGGAAGGAGGTGAGGAGGAATCTCTTTAGTCATAGGGTGGTGAATCTGGAATTCTTTGCCACAGAGGCTGGCTCTTCCCATGAGCAGTAGCTTTACTCAACAACCAAAAGCCTGTAGCCTCTTTTCACTCTGGTACTGGGGATCATGACAGAAGCCTCCTCGTGGCAATCCCCGGAAATGATGACGCCGTGCACTCTGTGACGCGTAGGGCGACAAATTCTGTCAACATGCTGGATCATAACAGAAGCTATACGTCGTCTGACACACAAGCGAACAAACTCTGGTACTTTATTTTTACATGTTTAAATTATAATGTTTTATTTCTAAATTGTCTGCTGTATATCGTGTTTGTATCCTTTTGCGTGCAAAGAACCAAGGCAAATTCCTTGTATGTATACATACTTGGCTAATAATTTTTAAAATTCATTATTCATAAATAGATTTTCCTCGATTTCATTTATCAGCTTTTGCTTTGTATTCCTTTACGCATTTATGAATAAATGTCTGCTGATCATAATTCCCCCAGCATCCATAGATTTATTTGGTGACAGCAGGTTCCAGTTTTACAATAACATTATTTTTCACATCGACTATCTTTAATATGTGATCGTGCTGACTGGTTAACTTATAGTAGCAATGTTACAAAATGTTGAGATTTTGAAAATCAAGTCTGCAATTTATCCCAACAGATAAAGTGTAACAAGAAGATTAATTTGACACCTAATTCACCTTCATATCTTCAGTATTAATAATGTTATGGCAATTTGCATACACAGAAATTAGCATCTTGTTCCCCATTGCCTTTCTATTGACTTAACTCAAAAGCTGTGATCTAGGACAGTCAAAAGCTCATAAGTTTCTTAAAGATTAAGAGAACTCAATGAAATTTTCCGTTATTATAGATTGAAGCATTCTGAAACAAATATGAAACAATCTTACTTGGATGACCTGAAATTAAAGCATGTAATTACTTAGTTACCTAATTGTAGCTAATTACAAAATTCAATTACTAGATCTAAACATCTATCCATTTCTTAAGAAAAGATAAATATTTTTTAATTGCCTAAGTGTCCAAATAACATTCACACAATAATTCACAATATAACATGATTTTTAAATCTCATTTTCATGAATTTATAGGCCAAATGGAAGGAATGTAGTGTTCAATTCCCGTAAATTAATGGCCATTTAAATCAACTTGCGAGTCGGTTTTAGTGGAACGTGGTGGATTGGAACGTTGCGGTTTGCGGTGAAGTTAACCCACAGTCGGCAGGAAAACCACTGCCGGTTCGTATATTTTTTTTGTCCCCGTTTCGCAGCATGAAAATTTGATTAAAGGCTTTTATCCGCTACGTAAAATCCTTCCCGTTGTTGACGCTCACGGCTTTAGAAGATGATTTTTTAATTACTCTAGCTCGGAAATGATCTAGCATAGTTTAAAAATACCTTCATAAAACAAATGTCGGAGCGATTTCTCTTTAGCAACAAAATCCCCTGAGATCGATCGATTTGCCCTGTCTGGAGAAAAACGGCACTTTAAACCCGCCCCCCTCTGAAAGGCGCCAAAGTTGCGTATACGGGGAGTGGCAGAACTGCAGCGCCGCTCAAGGTAAGTTTTGTAACATACCTACTTATAGACCAGTATCAGAAGTCAAACCCCAACCTCTCAAGCTTACTTAACACCATCATGATTGAACTGATTTTAATCCGAATTCCCTACCTGCAGTAACCTTTCATTCCCTTATTCTTTTAAACGTTTATACTTTATCTACCACTTCCTTAAAAATACTCTGAAGCTCTGCTTCCATTATCTGTTAATAAAGATTTCCAAAAATTCATGACCCTCTGAGAGAAAAAAAATAATTTATCTTAAACACTAAACATATTTCTTTTAGCTCTAATTGTTTCCAAAAAAATATATATATATACCCCCCACAGCCAAGGAATGTTCAATTCTCATGATTCTTCAGTTCTTATGCACTTCGATCACATCCCTTCTCATTCTTACAACTCCCTGCAGAACCATGCCTGGCCTGACTAATCTTTCCTGGTAAGACAAACTGCCATGTCAGATATTCATGTGGTAATCCTTGAACTGCACCCAATATATTAACACACCCTTCTTAACGAAGGAGACCAATTCAGTGTTGTTAATGCGGTCTCATACAAAGCATTATTTATCTAAAGCATAACCACTGTACTTTGTATTCAGTTCCCCTTGCAATGAATGATAACATTCTGATAGCATTAGACAGACACAAAAAACTGGACTAACTCAGTGGGCGGGGCAGGCAGCATTTCTGGAGAGAAGGATTTTTAAAAAATTTCTATGTAGACTTTATTTAAGTAATAAATGGATACAATACTGGAGCCGTACAAAAAAATCATCCGACATTCTCGGAGGCTATGCAAACATTTACACAAATTACACACATTTTATTTCCCCCACCCTTAATGTGTGACCTTTCGGGCCGAGACTCTTCTTCAGACTGGTTAGGGATAAAGGAAACAAGAGATATAGACGATGATGTGGAGAAATAAAAAACAATGAATGGAAGATATGCAAAAAGTAACAATGATAAAGGAAACAGGACATTGTTACCTGTTTGTAGTGTGAAAATTAGGTGCTAGTGGTAACTTAGGTGGGGGAGGGATAGAGAAAGAGGGAATGCCAGGACTACCTGAAGTGAGATAAATCAATATTCATACCACTGGGCGGTAAGCTGCCCAAGCAAAATATGAGATGCTGTTCCTCCAATTTGCGTTTAGCCTCACTCTGACAATGGATGAGACCTAGGACAGAATGTAGGAATGGAAGGAGAATTAAAGTCTCCAGGAACCGGGAATTCAGGTAACTTCAGACAGGCTGAGCGAAGGTGTTCTGCGCAACGATCGCCCAGTCTGCGTTTGGTCTCGCTGATGTTTAAGAGTCTGCATCTGTGGTTAAAGATGGAAAAGGAAGATTGTTCACCCTATAATGTAGGATCGGTTCTCTTTGCCCCAAAGGAAGTACAAAAAAAAATTTATAGGGATAACCCTATAATTTATAATAATAGATGTATTTGGAAACAAATAGTTAAGACTTTACAGCTAGATAATCTTTCACTTAGACTACCAATAATGAATAACCCATTATTTAAGCCCTCTATATTGGATGGAGGGTTTAGACATTGGGATGATTTAGGAATTAAAAGGATAGAGCACCTTTATAGAAAAGGAAAATTTCTTTTATTCCAAGAGTTACAAGATATCTATGGATTGTCTCCGCAACACTTGTTTAGGTACTTACAAATTAGAGATTATATAAAATCAAACACACTAGATTATAAAAATAAAGTACCAGGATTATTAGATGATTTGTTTAATTTACACCCAAATACAGAAAAATTAATAGCCCATATATATAACATAATTTTGGATAAGGAGAATCCAACAACAGAAACATATCGGCAAGCATGGGAAAAGGAAATTGGTTTATCCATAACAAAAGAAAATTGGGAAGAAAGTTTACAGCAAATACATCGGTGTTCGTTAAATGCCAGACATACATTGATACAATTCAAAGTATTATACAGATTACACTATTCAAAAACTAAATTAAAGAGTATCTTTCACAATCTCTCTTCAATTTGTGATAAATGTAAGAACTTAGAAGCAAATTTAATACATAGTTTTGCTACATGTCCCAAACTGAGTTACTACTGGACAGAAATTTTTAAGGTTATTTCTGAGGTTCTAAAAATTAGATTGGATCCAGACCCAAAGTTAATAATACTTGGGATTTTGGATTCAAATTCGGTACTTACAGGAAATCAAAGAAATTTCTTTGATTACTGTTTGATAATAGGGAAAAAAATCATATTGAAATTTTGGAAGGGAACATTATCCCCCACAATTAAAATGTGGGCAGCAGAGATGTTGGAGACGTTACAATTAGAAAGAATCAGATTTGTCCTATTGGACAAATATAATATCTTCGAACAAATATGGTCTCCATATATACAGTATCTAGAGAAGTAGCTGTTCTTGACGTCACAGCCTGACGGGTACCCAGCGGGATTTGATGAGATAATTGATTCTTATACTAGGATTAATAGGCATGTCTTCATTGATATTACTATTTGTAATAGTTTTAGATACAATATATTTTGTTGATTTTCATTGATATATATATATATATATATTATATTTTTTCACTTTTTGTTAATCTATAATCTTTTTTCCTTGCTCTATTTTCTTCTTCTTTTCTATATAATCAAATTATTATTTAATCACTTTCTTATTGATTTAAAACTATTCTATTCTTTTCTTTATTTCCAAAAAAATAGAAGATGATAACTGTTAATGGGTTATTTAAAAAATGTGTAATTAAGTTGAGGTTTGTAAAGCTGTTTACATTATTGTAAATAGATTACTTCTAATAAAACAAAGTATAAAAAAAAAGAGTCTGCATCTTTAACAACGGATACAGTAGATGAGGTTGGAGGAGGTGCAAGTGAACCTCTGCCTAACCTGAAAGGACTGCCGGGGTCCCTGGACAGTCAAGGGAGGAGGTATAGCGACAGGTGTTGCATCTTCTTCGTTTGCAGGGGAAGGTACCTGGGGAGGGGGTGGTTTGGGTAGGAAGGGATGAGTAAACCAGGGAGTTGCGGAGGCAACGGAAAAGGGTGGAGATGGGAAAATGTGGCCCGTGGTGGGATCCCATTGGAGGTGGCGGAAATTTTGGAGGATTAGGTGTTGTATGCGACGGCTGATGGGGTGGAAGGTAAGGACTAGGGGGACTGTCTCTGTTGCGATTAGGGGGAGAGGGGGCAAGGGCGGAGCTGCGGGGTACCGAGGAGACACGAGTGATTCAAGCTCCGCTCTATGATCTTTACTCCACCAGGACATCGCCCTCCTCCAATCACCGCACTCTATCCTCAGTTCCACTCCCCTACTTCCGCACCTCCCTCCTCCAATAATCGCGCTGAATCACCATATCCCGCACCCCCCCCCCCCCCCCTTGCCTGCTGACTGACATCCCGCTCGTCCAATCTTGCCCTCGATCATCAGTCCCACTCCCACTGTCTCGCGGAAAGTGGAAATTTTTTATAGATATTTTTTGCACCAAATCTCAAAATCCGGATGACAAAACATGGGGGGGGGGGGGGCGGTTGTCCCCACCTTTCAAAACAAGGGGAATTTCCGCTCATGCTAGTGTGAATGGGTGATCAATGGTCGGCATGGACATGATGGGCCAAAGCGCCTGTTTCCATGCTACATCTTTCAATCAATTAAGAAAAATTATAAAAAACAGAGGGAGGGAGGAAACTATTTCTGTCATTTGGAGGAATGAATGTCGAATGTTATTGAACTTTTGAATTTAATAATATTATGGGAGCTTGTTTGTACCTAACGATGTCCATAAATTGGGCATTCATAGCCCTGAACCCTATAAACACTATGTTATGAATCATGCACTCTTCGTGTCATCCGCAAACTTTGGAGGTGGAGGTGGAGGGAAGAGACAAAGACTAAGACTTTTGCCTTCCATCACAGTGAGGAGGTGCCTGGTGAACTCACTGTGGTGGATGTTAAATTTGTGTTTATTGTGTGCGTTTGTTATTTTTATTGGATGTATGACTGCAGGCACAAAATTTCGTTCAGACCGAAAGGTCTGAATGACAATAAAGGTAGCATTTCATCACAGACCTCTGGAATCTCTCACCATTTAGATAAAATGGTTATTTTTCTTTCTCTTGCCAAAATAGAAAAAAATACTATATTTATATTATAGTCCGGTTACTAAATCACTTAACGTATTTATATTGCTTTGTAGCCACCTTATGTTCTGATCACAGCTTTCCTTCCTGCCATTTTTTGTATTATCAGAAAAAGTTAACAACCACCTGTTCAATGCTTCCATCCATTATGTACAGAAATGACAAAAACTTTAGGTCCCAGCACCAGTCTCTGTGGCACACTGCTCATTGGACAATGAACCAGAGAATCTTCATTTATACTGACTCTTTGGATTTGTTCAAAACGTTCCTGTGAAAATCCCCTCACGGTATCTACTCCATTGAATCTCAATTATTTGATAAGCCTTAGATCTTCACACAATCTTTCAAATAGAGGATGGGAAACAATCCATGATTATCCCAGAAGCGCACACAATTTAACCCTTTTGGCCCTGTTATCATTATGGGTGATTTTCAAGTGATCTCCCTACTGTAATGTTTAATTTCCATGACTGGAGACTTTAATTAGTCTCCCTGGTAGGGTTGCCAACTTTCTCACTCCCAAATAATGGGACAAACGGTCAAAATACGGGACAAATTCCCGATAGCAATTCGTTGACCGACTCGGCCGTGGCTGGGTGAATGATGAGGTTTGCCCGGGTGCTGGACTGCACACAAAGCCCAGCCAGCAGGCCAGCTGAGGAGTTTTGGCCCGGGCCACATGCAAAGTCCGGCACCCCATCCAACTCATGAACCGATGATCGGCCACGAGAAGGGGTGGTGGTGTCGGCGGTAAGTGAAGGTCCGAAGGTCAGATAGCTGGCCGGGCTGCTGACCGACGGGGCCACGGTTGAGGCGCTGCTGCTGCACTCCATGGGCTGCAATAGATCGGCACGGGTGAGACAGGGCTGGACGCGGTGCTCCGACCCGATAGTCCCTTCCACCCTAGAAGTAGCAGCCAAATACGGGACAAGGGCGGTCAATTTAGCCCAGTATACGGGATGTCCCGGCTAATACGGGACAGTTGGCAACCCTACTACCCGGGCACCCAGCAGCTTTCAAAAATAAAGGAATAGCCAGAACACAAGAAAAAATGTTGTAGATCAAGTTAACTGTTTTTATTATGCGACATACAGGGCCTGTCCCACCAGCATGCAACTCCATGCGATGAGCACGACCTAACGTAGTCGCTTGAGCCGTCCGGCGTCGCGGGGCCAGTCCCACTTCGATCGCCGGAGCCGTGCGGAATTGTGCGGAGCTCATCCCGACATCGCGCAGGGCTCCAAAAGACTGACCGTGTTCAAAAATTCCACGCGGCAACGGCTTGTCGGCTCGCTGTCGCCTGGACGCATTACACACCGCCTCGACGTCGTGCCTCCGTGAACCTATCTGCAGGTGCCTCCGTGGCCCTCTGTGTGTGTGCCTCTGTGCCCCTCTCTGTGTGCCCCTCTCTGTTCTGGCGAACTTACCTTTAAGACTTCGCTCCAAGTTCGCCTCACTTTGCGCCACGTTGCACCACTCACCCGAACTCCGCGCGGCCCCTGCTGCCGGTTTGGTCGCGCTTGCCACATGCAGGCGCATGCTGGTGGGACAGACCCTTACTACTGCAGCATTCCAACCACTTCACAGCTTCATAATTATCTGTTTACAAATGTGCCCATGGTCCTACTCATCCAAAAGAGGATTCTTTTTTTTCCTTCTATTAAACTTGCAGAGGAAGTTGGAGAAACAATCAAAACACTGGAGCAGACCAATGCAATGCACCCAAATGGGAAAAGGGCAAAAGTGGATAATGTTATCAAACTGTCGTAATTTAGTTATAATTTGATTCCCGATGTTCATGCACCGCAGGGCAAGCAAGACACCAAGGACTGTTCTGTACTCTGCCCACTGTCCACATCTGTCTCCCGTGCCTTTCCCCCAGTCGTACGTGTGGTTTGCATCCTTGCCTGGGCCGTCCCCTATGGCAGTGCTGGCCACAAGAAGTCAGGTGGTGAATTGTGAGGCTCCACCCTCAGACCACTCTTTAAACTTTTGGATTGTTCACTGAGATTAATCACCTTTTCAAAAGTTTTTAATTATTCCTGGCTCATTTAAAAACACCTCAATATATGTATTTTAATTCAAAAATATGAGGGGAATAGATAGAGTAAATGCACAGATGCTTTTACCCAAAGTAGGGGAATCAAACACTACTGGATGTAGGTTTAAGGTATGGGCTGGAGGGGGGCGGATTTAGTAGGAACCTGAGGGAAACCTTTTTACACAAAGAGTGGTAGGTATATGGACCGAGCTGCCAGAGGAGGCAGGTACTATCACAACATTTAAAACATTTAGACAGGTACATGGATCAATTAGGTTTGGTAGGATACGGGCCAAACGCTAGGAGATGGGACTCGTGTATATGGGAAATGTTGATTGGTGTGGGCAAGTTGAGCCGATGGACCTGATTCCATGCTACATGACACGAGGACTCGAGAATACTATAAATCCAAAAATTAATTAAAAACAATAAAGATGATCAGGTGGTACACAAAATGCTGAAGAAACTCAGCGGTGCAGCAGCATCTATGGAGCGAAGGAGATAGGTAACGTTTCGGGACAAAACGTTACCTATCTCCTTCGCTCCATAGATGCTGCTTCACCCGCTGTGTTTCTCCACCTTTTTGTGTACACTCGATTTTCCAGCATCTGCAGTTCCTTCTTTAACAAAGATGATCAGATGCTCAGGCACCTGAATCCCTGCATTGATTTGCATGTTGCAATACAAAGGCATGGAATTCAAAGACAAACTGATAAGGAGTTGATTATTTGGTGTTTCTCTGTGCAATTGAATTGTACTTTGATGCAAACTCTTTTAGGAGAGGCCTACCACATTTGCATTGTTTATACAAAGCCTCATTCTTCAGGAAAAATGTTCCCGATGTTGGGGGAGTCCAGAACCAGGGGTCACAGTTTAAAAACAAGGGGTAGGCGATTTAGGACTTCATGTTTTCACCCAAAGAGTTGTGAATCTGTGGAATTCTCTGCCACAGAAGGCAGTGGGGACCAATTCACTGGATGTTTTCAATAGAGAGTTAGATTTAGCTCTTGGGACTAATGGAATCAAGGGATATGGGGAGAAAGCAGGAACGGGGGACTGATTTCGGATGATCAGCCATGATCGTATTGAATGGCGGTGCTGGCTCAAAGGGCTAAATGGCCTACACTTGCACCTATTTTCTATGTTTCTATGTCTATGTTTCTTAAGCCCTCAGAGGTTTTACAATTAAGTCGGCCACCCAATCGTCCCTACCCTATGGCTGCACTGCCAGATTAATGTATTGTTTAATGATTTCCACTGTGATTCGGGTCTGCCTGCTTCTTGTGCATTTTGCTTTGCAATGAGCATATTCATGGATTCCAAATTTAAAAATCTACTGGCATTCTTCCAATTGTAATAATAATAATAAATGTATTTGTATAGCATATTTAAAAACAACTCGCATTGGCCAACGTGCTTCACATCAGTGCAGGTACTAACTTGATACATACAACTTTAGACAGACCCAAGGATACATACATAAACTGTTTACAACGCCTCCTCAGAGGGGCTCAAAAATGCTAGGGAGTAAAAATAGGTTTTGAGCAGTGACTTAAAGGAGTCGATAGTGGGGGCAGTTCTGATGAGGAGCGGGATGCTATTCCACAGTCTAGGTGCTGCAACCGCGAAAGCGCGGTCACCCCTGAGCTTAAACCTAGACTGCGGAATAGTCAGTAGCCCCAAGTCGGCCGACCTGAGGGACCTGGAGGTAGAATGGTGGGTTAGAAGATTTTTGATATGGGGGGGGCAAGCCCGTTAAGGGCTTTGTACACGTATAAGAGGAGCTTGAAGTTGATTCTGAACCGTACTGGGAGCCAGTGGAGAGAGGCCAGGATCGGGGTGAAGTGGTCCCTTTTACGGGTACCCGTCAGAAGTCTTGCTGCAGCGTTTTGGACCAATTGCAGGCAGGACAGGGATGATTGGCTGGAGTTGCAGTAGTCAAGGCGGGAGAAGATTAATGCGTGGATGATTTTTTTCAAGGTCGTCAAATTTGAGGAATGATTTGATTTTAGCTATTGTACGAAGCTGGAAGAAACCAGCTTTTACCACAGAGTTGACTTGCTTGTCAAACTCTAATGCGGGGTCAAATATCACGCCAAGGTTTTTGATGTGCAGTTTGACTAAGGAGGTTAAGCTTCCAAGGCTGCCTGTTATCGTTTTGATGAAGTCGGAGGGGCCGAGTAGGATGACCTCAGACTTGCTCTCATTAAGTTGGAGGAAGTTCTGAGCCAACCAACATTTTAAGTCATCGAGGCGGTGCATGAGGCTGTTTAAATTAGACCAGTTGTTGGGTTTCAGGGGGAGATAGAGCTGTGTATTGTCTGCATAGCAGTGGAAAGAAGTGCCATGCCTTTGAATGACTTGGCCGAGGGGGAGCATGTTGAGAGAGAAGAGCATGGGGCCAAGGATGGAGCCTTGTGGAACCCTGCAGAAAAGACTAGCTGTAGAAGAGGAAGAGTTGCCTATGTTAGTAGAGAAACTCCTATTTCTTAGGTAGGAAACGAACCAGCTCAGGGCAGTGCCATCAACACCAACCCCGTACTGGAGACGGTCCGGTACGACCATCCGGTCCGGTAGGATGGTATGGTCCACTGTATTAAATGCTGCGTTGAGGTCAAGAAGGAGCAGGATTGCACAGTCACCGGAGTCGATGGCAAAAAGGAGGTCATGGTGTACCTTCAACAAGGCAGACTCTGTGCTGTGGTGGGCCCTGAAACCTGATTGGAAATTCCAGGATGGAATTTTGGTGCCGATAAGGCATTAGTTGGTCTAGAATTACCTTTTCAAGGACTTTTGAGAGGAAAGGCAGTTTGGAAATAGGTCTGTAGTTACTAGGCAGGGTGGGGTCTAGGTGAGGTTTTTTCAGGAGGGGCTGGACCACTGCGCGCTTGAAACAGGTTGGAACCGCGCCAGTTGCCAGAGAACTGTTGATGATAGAGAGGATACTGGGACCGACTATTGCAAAGACATCCTTCAAAAGGGCAGTGGGAACAACTTCAAGGGGGCAGGTTGCAGGTTTCATAGTGGGGACAAGCTTTACAAGGGAGGATAGAGTAACGGGTCGGAAGCCTGTCTAATTTAGTAGAACAGACCAAAGAGACAGTTAGGTCATGGGTGGGAGGGGAAATATTCGTTATAATGTTCTCAACATTACTGGTGACAAAAGTAGAGAATTCTTTGCACTTGGCAGGGGACCCAGCAAAGCTGGTACTGGGGGTGGGACATATGAGAGAGGTAATAGTACTAAATAGGACCTTGGGATCTTTGGAAATAAGGTCGGAAAAGTATTGTGTTCTCGCAGACTTTACTGCTTCCTGGTATTTGAGAAGATTGTTTCTCAGAAATTCGAAGGAAATTTGAAGCTTATCACAATAAAAATTGTAAATTACATTTGAGGGAGAAAGGTCATGCGTACAGAAGATAATCCAAGATTCTGCAACAAAACCTCCTGTTACATTCCCGAGCAAAAAAATTCACTGAAGAAAATTCTAGCTGAAGAATTCTCCTAGTTAATTTGGGGATTGATTCAACCTTGCATTTGACAGAAGTGACGCATCGTTGAGCACAATATAAAAATCAATCCATGCTTGATGCTGAGATTCAGTTTATTAAAATAAACCAGAAGATGTCTTTCTGCTTTTCAGTTTATCATTTTCACAGCTGAAGTAATAACAAATGTGCACTTTGTAGAAGATGAGGTTTCATTAAATATAGTGCCAACTTTCACAGTGAATGATGCTGCCAAACAAGATTTGAGCAGGGAAGACAATTAGGCTGATAGGTTAGCTATAAATTCTTTGAAGGTTCAATTATTTTTTAATTTATCAATATTGAATTATCAAAATCCGGCTTGCTCAGTTCTGTAATAATTTAATCAAAATACTTTTGAGAATGATTTATAGATTTTAATATGAGCTGGCATGTAGAAATTTACTGTGTATTGAACTGTAACAGTAAAATTGAAGCATGTTATATTAACTTCAACTCAAATATAAATTAGCTGATCCCAAGGTGAGACGCTGCAGTATATCTGAAGACATGAAATATTTTGAAACCATAATTCCATGGTTGATTTCTACCGTAAGTCGTGAAAAACATTGAGATAATTGTAGGGTAAACTTAACCACACTGTCCATGTTCCCCACCCCACAAACCTCACCACTTCCCGTTAGAGAAGGCAAGTTAGATGTTCCAGCTATAGGGAGCTGTTGAGTATTGTTGTCCAAATATTCCACTTCATCCACTTGACACCATCAACTCTAACATTTGGAAATGGTGGAACGGCCATAGCTGCATTTGAAATGAACCTAATCATAGTGTTTCATGGTCCCAGATCACAGCCTTCAACATGATCTGTTCATATTCTGCATTAGGCCATTTGGACAACAAAAACACATATGTCAGGTTGTTGTTCATAGACTACAGCTCAGCATTCAACACCACCATCCTTTCAAAATTGGTTACCAAGCTCACACAACTGGATCTCAGCGCAGCCCTCTGCAACTGGATCAGTGACTTCCTCATCAACAGACTACAATTTGTACAAATTGACAGAAACACTTCTCGCTAACCATCAGCACAGGAGCACCTCATGGCTGCATGCTCAGCCGCTTGCTATACTCACTCTATATTCATGACTGTGTAGCCAGACACAGTTCCAACTCCATCTTCAAATTCACCGACAACCCCACCATTGTTGGACGAATTACAGATGACGATGAGTCAGAGTATAAAAGGGAGATTGATCGATTGACCAAATGGTGCCAGAACAACAACCTTGCTCTCAACATCGGTAAAACCAACCAAATGATTGTTGACTTTGGAAGAGGAAGGTCAAGGATCCACAACTTTGTTTTCGTTCAACGGGAACGTACTGGAGCCAGTCAAAATGTGCATATCTCTGAAGATCTGTCCTGGACCCAGCACATTGATGCAATCATGAAGAAAGCACATCAAACCATCAACTTCCATAGAAGACTGAGGAGATTTGGTATGTCAATGAATACTAAAGATGAACTTTTAAAGGTGTACAGTGGAGAGAATATTAACTGGTTGCATCACGGTCATCTAGGAAAGAAGATTGCAAAAAGTGATGAACACTACCCAGTCTATCACGGGTACTGACCTCCACACCATCAAACGGATTTACAAGAGTCTCTGCCTCAAAACGGCAGCCAGCATCATCAGAGGCGACACCACCCTGGCCACACACTTATTTCACTCCTGCCATTGGGAAGAATGTATAGGAGCCTGAAATCTGTAACGTCCAGGTTCAGGAGCAGCTTCTTCCCTACAATCATCAGGCTGTAAAACACTACTAGAACAAGTGGGACCCGTTGTGGCCAGTTCCACCAACGCAATATTCCAGCGCTCACCCATAACCCCCAACTGCGCAGACGTGGCTGAGGGGTTTCCGTTGTGACGCCAGAGATCCCCGTTGTGACGCGAGTCACAGCCACCCTCCCCAACCGTGCCTCGTCATCCCTCTTCCTACCCCTATCCTCCTCCATCCCCCCTCATCCCGAGCACTAGCTCCCACTTCGCTTTACCCTCCCTCTTCTTTCCCCTGTCCTCCTCCCCTCCCCCAATCCCTCCCTCACCTCTCCCATCCTCTCCTTTCCCCTACCCTCAGTCATTCCGTCCCTACCTCCATAACCCCTCTCCCCTCCCCTCCTCTCCCTCTATCGCCCTTCCTCCCCCACTCTCCCCCCTCCCCTCCCCCACTTTCCCCTCCTGCTCCCTCCCTACCCCCTCCTTTCCCTCAATCCCCCCAGACTTCCACCTCACCTCCCCAGGATCTCAAAGTAAACCACCACCGGCCCCGTTTTCTCCAGCAGGGCATCGATGAAGTTGTACGGGGCGGGAGCTATCGGGGGGGGGGGGGGGCGCGTCCTGGAGCCGGGGGAGGGGGAGGGCTTGAGGCGGGGTCTGTCGGGGGTGCGCAAGTGTCCTGGAGCTGGGGGAGCAGGTGGGCTTGAGGCGGGGGCTGTCTGGGGGGGGGGGGTGCGGTGAGTGTTCTTGCGCGGGGAGGGGGAGCTTGAGTCGGGAGCTGTCGGGGGGGATTAGTCTACCCCGCCCCCAGTCTCTCCCCGCCCCCAGGCCCCGCACCGGCTCCAACCCCAGCTCAGGGTTGGGGGGGGGGGGTGGGGGGGGGGCAGAAATTAAAATGGAAGGTAACTTACCCATGGAGCCGTCGGGTCACCACTGTGATGGGAAAAAAAGATGATGGTCTGAAATGGTGCAAAGGCCGCGCTGAGGACCTGTAGGGTGTCCTTTATGACGCCTGTCAAGTAAAGACGGCAAGTGGGGGCGGGGCAAGTGGAGGCGGAGCATGTGGGGCGCAGTTTTATTTTGTTTTAAGTTTTAAATGTCAATAACGTGAAGTATACCATCAATCTGAACAAAACTTGTTTAATTTACATCACAGGACAATGGTGGGTAAGGTGGGTGAAAAATTGGGCGAAAAGGGATATGGGGAAAAAACAGGAAAGAGGTACTGATTTTAGATGAACAGCCATGATCATATTGAATGGCAGCTGGCTCAAAGGGTCGAATGGCCTATTCCTGCATCTATTTTCTATGTTTCAATGCTTGAGTATATGGCAATAAAACTCGCCCACTTGATTTTGAAGCATTCATGCATGGTGGAGGTATAATGTAGTCATGTTGCCCACACAATACTGTTTATTGTCATTTGAAATTCATTGAGGTTCTCTGCCGCCCGCCAACATGTCCCAGCTACACTACCTACTTTTAGTCCATATCCCACCAAACCTGTCCTATCCATGTATCAGTCTAACTGTTTCTTAAATGGTGGGATAGTCCCTGCCTCAACTACCTCCTCTGACAGCTTGTTCCATACACCCACCACCCTTCGTGTGGAAAAAGTTACCCCTTAAAAAGTTACCTCTTAAAAATACTTCAAACAAAAAAACATTGAAATCATACTTCTACAATGCACTAAAACATAATTTTAATACATCAAATTTCAAAAAGTCCCTACTGTGGGTGGGTGGACACCCCCCTCCCATACGTTCCCCCCACTCGGTTGCTCCACTCTCTCATCAGGTACCCCCAAGGTCAATGATCAGTGATCGCTCAGCACCCCCACTTTCAAAAACACTCCATGGCCCCTGGTTCAGACAGAGAGCATTGCCAGATGTGAGCGGGGAACTGAGGCCAGTTGTCCATGAGGTGTGAATCCCAGTGCTCAGCACTTCGTGTTTCGGAGTTGGCTAATGTGATTGATATGTAATTAGCCTTATTTGTAATTAGTTGACAAAACCTTAATTTATGAATCTGGAATATCCAAGGGTATGGGATAAGTGTAATATTAAAATTACATGCAAGGTGCCAGGCTGTCTGTCACAATATAGAGCCCCGATAACCCATTATTTCCTTCAGTTAAATATTGGGAAGGTAGCACTATTGTCATTTGCCACTCAACTATTATGTTTGTTTACCTCACTGACTATTTCTAACCCTCCTCCCCCCCCCTAAATTCCTTTGAGAGATTGAATAGAAATGTCCCCAATCTCATTTTATTAATTGAACACGTAGATGAACATCCTCAAGGAAACTGATGCAGATGCAATGTTTAAGAGCTTGTTAAAAGAAGGGGCATATTTTAAAGGAGTGACAGAGATACTTGCAGGGGAATGTGTGAGGAAGTTACTATTTGTCTTTAGTTTTAGCTTGAACCTGGATTCTGAAGATTCAAAGTATAATATAGTAATTGTGCTGATACTGACTCCAACCAAACACGTAATCAATATCATCCACTCCAGAGGTTTTATTTTTCTGATGCCGTTTAAACTCACTTGGATTTCAATCACTTCAATATAAAAGTAATTGGGAATGGGGAGCATAGAAACATAGAAAATAGGTTGCAGGAGGAGGCCATTCGGCCCTTTGAGCCAGCACCGCCATTCATTGTGATCATGGCTAATCGTCCGGTATCAATAACCTGTGCCTGCCTTCTCCCCATATCCCTTCACTCCACTAGCCCCTAGAGCTCTATATAACTCTCTCTTAAATCCATCCAGTGATTTGACCTCCACTGCCCTCCACTGTGGCAGGGAATTCCATAAATTCACAACTCTCTGGGTAAAAAAGTATTTTCTCATCTCAGTTTTAAATAACCTCCCCTTTATATTTTTCTATATGATCTCCCCTCATCCTTCTAAACTCCAGTGAATACAAGCCTAGTCTTTTCAATCTTTCCTCATATGACAGCCCCGCCATCCCAGGGATCATCTCGTGAAGCTATGCTGCACTGCATCAATCACAAGGATGTCCTTCCTCAAATTAGGAGACCATAACTGTACTCAATGCTCCAGATGCTCCAGATTACCAGAGCCCTATATAACTGCAGAACAACCTCTTTACTCCTGTACTGAAATCCTCTTGTTATGAAGGTCAACATTCCATTAGCTTTCTTCACTGCCTGCTGAACCTGCACGTCAACTTTCAGTGACTGGTATACAAGGACACCCAGGTCTCATTGTACCTCCCCCTTACCTAACCTAACCCCATTGAGATAATAATCTGCCCCCTTGTTTTTGCCGCCAAAGTGGATAACCTCACATTTATCTATATTATATTGCATCTGCCCATTCACTCAACCTGCCAGGTCCTCCTGCAACCTCCTAACATCCTCTTCACAGTTCACACTGCCACTCAGCTTTGTGTCATCCGCAAACTTGCTAGTGTTGCTCCTAATTGGGACATTGGAACAAAAATTTCCCCTCGGTATTAACTGTAATAAAATAATGTATGCATGTTGGTAAGTTCAATCAAAACAAAGATATAGTTATTGGACTTTGCATTTCGGAAAAGTCCCAGCTGAGAGGAAGACTGCAAAATACTGTAAATATTGAGGGTGAAAATGGCTTCAGGACAGTTTGTTAGGAAAATGAAGGAAATAATAGGATACTTATACAGCTGAGTGAGTATAATTTTATGGATGAGAAATTGCGTTCAACCAATTGATGACTTATTTGACAGAGTAAATAGCTTGTTAGATAAGGAAGCCAATGGGATTAGCAAACTTTGTTATAGTACCAGGTGTGCAGTCATAGCTGGGACAATGGGAGTGTTCAGCACTGGGAACTTAAGCAGGTAAGCAGCTATGATCAGGGTAGAATAGTGGTCCAGGTGTAAGGCTGGACTCAGGGTCAGGAATGAGAGAAGGTATGCAACTGGAGTCAGGGTCAGGAGTAGTACCAGGTGTACAGTGAGACCCAGGTTGGTCACCATGGGCCAAGTGCTTGATTACAATCTGATTTCCATACATGAATACACTAAGATCATTTATGTTCTGCACCTGTTGATCAGAGCCTGGGTCTACTGTGGAATGTAATTAGGACTGTAATTTAGCCCAACCTTATTCATAGCTAATCCAATTTAAAGCATAAATATTGCATTCAAGTGTAAGCTAAAAGACTTGCTTTAGTATGTACCAGATTGCCCAATTTCAAGCTGAAAAATGCAAAAGTGCTGTACCAATGGGAGGGAGGGAGGCACCTCCAACACCCCCTTCTACCTACCCCCCCCCCCCCCCCCCACCTCTCGGTCGCTACGCTCCATCGGCCGTGGATTCTCGGAATTTCTCACTCCCAACTCTCACCCAATGTTGGCAGCCCTGGTTACAATTATTGGGGAACACTCACTATAAAAACTGTTTAATTCTAGTCTTCCCAGTCTTATCTTTCACACATAATCCAATGCTGTTCCTTTATGTCCAGTGGCACTGACAGATCAAATACAAGCTCATTAACGTGCCTCCTTTTTGCGCTTAGCAACGTTTTCCTGAAGATATAAAACAGTTGGTCCACTAAATTTCTCATACAGAAATTTACATCAGCTGTCAGCTTATATATTAAATTGAAAATTTAATAGATTGCCATGGTCTCTCACAGAGAACAGAGTACATGCTGTTTGATTAATAACCTATGAAAGCAAACAATGGCAAAGGCACTGCTGAAATAAATGTTTCAGGTAAAGAGAACGCGTTGCTTAACACTAGGTGTTCCCATTAAGGAGCTTCTTCTGTACAATTGGGAAATGTTCTAAATGTTTGAAGAAGGGTCTCGACCCGAAACGTTGCCCATTCCTTCTCTTCTGAGATGCTGCCTCACCTGCTGAGTTACTCCAGCATTTTGTGTTTACCTTCTGTTCTAAGGGGATGTTGTACAGCATTACTCCAATAAAAGATGACAGCAGGAGAAATTTTATTCAAACTGAAAAGAACCTATTTGTAATTCTGTGTTTACTTTATAATATTGAAGTTATTCTAAAACCATCCTGAACAGATGCTTAATACTGCCACTCCCAAGTAATTGCTCTTTGTTTTCATTCAAACCATACAAAAAGGCAGAAAACCTTGCTGTTCCACATGATTTTCTTGACGTCAGTCCCAAAGTGATTTGCAGCCAACTAAATATTTTTGAAATGTACTACGTTTAGTTTAGTTTAGACACAAAATGCTAGAGTGACTCAGCGGGACAGGCAGCATCGCTGGAGAGAAAGAATGGGCCATGGTCGAGAACTTTTTTCAGTTTAGTTTAGTTTAGTTTAGAGATACAGCATGGAAGCATGTGCTTCGGCCCAGCAATCACCCCACACGCTAGCACTATCCTACACACTAGGTACAATTTTACAATTATCTAATTACCAAAGCTAATTAACCTACAAACCTGTACGTCTTTAAAATGTGGGAGCAATCTGGAGCACCCGCAGGGAGCCCACTTGGTCACAGGGAGACCATCCAAACACCGTATAGACAGCACCCATAGTCTGGATCGATCCCAGGTCTCTGGCGCTGCAAGGCAGCAACTCTACCGCTGTACCACTGCGTCACACTTAATAAAAAATCTTTTCTTGAAAATGCGCATCTGCAGTTCCTTGTTTCAGGCAAACTGTAGAAGCAACAGAAGTCTAGTAATTTGAATTTACCATTGTTTGATTTTTCAGTTGTACCTAATACGCAGATTACAACTTTTATCTGAGATATAAACCAAAATCTAACCACCTACTGAAGTTTACTTCGAAGATAGACACACAAAATGCTGGGACTCAGTGGAACAGACAGAATGGAGAGAAGGAACGGGTGACGTTTCAGGTCGAGACCCTTCTTCAGACTACTTGAAAATAACAGTGACATCACTGAATAAGCTAGGAAGGAACTGCAGATGCTGGAAAATCGAAGGTAGACAAAAATGCAGGAGAAACTCAGCGGGTGAGGCAGCATCTATGGAGTGAAGGAAATAGGTGACGTTTCGGGTCAAGACTCCTCTTCAGACTGATATGGGGGAGGGGGGGAAGAAGAAATGAAGAGGCGGAGACAGTAGGCTGTGGGAGAGCTGGGAAGGGGAGGGGAAAGAAGGAGAAAGCAGGGATTATCTGAAATTGGAGAAGTCAATGTTCATGCCGCTGGGGTGTAAACTACCCCAGCGAAATATGAGGCGCTGCTCCTCCAATTTACGGTGGGCCTTACTCTGGCCATGGAGGAGGCCCAGGACAGAAAGGTCGGATTCGGAATGGGAGGGGGAGTTGAAGTGCTGAGCCACCGGGAGATTAGGTTGGTTATTGCGAACCGAATGGAGGTGTTGGGCAAAGCGATCGCCAAGTTTACGCTTGGTCTCACCAATGTAGAGCAGCTGACACCTATAGCAGTGGATGCAATAGATGAGATTGGAAGAGGTGCTGGTGAATCTCTGCCGCACCTGGAAAGACTGCTTGGGTCCTTGGATGGAGTCAAGTGGGGATGTAAAGTGACAAGTGTACAAGTGTACAAACACAGACTGATGCTTTAAAACTTATTTTTAATGTCAGGCGTGTAGAAAAGCTGTCATTAGTTGAAGAGAAGCGAACATAAATGCATATCAGATATTCAGGAAAGTTATCAGCAAACAAAAAATCTCAATCAATAACTTTCTGTAATTTAGTATTTTCAAATTGAAGAGTTTGGTATCTGGACTTGAAAGGCACCAGTAAATATGACAGAAATCACCCCTGCGGTACGAATATTGATTTCTCTAGCTTTAAGTAATGCTTGCATGTCCTCTCTCTCAGTCCTTCCCCTACCCTGGTCATCATACTAGTTTCACTGTCATTCTGCTGAGTTTCACTGTTTGTATCACTTGTTATCACCTTTCCCACAGCCAACAATGGACCATTGTGGGCTCCACCTTCCCTTGATCATCGTTGCTGGTTTAGATTTGTTCTTTTGCATTTCTTTCAATAATTTGTTATATGCTTCTTTTCATATCTATTGTTTCCCTCTTCCTGATTCTTAGCCTGTAGAAGGGTCTTGACCTGAATCATCACCTGATTCCTTTTCTCCAGAGATGCTGGCTGATCCACTGAGTTGCTCCAGCTTTTTATGTCAATCCTCGGTGTGAACCAGCATCTGCAGTCCCTTCCAACACATTAATGCTTTCTGGCCAACACACATCTTTGTTTAAGTGATGCTGGGAAAGGTTTTGATGACTCACTGTCCTTCCCACCATGACCATTCAAGTATTGTCAAACTGATGCGGTCAAATTTAGCCATTATATTTCAAAAGTTCCCTGCTGACTGCAGCAAAGTATTTTATAGACGGGTCTGTGTTTATTTAAGCAAGGAATTGCAGATGCAAAGTCTTTTGGAAAGAAAGACACAAAATGCTGGAGTAACATAACGGGTCAGGCAGCACCTCTGTGGAACGTCGATAGGTGACATTTCGGGTAATGAAGTATGTTAAGCAAGGTATTTTAGTCAGGTGAGTTTGGCTCTTGGCATCTCTCCCATATTTGAAAAATTGCAAACACAATGTTGACGATCTTGTGTCAAGGGAATGAGTCCTTGATCAACATGTTGCACAATGATTCTTCACAATTTGGGCGAGGTTTTGGAAATCCAGGATAAAGTGATGGCACTGAGTGAGATTGGAAAAAGAAAGGGAGAATGTAGAAGCAATAAACTGCAGATCCTGGTTCCCAAAAAAAGAAAGGCACAAAGTGCTAGAGTAACTCAGCGGGTCAGGCAGCATCTCTGAAGAACATAGAGAGGTGATGTTACTGGTCGGGCCCCTTCTTCAGACTGATTATTGGGGGGGGGGGGGGGAGAGGGCGGAAAGAAAGTGGTCAGTCTTTCACATGCTTTGGGAGATTTATTGTCAAATCTAGTTCTCTACACCCATCTGCCATGTGGTACGTAAGTGTGAAAATGCATATCTCCAGATGGACTGACAGTTTCTTCCCAGCTTTCAACAGACATATGAACGATCCTATCAACAAATAGAGAGCAGTCCTGAGCTACCTTCTATCCCATTGGAGACCCTCAGACTATCTTTAATCTGACTTTACTGGGCCTTATCTTGCACTACACATTATTTCATTTATCATGTATCTGTACATTGTGGATGGCTTGATTGTAATCATATATAGTACTTTCACTGACTGGATAGCATGCAACAAAAAGCTTTTCACTGTACCTCGGTATACATGATACCTCAGTATCCATGACAATAAACTAAACTAAATTAAAGTAAACTAAATTAAACTGAATTAATTTGTAAATGCAAGAATGCTGTATTCAAAATGTCACTATTCTTAATTTAGTGGTTTAATACAATTATACAGGACTTTGAAACAATGCCCAACTTTATGCTCCTCCCCTCATAATGTGCATTTTTAATTTATTGATGAACCGTTTCACAAGTCAGCAATTTGAAGGTGAGGGGAATAATCATTATGTTAGCTAATCTCAGCAGGGGATGGAAACTAGGAACAAAACCAAAAACAATCAGCTGAAGGCTACTGAACAACAATCAGGAATTGTGCCAGCAAGTGAACATGTGTTGATAACAGTTGATAAGACAACTGAGTGGTGAGGGTCTGTGCTCAATAGAGATGGTTAATGCTCCAAATTTCAGCTGACTTTCTCTTACTACTTACTGGTCATTTTTGCCAGTTTTGGGCGAGAACATACTTTTTACAGATCGGTGAGGTCTTTTGAAATTTGACAGCTCCCAATCAGCTGAACATGAAATGACTCAAGTGTGTAGAAAGGAACTGCAGATGCTGGCTTATATCGAATATAGACACAAAGTGCTGTAGTAACTCAACGGGTCAGGCAGCATCTACCCCAACCCAATACCTCACCCATCCTCTTTTTTCCAGAGATGCTGCCTGATCTTATACCCACTGAATTATTCCTGCACTTTGTGTCTATCTTTGGTATGAAACCACTTAAAATTATGATATGTCTTGAAACAATTTAAGACTGCACTGAAAGGCGTAGCTTCCTGTTCATCTGTAAATTTTATGGCAGCTGGTTGGGATGTAAAATGGTTGCTCCATGTAGTGCAATTTCCTTGTAGTTCCAACAACCTGCATTCGGTTCTGACCTTCTGTGCTGCCAGGGTGTAGTTTGCATGTTTTTCTTGTGAATTCATGTTTCCACCAAATGTTCCCTTTTCTTTCCTCATCCTAAAGCTGCATCAATTGCTAGGTTAACCGGTCAGTACAAATTATTCCTCAGACAGATTACTCGAATGGCCCCGCTGAGCGCATGAGAGAGAATGGGTTACAGGGAAACAAGTGTTGGAATAGGATTAATATGATTCCTCTGGGAGGCATCAGAGATTCAACAAGCCAAACAACTGAGGGTGAGGGTGACTTGGATAAGTTGGGTGAGTGGGCAGATGTATGGCAGATGCAGTATAATGTGAATAAATGTGAGGTTATCCACTTTTGGTGGCAAGAATAGGAAGGCAGATTATTATCTGAATGATGTCAGATTAGCAAAGGGCAGGTGCAACAAGACCTGGGTGTGCTTGTACATCAGTCACTGAAAGTAAGCATGCAGGTACAGCAGGCAGTGAAGAAAGCCAATGGTATGTTGGCCTTCATTGCGAGAGATTTGAGTTTAGCAGCAAGGAGGTCCCACTGCAATTGTACAGGGCCCTGGTGAGACTATACCTAGAGTATTGTGTGCAGTTTTGGTCTCATAATTAGAGGAAGGAAATTATTGCCATTGAGGGTGTGCAGCATAGGTTCACCAGGTTAATTCCCGGGGTGGCGGGACTGACATATGATGAAAGAATGAATTGTCTGGGATTAGAAGGATGAGAGGATATCTTATAGAAACTATAACATTCTTAAAGGATTGGAAGGCTAGATGCAGGAAAAATATTCCCGATGTTGGAGGAGTCCAGAACCAGAGGTCACAATTTACGAATAAGTGGTAGGCCAGTTAGGACTGAGATAAGGAAACACTTTTTCACCCAGAGAGTTGTGAATCTGTAGAATTCTCTGCCACAGAAGTCAGTGAAGGCAGTCTGAAGAAGTGTTTCAGCCCAAAACGTTACCTATCTCCTTCGCCCCATAGATGCTGCTGCACCCACTGAGTTTCTCCAGCATTTTATGTACCGCCAATTCACTGGATGTTTTCAGGAGAGAGTTAGAAATAGCTCTCAGGGCTAACGGTATCAAGAGATATGGGAGAAAGCAGGAACGGGGTACTGATTTTGGATAATTGGCCATGATCATATTGAATGGCGGTGCTGGCTCAAAGGGCCGAATGGCCTACTCCTGCACTTGTTTTCTATGTTTATTCCATGTTTATTCAGTCATAAATGCATGGCACTTTAAAAGGAACACAAAGAAATTGAGAGTCAGGTCAACTCATACAAATACAATTAATCTTACACTCCTATGTATGTTGATACTTCCTCGAATTTTTGGTGGAGAGATACTTACATTGGTAAGTATTCATGATGCACTTGTTAGCACCTTTGACACTGAGTCATAATGCCCGGGCACCTGGTTATATCATCCTGACTCACAATCCTGTTAAATGTTGAGAGTTCAATGTGTTCTCACAGTGCTGCTTTTCAGGTGAGATGTTCAACAGAAGTTCTTTCACATAGACCTAAACAACCCCGTAAAATGTTAACAAAATAGAGGTCCAGGTCAACAACGTCATGTGTAAAATCATGAGAGGAATAGATCAGGTGGACGCACAGAGTCTCGTGCACAGACTGGGAGAAATCGAGAATGAGAGGGCATAGGTTTGCGGTGAAGGGGAAAAGATTTTATGGGAATTGACGGTAACTTTTTCACACAAAGGGTGGTGGGAGTATGGAATGAGCTGCCGGAGGAGGTAGTTGTGGCAATTTTATTGCAATGTTTAAGAAGCAATTAGACAGGTACATGAATAGGACAGGTTTAGAGGGACATGGGCCAAACACAGGCAAGTGGGACTAATGTAGATGGGACATGTTGGTTAGTGTGGGCAAGTTGCACCATAGGGCTTATTTCCACACTGTATCACTCTATGACTCTATCTCTATATTACTAAAACTCTCATCTTGTTTGTTTGTCTGTTTGTTTGTCCGGTTTGTATTTGCACCAAAACGGTACACGATAGCGCGAGCCCCAGGAGCTAAATGTAACTCACTTGAAAACATCCAGTGAATTGGATTCCACTGCCTTCTGTGGCAAAGAATTCCATAGATTCACAACTCTTTGCGTGAAGAAAGTTTATCTTCATCCCAGTCCTAACTGGCCTACCCTTTATTCATAATTTGTGACCCCTGGTTCCAACATCAGGAACATTTTTCCTGCAATTACAGTCAGTGAAAATCCAGCAGGCAAGCAGGACGCTTTCTCCAATCACCTCCATTCGAAGGCCACTATCTTCCACCATTTCTACCGAGTGCTTGGTACCTACTTCCAACAGCCACTGGTTGTCCTCCAGGATGCACCGAGCCGCAGCCTGACGGGCCTGTCCCATTTAGGCGATCTTTTGGGCGACTACAAGCGACAGTGGCAACAATTTTGCTGTCGGAGGTTGTCGTAGGTTGTCGTGAGGTGTCGTAGATGAATGCTAGTAAAACTAATCCCTGCCAGTCGCCTAAAGAGTTGCCTCAGTGGGACAGGCCCATAGGTGCGTGGGAATAGCGTAAATCAGGGGAGCCGCGACCAGCTGTGTCACTCGTTGTCTAGCCCACTCTCCAAGTCACTGATAGACACAAAAAGCTGGAGTAACATCCAATTTCCTCTCTGTGTTAGTGGACCGACTCCAAGCATCAGAGGCCCATTGATCTGTGGCGCTGCTCGATACGTGATTGGCTTTGTGGAGATCAGAGCCAGATGTCACTGTGTCCCGGCACTCGACCCTACATAGCCCTGCTAGCCGGACAGGGTTCAGTTTAGAGCTACAGTGTGGAAACAGGCCCTTCGGCCCACCGAGTCCGCACCAAGCATCGATCTCCGCACATTAACACTATCCTACACATACTAGGGGCAATTTACACTTATACCAAGCCAATTAATCAGACCATCAGTCTGAAGAAGGGTCTCGACCCGAAACGTCACCCATTCCTTCCCTCCAGAGATGCTGCCTGACCCGCTGAGTTACTCCAGCACTTTGTGTCTATCGGTTTAAACCAGCATCTGCAGTTCGTTCCTACACGTGTACCTGTCCGAATGCTGTTTAAGTGTCATTGTGATAATTTCCAAGAAAGCAAGAGTGTTTAGTTGTCACGTGCAGCGACATCAGAACAATGACATTCTCTGTTGCTGCACCTTAACAGGCCGGCTAAAGCAACAACACACAGATTGATTGATTTAGTTTACTATTGCCATCTGTAGCAAGGTACAGGGTAAATCTTTTGTTCATGCTATCCGGTAAATGCAAGCAAGGCGCTCACAATGTACAGATAAAGGAGAACGGGCGCAAGATTTATAATCAATAATACAATGGATTAATAATCAGTAATATTGAGTAATCATCCCGGCATATCAGCGGAGGCCCAAGTATTAGCATTACAATTAATGCCCCACATTGCCGGAGACCTGGGTTCGATCCTGGTCTCGGGTGCTTTCTGCGTGGAGTTTGCACGTTCTCCCTGTGACCGCGTGGGTTTCCTCCGGCTGCTCCGGTTTCCACCCACATCCCAAAGATGTGCGGGTTTGTAGGTTAATTGGATCTCTATAAATTGCCCCCTAGTGTGTAGGGAGTGGATGAGAAAGTGGGATAACATAGAACCAGTGTGAACGGGTGATCGATAGTCGGCACGGACTCGAGGGGCCGAAGGGCCTGTTTCCACGCTGTATCTTTGAACTAATTATAATATTGAACAAATCAACTTACCTATAGAATTTGAACATGAATAATATTATCCCAAGGTTGCAGAGTATTTTAATGGCATTTACTGCGTAATCCCTGAGGTTATTCGTTGTAAAGTGAAGGGCAAAATTCATCTCTACAAGTTTCATTTTCCGAAGTTAATTTGTAGTTTATATTTACCATTATCCTTTGCCTCTTTGTTCCCATGATACATGAATCCCAGACTTACATTTAAAGATGAACAAAATATCAATTTAAAGACAGATATCAACTAATTTCCCCGATTGAGTATGAATATCGATTTCTTTAACATCCCCTCTCTCTCCGTCCCTCCCCCACCCGACTACTACCTGGTACTAGCTGCAAAGTCATCTTGTTGGGTCTCATTGTGTGAGAAGGAACTGCAGATGCTGGTCTAAACCAGAGAGAGACACAAAAGACTGGAGCAACTCAGCGGGTCAGGCAACATCTCTGGAGAGAAGGAATGGGTGACATTTCAGGTCGAGACCCTGCTAAAGGTTTCGGGTAGAGACTCTTAGAAGGGTCACGACCAGAAACGTCACCCATTCCTTCTCTCCAGAGATGCTGCCTGACCCATGCCGGTCAACAGGGCGAATTCGGCACAGAGACTAATGGCAGCGGCGCAATGCTTCCGACGCCTCAGACGGTCCAGGACTCTTGCACTGCTCCATGGCCGGAGCTGCAGCGAGCGACTCGCCAGCACAGCAAACACTCGCCAGCCCCGGCTTCCCATCCGCATTTGCCCCCGCCGCTGCTTCCACTTTCATCCCTCGCTCAACCCCGGCTCTCCAACACCCGCAGCCCATGCACTTGATATGAGTTTTGAAATTCTCATTGATCACAGAATTTCTCACGACAGAGCGTGAGACATTTGTGATCAGCATGAGAGCATGAGAATTTTTATGTGGGGGGTGAGGGGTGGGGGTGGGAAGGGGGAAACTACTTTTCAGGGTCCCTACCTGGTCGGAGAGGCAGCTTTTCTCCAGGCTGCAACTTCGACCCGTCCTCGCAGCCTACCAGCGGGCCTGGAGCGGCGTTTCCTGAGGGGACCGCCAAGAACCTCGGCTTCGGAGGTGGCACAGCGCTGGAGCACCATCGTGGAGCGGAGCGGGCGATATCTTGCCTGAGTCGCCGCACTGGAGCTCCGGAATGCTGAGACCGCAGGTGAACATCACGGAGCTGCGGGACTGTGGGGCAGCGGCTGCGGGCGGCGACGCTGATCTTTAACATCGGGAGCCTGGGATCTCTCGGCGAGATCACCAGTTGTGGAGCTCCATCCAGCGCGACCTTGTCGGCTTTGGAAACCACGGACTCCGGTAAGGAAGCGGCCGTTCCAGGTGTCCCAAGCCGCTGTGAGGACTCTCTCGACGCCAGAGCACCATCACCCGGCGAGAAGGCCTAAAACAACGGGCCGCCGTAGCTCTGACTGCGGAGGCCTCAATAGGCCTGACTATGGGTGGACTTGGGGATGGGACTGGACTTTGTGCCTTCCCCCACAGTGGGAACCATTGTGGGGGGATGTTTTTATGTTCATTGTTAATTCTTTAGTGTTGTGTCTTATCTTTATCTGTGTGCTGCATGGCAAGTCAAATTTCACTACACCAATTGGTGTATGTGCCAATAAATGTCCTTTGTCTTTGTTTGTCCCAACATTTATGAAACAGTTAGACAGGTACATGGATGTTTCGGGTGGAGACCCTTCATGGATAGGACAAGTTTGGAGGGATATGGACCAAATGCGAGCAGGTGGAACTAGTGTAGTTGAGACATGTTGGCCAGTTGGGCAAGCAAATAGGGCTCTATGACTCTAAAGGGCCTGTCCTACCAGCATCTGACTCCATGCGGTGAGCGTGATCAAACTAGAAGCGGGGGCACGCGGAGGTTGGGTGATCCATGTACAGGGTCGTTCCGAACAGCATGCGCCTGCATGCGGCGAGCGCGACCAAACCGGCAGCGAGGGCCGCGCGAACGTCCGGTGAGTGGCGCAACGCGGCGCAAAGTGAGGCGAACATGGAGCGAAGTCTTAAAGGTAAGTTCGCCAGGACAGAGACGGACACACTGAGAGGGGCACAGAGACATACATAGAGAGGGCCACCGAGCCACACACAGAGAGGGTCACGGAGGCACCTACAGAGAGGGTCACGGACGCATGACGTTGAGGTGGTATGTAATGCATCGGGACGACTGCGAACCGACAAGCCGTTGCTGCGCGGATTTTTTGAACATGGTCAGTTTTTCAGGACGAACTACGCACAATTCCGCACGGCTCCGGTGATCGAAGTGGGACCGGTCCCGCGACGCTGGACGGCTCAAGCGACCACGTTAGGTCGCGCTCATCGCATGGAGTTGCATGCTGGTGGGACAAGCCCTTAACTCATGCCTGCACATGTGTTTCATCAGCTCACCTACGATGCACTTTGGACTTTGTGTAGCACTACATACTTGGCTTGCACTATTACGGTCTGGTTTAACCTAATATAACTGATAACTGATAAGTGATTGTATTATTGTTTATTATACATTTATTTGTTGTGTTGTCACATGAATGTGTCTGTAAAGCTGCAACAAGGATTGCAGTGTTCTGCTCCCTGTGCATATGACACTAAACATTCCTGCCAATTGTTTTGCGTTCCAGAAAGCATTTAGTTCACGGTTAAGAAACACCCTTTTTGTTTTGACTGGTGCGATGAGTCATCAAATGCACGCAATAAAATTAGAACATTATCATCAAAGATTTGCGTTGACACCTGAGCAATTTGATGAAAAATTCAACAAGGGTCACCATTTTGGCTGTGTTTGTACAACATGTTTGTCAAGAAACTGAAGGATACAGCATAAGAATTTGAAGGTGTGGGGCATGTAGCCCTGTAGCCTAGCTACGCAATTCAAGGCAAATGCTTAACTTCTACTTAAGCACATAGAGATATAGAAACATAGAAAATAGGTGCAGGAGTAGGCCAAATGGCCCTTTGAGCCTGCACCGCCATTCAATATGATCATGGCTGATCATCCAACTCAGTATCCTGTGCCTGCCTTCTCTCCATACCCCCTGATCCCTTTAGCCACAAGGGCCACATCTAACTCCCTCTTAAATATAGTCAATGAACTGGCCTCAACTACCTTCTGTGGCAGAGAATTCCACAGATTCACCACTCTCTGTGTGAAAAATGATTTTCTCATCTTGGTCCTAAAAGACTTCCCCCTTATCCTTAAACTGTGCCCCCTTGTTCTGGACTTCCCCAAAATCGGGAACAATCTTCCTGCATCTAGCCTGTCCAACCCCTTAAGAATTTTGTAAGTCTCTATAAGATCCCCCCTCAATCTTCTAAATTCCAGCGAGTACAAGCCGAGTCTATCCAGTCTTTCTTCATGTGGACGTCCTGCCATTCCCAGGAATCAGTTTGGTGAACCTTCTCTGTACTCCCTCTATGGCAAGAATGTATCTCCTCAGATTAGGAGACCGAAACTGTACGCAATACTTCAGGTGCGGCCTCACCAAGACCCTGTACAACTGCAGTAGAACCTCCCTGCTCCTGTACTCAAATCCTTTTGCTATGAATGCCAACATACCATTCGCTTTCTTCACTGCCTGGTGCACCTGCAGCCCTACTTTCAATGACTGGTGTACCATGACACCCAGGTCTCATTGCATCTCCCCTTTTCCTAATTGGCCACCATTCAGATAGCACCATTTTTCAGTAGATTTTCAAAGGTATCGATCTCCCTTTTGAATAACCTCAGTGGCTGAGCTTCCACAACAAGCTGGGGCTGGACAATTCTAAAGATTCACAGCTCTCTCAATTAAGGAATTTCTCCTCATTTCAGTCTTCAACACCTGTTCCTTATTCCGAGACTCTGATCCCTGAAACTATATACTTCAACAGGTGAAACATCATCCATGAATCTAGCCAATAAACTTTTTCTTTAAAGAGGAGATAAAAGGAACTGCAGTTGCTGGAATCTTGAGCAAAACAAAATGTGCTGGGGTAAGTCAATCAGGTCAGGCAGCATCTGTGAAGGGAATGGATCGGCGACGTTTCAGGTCAGACCCTCACGCGAACCTTATGATTTTCTTTAAGTTTCATTGAGATTTCCATTCATACTTCAAAACTCCCATGAACACAGGCCTTATTAACAATCTCCCTTCAGATAGTAAACCTACATTCCTGCATGAATGAATTTCAACTGTAACTCATTTCTTGGCAGATACAATCTTTTGTAGATAAGAACCAAAACCATACACAATGGTGCAGTCTCCAGAGCACCTATTATAATTGCAGTAAGAGTAGCTATACTTCTACACTCAATCATTCACATAATGAAACCTATATATCATTTGGCTTACTGATTGCTTGCTATACCAGTATGATAAATTTGAGTAACGTATACAAAAGCATCTAGGTCCATTTGAACTTCAACTTTTCTTAATCACATACCATTATAAAATACTCTGTTTTCTGGTGAATATAAAATATGACCTCATAATATTCCATATTACAGTCCATCTGCCAGGATCCCTCCCACTCACTTGGCCTGTCGATATCCCCATAAACCTGATGGAAATACCTCACCATGCTCATAATCCCACCTAGTTTAGCATCATCAACAAATTTGGAAATCCCCACAGGCTAGGCACTGATAAAGATTGTGAACATCTGGGCCCCTTGAACCAATTCCTGTGGAACCTCACTTGTCACAAACTGCCAATCTGTTTCTTCCTACACTTTATTTCCAGTCTGGTAACCATTTCTCAATCCATGCCAATGGATTATCCCTAATTTCATGTACAGGCACCTCACGTTTTATGCTGGGTTACATTCGTGAAAAGCAGCGCATATCTCAAAAACATATAAATTAAACATATATGCGACTACGCTGCCACGTGTAAATTTGAGCACATTATTTTAAAAATACGAGTCGTAATTCAGGCTTTGGTATTAAAGGAACAAGTGTGTTATTCAAAAAATGCAGATATCAAACAAGCGTAAAAAGTGACGTGCCTAACTTTGTTCAACAAATTCCTGTGTGGAAAAATCTAAAACACTGCAAGCACTGGTTCCTCTTTATCAATGTCAACATCCTTTGTCAAAAAATTCCAGTAGATTATACAATTTCAATTTTATTTTCATAAGTCCATGTTAATTCTACCTAATCTTATCATTTTATTGAAGTAATCTGTTGCTGCATTTTTAATTATAGATTGCAGCATCTTCCATACTGTTGATGTCAGGGGTGACAGTTCTTCAGTTCCGTATTTTCTCTCTGCTTCCTTTCCAAAATAGAAACATAGAAACATAGAAAATAGGTGCAGGAGTAGGCCATTCGTCCCTTCGAGCCTGCACCGTCATTCAATATGATCATGGCTGATCATCCAACTCAGAATCCTGTACCTGCCTTCTCTCCATACCCCCTGATCCCTTTAGGCACAAGGGCCACATCTAACTTCCTCTTAAATATAGTCAATGAACTGGCCTCAACTACCTTCTGTGGCAGAAAATTCCACAGATTCACCACTCTCTGGGTGAAAAATGATTTTCTCATCTCGGTCCTAAAAGACTTCCCCCTTATCCTTAAACTGTGACCCCTTGTTCTGGACTTCCCCAAAATCGGGAACAATCTTCCTGCATCTAGCCTGTCCAACCCCTTAAGAATTTTGTAAGTCTCTATAAGGTCCCCCCTCAATCTTCTAAATTCCAGCGAGTACAAGCCGAGTCTATCCAGACATTCTTCATATGGAAGTCCTGCCATCCCAGGAATCAGTCTGGTGAACCTTCTCTGTACTCCCTCTATGGCAAGAATGTTTTTCCTCAGATTAGGAGACCAAAACTGCACGCAATACTCCAGGTGTGGCCTCACCAAGACCATGTACAACTGCAGTAGAACCTCCCTGCTCTTGTACTCAAATCCTTTTGCTATGAATGCCAACATACCATTCGCTTTCTTCACTGCCTGCTGCACCTGCATGCCTACTTTCAATGACTAGTGTACCATGACACCCAGGTCTCGTTGCATCTCCCCTTTTCCTAATCGGCCACCATTCAGATAATAGTCTACTTTCCTAATAGCATCTAATAATAGGATCGCTCTTTCTATTCACGATACTGCAGGAACAGTTCCAGAAACTATCTTGGAACTATCTTGGAAAATGAAAACCAGATCATCTCCAAAGCCAGATCTTTCAAAAGTCTGTGATATGGATCATCTAGTTCTTGTATTTATCAGCTTCAGGTATTAACATCATCAGGTCTGTTTTGCAAATGCTAATTTTCTTAAATTCCACATTCTCACCGAATCTTTGATTCTCCAGTACATCTGGCAGTATCGTCTTGGCTTTTCCAATGAAACAGACACAAAGCAATTGTTTAATCTCTCTATCATTTCCTCAAATCATTGATCATAAGCGATGTGCATTTATTTTTTACATACCTAAAGAAGTTCTTAAAATATATATATATTTTGTTTCTTGCACGTTTCGCTAATATTCTAATCTCTTTTTCTTTATCAATATTCTGGTCCTCCTTATCTGAGTTCTAAAATGCTTCCAATCTTTACATCTTGCTATTTCTGGGAACTCTAATCCTCTTTCTATGATGTAATGTTATCTTTCATTTCTGCAGTCAGCCACAAATAGATCATTTTTCCTCCTGAGCTTTTGTGCCTCAAAGGAATATATAAAACCTGTATTGATACTAAGAAGTGAGAGTAAAGAGTTAATTTGTAGTCAAGAACTATGAATATATCACTATTATTTTTTAGTTTTGTGTGTCTTGAATTTACACCTGCAAGGGAAAGAAAAAGTTTGACACAGCAAGTTGTCTGTTTTAGTGTAATTACAGTATATGCTGTAAACTATTTACTGTGTTCTAACAGAGAACGGTGCCTTAAACAATAGACAGTAGGTGCAGGAGTAGGCCATTCGGCCCTTTGAGCCAGCACCTCCATACAATGTGATCATGGCTGATCATCCACAATCAGTAACCCGTTTCTGCCTTATCCCCATATCCCCTGACTCAAGAGCCTTATCAAGTTCTCTCTTGAAAGTATCCAGAGAACCGGCCTCCACCGCCCTGTGAGGCAGAGAATTCCACAGACTCACAAATATATGTGTGAAAAAGTGTTTCCTCATCTACGTCCTAAATGTCTTACCTTTTATTCTTAAACTGGGGCCACTGGTTCTGGACTTCACCCAACAACGGTAACATGTTTCCTGCCTCTATCGTGTCCAAACCCTTAATAATCTTCTTTTGTGTGGCGTGCACAGCCTAAAGTTGTTGGACAACTTGTTCTATTTGACCTTCCGTTTGTGCACGTCGAGTTGATTGCATTAGTCGAAACAGGCCGGACCACGTGAAGGTTGCAATCTTCCACCCCCCTTAATAATTTTATATGCTTCAATAAGATCCCCTCTCATCCTTCTAAATTCAAGGTATACAAGCCAGCCGCTCCATTCTCTCAGCATATGACAGTCCCGCCATCCTGGGAATTAGCCTTGTGAACCTACGCTGCACTCCCTCAATAGCAAGAATGTCCTTCCTCAAATTAGGGGACCAAAACTGCGCACAATACTCTAGGTGTGGTTTCACTAAGGCCCTATACAACTGCAGAAGGACCTCTTTGCTCCTATACTCAACTCCTCTTGTTATGAAGGCCACCATGCCATTCGCTTTCTTCACTGCCTGCTGTACCCGCATGCTTACTTTCATTGCCTGCTGAACAAGGACCCCGAGATCCTGTTGTCCTTCCCTTTTTCCCAATTTCACAACATTTAGATAGTAATCTGCCTTCCTGTTTTTGCTATCAAAGTGGACAACCTCACATGTATCCACATTAAACTGCATTTGTCATGCATCTGCCCACTCACCCAACCTGTCCAAGTCACCCTGCATTCTCATAGCATCCTCCTCACAGTTCACACTGCCACCCAGCTTTGTGTCATCTGCAAATTTGCTAATGTTACTTTGAATCCCTTCATCTAAACCATTGGTGTATATTGTAAATAGCTGCGGTCCCAGCACCAAGCCTTGCGGTACCCCACTAGTCACTGCCTGCCATTCTGAAAGGGACCAGTTAATCCCTACTCTTTGTTTCCTGTCTGCCAACCAATTTTCTGTCCATGTCAGCACTCTACTCCCAATACCATGTGCCCTAATTATGCCCACTAATCTCCTATGTGGGACCTTATCAAATGCTTTCTGAAAGTCCAGGTACATTATATCCACTGGCTCTCCCTTGGTCATTTTCCTAGTTACATCCTCAAAAAATTACAGAAGATTAGTCAAGCATGATTTCCCCTTCGTAAATCCATGCTGACTTGAACTGATCCTGTTCCTGCTACCCAAATGTGCCGCTATTTCATATTTTATGATTGACTCCAGCATCTTCCCTACCACTAATGTCAGGCTAAATGGTCTATAATTCCCTCTCTCCCACCTTTTTAAAAAGCGGGATAACATTAGCTACCCTCGAATCCACAGGAACTGATCCTGAATCTATAGAACATTGGAAAATGACACCAATGCGGCCATGATTTCTAGAGCCACTTCCTTAAGTACCCTGGGATGCCGACCATCAGGCCCTGGGGATTTATCAGCCTTCATTCCCTTCAGACTACCCAACACCATTTCCTGCCTACATTTAGTAATCTTTTCTCATCTTTCTAATACTTCTTCAGAGAATTCAAAATGACTTACGAAACATGGAATTTTCAAATCCCACATAAATATTCAATTCAATTCAATTCAAGTTTAATGTCATTGCACAAATACAAGTATAGGTACAACGAAATGCAGTTTAGCGTCATTCGTAGTGATAGCGATATAAAAAAATAAATACAGAGTGTAGTGATAGCAGTACGGAAATAAATAAATACAGGGTGCAGACAAGTCTATCAGCTGGGCTCCGAGTTCAGCAGTCTGATGGTGTAGTTGAAGAAGCTGTTCTTCGTCCTACTGGTGCGGGACCTGAGGCTCCTGTACCGCCTCCCTGATGGGAGGAGGGCAAACAGTCCATGGTTAGGGTGTGAGGGGTCCTTGATGATCTTCCCGGCCCGCTTCAGGCACCGTTTTCGGTGGAGGGCATCCATGGCAGGGAGCGGGGCACCGATGATGTACTGGGCGGTTTTCACCACCCGTTGTAGTGCCTTCCTGTCTGCCACGGTGCAACTGCTGTACCATACCGTAAAGCAGGTGGTCAGGATGCTTTCAATGGTGCAGCGGTAGAAGTTCGTCAGAATCCGGGGGGACAGGTGGGCTTTTTTGAGCCTCCTCAGAAAGTAAAGGCGCTGCTGTGCCTTTTTGATCAGCTTTGAGGTGTTGAGGGACCAGGACAGATCCTCCGAGATGTGTACCCCGAGGAATTTGTAGTTGGAGACCCTCTCCACCTCAGTCCCGTTTATATGGATGGGGGTGTGTCTGCCCCCTCTGTTCTTCCGAAAGTCAACAATTATTTCCTTCGTCTTCTGGGAGTTGAGGACGAGGTTATTGTTGGCACACCAGGTGGCCAGGTGCTGGACCTCCTCCCTGTAGGCTGATTCGTCATTATCACTAATCAGTCCTACCACCGTGGTGTCATCGGCAAATTTTATAATGGCGTTGGAGCCATACTTGGGGATGCAGTCATGCGTGAAGAGGGAGTAGAGGAGAGGGCTGAGCACACAGCCCTGTGGCACGCCGGTGTTCAGTGTTATAGTGGAGGAGGTGAGGTTGTTGACCCTAACAGACTGTGGTCTGTTAGTGAGGAAATCCAGTGTCCAATTGCAGAGGGAGGTGGAGATGCCAAGACCGCTAAGTTTGGTGATCAAGCTAGCGGGTATGACAGTGTTGAAGGCGGAGCTGAAGTCAATAAACAGCAGCCTGATGTAGGTGTTGTTGCTGTCCAGGTGGGTCAGGGCAGAGTGTAGGGCCGCCGATATGGCGTCCTCTGTAGACCTGTTTGTCCGGTAGGCAAATTGGTGGGAGTCCAATGTGGGGGGGAGGCTGGCTTTGAGGTGAGCCAAGATCAGCCGCTCAAAGCACTTAGCGATGACAGGGGTGAGTGCCACTGGCCGGTAGTCGTTGAGGCTCCCTGTCGCTGAGTGTTTGGGCACTGGCACAATGGTAGATGTCTTGAGGCAGGTGGGGACAACACCCTGGGCCAGTGACAGATTGAAAATGTCAGTGAAGACCAGGGATAGTTGTCCAGCACATGCCCTGAGCACCCGCCCGGGGATGCCATCGGGGCCGGCAGCTTTGTGCTCATTCACCTTGCTCAGTGCGTCTTGTACAGCAGAGGTGGAGAGACTGAGGGGTTGTTCAATCTTATATTTTCAATCTTATCTAAACTTGTCTATTGCATGTTTAATAAAGATTACACAATGTTCACGGTTTTACCTGTGGAGATCTATTTAAGATCAAATGAGATCGCTGTCACAATACTACATTTTTGCAACTGTCCCTATTCCTGCTGTGCTATAGCCCAGTGATAACACTTTGACCTGTTTTGACAGATCAATACATTTTCAAAAGTGCATCTATCAAATGACATGTTAAATTTATTGGATCAGATGGATGTTAAAAGAGGCATCCAATGATACTACTTGAACTTCTCCAAGTACCCTGACAAACACATTGCTGCCCTTGGGTGAAAGATTAGACAAAGGCTCTGGAGGTCTGTTCTGGTGGAAAAAAACTCCCTGTTTTTCAGACCAAGTAATGTTGTCACAACAGATGAATTGATTGATTAGATTATTCCAAATTTTAGAAGATGCATTAAATGGAAAAGTTTGGGTGTATTTGCCAAAAAAATAATTGTACCTCAAAACAATTCATTGTATGTTGAAAATTACAGGTAATTTATTAGTATCTTTGAAGTTTAATTATACAAAATCACAGACGGCAGCAATTTAATAATCTAAGTATTGCTGCTCATATTTTTAAATGTTTTTTTTTAAATATGAGCAACAATACTTAAATTGTAAGCTTGTCAAAGTGACAGCTTTGAACCCATCCCCAAATTCAAACAGAAAAGCTGAGTAGAATCCATGCTGCGCTAACAGCTGACATGCCTTTGCCAGAAGTGTTGGTAGGTGGTTTGACTTGCTGGAAGGATGGTCAGCCTCTCTATCTAGACTTGCAACTTTCCCATTAATGACGCAGAAACTTTTGCAGAAAATATTTTCCCTTTTTTAAATTTCAAAATGTGTCACATTTGCTACAAAACATGGGGAGGGGAGGGGGGGCGGAATTGGAAGTATGCATTGGTGAGAGCAGAGAAATTAATTGTCGGTAGACAGAAGGAATGGGTGATGTTTTGGGTCGAGACCCTTCTTCAGAGCCGAAACACCACCCATTCCTTCTCTCCAGAGATGCTGCCTGTCCTGCTGAGTTACTCCAGCATTTGGTGTTTATCTTTGGTTTAAACCAGCATCTGCAGTTCCGTCCTACACAAGGAATTGTTGGTCATTGATTTCAAAAGTCAATGTTGACTCAAGGAACAAAATGACCTGTGTTGTACTGATTGCAGTGCTGCACTACTATCTACCTCATTGGTGACCCTTAAACGATCCTCAATCAGTCTTTGCTGACTTTATCTTGACTTGAGCGTTATTCCCTTATCATGTATCTATACACTGTAAATGGCTCGATTGTAATCATGGTTTGTCTTTCTGCTGACTGGTTAGCAAGCAACAAAATCTTTTCACTGTGCCTCAGTACATGTGACGATAAACTAAACTGAATTGAACTGAACTGATTGAGGAAGGTTGAAATGTGCAGCCCTATACTAGTTAGATTCATTTTAAATCTCTTGATCATTCCAATTAAATCAATGACTCTAAACTTAAATCAACAGTTACTAGGAAAACATGTCCCAGATTTTCAACTACTTTTTCTGACACAAATTTCATTGGGGTTTCTACAATTTTATAATTTTGGCTTTAGGTTATAGATACCCACATAATAGGAAATAGCTACTCAACATTTACTCTATGAAATCACTTCTAAATTTTAAAGATTTTGATTAGTTATTCTGCAAAATAGTTTGCTACAATAATAAAAATGTTGCCCTGGTTCTAGATTTCCATATTAAAGGCAACATTTACTCTGAAATAACTTCTGAATTTTAAAGACAGATTAGTTATCCTGCCAACCTTCGCAAATCAGAAAAGAATGCAAATGTATGTAAGTGTCCTCAATTTCACCTTAAAAATAACATTACAATTGGAATTAATTTCAATATAGCCTTTAAATTGGCACATGAAGCAGGATGTGACCATAGTTTTGATCACCTCTTTAATTTCATGTTCCAACCATAGGATTAATATGAATATGTTATGCATTCTTTAGATTACTTTTACTTGGGGGTGTATTAATATGTGATATGGAATAGCCGCACAAAATACTCATCCTCCATTCCCCTTTTTCTTTGACATTAAGAACGTATTCACATTCATCTTACTACGAGCTCATATGAATACCTTCTGTTAATTTATATATTACTTTGTCACTTCCTGTCCCATTGTAGTAATAATGCAAAGTCCAAGGATTGTAAATATTTAATAAACCAGCAAATAGTGACCAAGAAATTCATGTTCTTTGTCTATTGATACATCTAATGATGGCATGTGTTTGCCTCCGAAAAATTCAATTGAGTTACACAGGCATTGGATATTCTTCAAACATTCTGGAAAGTTTTGAATCTATCTATCTAGAATCTCTAGGGAGGTCATGTCAAACAATGAAGTTTAGTTACAGAACCAGAAAGTAGAGTGTTTTTAACTTAAAGTCAGTTTACATCCTAAAAGGATTTTAATTCTTCTTTCACAACCCTCTTGCCTTTATAGCTTTGGAAGAATTTTCTATTGTTGATTTTGGATAGTGCAACTACAATTTTCATGAATTATCTGAATGACCAAGTTATGTTTCTATTATATCTGTTGATTGTCTTTAATATAATTTAATAGATACGGCTCTTAAAGATAGCGGAGTCAGGGGATATGGTGAGAAGGCAGGAACAGGGTACTGATTGGGGATGATCAGCCATGATCACATTAAATGGCGGTGGTGGCTCGAAGGGCCGAATGGCCTACTCCTGCACCTATTGTCTATTGTCTATTGTCTATTGTCTAAATAAAATGAATATGAAAATGAAGAATAATTCCCCAAAGGCTCAAGTTCTCCTACATATTTTAACTGTATGGTTTGTATCTTAATATTATCAATTCAGCATAGTCAAACTAATCCTCTCCGGTGTTAACACATATCACAAAGTTGCATAGTTCTCTCGTCATGGAGTTTTTCTCACCAGGAACACAGTTCAGACAAACAGAAGTGAAAATCAGCATGACTAATTTGCATCACAAGCATTTTCTGACCAAGTACCGAACCATGACGTTAAATCAAGTGAACCACAATTGAATTACGATAAGGAATACAGTAACAGGCAAACCAACTTGCAGATGTGGCCAATGCCTTAATAACATTTTCAACTACTCAAGCATTCTTTGATGTGGCCCCACTGCCTTGTTTACTTTATCACAATTAAATCAAAGCTAAAAGGAAAGCACTATTTCTCACAGGTGCCGCTCATATGGTAACAATTCCACAGAGAGATCATTAGTATTTTGTAACCAGCTGGTGCACATAAGATCTAGAATTGGGAACATGTTAATCATTTTTACAGACACAAGTTGAAATCTAAACAGAAACTATTAGCACTTTTAAATGGTTACCTGGAGAAATTGCCTACAGCATATCACAATTTTCACAAGCTCATGTTAAAGGAGAAGAATTAGGCCATTTGGCCCATTGAGTCTACTCCGCCATTCAATCATGGCTGATCTCTGCCTCTTAATCCCATTTTCCTGCCTTCTCCCCATAACCCTTAACACCCGTTCAATTTTAATTTTAATTTATCTTAATTTCAAATATATCGCACTGACTCGGAAGTCTCCGTATCAAAAGCAGACAAAAACCTGCACTTGATAACTTAATCTATTTTAGAGTCCACAATCTAACACCAATTTTTCTTCTCTTCCCTTATAGCAGTAAGTCTGTATATGTGTCATACACATTTCCCATCTGGCATGATAAAGAATTTTTACTTTGCATATTTTCTCATTGCAATCACACACTTTTACAACAAAGTGTCTCAAGTTTTCCTCATAATTATAATCACAAAAGCACAAGAATTTAACAGATCGATATATTTGTAGTTTGGATATTGGGATTGTCACGTCCTATTGTTCTGAGAAACAGTGCTAATAAAATCCCTTACAGGTGCCAAAGTCATTGGGATCAAATAATTCTAAAGATCTTGTGTGTTGTCAGTGAAAAGAGGGTTATGCCCCTGTCCCACTTAGGAAACCTGAACGAAAACCTCTGGAGACTTTGCGCCCCACCCAAGGTTTCTGTGCGGTTCCCGAAGGTTCCCGGAGGTTTTTGTCAGTCTCCCTAATGGTGGAAAGTGGTTTCCGTTTTAAAAATCGGTAATATTTTAGTCAAAGCCGGTTGCGATGCTAGTTGAAGGTGGTTGCCAGAGGTCAAAAACCTCCGGGAACCGCACGGAAACCTTGGGTGGGGCACAAAGTCTCCAGAGGGTTCCGTTCAGGTTTCCTAAGCGGGACAGGGGCATATGGCTCTTTTCCAATGTTTCGCGGAAAGGAAAATTGATCCAAGAATTGTAGATGAAATGTTTCTATTGTATGCAAGAAATCGATGACATTATACAGGTACGTCCACCTGATCTATTCCTCTCATGATTTTACACAACTTTATAAGATGACCCCTCATCTTCCTGCGCTCCAGGGAATAGTGTCCCAGCCAGCTCAAACTCACCCTACAGCTCAGACCCTCGAGTCCTGGCAACATCCATGTAAATTTTCTTTGTACCCCTTCCAATATATTATATTAAAACATGGCTCCCAGAACTGAACACAATATTCTAAATGTGGCCTCACCAACAAGGTTAATTCCCGCGATGGCGGGACTGTCATATGCTGAGAGAATGGAGCGGCTGGGCTTATATACTCTGGAATTTAGAAGGATGACAGGGTGGCTTATTGAAACATATAGGATTATTAAGGGTTTGGACACGCTAGAGGCAGGAAACATGTTCCCGATGTTGGGGGAGTCCAGAACCAGGGGCCACAGTTTAAGAATAAGGGGTAAGGCATTTAGAACAGAGATGAGAAAACACTTTTTCACGCAGAGTTGTGAGTTGGAGGAATTCTCTGCCTCAGAGGGCAGTGGAGGCTGGTTCTCTGGATACTTTCAAGAGAGAGCTTGATACGGCTCTTAAAGATAGCGGAGTCAGGGGATATGGGGAGAAGGCAGGAATGGGGTACTGACTGTGGATGATCAGCCATGATCACATTGAATGGCAGTGCTGGCTCGAAGGGCTGAATGGCCTACTCCTGCATCTATTGTCTATTGTCTACAGTCTATTATATAACTGCAACATAACCTCCCAAATTCTATACTCAACTCTCACTGATGAAGGCCAATGTGCCAAAAGCCTATTTGACTACTCCATCTACTTGTGACGCCACCTTCAATGAACTATATACCTGCACTCCTAGATCCCGTTGGTCTGCAACACTTCACAGACCCCTGCTATGCGCTGTGGGACTCTATTCCCTGTAGCGCAGGAATATGAGGGGTGTGTATGTCCTGCCAATGTTAGGCTTTCCAAAATGCAACGCCTCACATTTCTTTGCAGTAAAGTCCATCAACTATTCCTCAGCCCAGTTGGCTAACCGATCAAGATCCCACTGCAATTTTTGACAACCATCTTCATTATCTGTACATTCTCTCTGTGACTGTATTCTCCGAATGTTCCATTTTCCTTTCACACTCCAAAGACGTACAGGTTTGTAGGCTAATTGGTTTGGTAAAATTGAAAATTGTCCCTAGTGTGTGTAGGATAGTGTTAGTGTGCGGGGGACGCTAGTCGGCGCAGACTCCATGGAACAAAGGGTCTGTATCTGTGCCAAATCTCTAAACCAAACTAAACTTTTAGTTTGGTAATGCTCTTATGGAGCATCTGAGGACATTTAACCTGTGCTACTAGAAATTCCTGCTTTCTATTCTATGCTTTTCCTAATAAATTTATGAAGTACATGGATTTTGATAGTCTAGCCTTATGGATAATGGGATGGCTAGAAGGTAAAAAGCAATGAATGGCTTGGACTGGGCTGATATAATGAGTGCAATGACATCATTATTTGTATTGGAATGCTCTTATTGTATCACATACGGTGGCTTGCAAAAGTTTTCATACCCCTTGAACTTTTCCACATTTTGTCACGTTACAACCACAATCGTAAATGTATTTTATTGGGATTTTATGTGATAGACCAACACCAAGTGGCGCATAATTGTGAAGTGGAAGGAAAATTATACATGGTTGTCAAATGTTTTGTAGAAATGGCATACAGATGAAAATCAGAATGCGACATTCATTGCCATAAATAATTGTTTAAGCAGTTTATATGAATTATTTAAAATAAAGACCTGCTTGGAAAATGTAAACTGAAATGGGGATATCAACAAAAAAGTGGAATTAAAGGAACGGCACATATTGAAAATGTTATATACAGGGTGGCTTTTTTTCTGTGCTGGAACAGTAAATAATTCTGCATTTTGAAACTAATTGGCATAACAACAAAATGAATAGTTAAGTTTATCCAGTGATGTGTTATAGGTAACCATGGTCTCCCGAAACTTGCTGTGTGGAGTTCAGCTTAATGTTTCCCATGAATATGTAGTTAATTTTTGATATCCCCAACAATTAGCATAATTAATAATTGGATTGTGGTACACAATGTTATACTGTGTACCACAGAGAATAACAACAGATTAGGTTGTTTGCCTTCATTTCACGCCTTGATATTTAGCTTGATCCCAAGATGAACTCTTTGGACATTAAGATTAAATGAGAATGAATATTTTAAATAAAATGTTCAGTGCAGAAACACAAATGGCTAGTTTTGAAGTGTCTTGCACTAACACACATAACAGCACTGCTTATAATGTGTAGGAAGGAACTGCAGAAGCTGGTTTACACCAAAGATAGACACAAAATGCTGGAGTAACTCAGTGGGTCAGGCACAAACTCTGGAGAAAATGAAGAGGTAATGTTTCACTACCCATCACCCTTTACAGACACTAACCCCTTCTTCGGGTCTGCTTAAAACTTTGTACCTGAAGAAATTGATTATTATTTCCCAATCAAATGGTAATAGTTACCTATTTCTTACCTGGTGCCAAGTTCAAGCTTACTTTTAGGAAAGTTACTGACTGCATTGATGGAAATTCCCAGTATTTATTAATTCACCTTGAATATGACCACTTCTCTGGGCAAAATTGGTTCTAATGCAATGTTTACAAACTGACTGCAAAATAATATGGATCACAGATTGCACTGAGCACAAATTACAGTTAAAATCCCACAATACTTTCTGCTGTTAGTTTTACATTTGGAGAAATACACCATAAAAGCCCACAACTGAATGTTCCAAGTCAATACTTCCATACATTGTAACAGAAAAAGAGAACATTGATCCAACAAATGTATTGATCACCGAACAAAGACACAGAAAGCTGGAAGAACTCAGCGGGCCAGACAGCATCTCTGGAGAAAAGGAATAGATGACGTTGATTAAATGTATGAGGTGAAAGCATGCAAGCTGGTTATTGGTGTGGGATATGTATTTGGTATACTTTGATGAACTGTTTTCATAAATATCGTTGAAAATATATCTTATCCGTAGCCTTTATTATTCTATGACGCATTGAGAAATTAATGTAGTGGCCCTATTCCTATCAGCGGTAACTATCAATTTAACCAGCACATTTTAATTTCCCTCCTGGAGTTATGAAAATATTTCTAATAATGTTACAACCCATTGGTGCAAGTGATGTTTGCAACTAAGTGAGCTGCTACAAAGTTAAGACTTAATCTTCATGAGACGTATCAAATGTGAAGAGGGCAATCAACATGACAGAATAGCATATATTAAAGCAGTCGCAATTTATACTCATCTATATCCACCACTCCCCTCTTCATAAAACAAATATTTTGTTTTTATTATAGAAATGAAAGGGCGAATAAAGATCTATGAAGTCCTATTCTGATGTTTATTAGATTATTTTAAACCACAGATGAAATGGAACTTATTTATTACCTCATTGCCACATTCTTTATACCACAGAGCAAATTCAAAGCTACATTCTATCCTGCAGATTCCTATGCCGCACATGATGATTTATCACCACCAATTTTGAGAGGTTGAGAGCAATGAGAGATTGAGCAGGCTGGGACTCTATTCTTTGGAGCGCAGGAGGATGAGGGGTGATCGTACAGAGGTGCATAAAATCATGAAAGGAATAGATCGGTTAGATCAGGGGTTCCCAACCTTTTTCATCCCATTTACCCCTGGCAACTTTAATAGCACATAACAATGTTATTTCACTTATTTACGAACAACTAACGATGAGAAATGAGAAATCAGTCAATGAGAAAAACTATGTACAAATCCAGAATCAATAAATTTACCCCTGGGTTGGTGAAATTTACCCCTTGGGGGTAAATTTACCCCAAGTTGGGAACCCTTGGGTTAGATGCACAGAGTCCCTTGCCCAGAGTAGGGGAATCGAGAACCAAAGGACATAGATTTAAGGTGAAGGGGGAAAGATTTAATAGGAATCTGAGAGGTAGCTTTTTCACCCAAAGAGTGGTGGATGAACGGAACGAGCCGCCAAAGGTAATAGTTGAGGCAAGGACTATTGCAACGTTTAAGAAACAATTAGACAGCTACATGGATAGGACAGGCTTGGAGGGATATGGACCAAATTCAGGTAGGTGGGTCTAGAGCAGATGGGAAAGTTAAAGGGCCTGCTTCCACACTGTATGACTCTATGACTCTAATTTAAAACAGTATTTCTTGTTCAGGATCTGGGTGTTGCCAGCAAGGCCTGCATTTGTCACCCATCACTAACTGCCCTTGAAAAGTTGGTGGCTAGCTTCTGCCTTGAACTGTTACAGTCCTTCTGGAGAAAGTGCTCCCATTTTGTCAATGTATATGGAGTCAGAAACTCATACACCATGGAGACAGGCCCTTGGGTCCAACTTGTCCATGCTCCCCAAGTTGTCTATGTGTCTGTGTTTGACACATAACCCTCTACACCTTTCTTAGACATATACCTGTCCAAATATATTTTAACTTTTGTTATTATTGTGGTCCAAGACTTCCACTATTCTAAAGTGTTATTTTGGATTGTATAAAATGTGTGATTTTTACAATTGTCTGATACTGTTGGGATTATTGCATAATTTGGTGAATATATTCCAAATCCTCTTCTGCTGTTAGATTTAAAATCTATTCTCCCATTTGGTTTTGACTTTTGCCCAACCTCGGTGATTACCTCTGTATGCAATCATAATTATTTACCATAGTTTCATACCTTCTTTCATTTACAGTTCATAGGTTTTCCGGCAATTTTACAGGCATTTTGAAAAGAGATATGGTACACTTTAAATCACAGCCTGAACATCAACAACACATGCCTTAACATTGGATTCCAGTGACTTGGCTACTGATTAACAAGAAATGTTTTTAATGAAAATATTGTGTCCATTTATTTTTCAAGTGGGGCTTCTTAACCTCGGGTTAAAATGACTAAATAGTAAAAGAATCATCAACAATCAATGAAGCATTTATAAGAGTCATGGAGTCATACGGCACGGAAACGGGGCCTCCGACCCAACTTGTCCATACGGACCAAGATGCCCCATCTAAGCTTGCCCCACATAGCAGCATTTGTATGCTGTTTGTTGATTTACCAAATATCCAGAAAAGGTCCAGCCATCAATAATCAGCAATAATGTCATCGCTTACCTAAAGTGTGAAGAAAATATGTACACTGATAGCAGTATGTAATAGCTAATTAGTTATTTACCGCATTCCTACGGTAGGCATTCAACCGAGGTACTTTTTTAAACCCCAACTTCTTGAAGTATAAAGCAAAAAGCAAACTGTACAACATGTAAGGGTTGCAGTATGTAAAGACATTCCAGCACTGATTTCATGCATTCCTTGTTGCTGGTGAAATCCAGGGATTGAATTTCAACAAACTGAGGCAAGTGCATGGTGATGCACTCACAGTGTTCGGTCACTGTGGCAGCGACTGACAGTAGACTGTTTATTCCATGCAGCAATTTCAAAACTACATTTTACCCAAGAGATCTATCTGCCACATATGATGGTCCGATATGAGACCATTGTTATTTGAGCTGGATCGCGGTGAATGACTGCGATCTCCATCGAAACATCGAAGTCAATGCGAGATTAATGCCCGAGGAAGCGAACACTGACATATCTAGCACTAGAGTACAAAAACTATCTTTACTTACGGCTCTGCCTCTATGCTGCAGTCGAGCGCCACGTAGTTGCTGGGGATGTATCCTTGCCTGCCCTCCTCCCCTCGCTTCAGCGAGCGAGCCAGCCACCAGTTGTCCAGTGATTGATCGGTCACCTCCAGCCTTTCGCCGGCCTCGAAGCTCAGGTCCTCGGGCGTGCGAGCCGAGTAGTCGTACAGAGCCAAGTAGGTCCTGCGTAGCTCGGCGAACTGAGGCGCCGGCGCCGGCGTCGGCTCCGGGGGCAGCGGACGCCCCAGCGTGGGATAACTGATTATCTCGGCAATGGGCAGGTCCGTCTCGGGCTTGGGTTTCTTGAAGACACAGGGGCAGATGCACTTGAGGCAAACACAGTGAGTGCGGATGAAATTCCCCATGGCGCTCCCGCGGCTTCTTGTCTATTCTATCTCCGCAGAGGAAGGCATTGAGAGCAGCAATTTGGAAACGGCCGTCTTTGTTTTTAAAGTTGAAGTCTTTTTAAAATGAAAAAGGAATAAAGCCACGCAGGAGGAAATCTTTTGCAAGTTCCATTGGCCGCTCCACGGGCAACGCGCTCCGCGCTTGGATATCGAACCAGGAAGTGTCCCTGCCAGGAAAAAGGTGGCAGGAATCTGAAACTTTGACATCGACGAGACACTCCTTTCCAGTTTCGGACAGCCTCGGTTAGGTGACGTCCCCCTGCACCATGAATTTCACTTCATTTCCTGGTCTGTCTATTCCTTCTAAGCACAAATGTTCTGAATGAAACCTCTAAAGCAGTGGATTGAACGTTAACCTGCAACTATTAGCTTTTGTGCATGAAGGAACTGCAGATGCTGGCTATATGCCGAAGATAAACACAAAATGCTAGAGTAACTCAACGGGACAGGCAGCCTGTTACTCCAGCATTATGAAATGTTGTAGATTGCCTTTGTTTGTACAAAGGACTCCAGAATTTTATTTTTGCACGAATATTAGTGTTATTAATGTATTGATTTTTGATTACTGTATGATATGTATTGATTTTTGATCATTGTATGATATCTATGTACCACGTTAACAGGCCTGTTAAGCTGCTGTAAGTAAGAATATAATTTCCAATTGGCGGTATATTTAATAATTAAACTCTCTAGACTTTTGATTCTATTTCTAACCAATAGTGTCTATGGGGTTAGTTAATTGCACTCATTCAATGCGCATTTTGAGTTTGGAATGGAAATAGAAACATAGAAAATAGGTGCAGGAATAGGCCATTCGGTCCTTTGAACCAGCACTGCCATTCAATATGATCATGGCTGATCATCCAAAATCAATACCCAGTTCCGGCTTTTTCCCCATATCCCTTGATTCCCTTAACCCCACTGAGACTGTCATAGTTGTAGCAGATCGCCGAAAAAACGGCGACAACTTACGTCATCCTGTCGACAACCTATGACAGCACCTACGTCAAGCTACGCTCATTGGTGTTAAACCCACTGTCGGCAAAAAATTTTCAACACGTTGAAAATTTAGTGGCGACCAGAAAGATGCTTTGACTTTTTGCACGACTGAGGAGACTACTCCCGGCGACCACCAGCGAACATGTAGCGACAAATTAGTCGCCTGTAGTTGCCTAAAAAATCGCCTAAGTGGGACTGGCCCATAAGAGCTGTGATGTCTTTGTAATGTAATATATATTTATTGTGTAATCTAAAGTGGAAACTCGTGCCTGAGCCTCGGGACTGAGGTCAAGTGACCTTCATTATAAAAAGCAGTGATTGGAGAATAAACAGGCTCTTGACTCTTACTCGGTGGTGGACATGTCTTGTTTGTGCTAGTCACAACAGAGCCTTACATCATTCAGAAACCTTTACAAGAGCTAAATCTAACTCTTGAAAACATCCAGTGAATTGGCCTCCACTGCCTTCTGTGGCAGAGAATTCCACAGATTCACAACTCTCCGGGTCAGGGACCTGTGCTGGGACATGCTTTATGTGATATCTATATTACTAAAGCTCTTTGTTTGTGCCGGCAATGTATTAAACCATTGCTCTGCTTTTTCCTATCTTCGTCCAAACGCTAGGCCGCAGCCTTCCCATTTTCACATATTCTACTCAAATGTTCCCCGTCTAAGCAATAAACATCTTCCCGTCGCATTCCTACCTATATTTCCTAAGTTATTCATGATTTAACGTTTCAAAGAAAGCCAAAACTCCTTTCTCAGAGAGTATCCAGTGATGATGTCACAATGCCTCTCACAGTGTACCAATCACAATGGGCTCTCAAGCTGCTTGCGACTGCACAATGATGCATTAGTGATAATTTTTCAAAACTCTTTAGATTCTGGAGTAGTTCCTGAGGATTGGAGGATAGCTAATGTAACCACACTTTTTACAAATGGAGGGAGAGAGAAAACGGGGAATTACAGACCAGTTAGTCTAACTTCGGTAGTGGGGAAAATGCTAGAGTCAGTTATTAAAGATGGGATAGCAGCACATTTGGAAAGTGGTGAAATCGACTTCTGGTGGCGCTATGCTGGAGTGAGGAGGCACGCCAGCCAGCTCCGTGAAAAAAACGGGAAAAACAACCGGGAGATAAAGCCCTGTCTGCTGCCTGCTGTTTCTGCACGAACTGCTGCGAGTGACGTTATCAGGCACACGACCGTAATGGCAACACAGCGCAGCCCACCCGCGGATAAACCCAAACTCAGATATGGAAGACCGAAAACGGCAGAAGAACAAGGCCTGACTGAAGCACCGGGCTGAGGTAGGACATCCTCCCAGGAAGATGTGTCTAAAAAGTTAAAGAAAAAATCGGAGATGGAAGAACTTAAAACTTTTTTTTACACAAGAAATAATAGAGTTAAAATCGGAATTGGCAACAAAAGAAGATATAGAAAAAATGAAGGAGGAGATGAAAAAGTTAAAGTTTGAAATTAATGCCTCTACTCGGGAACTAATTGATAATTTGCGAAAGGAAATTGCAGAAATATTAGCAGAACAAGCTGCAATTACAGCAGAAGTGATGAATGCTAAAATAAAAAGCAACCTGGAAAAGGAGCTGGAACCTTTTGAAACTGTACTTAATGAGCAGTCGCCGACCATAAAAGACCTTGAGGAGATAGCCGAAACAAACACTCAGTCTATGAAAGCACTCCTGAAAGAAAATCAACGCTTCTCTGAACAACTGGCAAAATAACTGAAAAATGTATCGAGTTGGAAGGGCGCCAGCGAAGGCAGAACTTGAGAATCGCAGGTATTCGAGAAGGGAGAGAATCGAATCAAGATACCCGAGAGTTTACTGCAAATTTACTGCAAAAGGTTTTATCTCTGGACCAGAAACCTTTATTAGCCCGAGCACACAGAGTAATGAGGCGTTATACAAGACCAGACGCCCCCCCAAGACAAATGATACTGAAAGTCCAGTATGATCATGTTTTGGAGGAGATGATGAACAAAATAGTAAGAAGCAGAAATCTCACATACGAAGGAGACTCTATCAGCATTTATCGAGACTACCCAGCAGAGGTTTCTAAGAAGCAGAATGCGTTCAAGGAGACCAAAAGAATTCTGAGAGAAGTGAACAACGTGAAGTACACTCTGAGATACCCAGCCACTCTCAGAGTCACCCACAACCAGGAAGAACACTACTTCAAAAACCCAGCAGAGGCACTGGACTTTGCCAAGAGGATCAAGAGTGAAGAGGAAGACTGAATGAAAGTTTCTAAGACGAACCTCATTGATAAATAAATCGTACCCTCACGACTGGAATGGGCTATGGACTTGTGGTACTTAAAGAAGATGGAGAAGGAGGCGGCTTGGAGACTCGGGTGGGAGATACGGATTGGACATTCTTTTATGGATATTAATAATTAGAGTAATAACATTACTAATATTAACTAACAAATACTAAAAAATTCGGCGTAGTATTATTACTAATTTACAGCGTGGTATTAATACTAATTAAAGTTGATAATCTTCAATCAGGGATTAATATTTACTTATGGCTGATTTGAATAGAATTAGATAGTTATTAAGTATAATCATATAGAATATAAAGCTTGATTTTATTTACATCCCATGGTAATTTTTTATTTTTCTCCCCCCTTTTTTTCTTTTTTTTTTAACTTTTTTATTTTTCCTCCCTTCTTTTCATTACATTTTATGATATATCTTTAATTTGTTTCAAGTACAGATATTATTATATACTTGAATGATAGACACCGTATACATCAGATTTTATTACTCCCGATTAAATATTTTTATGAATTAATAATATTAAGGAGCTGGAAAGATATAAACAACGTCTACGGAAGTCCTTAGATTATTAGCCATGTTAGAATGCCTAACACTCACTGCACCAATCTTAGATGTAGTTTTTTCTTTCTTTGAGCACTCTTTTAACCTCTTAATCTATCCTTTTTTTAATATCACTTTCTATTATTATTATTTTACATTTGACTGGAGTTGTAAATCAAAGCAAAGGAGATATATGCATGAGCATCACTTAAGGGTCTTGAAATTCATCTATTTGAAGTTCGAGTGTAAGGTCGGGTATGTCGAGCTGAACCATTTGCTCTATTACAGACCCCCTTAGACAAATGATGCAAGACTTAAAAACGAATATGGGGAATGGAGGAATAACGTTTTGCAGCTGGAACGTAAAAGGTATTAATGAACCAATTAAGAGAGGTAAAGTATTAGCACACCTAAAAGCACTCAAAACAGATGTGGCATTAATCCAAGAAACACATTTAAAAAAAGATGCAGAGCATAGATTAAAAGCCAAATGGATTGACAAAGTGTATCATTCTTCTATTACACACAAATCAAGAGGCGTAGCAATATTAATCCGTAAAGGTACCTTATTTAAACATACTTCAACTATAACAGATAAGGAGGGCAGATATATTATCATAACAGGAGAATTATATACACAAAAAATGATTTTTGTTAACATTTACGGCCCAAATTTTGACAGTCCATCGTTTTTTAGGAAAATACTAAATACTATCCCAGAACTACCACAATACAATTTAATAATTGGAGGAGATCTAAATTGTACATTAGATCCTTACTTAGACAGATCATCAAGACAACGGAAAACTAAATCGCATTCTAGCGATCTAATAAATGCATATATAGATTCGAGCAATATTATGGATGTTTGGAGAATGGAAAACCCAACGGGAAGAGAATACTCGTTTTACTCATCAGTACATGAAACATACTCAAGAATAGACTACTTTCTAGTAGACTCAAAACTTATTCCACTCACTTATAATTCAAAATACCACAATATTATAATTTCAGATCATGCACCATTATCTTTTATGATTAAAATAACTGGACAAATGGGGAAGCAGGGACAATGGAGACTCAACCCACAAATTTTAAAGGACAAAACAACTCAAGAATACATTACAAAACAGATTGAGATCTTCTTTGAAACAAATGACAAACCAGAAATATCCCCGTTACTACTATGGGAAACTTTTAAAGCATATACACTGGGAATTATGATATCTCAAGCATTCTATAACAAAGAGAATCGGAGGATACAGCAGGCATTGGAAAAAGAGATTAAGCAACTAGATATAGAAAACGCTGCTAATCCAACCATGATTAAACATAATAAAATCTCTGCATTGAAATATAAATTAAATAAAATACAATCAGACCAAGTTGTAAAACTTTATCAATATACAAAACAAATACAATTTGAATTTGGAGATAAACTACAAAAATTATTGGCTCGTCAATTAAGAAAATTAGAGGGAGAAAAAATAATCCATAGGGTTAAATCAGATACAGGGGAATTATTAACACAAACCAAAGACATTAACGAGAGATTTCTGCAATATTATAAAAAATTATATTCAGTCAAAATGATAGAAAATCATATAGGAATAGAAACATTTCTAAAAAATTGTAATTTAAAGGAATTAGATATGGAAGACAGAGAATCATTAAACGCTGAAATAACAATTAAAGAAATCGATGAATCTATTAGGTCATTAAAAAAATGGTAAAGCACCAGGACCGGATGGAATTGGTTCGGAATTTTATAAAATATTTGATGATTTAATGATACCACGGTTAAAGACACTTTATGAACACATTTATACACAACAGAAATTGCCTGGAACATAAAATGAATCTATTATTACATTAATACCTAAATTAGATAAAGATTTGGAGGACCCAGGATCGTATAGAGCCATAGCTCTTTTAAACACTGATCAAAAAATATTAACTAAAATATTAGCACGAAGATTAAATATGGTGATCAACAAAATAATACACCCAGACCAGACTGGATTTATACCAAAACGATACTCTTCATATAACCTGAGACGATTATTTAACATTATATACTCAAAAAGAAATACTAGTAAAGACCTAGCAATTATCTCATTAGATGCAGTGAAAGCTTTCGATCAGGTTGAATGGTCTTATTTATTCTCGGTTTTGGAATCCTTCCAGCTAGGAGAAAAGTTTATAACGTGGGTCAAATTATTATACACCAATCAGACAGCTAGAATACAAACAAATCAAATGTTATCAACTAAATTTAACTTATTCAGAGGCTGTAGACAAGGTTGTCCGCTATCACCACTACTCTTTACGTTAGCAATAGAACCATTAGCACAGCGTGTGAGACTACACCCTGAAATATATGGGTATGAAACCAAAGAAACGGAAAAAAAAATTCTTTATACGCAGATGATGTATTACTCTATATTACAAAGCCTGAAATTAGTATACCTACCCTGCTAGATTTAATAACTCAATTTGGTCTACTCTCAGGATATAGAATTAATTGGAATAAAAGTGAACTTATGTCAATAATGGGAAATAACTCACACATATTACAACGATTCCCTTTTACGATAGCAAATGAAAAAATTAAATATCTTGGAATTTATGTAACAAAAAGACATGACTCTTTATTTAAATCTAATTTCCCACCTTTATTGAATAAATTACTTAAGAATATTCTATATTGGAAAACATTACCTATCTCAATGTTAGGTAAAATAAATGCGATAAAAATGATCTTTCTCCCGCAATTATTATATTTATTTCAAATGATCTCGATATATCTTCCCAAAAATTTTTTTAAGAGGTGGATTCTATAATTACAAATTTTATTTGGGATTATAAGAGCCATAGAATAAATAAGAAACATCTATGTAAAGCAAAAATAAGTGGAGGTTTAGCTTTGCCTAATTTTATGTTTTACTATTGGGCTGTTTATATTAAAAATATGAATTTTTGGTTGGAAGAATTAGATATACAGCCGAATTGGTTAAAATTGGAAAAGGAAGACTGCCTACCTTTTGAAATTAGCTCGATTATATTTGCTAATACCAAATTACATTAAAAAACTTATAGAGGAAACCCAATAATAGAAAATGGGATACGTATTTGGAAACAATTAAAAAAATCTTTAAAATTGGAATGTATACCACTGGATCTTCATATTGAAAACAATATCACTTTTAAACCCTCTAGGATGGATAAAGGTTTTTCACAATGGAAAAATTATGGAATTAATAAGATACGGGATCTCTATAGGGAAAACCTTTTTCTTTCATTTCAAGAATTACAACAAAAATATGGACTACACTCAAAAGAATATTTCAGATATTTACAAATGAGAGATTATGTTAAATCAAATACACAAGAATTTAGAAATAGAAAGACAGAAATTCTAGATGAATGTTTAAATAAACATCCGAACACAGAAAAATTAATATCATATATTTATAATATTTTATTGGAAAATGATGCACCACTGTCGGAAATATATAGGCAAGCATGGGAAAGTGAATTAGGACAATCAATTAGTTTAGAAGTATGGGAGGAAAGTTTACAACATAGACACTACTGCTCATTAAATGCCAGACACTCTCTGATACAATTTAAAATTTTACATAGATTACATCTCTCAAAGTCCAAACTAAATAGAATTTTTCCAAATGTTTCTGCTATATGTGACAAATGTCAACACTTAGAAGCCAACCTAATGCATTCATTTACCAAATGTATTAAAATTACTAATTTTTGGTCAGAAATTTTTAAGATAATTTCGAAGGTAGTTAATACAAATCTATATCCAGATTCCAAATTAATTATATTAGGTATATTAGAAACTGATCAATCACTAACAACAAAACAACAAATTATTATCAATTATAGTTTAATAATTGGTAAAAAATTAATAATAAAATTTTGGAAAGGTCCTACCAACCCCACTATTAAAATGTGGATTACAGAAATGTCGGAGACACTTCATTTGGAAAGATTAAGACTTATCCTCTCGGACAGGCTAGATCAGTTTAGAGGAACATGGTCTCCATTTATTGATTATCTAAAGGGACAAATGGGCTCGGTTCGAGGGCCTGACTGAAACCTGGACGGGGAATGGATGACGAATTATATATAATAGATCACTGATATATCTCCAATGTAGAATAGAATGTTTAAAACTCCACTCATATTATTGATTTTCTATTTTTATTATTATTTTAATTTATTTTATTATTTCTTTCTATTAATTTCCTTATTTATTAAAAATAATAAAAAAATATGTAGAAGTATAAACAAGAATGACTGTAAATTTTATAAATATTAAGAATGTATGAGATGAATAGTAAATTCTTTTGTTTCTCTTTTTTTTCTTACATTTTAAATTGTCTTAATATGTATCAATATGCATTAACTTCTAATAAAAAATATTAACAAAAAAAAAGGAAAGTGGTGAAATCATTGGACAAACGCAGCATGGATTTATGAAAGGTAAATCATGTCTAGCAAATCTTATAGAATTTTTGGAGGATGTAACTAGTAGAGTGGATAAGGGAGAACCAGTGGATGTGTTATATCTGGACTTTCAGAAGGCTTTCGACAAGGTCCCACATAAGAGATTAGTATGCAAACTTAAAGCACACAGTATTGGGGGTTCAGTATTGATGTAGATAGAGAACTGGCTGGCAGACAGGAAGCAAAGAGTAGGAGTAAACGGGTCATTTTCAGAATGGCAGGCAGTGACTAGTGGGGTACCGCAAGGCTCAGTGCTGGGACCCCAGCTATTTACAATATATATTAATGATTTGGACGAGGGAATTGAATGCAACATCTCCAAGTTTGTGGATCACACGAACCTGGGGGGCAGTGTTAGCTGTGAGGAGGATGCGAGGTGACTTGGATAGGTTGTGTGAGTGGGCAAATGCATGGCAGATACAGTATAATGTGGATAAATGTGAGGTTATCCACTTTGTTGGCAAGAACAGGAAAGTAGACTATTATCTGAATGGTGGCCGAATAGGAAAATGGGAGATTCAACGAGACCTGGGTGTCATGGTACACCAGTCATTGAAAGTAGGCCTGCAGGTGCAGCAGGCAGTGAAGAAAGTGAATGGTATGTTAGCATTCATAGCAAAGGGATTTGAGTATAGGAGTAGGGAGGTTCTACTGCAGTTGTACAGAGCCTTACTGAGACCACACCTGGAGTATTGCGTACAGTTTTGGTCTCCTAATCTGAGGAAAGACGTACTTGCCATAGAGGGAGTACAGAGAAGGTTCACCAGACTGATTCCAGGGATGGCAGGACTTTCATATGAAGAATTTAGAAGATTGAGGGGAATCTTATAGAAACTTACAAAATTCTTAAGGGGTTGGACAGGCTAGATGCAGGAAGATTGTTCCCGATGTTGGGGAAGTCCAGAACTAGGGGTCACAGTTTAAGGATAAGGGGGAAGTCTTATAGGACCGAGATGAAATGTTTACCAGAGAGTGGTGAATCTGTGGAATTCCACAGACAGTAGTTGAGACCAGTTCATTGGCTATATTTCAGAGGGAGTTAGATGTGGCCCTTGTGGCTAAAGGGATCAGGGGGTAAGGAGAGAAGGCAGGTACAGGATACTGAGTTGGATGATCAGCCATGATCATATTGAATGGTGGTGCGGGCTCGAAGGGCCGAATGGCCTACTCCTGCACCTATTTATCTATGTTTCTATGACATCACAATGGGACGTTGCCAACAGTAACAATGGGCTCTCAAGCTGTGGCTGCCTCTCACGGTGCACTAATCACAATGGGCTCTCAAGCTGTCCAGGCCCCTGCCGCTGCTTTACGACCTGCGTAGGTCCTGGGGCAGGGAATTGGAGTGAGGGGAGGAGGATGTGGGAAATGGGGTAGGAGGGAGATGGGGTAGGATCTCTACCCCATCTCCCTCTCTGTCCCTCTCCCTCTCTACCCCTCTCCCCCTCCCTCTACCCTCCCTTTCTAATCCCCTCTCCATCTCTACCCCCACCAACCCCCTTCCTCTCTACCCCCTCCCCACCCTCTCTAACCCCCTCCCTCTCCCTCTCTACCCCCTCCCACTCCCTCTCTACCCCCCCCCCCCTCCCTATCTAGGGAGTGGTGAGTATTGGGACCTATGGGCGAGTGGTGGAATATTGCGTTCAGGGATCAGCCCTCCCCTGTGATGCCGTCCCCCCCCCCCCCCCCAACTTCGTTGTGGGACAGTCCCACTTAGTCTAGCATGTAATAAATGACATATGTGTTGACGAATTCGTTAGTAAGTTTGCAAATTGAACCAGGGTTGCTCGGGGTCGTAGACTGCGAGGAAGGCTGTCACATATACAGCAGAATATGGATCAGATACAGAAATGGGCAGAGAAATGGCAGGTGAGGTTTAATCTCAGCAGGTATGAGCTGTGAGGTATTGGGAGTTCAAATGTAAAGGGGAAATATACCATTAATGGCATGACCCTTAACAATATTGATATACATAGGAATTTTGAGGACCAAGTCCAAAACTGCCTGAACTTGGCAACATATGTGGATAGGGTGGTAAAGAAGACATATGGTATGCTTGCTTTCATTGATGCAGCTTTATTGGACTTTCTTGGGCTGCATTTGGAGTATTACATGCAGTTCTGGTCACATCATCACAGGAAGGATGTGGAAGCTTTGGAAAGGGTGCAGAGGAGGTTTACCAGCTTGATATCTAGATTGGAGAGTATTAGATACAGGGAGAGGTTAGACAGAAAGGAGAGGAACGCATAGGATAGCTTCTGAAAATGTTCACACTTTGTGTTTTAACCGTCTGATTGCCCAAGTGAATTCTGCTGACTTTGGGTGAATAGAATAACAGTGTGTGAAATGGTATGCTCAATTCCACTATTAGCTCCTCGCCAAGTGAGGCAGCTTATGTCCATGTGCACCAAGACCTAGGCAATTCAATTCAATCAATCAATCAAAACTTTATTGTCATTCAGAAATACATCAGTAAATGCAATTCTAAACAAAATTTTGTTCCATCTGGCTCCTCTTGCAACACAAAAATAACAGAAGGATAAAATGGATAAAATGGATAAAATGGATAAAAAGATAAAATGGATAAAAAGATAAAATAGATAATGGTGGCGGCCCATTAAATGGCATTCAAGTGTCTGATGGCTCGGGGGAAGAAGCTGTTGCAAAACCTGGCCGTTCTGCTCCTTATACTACAAAATCTTTTGCCCGAGGGCAGCAGAGTGAACAGTCCATGATGGAGATGCATGGGGTCCTTTATAATACTGCTGGCCTTACACAAGCAACGTTTGCTCGCAATGTCCCCGATTGACGGGAGAGAAGTCCCGATAATTTTTTCAGCCGTCCTCACCACTCTCAGCACGGACTTCCAGTCAGAGGCTTTACCAAACCAGACAGAGATGCAAAATTGTCAGGTATGAGTGGCATGTAATACCTGCATTACAAAAGTGCCATGCTACAGGCATCACCTACAAGAGAAATTCTAATCACCTATCCTTAACATTCAACAATATTACTGTACCATCCTTTAGTCTGTTACCATTAATATCCCGTGGTCACCTTTGAATAGAAACACAAATGGACCAGCTCCATAAATATAGTTCATTGAACATAAAACATTACAGCACAGAAATAGGCCCTTTGGCACTGATTGTCCATGGTGTTTATTATGTCCTATCTTGTCTGCTTGCATGTGAACCATATCCCTATAAAAAACAGGGGCCCACACAAATCCCTGCAAAATGAAGTCTGGAGAGGGGTCTTGACCGAAACCATCACCTATTCCTTATCTCCAGTGATGCTGCCTGACCTGCTGAGTTACTCCAGCAACAAGCTTTTAGTGTTGATCTCCTGCAAAATTGTTCCTACAAATCATAGATTGGGTATGCTGCAACAGGTGCCTCACCTGATGTTCAGGTTCTTTGTACTATCTGCCAGACGCAAATCAAAAGCACAAACAAATACCAACATTTCATCATCCAGCAACAAGCAATTCACTAGCTTGCTACCAACCTACTAGGCTGCACTACCATTCCACCCACATCTAGAAAACCGTGGCTGCAGTTTGAACCGAACGTGCACTATAGGTATTTACCCAGGATACTCTGACAGGACTTCCCAAGCCCACAAACTCTACCACCAAGAACATGAACACCACCGTCTGTAAAGTTCCCTTCCAAAATGTATTGCTGGCCTTTTCATCATCACTGGGTTTAAATCCCGTTACACCCCATCTAGTAGAGCATTGGGGATGCATTCACCAGAAGGTAAACAATGGTTCAAGAAAGTGCTCATCAGCAACCAGTCAAAGAAAGTTAGGATTAGTAAACTTGGTTTTGTCACTGACCCCGAGGATTTTTTTTTAAAGTGATGATTGCTGACATAATTTAAAGCATTCAACAATAATAAATCATAAGGTAGGTCTACTTAATCTTAAAAACTTGTACCTTGCATCATCCCTCCTTCGGACTGCCCATCCAAGATATAAGGTCCACCCCTCGGCATTCTAAGACCCCAAAACATGAATATGACCTACATCTGCCCATCACAACGAACCAACCTGAACTTCAAGATCCTCTTTCCTTACTGACTTGTTCTCTGACCAGCCTAACAACCTTCAACGAGACTTTCACCTAACAATGTGTGAAGCAGGCATGATCTATGTGTTTTTCTCTGTGTGTATCATGGTATGGTAGCATAGTGACATTTCCAAACCAGTAATTCTGAGGTCTAGATTCATGGCCTGGAAATCTGTTGAACTTGCTGTGGTGGCTGGGGACATTAAATTCAGATCATTGAATAATAACAAATTTAAAGGGGTAGGACCAATAATGGGTACCATGTAACCACCGAATTGTCACCATCTGATTCACTATTGGGAGGAACACTTCCATCCTTTGGCTAATGCCATTCCAGATCTAAAAGGTGTTGTTTACCTTAATCTCTCAATACATGGACAAATACATGGACAGAAACCACCAGGTGGTGCCAGCAATGGCTGCCTCGCTAACAGTCTGTCTGTCACTTCCTTCTTTGTTGTTTTAATAGTATGTGTTAAATGTATATTTTTAGTGTTCTTAGTGTTCTTTAGCTTGTTTTATGTGGCGGGTAGGGGGTTGGGGGAATTTTTTTAAATCTCTTGCCTTGACAGAGATGTGATTTATTTTCCTTTCCTATCTCCGTCCCTTCTGCGGCCTAACATCGAGGAGTTGGCGGCCTTTGCTGGAGACTGACTTCAAGAGTTCCAACTGCATGAGCCTGCGGGACATACCATCGTGGAGCAGGCGATCCCTTTGCCAGGGATCAACCACTGAGCTCCAACCGTGGGAGCCTGTGGACTTTAACTTTAACATCATGGAGCTCACGATCTCTGGTTAGAGACTGAATTCGGGAGCTCCAAGCCGCGGGAGCTTCGACCACCCTGACACGGGTACTTTGATTGCCACGGCGCGGGAGCTTTGATCGCCCCGACGGATGGTTCAACTGCCCCGTCCACGGGAGAATAAAGAGGAAGAAGTTTGGACTTTATTGCCTACCATCACTACGAGGAATCCGGGGAATTCGCTGTGGTGGATGTTTACGTTAACTTTTATGTAGTTGTGTGTCTTGTTGCTTTTTCTTTAGTATGGCTGCATGGTAATTCGCATATCACTGTACCTTAAGTAGTACACGTGACAATAAAAGACCTTTGAAGCCTTTGAAATAAGAATGAGGGATGCATGCTGACCAGGCCATTTCTCGTGAATAAATAAACATTGCCATTACCATCAAATGATGAAGAGAGGAGGTGTGAAATGTGAAATCAGAGTCAGGGATAGGGGGGTGGGAGAAGGGGAAAGGGAACAGAATAGTTTGAGAAATTGATGTTCATCCAGGTGGGGCACAGGGAATACAGTAGTGAAAGAGGGAGGGGTTAGTAACCTATAATTAGAAATCCCAATGTTCACACTGTTGGAATGTAAGGAAACCAAAGATAATGTGAGGCGTCGTTCCTCCAGTTTGGGGTATTTTTGTACTCAAGCTCTCACAGCAGTAATGTAGGGTGTCTGGGTTAATACTTGCGAAAAATTTGGCTATTGTATCTTAAATTGCACCTGAAAGAGAAATATGATTTTTTGTTTGGTTCACGAGTCTGTAGACTAATAGTACAAAACTGAAGTTGTAAGTTGTTGCATGAATAAAGTTAAAAAGTGCAAGAGACCAAATAACGTTACCACAATTTATTAATGTGACAAACGGATCTTCAAAATGAATAAAAAGCTTAAAACAGTGATTTTCATGATGAAAGTTTTAGATAATGCAGCATAAATCATTCCATTCAGATGAACATTATCAAATTTTTCATGCATATTTAGAAATTCAAAGTGACTGCATTGATTATTATGTGTTCTTGCTGTACAGATATGGTTCATTACATCTATTTTGTTATATGTTTATATTAACTTACAAAGGCAATTAGCATGCAAGTGTGTTAATGAACTAATATCTGGAACAAACTTTTCTAATCTGATTCAATTAATGTTGCAAAATTATAATTTGTCTCTTCAATGGCGCCCAAGTCAGGCGACTCTCTGCATGATGATCCCAGAAGCAGATCTGTGATCATTCATTACAATCGCTCCACTCTTTTAAACCTCTACTCCAAAAGACGTTTCTGGACATTATCTCACACTAAAGGTTATTCCCATTATCCTGTATCTGTACACTGTGGGTGACTTCATTATAATCACATAGTCTTTCCGCTGTCTGGATAGCACGCAACAAAAAAGCTTTTCTCTGCACATGACAATAAACTAAACTAAAATCTATTAATGTGATTGTTAAATTATATTTCAAATATTTAAAAACTCAAATTTGAAAGGAACTGAAAGAATTTAAATACTATTGTCTGAAATTAAGCAATGTGGCTGAGGTCAAGCAGTTAGGAAATATATTTTCATTGTTGAAATGTTAAGCATTCAAAGACAGCTACAAATTTATTTTAAGGTTTGTTGCTAAAACGTAAAGGGCCTGTCCCACAGGCGATTTTTTAGGAGACTACAGGCAACTAGGCTATTGTCACATGGTCGCCGGGATGTCGCCTGTATGAGCTCTTCAGTCGCCCAAAGAGTCGTAGTGTCTTTCTGGTCATTGCAGAATTTTGAAATGTTCAAAACTTTTCGTCGACCGTTGTCTTGATGCCAATGGGGGTAGCCTGATGTAGCATGATGTTGGTGCTGTCATCAGGATGATGTAGGATGTCGCCAGGATGATGTAGGATGTTGACTGGATGACATAGGTAGTTGTCGGTGGTGACATCGGTGAATTTCATTAAACTTATATTATAGATAATTTAAATTTTAATGTTATTATAATATTTTTGTATGCACAGTTGTATGCTAAAGTTATATTATAGATAATTTAAATTTTAATGTTATCATAATATTTTTGTATGCACTGTTGTATGTCGTAGGGGCGTACAGTCGCCGGTTTTTCGGCGACCTGCAACGACTATGACATTCGTGGCAGTCGCCTAAAAAATCGCCTAAGTGGGACAGGCTCTTAACGCTGTTTAAGTGCTGCATACAAGTCATAACAAAAGCAGCATCACATAATGGTGTTAAAGATATTATAAGCCTTTACTGTATTTATAATGAAAGATAATGTAATTTTGTTGAATGCTTATGTTTTGTAAGATTTATTGTGTAGTTGGTATCATACTTTTGAACATGGAATTTAGATTACGTGCAATTTCATTTTGATTTCTCTGCACACATGACAGAGAATTTTTAACATTCAATACCATTCCTTAAAGTATTCAGTAGCAAAACAACAAGTTTTTATGATGCAAAACAACAATATTTTCTTCAAAACAAATTTATCTACCAGGTAATTCCAGTAAAAAGATAATAGGTTATCAAATATAGACACTGGCCTTTAAGGGATTCCTTAATGATTTATTAATCTGTCCTTTTGTGCAGGCTTGTGTATCTTTTATTTTTTTAATAAATGATCACAGAACTCTTTATTATCATTCAAAATACAGTCATTGAGATTATCAAGTCACAACTGTACCAACTGCATTGGATTGGTTTGGTGGATCAGAAATCCTGAGAAGGACGACTGCATTATATTGGAGGAATATAAACCATTAAACATTTCTAAAGGCAACTGCAAATATATTTGATCTACTTCTTGAAGCTGCAGGACAACACCCCCTGAGGCATGATCGATCTTTCTTTCTTTGTAATCATCATATGTGTATAGAATTGGGTTGCCATTTTTATATAATGCAACTTGAAGACTTTTGCCTTTGACATGGACATGATATGAGAAATAGTAGATGCCAGGTACCTGACATGTAAAAACTCCGGTTTCTGGATCATAGATGTTGTCTTGATTGAATTGTATTCTGTCAAAAATAATTGGCAATCCTGGTGTAGAGTATGGTACAGAGAGAATAGCTTTAAAGCCCTGACCACTGTTTAACACACGTGTTGTAGCGTAGGTACCGTATCTGCTGGATGGTACATTTTTTTCTACAGCTGGACCTGGTGGCCCTGGTGGCCCTGGTGGGCCAGGGGGGCCTTGAAGTCCTGGTGACCCTTGTATTTCCATATCATCAGCTGCTTCATTGAACAGAGTTCCAAACATGAAAGTGTTGAATCGTCCTGATGGACCAGGTGGACCTGCATCTCCTTGGTTTCCTTTGTGCCCTGGAAGACCTCGAGGCCCAGTTAAACCTCGATCACCAATAATTCCAGAAAGTCCCTCCAATCCATTAAAACCACACTGACCCAAAGGCCCTTGAAAACCAGGAAGGCCTCTTATTCCCAAATCGCCATCTCTACCCCTGGGTCCTTCATCACCTTGTGGACCAGGTGGTCCTTGTGGTCCTTGTGGCCCTCGGAAACCTTCTTCTCCTGGAATTCCTGCTACTCCGGGAGAACCTGATGGTCCTTCCTCACCTTGCATTCCTGGAATTCCTTGCAGCCCCATTCCCCCAGGATCTCCTGAAAGCCCTGGATTGCCGTTTGAGCCTGAAAAACCTTGCTCTCCTACTGGACCTATAGGCCCCGGTGCACCGTTGAGTCCTGAAACACCAAGTTCTCCATTTACTCCTGGATCTCCTTTCTCACCAGTATTACCAAAGATCCTGGGGCCAGGATCACCCTTAACACCTGGCAAACCTGGTCCCCCAATAGCTGGTGAGCCAGGTTTACCATTTACACCCTTTGGGCCTGGTTGGCCCCTTATCCCAGGAAGCCCTCCCATGCCTTGTTTACCATCTGCTCCTGCTATTGTGATCGCTATACCAGAAGGGCCTTGTATTCCTCTTTCGCCTGGAAGTCCTGGACTTCCAGGATCACCAGAGTTCCCTATATCACCTTTCTCTCCCACACTGCCAAGAGTACCAGGCGTTCCTGGTGTTCCTGCAATTCCTTCTCCAGGAGGTCCTGAATTACCTCGTGGCCCTGGGTAACCCTTTTTTCCTGTGATACCAGGCAGACCAACCCCAATATTGCCTTCTTCTCCACGCAAACCTGAAAACCCTGGTTCTCCATTTGTTCCATTTTTGCCTTCTGGTCCTGGAAAACCTGGCGGTCCTTGGGAACCTGGCTCACCATTTTGTGGTATTGCAGTTGTACCCGGAGCACCATGTAGTCCTTGCAGACCATCCAGTCCATGTAATCCTTGAGGGCCTATGTCACCAATTTCTCCACAAGGTCCTTGTTTACCCTTTACTCCTGGTAATCCTGGATTTCCTGCTTTTCCCACAATTGATACTCCTTGTATTCCTTGGTGTCCATCTAATCCAGGCATACCTGGTGGCCCTCTATTCATCATGCCATTTTGTCCTGGTGGACCTCTTGGTCCAGGTAATCCTGGAGGGCCTCTGACTCCTATAAAAAGAAGAAAAAAAACACTATTTATAATATGCCAACAAGATTGTGAATGTGGTACCTTTTATCATAATATTTTTAACAACTAATCTAAAACCACTTATTAAATTCCAGAGGCTAGTTAGAATGTAATTGCACCCGCAGTGAGTAGCTGAGGTGAATTGTGGCAAGGTGATACTGTATGGTGTAATATTAGAGTAGGCTTCTGTGCAGCACCATTTTCAGTGACAGCTTCTTCCTATTGTCTTCCTTTTTATTATCATAATATCTAATAAATGTTCATCATGAATTGCAATTGACAATGCTTCGATAACTGAGAATCTACACTGGGTTTGTTCAAATTATTAAATCAGAGCTTTTCATGGCCCTTGGAATTAAGCAAAATCAGGCGAGCAATTCTGTGAATGTTGTCAATGGAACATAAACTTACATGGGCCGTAAATGATGTGGCGAATCCAATCCAAGCAGTTTCCCCAGTTGGGTAAACAAAGATCACTCTACTATGCTTTAAACTTTAAATGAATATTCATAAGGAGATATTAGGAAAGAAAACAGAACATAGAACAGTACAGCACAGGAACATGCTCTTCGGTCCATAATGTCTGTGCCGAATGTAATGCCAAGACCATCTCTTATCTACCTGCACTTAAACCACTTCCCTTCATTCCCTGCATATCCATGTGCCTATCCAAAAGTCTCTTGAATGCCATGATCATATCTGCTTCCACCACCACCCCTTAGAGCATGTTCCAGGCACTCACCACCCTCTGTGTAAAAAGTCTTCGAGTTAGAGCCCTGAACTGGGGGAAGGCAGATTTTGATAATATTACATTTGATCTGGAAGAGGTAGATTGGGAGAAGCTGCTGAATAAGAGGTGTTTAAAAATGAGCTGGTAATTCTTCAGAATCAGCTTATCCCTGTGAGGGTAAGAGGCAAAGACAGTAAGTTTTTGTGAACTTTGGCTAACAAAGAATATTGAAGGTTTGATCAGGAAAACAAAGGCAGTGTAGAGTAGCTTGCAAAAGTTTTCATACCCCTTGAACTTTTCCACATTTTGTCACGTTACAACCACAAACGTAAATGTATTTTATTGGGATTTTATGTGATAGACCAACACAAAGTGGTGCATAATTGTGAAGTGGAAGGAAAATTATACATGGTTTCCAAATTTTATTACAAATAAAAAACTGAAAAGTGTGGCGTGCAAAGGTATTCAGCCCCCCTGAGTCAATACTTTGTAGAACCACCTTTCGTTGCAATTACAGCTGCAAGTCTTTTGGGGTATGTCTCTATCAGCTTTGCACATCTAGAGACTGAAATTTTTGCCCATTCTTTTGAATAATTTTTTTATTAGCAATAAACAATTCTCAATGTTTAAAACTGAGTTATAAACATCAACTTAAATCAATATTTGTACTCTAATGATTATTATCTTTTTTTTTTTGAAAATAAAAGTGGGTAAAGAGAAATACCATTATTAATCAATAAAATTATAATTCCTTAATAATTATTTGGTATAAAAGAAAAAGAAAAAATGAAGAAAAAGAAAAAAGACATATTATGTATATATATCAATTAAAAGCCACACAATATATTGTAAATGAAACAACTACAAATAATAATATCAGTAAAGACATGCATATATCCTGGTATACCAATACATTATTTTCATCAAATCCCGCAGGGTGCCAGTCGAGCCGTGATGCCAAGAACAGCTACTTCTCTAAATACTGTATATATGGAGACCATATCTGTTCAAAAGAATCATACTTGTCCAAAAGGACAAATCTGATTCTTTCCAACTGCAACGTCTCCAACATCTCTGATGCCCACATTTTAATTGTTGGGGATAATGTTCCCTTCCAAAATTTCAATATTATTTTTTTCCCTAATATCAAACAATAATCAAGGAAATTTCTTTGATCTAGTGTAAATATCAAATTAGCCTCTGGAATTCCCAGTATTATTAGCTTTGGGTCAGGTTCTAATTGAACTTTAAGAACTTCAGAAATAACTTTAAAAATTTCTGTCCAATAATAATTCAATTTAGGACATGTAACAAAACTGTGTGTTAAATTTGCTTCTAAATTCTTACATTTATCACAAATAGAGGAGAGATTAGGAAATATACTATTTAATTTGGTTTTCGAATAATGTAATCTGTATAATACTTTAAATTGTATTAATATATGTCTAGCATTTAACGAGCACCGGTGTATTCGTTGTAGACTTTCTTCCCAATTTTCTTTGGTTATAGGTGATCCAATTTCATTTTCCCATGCTTGACGATATGTTTCAGTTATTGGATTCTCCTTATCCATAATGATGTTATATATATAAGCTATTAATTTTTCTGTGGTTGGATGCCAGTTAAACGATTCATCTAATAATCCTGGTTCTTTATTTTTAAAATCCTGTGTATTAGATTTAATATAATCTCTAATTTGGAAATACCTAAACAAATGCTGTGAAGACAATCCGTAGATATCTTGTAACTCCTGAAATGAAACAAATTTTCCATTTCTATAGAGGTGCTCTACCCTTGTAATTCCTAAATTATCCCAATGTCTGAACCCTCCATCCAATGTGGAGGGCTTAAATAATGGGTTATTCATAATTGGTAATCTAAATGAAAGATTGTCTAATTGTAAAGTCTTGACTATTTGTTTCCAAATACGTCTATTATTATAAATGATTGGATTGTCCCTATAAATTTTTTTTTGAACTTCCTTTGGGGCAAAAATAATTGAATCTACGTTGAAAGGCAAACAATCTTCCTTTTCTATCTTTAGCCACGTTGGTTCCAGGTCCGTATTTACCCACCAAAAATTCATATTCTTAATCTGTACTGCCCAGAAATAGTATAGAAAATTTGGAAGTGCTAATCCTCCATTTATCTTTGACTTACATAAATGTTTTTTACTTATTCTATGATTTTTATAATCCCAGATAAAACTATTAACAATATTATCAATTTTTTTAAAAAAGGTTTTCGGAAGGAAAAAAGGGATAGCTTGAAACAGATATAATAATTGTGGTAGAAAAACCATCTTTATAGCATTTATTCTACCAATCAAAGATATAGGCAGTGTTTTCCAATATAAAATATTTTTTTTAAGTTTATCTAATAATTGAGGATAATTCGATCTAATTAATGAATTGTGAGATTTAGATACATTAATTCCTAAATATTTAATTTTGTCAGTAACTATTGATAATGGATATTGTTGTAATATGTTTAAATTTATATTAGTTATTGGCATAATATCACTTTTATTCCAATTAATCCTATATCCAGAAAATGTACTAAATTTATTTATAACATCAAACAACATTGGAATACTAATTTCAGGTTTTGTGATGTAAATCAAAACATCATCTGCATATAAGGATATTTTATTAGTTGTATCAGTATTATAACCGTATATTTCAGGTTCTGATCTAATTCTTTCCGCCAAAGGCTCTATCGCCAAGGCAAATAATAAAGGCGATAACGGACATCCTTGTCTACATCCCCTAAAGAGTTTAAATTTAACTGATAGTATTTGATTAGTTAGAATTCTTGCAGTAGGATCCGAGTATAAGATTCTTACCCATTTACAAAATTGATCCCCCAATTGGAACTTTTCCATTATATTAAATAAATATAACCATTCCACCTGGTCAAATGCTTTTTCTGCGTCTAACGATATGACTGCTAATTCCGTATCTCGTATTCTTTTAGAATATATAATATTAAACAGGCGTCTTAGATTATCAGATGAATAGCGTTTTGGAATAAAACCTGTTTGATCATAATGTATTAATTTAGAAATCACCAAACTTAGTCTCCTAGATAAAACTTTAGCTAATATTTTTTGGTCTGTATTTAGCCCATTCTTCTCTGCAAGCTCAGTCAGATTGGATGGAGAGCGTCTGTGAACAGCAATTTTCAAGTCTTGCCAAAGGTTCTCAATTGGATTTAGGTCTGGAATTTGACTGGGCCATTCTAACACATGAATATGCTTTGATCTAAACCATTCCATTGTAGCTCTGGCTGTATGTTTAGGGTCGTTGTCCTGCTGGAAGGTGAACCTCCGCCCCAGTCTCAAGTCTTTTGTGGACTCTAAAAGGTTTTCTTCCAAGATTGCCCTGTATTTGGCTCCATCCATCTTCCCATCAACTCTGACCAGCTTCCCTGTCCCTGCTGAAGAAAAGCATCCCCACAGCATGATGCTGCCACCACCATGTTTCACAGTGGGGATGGTGTGTTCAGGGTGATGTGCAGTGTTAGTTTTCCGCCACACATAGCATTTTACATTTGGGCCAAAAACTTCAATTTTGGTTTCATCAGACCAGAGCACCTTCCTCCACATGTTTTCTGTGTCCCCCACATGGCTTGTGGCAAACTGCAAACGGGACTTCTTATGGCTTTGTTTCAACAATGGCTTTCTTCTTGCCACTCTTCCCTAAAGGCCCAATTTGTGGAGTGCACGACTAAAAGTTGTCCTGTGGACAGATTCTCCCACCTGAGCTGTGGATCTCTGCAGCTCCTCCAGAGTTACCATGGGCCTCTTGGCTGCTTCTCTGATCAATGCTCTCCTTGCCCCAGCCTGTCAGTTTAGGTGGACGGCCATGTCTTGGTAGGTTTGCAGTAATGCCACACCCTTTTTAATTTTTGGATGATGGATTGACCAGTGCTCCGTGAGATGTTCAAAGCTTGGGATATCCCTGACCTCTCTGGTGTGTTCCTTTGGCTTCATGATGCTGTTTGTTCACTAATGTTCTCTAACAAACCTCTGAGGCCTTCACAAAACAGCTGTATATATACTGAGATTAGATTACACACAAGTGGACTCTATTTACTAATTAGGTGACTTCTGAAGGCAATTGGTTGCACTGGATTTTATTTAGGGGTACCAGAGTAAAGGGGGCTGAATACTTTTGCATGCCACACTTTTCAGTTTTTTATTTGTAAAAAAATTTGAAAACCATGTATCATTTTCCTTCCACTTCACAATTATGCGCCACTTTGTGTTGGTCTATCACATAAAATCCCAATAAAATACATTTACGTTTGTGGTTGTAACGTGACAAAATGTGGAAAAGTTCAAGGGGTATGAAAACTTTTGCAAGCCACTGTATGTCAGATATAAGAGATTGTTATTAAATGCGTCTCTTAATGTTTATAGGGACTTTGGAGAAAATAATAAAGAAATGAAGAGGACAAAAAGAAACTGTAAAATGGCCATGGCAGGTAGGATTAAAGAGAATCCTGAAACCTTTCAGAAGTACATTAGGATCAACAGAGTAGCTCAGGCAGCAAAAGGTCCCCTCAGTGACTAGAAAGGAAATCCATGCAAGTAGTCAAGGGACATGAGTGAGATACTAAAGGAACACTTCTCATTGGTATGCACCAGGGAGAAGAATGTGGAGGCTAGATCCTAAATGGAGACTTAAGGGAGGGCTATTCCGATATTCTGCAGCTTGTTTTAAGTCAGGAAGGAGCAAGTACTGAAATAATTGCAAGAAGTAAGGTTGAATAAATCCTCCGGTGAGACAGAAAATATCCGAGGAGGTCAAGTGCTGCAAGGGTGGAGAATGCTGGGGCTCCGAAGAGATACATGTATTTTCATTAGATGTTTCGTAACAATTTGTCCTGGTCCAACAATGGCAGGACCTACACCATGATTCTGGTAGGATTCTAGAGAGTGTTGTAGAGCAGAGGGATCTATGAGTTTAGGTACATAGTTCCTTGAAAGTACAGTGAAAGTGAAAATCACAGTGAAAGTAGCAACACATATAGTATTTTCAAAAGGCTTTCGGCACAATGGCCCTTCATCAGTCAGTATTGAATATAGGATACATGATGTTGGGAGTTCATGTTACACAGTGTTATAAGACTTTGGTGTGGCCACCAGAGTATTCTTTTCAGTTTTGGTCTCAATGTTATAGGAAAGATGTTGTCAAGCTGGAAAGGGTGCAGAGAAGATTTACAAGGTGATTGCCAGGACTCTCATGCAAGAGCTATTGGGATAGGTTGAGCAGGCTAGGACTTTATTTCTTGGAGCGCAGAAAGATGAGGGGTCCCCTTATAGAGGTGTACAAAACCATGAGCGAAATAGATTGGCTAATGCAGAGTCTTTTACCTAGAATACGGAAATCAATAACTAGAGGACACAGGTTTAAGGTGAGGGGGAAAAGATTTAATAGCAACCTGAAAGGTAACTTTTTACACAAAGGGTGATGGGGATATAGAATGAGCTGCCGGAGGAGGTAGTTGACGTAGGTACTATCATAACATTTAAGAGACATTTGGACAGGTACATGGATAGGATAGGTTTAGAGGATTATGAGCCAAACGCGGGAAGGTGGGACAAGTGTAGATGGGGTATGAGGTTCGGCATGGGCAAGTTGGGTAGAAGTGCTGTTTGAAGCTATGGCTCACATTGACGACCTTGGCTTTATACTTGCCTGTTGGGGATGTGTGTGTGCTTTATGTCATACTCAGAACAGTTTGTAATTTTGAATTGGTAAAGATGTGATGGCTTATTTCCATTGCATATGAATTAATTTCCAGTAGGGAAGCACTGATTTGGGACTTACCTTGCCTGCACATCTGGCTGCCAGCAGCTGCAACTGCAGATGTATGTGGTCCCGACCACGGGGGAAAATGAAGGACTGACTAAACTTTGTGCCTTCCACCACAGTGATGAATGGATGTTTGTGTTAAATTTTTATTGTGTACAGATTAGGTTGGACCCGTTGGGTCCCATGTTCACACAGGAGGGCTGGTCCCCCAATGCAATATTCCACCTCTCCACCAATTCCAATATTGGTGGCCAGTGGGGGGGGGGGGGGGGGGGGGGATTTATGGAGCGCTAGAATGGGTGTTGTGGGTCTGAAGGGACTGGTTTCCAGAGGGCTAGTATGGACATTGTGGGCCGCATGGATTCTTGGGCTGGCAGCTCAGTCACTCAAGCCTGGCAGGCTGGCAGCTCACTCACTCACGGCTGGTGGGCTGGCAGTTGATTCATGGCTATTCCTATTCCATTTCAACCAGGGTGCAAGGCCACCAAATTCAAGTGCTGTTTCCTACCACTTCAAGCAGGGTGCAAGGCCACCAAATTCATGTGCAATTTCATGCTATTTCAAGCAGGATGCAAGGCCAGCAAATTCAAGTGCAGTTTCCTACCACTTCAAGCAGGGTGCAAGACCACCAAATTCAAATGCAGTTTCATGCCATTTCAAGCAGGGTGCAGGCCACCAAATTCAACTGCAGTTACTTGCCATTTCAAGCAGCGTGAAACCACCACAAAACCACATAAAACACCACAAAACACCACCTAAAAACCACATAAAATCCACACACAGCAGTAGACATTCAATGTGTTCAGTTGGTTCACAGCTCAGACAGAGAGTCATCACCTCTCTCTCCCCCATCTTGCAGAGACTGAGCCACGCCCACATTTCAGGTTGTATAGCCCCTCCCCCCTCCACCGGAAGGGGCTTGGCTTTCATGGTGTGATTAACAGAAGAGAGAATATCAACATTTATTAAACACTAATAACTTTTATTTTTAATCGATGGGAAAAATCTTCTACACTTGATGAGTGGAGGGGGACTCTGAGCAAGATGGCGAAAAATCACAGCCATAAGTGGTAGCATTTTTTCTAAAATCAATATACAGTGCAAACAGGGAGTGGTCAAGTTTAGACTTTTAATTATAAGCTTTTTCAAACCAATCACCACCACCACATTTGCTTAACTTTTTCAAACCAACCAACCGCCACCACCTTTGCTTTGCGTTTTCAATCCAACCAATCGCCACCACCTTTGTTTTGCTGTTTCAAACCAACCAACCGCCACCACCTTTGCTTTGCTTTTTCAAACCAACCAATCGCCACCACCTTTGCTTTGCTGTTTCAAACCAACCAACCGCCACCACCTTCGCTTTGCTTTTTCCAACCAACCAACCGCCACCACCTTCGCTTTGCTTTTTCAAACCAACCAACCGCCACCACCTTCGCTTTGCTTTTTCAAACCAACCAACCGCCACCACGTTCGCTTTGCTTTTTCAAACCAACCACCCGCCACCACATTTGCTTAGCTTTTTCAAACCAACCACTACCACCACATTTGCTTTGCTTTTTCAAACCAAGCAACCAACCACCACCACATTTGCTTTGCTTTTTCAAACCAACCAACCACCACCATATTTGCTTTTTCAAATCACATTAAGGGCACTCACAGGTCAGTAAATCCACTCACAGTTTAGTGTTATTCACAGCTCAGACTGATAGTTGTGACCTCTCGCTCCCCCATCTTGCAGAGACTGAGGAAGTCCACACTTCTGGGTTTTATAGTCCCTCCCCCGACCTATCTTTAGCCAATTTTGTTAATGTGGAATTAATTTGCACTACATTCACCCAGCTTACCCTTGAGCATTCATACCAACAATTCTCATTATATTACTTTCTCCAATTATATTATGCTCTATATATATATATAAACTCAAAGTTCATACATCTCATTGCATACACCAGTTTCTAATCCAACCCCTTGATTCCGAGTAGCCTTTGTGCCTTGTACACGCTGTTGCAGTGATGCAGTTTCTGTTTTTGATCTGTTGTGTCTGATTTATTCATTTATATGGTCACCATATCTTCATTGTTTCTCCGAGCAATGAACTTTGGGCTTTGACTGATTTTTACATTGATTCAAAGTTCCAGACACATACCATGAACTGATAAGCTTTGTTCTTTGACACAAATGCCATGCTAATTGGCAATTTAAACTCTGTATGTGTAAGTAGCCATGATCATATAAATTGGCGGTGCTGGCTCCAAAATGGCCTACTCCTGCATCTATTTTTCTATGTTTCTAAGTACCCTTTACTTATATGTAACTTGCACAATGCAGAATACTGAGAAAGAAACAAAGAGCTATATGTGCAACTGGTTAATACATTCAGACTGCTATGCTACCCATGGGATATATATGTACACATCTGTCAACATAAATTTCCAATACAACTCAAAGCAGTGCAGAAGTACAATTAGTGCCTTTTCTGAAAAATCCACCAAATCTACCAGTAGAAAGAAGACCTTTTATTGTCATTCTCGCCCAGGGCAACATCAATGCTCTGATCATGCACAACCAGTTCCATTGGGCAGGCCGCATTACATATATGCTGGAATGTCTTTACTCCCAGCTTCATTTTGGCCAAAAGGTTAGTTAACAGGTCAAAGGAAACTCTTTAAAGGAATTCTCACAATCTCTCTGAAAAAATAATGTCATAGATTCTTGGATATTAACCTTAGTCCCCTGACCACTCAAAATTAAAAAATGTAAAAGGAATGTCCAGGAAGACAGCACCTTATGCCTCTATGATGGGGAGATGCAGAGGACCTGTGCAAAAGTGGAAGAAGTGCACAATGTCCGATCGCCATCCCTGTCAAGCACCACCTGCCCCACCTGAGGCAGAGTCTGAGGTTCTTGCGTAGACCTCATCTTAAAACTGGAACAATAATGTCATTCTCAAACCCAAGGACTGCTCAAAAGGGAAGAGAAAACTATAGCCAACTGGGAAGAAAGGGGAATGGTGGGAAGCTGGAACACTCCAGACTGACATGGGAACATTGAATGGTAAGCAATACCAGTTATTTACCAGCAGATGGTGCTGTTGTACTGTACAAAAATCAATTGCCAATTTTGTTATAGACCAAAAAGCTGGAGTAACTCAGCGGGACAAGCAGCATCTCTAGAGAGAAGGAATGGGGGACGTTTTGGGTCGAAACCTTCTTCAGATCTATCTTTAGACAATGTTGTTAAAGTGGAATTATTTTGCACTACATTCACCCAGCTTACCCTTGAGCAAAACTGCAAAAAGCAGATGGCATCACTCAACCTCGGTTGGAGTGAAAGCCACTTACTGTTACATTTTCTGAAGCCTCCTGTGCAAAAACAATTTGTTTCTTTTTTATCTACCATCGCTCTAACATCTATGTTACAAATTGTATATTTCCTAAATGGTGTTAACTTCATAAATCATGTTTGATTTAGAAATAAGGAGCCGTAGATACTTGTTTGCAAAAAAGTACACAAAATGCTGGAATAATTTCATTTGTGCTCCATCTACCTCTGTTCTAAGATTTAGGAAGCTAAGCTTCTGAGTCTTCTTCACTCTATTACTGAGCAGGAGTATAACTTGCTTGGCATGAGGCATCATTTTTGTTGTTCTGTTTGCTGCACCTGTCTGATGTATTGTGTCCTTCTCCATGAGAAATATTTGCTTATCACAGTCCTCCATCTCCTCACACAAATTACCGCTGTGGTCTCTAATGATTCCTACACTTTCTCTTGTTAGCCACTTTGTCTTTAATATGTTGCAGATAGACAGTAGTTGTAGTTGTAGATACTGTAGTTGTGTGGTCAGCAGTTAACTCATGAAGGGTTATAAGGATTAATTGTATGCCTATATACATCAGATGATTTGTGTATAAATAAAGACTAAGTTTTTTAAACTTTTGTTTGTGTACTTCTTTGTCAGTTATGTTAATTGATCAACAAGAGGATCAACAATATTCATAAAATGCTTTGAGGTTTTTCTTTATCCTCAAGTTGCTTACTATGCTGTATTGTGTCCCCTCTCACAGATTTGTTTTTAATTGCCCACTGATCATTCTATAGTCCAATAGAGCCATTGTTTCTGTTCTCTCTATTTGCCATAAACTACCTTTTATCTTCTTTAGATAGATGCAAAATGCTGGAGTAACCAGCATGCTGGTTATGCTGGAGGGCGGCACGGTGGCGCAGCGGTAGAGTGCCTTACAGTGAAAGCAGCGCCGGAGACCCGGGTTCGATCCCGACTATGGGTGCAGTCGGTATTGAGTTTGTATGTTCTCCCCATGACCTGCGTGGATTTTCTCCGAGATCTTCGGTTTCCTCCCACACTCCAAAGACGCACAGGTTTGTAGGTTAATTGGCTTGGTAAATGTAAAAGAATTGTCCCTAGTGTGTGTAGGATAGTGTTAGTATGCGGGGATCGCTGGTCGGCGCGGACCCAGTGGTTCGAAGGGCCTGTTTCCGCTCTGTATCTCTAAACATGCTCTAAGATGGCGCCTACCTGCGACGACATTTTGCGAACGGCACAACGAAAAATAGCGAAATACAGTATTTTTGAACTCGCCTGCATCAGAGAATCCACTGAAATCAATGTTGTCAGTAGTGAGCTGCTAACACATTTAAATGTATTAGCACTACTGCGAACTCCCAATGTTAGCGACAGTACGAGAATCCCTGAACGGAGGGGAACGCCCGACCTTGCGGAGGCGCGCAGGTACAGTAAGAACCTTACCTGTGAACACCGGGGAGGCCTTCATGGAGTCCGGAATCAAGGCCGTCGGGCAGGATCTCCCAGCAGCAACGATGTTGGAAGTGCCAACTGAAAGGGAGTCCCCGATCTCAAGGGATCCCCCGACCACGCAGAGACCCGTAAATACCCTACCTTTAAACACTGAAGAGGGCTCCATGGAGTACGGAAACGTGGCCATCGGGCAGGACTACAAGTAAGACTGAAGCGGAGGGGACTTCGGCCCCCTCTCCCTACTATCCTACTGGCCAACGTACAGTCACTTGAAAACAAAGTGGAGGACTTAAGGACAAGTCTGCTTTATCAAAGGGAGCGGAGGGAATGCTCTGTGTTCTGTTTCACAGATACATGGCTCACCCCCAGCTCCCCAGACTCAGCGGTCCAGCCTGAAGGGTTCTCCACCCACTGTATGGACCGTAAGCAGGCATCTGGGAAAGGGGGAGGAGGGGGCATCTGCCTCATGGTCAACTCTGCGTGGTGCTCAGATGTGGCAGTCCTATCCAACTCCTGCTCTCCACACCTCGAACATCTGGTGGTGTAGTGCCGCCCCTTCTACGTTCCAAGGGAATTCACCTCAATCATCCTGACCGCGGTCTACATCCCATCCCAAGCAGACATCCGTCTGGCACTGGAGGAGCTGCACGCCATGATCAACAAACACCAGATATCTTACCCCGAGGCGTTTACCACCATAGCTGGGGACTTCAACAAATCAAACCTCAAGAAATCACTCCCTAACTTCCACCAACATGTCTCCTGCGGCACCAGAGGACCAAACACCCTCCACCACTGCTACACCACCACCAAGGATGCTTATCGCTCTATCCCTCGCCTTCACTTCGGTAAATCTGACCATACCGCGGTGCTGCTTCTTCCTGCCTACAGGCAGCAATTAAAGAGCGCACCCCCAGAGGTGAGAACTGTACACAGCCGGTTGGGGAATGGGGGGGGGGGGAGGGGGTTGGCATAGGAACAACTCCAGGACTGTTTGGAGTCTGTAGACTGGGCAATGTTCAGGGACTCGGCAATGGACCTGAATGAATACGCCACAGTCGTTACAGACTTCATAAAGAAATGTGTGGAGAACTGCATCCCAACAAAATCCTTCCAAGTGTTTCCCTGTCAGAAGCCTTGGATAAACTATGAGATCCGCACTCTTCTGACGTCCAGACACCGGGCATTCATGGTTGAATGCAATCACCTCACTCAAGGCCAAATCAGGAGGCAGCTCACATGTCAGCAAAACATAATTCCCTGATGAGCTCAATGCGTTTTACACACGCTTTGATAGGGAGAACACTGATGTGCCTTCTCGAGCGCCCATTCGCTGTGATGGTATTTCGGTCATGGTCACAGAGGTCGACGTCAGAAAATTCTTCAGAGAGTGCCTGGACCTGATGGCATACTAAGTCATGTTCTGAAAACCTGTGCAGACCAACTGGCTGGAGTTTTAATGGACATTTTCAACCTCTCACTTCTGAGGTCTATGGTTCCCACCTGCTTTAAAAGGGCATCAATTATATCGGTGCCCAAGAAGAGCAAGGTGATGTGCCTCAATGACTATCGACCAGTGGCACTAACATCATTGGTGATGAAGTGCTTTGAGATGTTGATCATGGCACAAATAAACTCCTACCTCGACAAACCTCGAACCACTGCAGTTTGCTTACCGCTACAACAGATCAACGGTGGATGCGATCTCGCTGGCTCTCCACTCCGCTCTGGACCACTTGGACAACAAAAACTCATATGTCAGGCTCAAAAACTCATATTCATTGACTACAGCTCGGCATTTAATACAATCATCCCCTCCAAGCTGGTTACCAAACTCGTAGAACTGGGTCTCTGTGCATCCCTCTGCAATTGGATCCTCGACTTCCTCATTCTCAGACCACAGTCTGTCCATATTGGTGGAAATATGTCAGCCTCGATAACAATCAGCACGGGACCACCTCAAGGCTGCGTGCTCAGCCCCCCGCTGTTCTCACTCTATACTCATGACTGTGTAGCCGGTCATAGTGCGAACACCATCATCAAGTGCGCTGACGACACCACTGTTGTGGGGCGTATCACTGATGGAGATGAGTCAGAGTATAGAAGTGAGATCGACCGTTTGACCAAATGATGCCAGCACAATAACCTGGCTCTCAACACCAGCAAAACCAAGGAACTGATTGTGGACTTTGGAAGGGGTAGGATGGGGACCCATCTCAAGAGCTTCAAATCCTGGGCATGTATATATCTGAAGATCTCTCCTGGTCCGATGACACTGATGCAATTATAAAGAAAGCACATCAGCACATCTACTTCCTGAGAAGATTACGGAGAGTCGGTATGCCAAGGGGGACTCTCTCAAACTTCTACAGGTGCACAGTAGAGAGCATGCTGACTGTTTGCATCGTGGCTTGGTTCGTCAACTGGAGCACCCAGGAGCGGAAAAGACTGCAAAAAGTTGTAAACACTGCCCAGTCCATCATCGGCTCTGACCTCCCTACGAGGGGATCTATCGCAGTCGCTGCCTCAAAAATGTATTTATATATTTCTGTATTTATTTATGCCTACTATATTCTGTTGTGCTGAAGCAAAGCACAAATTTCATTGTCCTATCTGGGACACATGACAATAAACTCTCTTGAATCTTGAATCTCTTGAAACTAAACTAAACTCAGCAGGTCAGGCAGCATCTCTGGAGAAAAGGAATAAGTGACATCTTGGGTTTCAACCCCACTTCAGACTGAAAGAAGGGAAAGGCTAATTTTATTTTCTTTATTCAGCTCTCAATGTCCCTTGGCATCTAGCATTGCTTAGACTTGTTGGCCTCACCCTTCACCATTACAGGAACACGCTGACCCTGAAATGTCACTTTTTTTTATTGTCCCCGACTGGTTGTCTGCAGACTTGCTTGCAAGTAGCTGTTCCTGGTCCACTTTTGTCAGTTCAGTCTTATTTTGAAGTCATTTGGCAACCTGTGCAATTTGTGAGTGTGAGCTTATGTTACTGCTCAATCTGCAACAGGCCAATGGACCCTACAAGATGCTAACTTTGAGTATTTGTTTGTAGATGAATGTTGGTAGATTCGTTTAGTTTAGTCTAGTTTAGCTTAGTTTTAGTTTAGTTTGGTTCAATGTAGTTTAGAGATACATGATGGAAACATGCCCTTTAGCCCACTGAGTCCACGCCGGCAATTGATCACACTTATACTAGTTCTATATTATCCTATTTTTGCATCCTACACACTGAGGACAGTTTACAGAAGCCAATTAACCTGCAAACCTGCATGTCTTTGGAAGCACTTAGGTAGTATGTGGATGAATGTAGTGGTGATGTTATGTCATTTAAAAATGCATGAACTGATCTTAATGACAGTCCTCCAGCTATTTCCAAAAAAACATTGGAGCCTGCATTCTTCCATGTGTGACATTGGTGCTGTTTTCCAGATTAGATACAATTTGTGACTGGCTTCCAGCAGCCACTTCAGACAAAATGATCATTCTCTTTAAAAAAAAAACTGATTGGAATCCTTCTCAGGAAATTATGAATTTGAGCTGTACACTTACACAATTAAGAGTGTTGACAGAATTGACTATAAATCAATAATCATGGTGATCAGACAGCACCTTACAGATTTCATGCAATGTGCACATGTTAATTGAACTATATGATTGTTGCGCTTGTTTTTGAGGGATTTCTAATTTAGCCCCTACTAACAATATGAACATCTCACAGATGTATCTCCTCTAGTGAAAATTTGTCACTGGTTAGGTTTAATATTGAATTCAAGTTGTTTATTTCATCACAGGGAGCATTACAGCTAAGTGGATCCAATCCCCTCCCATGTTCTTACACATGCAATTCCAACTGGGCTTCCAATTGCTCCTCTAAATGTGAGATAGTCACAATATTGTCTGAGACAATTTACTCTATTGCGATGTAAACATACCATTCATTTCAGGGAAGGATAGGCAAATGGATGCAAAACAAACACAAAATTAAAGATGGCATTTTCTTCTCTCAGGTACAATAGAATATAGATTAAACAACACATTAAATGACAATAGGAAGCAAGGAAGAAATATAAATTACAAGATTGGTTTTCTACATCCATGTTAGGAACGCAAATAATGACAATCATGCAGGTCAGAGCATGTGTTTTGAAAGGAGCTAATGTGTCGGGCTACAAATCTCGTAACTTGTCCCATAACACTGAAAATTATACAAATAAACAGTTCAACCAGAATTTTGGCAAGAGATGTTGCTTGACTTGTTGAATACTTTCTGAATTTTCTCTTATGTTACAGAATTCCAGCATCCTTAGAATTTTGTTTTAGGATAATACCCCTTAACTTTTCACAAACAAATTAATATGTTGACAGAAAATAATAAAAGGACTATTTATCAAAAACTGCAAAGAATAATGTCAAAATATGTCTCCTATATTTTACCTTTAATATAATGATCTTTAAAATAATCAGTTCTAATTACCTTTCCTTCCACTTTTTGATTTGATTTTTTCTATATCACAGTTTGCTTTTACATCTTATAGTTTGCCTTATGACCTTTCGCAGCTCCACATTTGCACTTTCAGTTATGAAATTATAATGTTTTCACATTGTAGAATGGAGGTTGTAGAATTGGGTATCAATCATAGTATGATCAATGGATTGCTGATATGGACAAAATAGCATCTTGTGAAGACTTCACACCTTTAGACATTCACATATCCTATTTGTTCAGATTATCACTTTTTTTTCTTCTCACTCCATCCCTTCAAGTCAAGCGGCATTGACATAGATTCTTCAGTTTCCCAAAAACATGCTGATTCATTTATACTCATTCTCCATTAATTTTATCCTCTTCATATTTTCAACTTCTCCCAGTTTCTACCTCTCATTTCTCTCCAGGGACAATTCACAATGGCCAATTAATCTCACAACCCATACATGTTAGGGGTGAGAGAGAAAGCAGAAAGCTCTCCACAGGCAGCACCAGAGGTCCGGACTGTACCTAGATTGCTGGAGCTGCGCGGCAGCATCTTTACCAGCTGAAGCATTGGCCGTATACTTTTTGGCTTTGGTTGAGCCAGTTTTGCACACCTAATCCTTACTTCCGGACCAGAGATAGCAAAGAATCAAAATATCAATTTTCTATTTTCCCATCATTTCGAAGCACTTTTGTGACAGTAAATTCTCACATTTGTTGCATTGTGATTTAATAACAATAATCAAACGTACCACAATAATTTGTTCCTGAGATGATAGTCACAGAAGCGAGCAGTAGAAATGAACTGATTGCTCCTCCTGCCATCCTTCCAGCCTTAGCTCTCTAAAGAATTAATATATATTGTTAGAAACACTTTTTAAAGATCCTTTGAATGAAAGGAAACTAGTCAAATACATTGAAATTTGCTTAAATAAAGTTAATAAGTCCCAAGACATTACCTGTGTTGGAAACTACTTCCCAGTTTTGGTAGACAGACATCAGACACAACTAACCTGATATGATAGCAAGTTGTTTTATTTATGTGGAGCTTATTCACAAAGTAAATTACCAAGAATTCTTACTATGTAATTATGAGTGTGCTGAATATGTTACTTCTTATGGACAAGTCAAGTCAAGTCAAGATGCGTCAAACAAAGTTGACTTACCTTATTGGCAGTAAGCTCCAGGATGTGCAAACCCCAACCCAAGGAGTCTGTTTTGACAACAACCATGTCTGGCTGCACCCTGTGGCAAACAATTGTGCATTACTCATATCAAAGTTAATTTAACCCAATAGTACTATGTGTGCAGAACTATGTGCAATTATGGCTGAGCCATTACACAAAGGGTGTAGAAGCTTTGGAGAGACTGCAGAAGAGGTTTACCAGAATCCTGCTTGAATTAGAGAATACAAGAAAAGATTGGAAAATTGAAGGCAAAGGGCCTGTTCCAGTACTGTACTGTGATCTATTTTTAGTAATGAATATAACATTACATTTATCCACCTTTTTGATCCCAAAGCCTGACATTCTGGGTACTTAATCCTTGTTGCATTTTTGCGCATTTTTGCGCTCTTTGCATTTTTGTTTATTAGTTATGATTTGTTCAGGTGTGGAAAGGCCATTTCTAATTCTGCTCCATCATTTGCAAATAATTAGGTCTGCATATATCACTGAGTTCAGACATATACAAATTAATGAGCACAAGGAATGGAATTTTCCAGGCAGGTGAGGATGGCGAGACAGCAAGCTAAACAAAGCAGTGCATCAGTTCCAACCCCATTTCAGCACCCTATACAGGAAGTTTAACTTCTGACCCTTGGTTGAAGAGAGCATCAAGATTACTCGGCTAATTTGATTTTGAGTTTGAATTTAGTTTATTGTCATGTGTAAAAAGGTACAATGAAAAGCTTTTGTTGCGTGCTACCCAGTCAGCTGGGTAGCACGCAACAATAGTAAGATTAAACGAGAACTTACCTGTTCGAAGTTTGATCTTTATTTTATGAGGAGTTACGATGAGGGATTACGTGAAGAAGCCCCGCCTGACGCTGGATCGGCATACTTCAAAACAGAGGCATGAAAAACACAGAACCAATAGCCGGAGTAAAATAGTAAGGCCCAAAATAGACTAGAACTACCAGATGATCATTTATATTATGAGGGTTGGGAGTGGAGGGCACGTAATCCCTCATCGTAACTCCTCATAAAATAAAGATCAAACTTCGAACAGGTAAGTTCTCGTTTAATCTTACTATTTTACTTCGGAGTCACGTGAGTGACTACGTGAAGATTTTAAAGCCCTGTGTTTTTTATGTCGTAAATTCATTCCATACGACTCTCTGTTTAGTCAAAACAGTAGTGAGTAAATAGTATTTTAAGACATTGTTACAATTTATGTAATAAGTCTTTTAATCATAAAAAAGAACAACTTTTTTAAAATAATAACCCCTCTATCCCAGGGGAAAATTACAAAAGAAAAATTGATAAATGATGTCAATGATAACATAAATCGATAATATAAATCGATAATATAAAACAAAGCAAGCATTTAAAGAGAACCCAGTACTGTGTGTCCAAATCCTGGCACCGTGACAACAGGTTTATTGTAGAACTTTGAAATGTTTCTACTCTACACCACCCTGCGGCCTCTAAAATTTTATCGAGTGGTACATCCTGTACCTTCGCCACGGACGTAGCTGCCGCCCTAGTGGAGTGAGATTTAAACACATCAGTGTCTATTCCTGCTAGATCCAAATCTGTTTTACCATCTAGAAATGGTTGGAACTGAAACTTTTGTATGTGGCTTTTTGTGTGTTATTAATAACGCTTTCTCAGAACCTCTGAGATTTTTGGTTACCTCAATGTATTGAGTTAAATGCTTAACTACACACAATGTTTCATCAATAGGATACGCTTTAAACGTTACCTTAATTCCAGTTCTCCCTGGTCTGCTTTGTTTGATCAGGTCATAAACATAAAACACAATGTTATCTGTAGTCACATGCATGCAATCCAACCGTAACAATTGCAAAGTTTGTACTCTTTGAGCTGATACCAATACCATTAACATAACCACCTTAAATGTTAATTTCTGCAAAGACATTGAAGTAATTGAAGCCCATTGCTTTAGCAAAATGAGAACAATGCTAACCTCCCAAATTTCTGTATATCTGGGCTTGGGAGGTTTTTTATTAAAAATACCTTTCATGAATCGGGATACTAATGGGTGAGACCCTATTGAATCCCGATCAGAAATTTGTCCTAAATAGGATGACAATGCACTACAAGCACAATTAATGGCACTATAACTCAAATGCTCATCAAGTGTAGCCCAGCAAGGAACTCCAATACATTTGAAATGTTTGCAGTATGATAAGATATCTTTGACTGTGTACAAAAACTTCCCATTTTGTTATATGCGACATATATTGTTTTTTAGTGCTATTCCTCCAAGCTACATCTATAACAACCATGGCCCTGTCCAACAGTTCAAACTCTTGCGATGGTCTGGTCAGAACCTGCAGATAAACAAATTCATATGATCATGCAATGGATGAATTTCTTTTGTTACTGGTTGTGTCAACAGATTGTCGCAACTGGGAATTGTCATACATGGTTCAACAATCATTTTAAGCATCAATGGGAACCATGACTGCGTAGGCCAATTTGGCACCACCAAAATGCCTTTGGCAGCGTCTTGCGCTATTTTCTTGGGACATTGCCCAATCAGACAGAATGGGGAAAAGCATAAAAGAACGTATTCCCCCAGTGTAGCGAGAAAGCATCCACCGCTACTGCCCCTGGATCGTGTTCCCAAGACACGTATTTGGGCAATTGGTGATTCAATCTAGATGCAAACAGATCAATGTCCGGTACTCCATACCGACTGATAGTATCTTTGAAAATTTGTGGATTTAACATCCATTCTGTATTGTCTTTAAATATTCGTGATCTTTTGTTTGCCACAACATTGTCTCTTCCTGGGAGATAAATAGCTGAAACCCAAATATTTTTACCAATACACCATTGCCACATCTGGTTACCAGATGATCACATGAAATTGATCTGACACCACCCATGTGATTGATATATGCCACAGCTGTGGTATTGTCTATTTGTATATGGACATGTAAATCTTTTAATGTAGAACAATAAGCTTTTAATCCATAAATGCTCCCAGTAGCTCCAAATAATTAATACCATATGTTTGGAGCAATAAATCCTCTTGGACAGCCCAACTGCCCCCGCAGCTGGTCTCATTATCCGTAGCCCCCCCATCCGAGAGAACTTGCGTCAGTTTGCAAAAACACTACTGGCTGATGAACCAAAATGTTCTAAGCAGCTTGTGGAACATTCTGAACCCACCAATGTAATTCTGATAAACTTCCTTTGGCAATTGCATTGGCCTATCAAATGGCCTGCTCGCTGAATAAGCGCTTGAGTTTTTGCCCTTTGAAGATTTTGGTAATGTAGAGGACCAAATTCGACTGCTGGAAATGCTGCTACCAACTTCTCAATAACCTTGGCAACTACTCGGATGGAGGGATAAGGTTTGTTAATCAGGTTCTGACACACATTTGTCATTCTATCACCTTATCCATTGGTAAAGTTACCAACATGGTAACTGAATTAATCACAAACCCCAGATATTCCATGGTTTGGGATGGCTGTAACTTAGATTTTGTTGGATAAATCAGGAATCCCAACTTCTCAAACAAGCTTGTAGTTGCTGAGACTGATTTTCAGCTGACTCCTGATTAGCATTGACAATTAAATGTCATCTAGATAAGCCATAATGATGTGTTTTTGTGCCCTTAGCAGTGCAAGTGCTGGCTTCAACAATTTAGTGAACAATCTAGGTGCTGAATTAGCATCTAGTTGCCCAATTAACCCATTAGGTAATGCTTTGTATTGCCACAGCTGTCCCATCCATTTAAACTTTAAATACCTGCGAAAACTATGGTGAATTGGGACCGAAAAATATGCATTCTTCAAATCTATTGTAGCCATATAACAACCTGTTGATACCAGCTGCATTGCAGTGTTAAATGTGTCCATTAAAATGTTTATACTGGACAAATGTATTCAATTGTGTGAGATCTAAAATGATTCTACAACCCCCATCTTTCTTTGGTCTTGGGAAAATATTTGATACAAATTGTTGTGGATCCTCTCCTGTTTTCTCAATAACTCCTTTTTCACACAAATTCTTACCCTCTTTGTCAATTTGATTTTTTCCCAAAAACTGAAACATCAAAGAATGATTAGGCTTATTCTGTCCCAATGGATCCATACCTTCTACAAAATCAATGGTAGATCCTAACACAGTATCTAATACAACACGATCAGCTGTTATACTATCCCATTCATTATAAAACATTCGGAGTCTACCACCAATCTGAGGTTCATCCAAACATTCTTCTTTAATAGGATAAATTTATGTACCTCTCCAACTGGATGAAATGATCTCCTTTACCCAATAAATGGGTGTACATTCGGCTGTGCTGGCTGGAAATTCTTTCTTATCATACTCCTGCCTCGGCTTGTCCCAGCTCCAAAATCAAATCCCCTTTTTATATGGCCAGCCCTTCTCTGGCCAAAAGTGAAGGGTTTCATAAGGCCAATAGTTTTTGCCTCTTCATCCATTTCTTTAATTTGTTTAGACAAATTCTCTCTGAAATAAACCAGGAGTTTGAACATTGCTTGGCTTGCACAACCCTGCAAATCTTGAATGTAACAGAGGCCGAATGGCAATCTTCCTCATACAATTTATCTCAAAATGAGTTGCAAAATAAAGCCAACATATGCTTCTAAACTTTGGTCATTCCACAACCTTCCACTTGTCTTCCAAAGGCAGTAATGCCAGCTGAAATCAGCTTGAGGACTCTTTGAAATCAAATCTCCTGCGCCCGCATCATCGATGACATTGGCGCCCAAATAGCCGGATTCACCATAGGTACCTTCAATGAGGCACAATTAATAGGTGTTTTATACAATTCTGCTGTCTCAACCATAACAGCTTTTTGAGGCGGGTGAGAGACCATATAATCAATATTGGCCGCCAGGTTTTCTTCCATAGCCTCACTGCCTCCTCCAGGTATAGCAAAACTTTGTGCCACAACAGGCACACCTGGATCAATATATTTGTATTGTGGTGTGTACTCCGGACCTCAATCACCACTTTCAGGGTCTGTCTCATACAGCCCTGGTACTCCTGAAACTTGTTCAAGGAGACTTCCTCCAGTCCAAACCCAGGCACTGGAGTTTCAATTCCCAATTCAAATTGTAACCATATTCACGATATGGAACCCCCTCAGGGGCTGCCTGGGAATATTCTGGGTACTTAGACCCTTGGTTGATTATAGTTTGGAGCATTTCTCCATTTGATCCATTCTGAGCCATAAGGCTTTCCTTTCTGGACCTTTAGAATCAGAGTCCTCAGAAACCTCAGGCCTTTCAGCTTTTCTTTACATTTTTTAGGCACTGGGTTTTCCTCCAAAGTTTCTGTTTGTGGAGCAATCAAAGCCTCACTAACGGGTATTTCAACGGCCACCGGTATCGGAACCTGCTCCGCAATAATCTGCTGTCCCAACTCTTCTCCCCGGGACGCACGTTTTACCCACTGTTTTTTGGCTTACTCTATTTCTTTCTAACTCCTCCTGGTTTACCCACCAGGCTACGGAGTTCTGAAACCCGCCCTAGAAATGAAAATCTCTCTTACCTGCGGGCCGGTTCCTTACCGCTGTGTGGAGCTGCGCTCTGCAGCTCTTTCCTCTGCCGACAGCGACGACGTAATGCCGATCCAGCATCAGGCGGGGCTTCTTCACGTAGTCACTCACGTGACTCCGAAGTAAAATTGATTACAATTGAGCCATTCACAGCGCATAAATACATTATAAAGGGAATAACGTGAATAACATTTAATGCAAGATAAGTTCAGTAAAGTTGAATCAAAGATAGTCCGAGTGTCTCCAATGAGGTAGATAGTCAAGTCAAGTAACTTTTATTTATATAGCACATTTAAAAAACAACTCTCGTTGGCCAAAGTGCTTTACATTGGTATAAGAATAGTATAACAAACAACAATGGTTCATAGCTTAAATACAAACATCACTACATACATATAGCCTTCACTCAGAGGATGTCAAGAAAGGCTTGGGGGTAGAGATTAGTTTTTAGTCTCGACTTAAAGGAGTCGATGGAGGGGGCAGTTCTGATGGGAAGAGGGATGCTGTTCCATAGTCTAGGAGCTGCAACCGCAAAGGCGCGGTTGCCCCTGAGCTTATGCTTATGTTCAGCAACCCCAAGTTGGCCGATCTGAGGGACCTGGAGGTGGAGTGGTGGGTGAGCAGACTTTTAATGTAGGTGGGGGCAAACCCATTGAAGGCTTTGTAGACATGAAGGAGGATCTTGAAATTTATTCAGAACCGCACAGGGAGCCAGTGGAGAGAGGCCAGGATCGGGGTGATGTGGTCCCTTTTTCGGGTGCCCGTCAGGAGTCTCACTGCAGCATTTTGGACCAGTTGCAGGCGGGACAGGGAAGATTGACTGATGCCAGTGTAAAGGGAGTTGCAGTAATCTAGGCGGGAGGAGATAAATGTGTGGATGATCTTTTCGAGGTCATCAAACTGGAGGAATTGTTTAATTTTAGCTATCGTCCGAAGCTGAAAGAAGCTAGCTTTTACCACGCCATTGACTTGTTTGTTGAATTTCAGTGCTGAGTCAAATATCACGCCAAGGTTTTTGAAGTGAGGTTTGAATAGTGGGGTAAGGCTTCCAAGGCTGCCTGATATCATTTTGATTGAGTCCAAGGGGCCCGAGAAGGATGACCTCAGACTTACTTTTGTTTAGTTGGATGAAGTTCTGGTCCATCCAACACTTTATATCCTCGAGGCAGTGGGTAAGTTTAAGCAGATTTGATTGTTTTTTGGGCTTCAGGGGGAGATAGAGTTGTGAATCGTCTGCGTAGCAATGGAAGGAAATGCCGTGCCTTTCAATGACTTGGCCTAAGAGGAGCATATACAGGGAGAAGAGAATGGGGCCAAGGATGGAACCTTGTGTAACCCCACAGCAGAGGCTAGCTGGGGAGGAGAAAGAGTTGCCTATGTTTGCAGGGAAACTCCTACCTTTGAGGTAGGAGATGAACCAGCTCAGGGCAGTGCCATCAATACCAACCCCGTACCGGAGACGGTCAATTAGGATGGTGTGGTCCACTGTATTAAATGCTGCGCTGAGGTAGAGAAGGAGCAGGATTGCACAGTCGCCGGAGTCAACGGTGAGCAGTAGGTCATTATGTACCTTCAACAAGGCAGACTGTGCTGTGATGGGCCCTGAAACCTGATTGGAGAGTTTCCAAGATAGTATTTTGGTGAAGGTAAGGCATAAGTTGACTTAAAATTACTTTTTCAGGGGCTTTTGAGAGGAAAGGCAGTTTAGAAATGGGTCTGTAGTTGCTTGGCAAGGTGGGGTTGAGGTTACGTTTTTTCAGGAGTGGCTGGACCACCGCATGCTTGAAGAAGGTAAGTACAGTGTCAGTGGGCAGAGAACTGTTGAAGATGGCGAGGATGCTGGGACCAGCTATTGTAATGACATCCTTTTGGAGGGCAGAGGGGACAGTATCGAGGGGGCAGGTAGTAGGTTTCATGGTGGTGATGGTGCTAAAAAGGACCTTGGAGTTATGAGCGTTTTTGGAGATAAAGGTGGAAAAGTATTTTGTTCTTGCAGATTTTACTGCTTCTTGGTATTTGTGAAGACTATTTTTCAGGAGTTCAAAGGAAATTTGAAGCTTATCAGATTTGTACTTCCATTCTGATTTTCTTCATTCTCTTCTTCGGGCTCTGGCAGCGTCATTGACCACGGCTCACCTTTAAGCTTAGGCTTTTACATTTTAAGAGGAGCAACTGAATCCAGAGTGGAAGAGCAAGTAGTGTTGAATAGAGAAATGAGGTAGTTGGTGCTGAGATGGAGGGTAGACGCCTCAATAGTGCAGATGTCGGGGGCGGCTATGAGTAGCAATGTTACGAAATTTTGAGATTTTAAAAATCAAGTCTGCAATTTATCCCATCAGATAAAGCATAAAAAGAAGTTTAATTTGACACCTAATTCATTTCATATCTTCAGTATTAAGAAAGTTATTACCATTTTCATACTCGGAAATTAGCATCTTGTTCCCCATTGCCTTTCAATTGACTTAACTCAAAAGCTGTTATCTAGAACAGTTAAAAGCCTATAACTTTCTTAAAAATTAAGAGAACTCAATGAAAATTTCAGTTATTATAGATTGAAGCATTCTGAAACAAATATGAAACAATCTTACTTGGATGACCTGAAATTAAAGCATATAATTAGTTAGTTATCTAATTGTAGCTAATTACAAAATTCAATGAGTAGATCTAAACATCTATCCATTTCTTAAGAAAAGATAAACTTTTTTTAAAGTGTCCAAATAACATTCACACAATAATCCACAATATAACATAATTTTTAAATCTCATTTTCATGAATTTCTAGGCCAAATGGAAGGAATTTAGTGTTTAATGCCTGTAAATTAATGGCTATTTAAATCAACTAGCGAGTGGGTTTTAGTGGAATGCGGTGGATTGCAACGTTGCGGTTTGCGGTGAAGTCGGGAGGAAAAATACTGTTAGTTCATACATTTTTTTGGACCCCATTTCGCATGATGAAAATGTGATTAAAGCCTCCATAAAAACCAACTTTTAATATAAAAATAAACTGTGTACCTTTTTTTCTCCCCTACGCAAAATCCTTCCCGTTGTCGGCGCTCACGACTTTTGAAGGTGATTTTGAAATTACTCTATTTAATAAATAATCTAGCGTAATTTAAAAATACCTTCATGAATGAAATGTTGGAGCGATTTTTCTTCCGCAACTAAATCGCGCGACATAGATCGATTTTCCCTGTCTGTGGAAAAACGGCACTTTAAGCCCGCCCCCCTCTGAAAGGCGCCAAAGTCACGCACACGGGGAGTGGCAGAACTGCAGCGCTGCTCAAGGTAAGTTTTGTAACATACCTACTATGAGAGCCTCAGAGAACTTACTGGCCGTCGTAGAGTTAACGTAGCGAGCAAGGAGATGGGATTTTGAGGGAGAGAAATGCAGAGATATATCTAATATAATAGCACTATGATCTGACAGACAGGCATCAATAATATCTGTGTTACAAATTGGGAGATTAGACGAAAGCACTAGGTCTAGTGTATGGCCAAGCTTGTGCATGGGTCCATGGCTCCATGAGTAGAGACAGATTGAAGGACTCAACCAGGTTCATAAATTCACTCACCAGAGGCTTCGTGGGACACCAGACATAAATGTTAAAGTCACCAAGAATCAGGACCTGGTCAAATTTGGGCAACAAGCTAGCAATAAGATCACCAAATTGTGAGATAAAGTCCTTATTCGTTTTTGGTGGGCGATACACAAGAACAATTAAAAGCGGACAGATTAAACCAACTATGATAAGTTGATGTTCAAAACTGGAGACGTGATCAACATTCAGAAGGCGGCAGTTGAAGATAGTAACTCAGGACTGAGATAGTAACTCAGGACTGCTCTCTAGTTGTTGGTGGGATGGTTCAGTTGCCTGATAGACTGTAATTATTTGCATAAACTTTTAATAATTTCCCCAGCAACATGCAACTTTTTGCTCAATTTCATATTTCTTACATTTCATTTATTTCTTATGACATAGAAATAACCCATAGGCCCATGAAATCAATGCCACGTCTCACAGCATTCCCATAATTACCATTATGCTACTCATGTGTTGTAACCTTTTTGACTTTAGACTTTAGAGATACATCGGGGAACCAGGCCTTTCGGCCCACCGAGTCCGCACCAGCAATCCACGTACACTAGTACTATCCTACACACTAGGGACAAATTACAATTTAACCAAAGCCAATTTACCTACAAACCTGCACGTCTTTGGAGTGGGAAGAAACCAGAGCACTCGGGGAAAGTCATAGGAGCAGAGGTAGCCCATTTGGCCTATTGAGTAACTCTGCCATTCAGTTATGGCTGATCTATCTTTTTCTCTCAACCCCATTCTCCTGCCTTTTTCCCCATAGTTATTGACACCCTTACTAATCAAGAGTCTGTCAATCTTTGTCTTAAAAATACCCAAAGACAGCCTCAACAACCATCTGAGGCATTGAATTACACAGATTCACCACTGACTAAAGATTTTCCTTCTCATCTCCCTTCTAAAGGTACTTCTTTTTTTTCCTGAGGCTATGCCCTCTGGTCCTAGACTCTCCCACTAGTGAAAAGATCCTCTTCACATCCACTCTATCCAGGCCTTTCACTATTCGGTGAGTTTCAATGAGGTTTCCACTCATCCTTCTTAACTCCAGAGAGTACAGGCTCATGCCATCAAATGCTCATGATGTGTTAACCCTATCATCCCTGGGATCATTTTTGTAAAACTCCTCTGGACCCTTTCCAACGCCAGCATATCCTTCCTCAAAACTGCTCACAATACTCCTAATACACTCTGACCAGTGCCTTAATAATCCTAAGTATTACATCTCAGTTTTTTATACTTTAGTCCTCTTGAAATAAATGCTAAAGCCCCTGTCCCACTTGGGCGATCTCCACCGCGACCTCTGGCGAGTTTGCCCGCAACCCATAGTCAAGGCAAGGTCGCCACGAGGTCGTAAGAGGTCTTCATCACTCTCCATCATGGTCGAGAGTGGTCTCCGTGTAGTCGAGGCTTCAGCTAGATATTTTTCAAGATGTAAAAAATTGACCGCGACCAAAAATAGGTTGCCGCGGGAAAAATCAATATTTTTTAGTTGTATGTCCAGTCGAAGCCGGTCGTAGTAGGTCGTGATGCTAGTCGTAGGTGGTCGAAGGTAATAGCTCCGGGGTGAAAAAAAGGTCAGTAGGAAAAAAAGGCAATTTAAACAGCAGAACTTCACCTTTCACTCCAGGGCATGTTCATTCATAGCTGGAGAGTTTTTTGGAGAGGAGACTTGTGTTTTAGACATGGCACCAAAAAGCCAGCAGCGCAGGGAGAGGGCACAACTCTCAAAAAAACCTGCCATGCAGGTGTTGCCCACCCAGGAGGAGGAGTGGCAGGAGGTGATGCCACAGGAGGTGATAGTGCAGGAGGAGGTAGCCCTGCATGAGAGTCCCCTGGTGGAGGAGATAAGAGTGGTAGTATATGTCCCCACCGCCACCATATCCTTCACTGCCTCATTTGAAGTCAGAAAAGCAGCCCTTTCTCCTGTGTCTGACACAGCATCAGAGGCAGATGCCCCATTGGTGGTGAGGGACGGCTTGAGAAAGGTTATGCCCTACACCTTCACCAGGCAGCAGGAGGGGGACCTTGAGGAATGGTTCCAGCAGAATGCCATCCTGTACGAAAAGGAAAATGAGGGGTACAGGGACAGGGACATGAATGGCATGCTTGCCATCCACTGTTCCACATGTGTACTTAAAGTTCCATCTTTTGTCATAGCCAGCTCCACTCTCTTCCAGTCATCTGGCGTACTGGGACAGTCCATCACATCATCACCATTCACCCATTGAGACCTCTTCTTGTGCTTCCGCTTCACCCTTGCTCTTCCCCTTCTGTCTTTCTTAAAAGGCTGCTGAAGCAAAAGGGCTACTGCAAACAGCAGTAGTTGTATTTTTACTAACATCCTCCAAACTAGTTTCTTCCTTCCTGGGAGGCATTTTTTAGTGAGAAAAAATGCAGACATTACATCATTTTATCAGGTGATCATTTGAGCTGTAGACACTTATCACTGGTCGTTGTTGGTTTTCGGTGTGGTCCTCTGAGGTGGAAGGGGGTCGTGCTCATTCATGGACCAATTTGCCAGAGACCATCCTTGAGCAAAACGTACATGGTCAAAGCCAGTCTTCAAAATAGTCGAAGGAGGTCTTCTTCATAGTCGAGGGAGGTTGGCAACATAGTCGTAGGAGGTGGTACATATAGTCGTGGAAGGTCATAGGAGGTCATAGGTCACCGCGACCTTGATTTTATTTTTAGGTCGTTTAAGGTCGCGGCGGAGGTCTCCTAAGCAGGACAGGCTCTTAACGTTGCATTTGTTTCCTTACTAGCAATTCAACTTGCAAATTAACCTTTTGGGAATCCTGCAATAGCACTCCCAAGTTCCTTTGCACCTCCAATTTCTGAATCTCCCCATTTAGAAGATATTTGACGCCTTTAGTCCTAATACCAATTAACTTACCAAGGCCTACACTGTATTCCATTAGCCACTTCTTAGCCTCTTTCCTGTCCAAGTCCTTCTGCAGAGTCCCTACTTTCTCTACACGACCTGCCTCTCCATCTATATTCATATGATCTGCATACTTGGCCACAATTCCCTCATTCAAATTCATTGATAAACAACGTGAAGAATCAGGGCCCCAGAATTGATCCCTGCGAAACACTGCTAGCCACTGGCAGCCAACTAGAAAAAGCCACTGTTATGTCAGGGTGTCAGGGGTTATGGGTTAAACACAGGAGAATTGCGTTGAGTGGGAAAGATAGATCAGCCATGATTGAAAGCCGATGTAGACTTGATGAGCCGAATGGCCTAATACTGCTCCTAGAATTTATGAACATTCCCACTCTTTGCCTTCCACCATTCAGTCACCCTTCTATCCATGCTCGTATCTTCCCTCTAATACCATGGCACCATGGCGCAGCAGCATTCAGCCCCCCTTAAAGTATGTGGATGTATACTTGTGAACGTTCATAATAGAGATATCAGTGCATTATAATGAATCAGTGCCATGAATTTAATGATTGGTGGGGCAAGGTTCAAGGTATTTTATTGTCACGTGTACCAATTAGGGTACAGGGATATTCGATTTACCATACAGCCATACTAAAACAAAGCAACAAGACACACAACTATATAAACGTTAACAAAAACATCCACCACAGCGGATTCCCCACATTCCTCACAGTGATGGAAGGCAATAAAGTCCAATCTTCTTCCCTCTTTTTTCTCCCATGGACGGGGCAGTCAAACTATGCGCAGTCGGGGTGATTGAAGCTCCCACAATCAGCGGTCGAAGCCCCCCGCGTCGGGGCAATCGAAGATCCTGCGGCTTGGAGCTCCTGAGGTCAGTCCCTAATCAGGGACCGCGAGCTCCACTATGTTAAAGTCCGCAGGCTCCCAAGGTTGGAGCTCCAAGGACAATGAAATTCTTGCTTGCTGCAGCACAACAGAATATAGTAAGCATAAATACAGAACAGTTCAGTGTGTCTATATAGCATAGACCATATATATATACACATAAATGAACAGATAAAGTGCAATAGGCTATTATAGTACAGAGTTTGTTTGATGGCGAGTTTAATAGCCTGATGGCTGTGGGGAAGAAGCTGTTCATGAACCTGGATGTACCAGATTTCAGGCTCCTGTACCTTCTTGCTGATGGCAACGGACAGATGAGTGTGTGGCCAGGATGGTGTGGGTCCTTGATGATGCTGCCAGCCTTTTTAAGGCAGCAACTGCGATAGATCCCTTCGATGCTGGGGAGATCAGAGCCGATGATGGACTGGGCAGTGGTCACAACTTTCTGCACTCTTTTCCGCTCCTGGACACTCAAGTTGCCGAACCAATCCATGATGCAACCAGTCAGCATTCTCTCTACTGTGCACCTGTAGAAGTTCGAGAGAGTCCTCTTTGACATACCGCCTCACCGTAATCTTCTCAGGAAGTGGAGGCGCTGATGTGCTTTCTTTATAATTGCGAAGATCTTATAAGACCAGGAAAGATCTTCGGAAATGTGCGCGCCCAGGAATTTGAAGTTCGTGACCTTTTCCACCATTGTCCCGATGATATAAACGGGATTGTGGGTCCCTAACCTACCCCTTCCAAAGTCCATAATCAGTTCCTTGGTTTTGTTGGTGTTGAGAGCCAGGTTACTGTGCTGGCACCATTTGGTCAATCGGTCAATCTCACCTATACTCTGACTCATCCCAGTCAGTGATTTGTCCCACAACAGTGGTGTCGTTGGCGAACCTGATGATGGAGTTCGCACTATGTCCAGCTACGCAGTCATAAGTATAGAGTGAGTAAAGCAGGGGGCTGAGCACGCAGCCTTGAGGTGCTCCTGTGCTGATTGTTATCGAGGATGACACATTTCCACCAATACGGACAGACTGTGGTCTGTGGATGAGGAAGTCAAGGATCCAATTGCAGAGGGATGTGCAGAGAGCCAGATCTGAGAGCTTGGTAACCAGCTTGGAGGGGATGATCGTATTTAACGCCGAACTGTAGTCAATGAATAACAGTCTTACATATGAGTTTTTGTTGTCCAAGTGAACAAATGCTATATTTAAGAGGGAGTTAGATGTGGCCCTTGTGGCTAAGGGGATCAGAGGGTATGGAGAGAAGGCAGGTACGGGATACGGAGTTGGATGATCAGCCATGATCATATTGAATGGTGGTGCAGGCTCGAAGGGTCGAATGGCCTACTCCTGCACCTAATTTCTATGTTTCTCTATGTTTCTAAGTGGTCCAGAGTGGAGTGGAGAGCCAATGAGGTCGCATCCACTGTTGATCTGTTGTGGCGGTAACTGCAGTGGGTCGAGGTTTTTGTTGAGGTAGGAATTGATATGTGCCATAATCAACCTCTCAAAGTACTTCATTACCACAGACGTTAGTGCCACTGGTCGATAGTCATTAAGGCATGTCACCTTACTCTTCTTGGGCACCAGTATTATTGATGCCCTTTTAAAACAGGTGGGAACCTCAGACCTCAGAGTGAGAGGTTGAAAATGTCTGCAAAAACTCCAGCCAATTGGCCTGCACAGGTTTTGAGAACACGACCGGGTATACTATCAGGTCCAGGTGCTTTCCAAGGGTTCACCCCCCTGAAGGATCTTCTGATGTCGGCCTCCGTGATTCTGACTGAAATACCATCATGGCGAATGGGGGCTCGGGAAGGCACATCAGTGTTCTCCCTATCAAAGCGTGCGTAGAATGCATTGAGCTCGCCAGAGAGTGATGCTTCGCTGACAATTGAGCTGCCTCCTGATTTCGCCTTGTAGGAGGTGATGGCATTCAAGCCCTGCCACAGTTGCCAAACATCGATCTCATCCTCCAGCTTGGAGCGGAAGTCCCTTTTAGCCTTTTTGATGGCCTTAGATGGTTGTATCTGGACTTCTTGTTGACCTCTGTATATCCATACCTGATTGCCCGGGATCTGGATTTCAGAAGTGTGCGGATCTCATGGTTCATCCAAGGCTTCTGGTTAGGAAACACTCGGAAGGTTTTTGTTGAGGTGCAGTCCTCCACACATTTCTTTATGAAGTCTGGAACGACTGTGGCGAATTCATTCAGGTCCGCTGCCGAGTCCCTGAACATTTCCCAGTCCAGACTCCAAACAGTCCTGGAGTTGTTCCTCTGCTATGCTGGTAAATGCCTCAGGGTAAGCCGTGTGGTTCTTGTTGACCGCAGCATGCAGCTCCTCCAGTGCCAGATGAACATCAGCCTGGGGTGGGATATAGACTGCGGTCAGGATGATGGAAGTGAATTCCCTCAGTGGTAGAAGTGACAGCACTTCACAGCCAGGTATTCCAGGTGTGGAGAGCAGGAGTTAGATAGGCCTGCCACGTCTGAGCACCACGCAGCGTTGACCATGAGGCAGATGCCCCCTCCTCTCCCTTTCCCAGATTCCTGGGTACGGTCCATGCGATGGATGGAGAAACCATCAGGCTGGACCGCTGAGTCTGGGGAGCTGGGGGGTGAGCCATGTCTCTATGAAAAAAAACACAGAGCATTCCATCAGCTCCCTTTGGCGAAGCAGCCTTGCCCTTAAGTCCTTCACTTTATTTTCAAGGGACTGTACATTGGCCAGTAGGATGGTAGGGAGAGGGGGTCAAAGTCCCCTGCGTTTCAGTCTGACATGAAGTCCTGCCCGACGACCACGTTTCCGGACATGATGGAGGCCTCTCCGTTGTTTCCAGGTACTGTGCTTACTGTACCTGCTGTTTCTGCGAACCTGAGCTGGTACGGGGATTCCCTTGCAGACGGCAGCGCCAGTTCTGTAGCGATCGACGATTCCCTCACAGTCGGCAGCTCCAGCTCCTTTGCTCCTGGGAGATCCTGCCCGTCGGCTCCGGAGGTCTTCCCCAGTAGAGGCAGCCAACTCCACGATGTTAGGCCGCAGTGTGGATGTAGACGTAAAATAATTGTACGGCAATAAAGCAGTTTCATAGGAATTCCGAGCTAAATGACTCACTCATTATCTAAAATGCTGAAATCAGTCTGCTGGACTAATCAGATTAATTTGGAATTGAAATCCTTTGATGGTTGATAAATCATGATGTTTAAAATATGATATGGGATAGAAAAGATGTTCCGAAGCTTCTTAATGATCTACAATTTATAGCTAGGTTCATCTTCCTCTAATGTGGTATGTCAGGCCAATGATCTGCCTTTTGAGGATATGTCCATTCGTCTGGATGTGTAGTCAAAGAGGAAAGCTACTTTTTATACTGATAGAGTTACCTAATGTCACCAATTTAACTTTCACAATCCTTGAGACGCTTTGCACATAAAAATTACTCTTTTTACATTTGATTGCTATTCTATTGCAACTGAACAGTTATCTCTCTATGATTTCTCCTCATTATAAAAATTAACTGGCATATTTATGTGTGATTAGTATACAAGTTATTTGGGTATGGAATTTAATGCAGGGTTTTGACCCGAAACATTAACAACTAATTCTCCCCCCCCCCCCCCACTGCAAATGCTTCGGGAGTATGTATTTTGCAACCAGCATCTGCAGCCCCCTGTGACTCTATTGTACCTGGTGTATATCATCCAGGTACAATAGACAATAGACAAAAGGTGCAGGAGTAGGCCATTTGGCCCTTCGAGCCAGCATCGCCATTCAATGGGATCATGGCTGATCATCCACCATCAGTACCCTGTTCCTGCCTTCTCCCCATATCCCTTGACTCCGCTATCTTTTAGAGCTCTATCTAACTCTCTCTTGAAAGCATCCAGAGAACAGGCCTCCACCGCCCTCTGAGGCAGAGAATTCCACAGGCTCATAACTCTCTGTTTGAAAAAGAATTTCCTCATCTATGTTCTAAATGGCTTGCCCCTTATTCGTAAACTCTGGCCCCTGGTTCTAGACTCCCCCAACATCGGGAACATGTTTCCAGCTTCTAGTGTGTCCAAACCTTTAATAATCTTATATGTTTCAATAAGATCTCCTCTCGTCCTTCTAAATTCCAGAGAATACAAGCCCAGCCACTCCATTCTATCGACATATGACATTCCCACCATCCCAGGATTTAACCTTGTGATCCTACGCTGCATTCTCACAATAGCAAGAATGTCCTTCCTCAAATTTGGAGAACAAAACTGCACATAATACTCCAGTGTGGTCTCACGAGGACCTTGTACAACTGCAGAAGGACCTCGTTGCTCCTATACTCGACTCCTCTTGTTATGAACGCCAACATGCCATTCACTTTCTTCACTGCCTGCTGTACCTGCATGCTTACTTTCAGTGACTGATGAACAAGGACCCCTAGATCCCGTTGTACTTCCCCTTTTCCCAACGACACCATTTAGATAATAATCTGCCTTCCTGTTTTTGCTACCAAAGTGGATAACCTCACATTTATCCACATTAAACTGCATCTGTCATGCATCTGTCCACTCACCCAACCTGTCCAAGTCATCCAGCATCCTCATAGCATCCTCCTCACAGTTCACACTGCCACCCAGCTTTGTGTCATCTGCAAATTTGCTAATGTTACTTTTAACTTTAAGCCCTTCATCTAAATCATTAATATATATTGTAAATAGCTGCGGTCCCAGCAGCGAGCTTTGCGGTACCCCACTAGTCACTGCCTGCCATTCTGAAAGGGACCCGTTAATCCCTACTCTTTGTTTCCTGTCTGCCAACCAATTTTCTATCCATGTCAGCACCCTATCCCAAATACCATGTGCTGTAATTTTGCCCACTAATCTCCTATGTGGGACCTTATCAAATGCTTTCTGAAAGTCCAGGTACACTACATCCACTGGATCTCCCTTGTCCATTTTCCTTGTTACATCCTCAAAAAATTCCAGAAGATTAATCAAGCATGATTTCTCCTTCGTAAATCCATGCTGACTCGAACTGATCCTGCTACTGCTATCCAAATGTGCCGCTATTTCATCTTTTATGTTGACTCCAGCATCTTCCCCACCACTGATGTCAGGCTAACTGGTCTATAATTCCCTGTTTTGTCTCTCCCGCCTTGTTTAAAAAGTGCGATAGCATTAGCTACCCTCCAATCCATATGTACTGATCCTGAATCTATAGAAGATTTCGAAAATGATCACCAATGCGTCCACAATTTCTATAGCCACTTCCTTAAGTACCCTGGGATGCAGCCCATCAGGCCGTGGGGATTTATCAGCCTTCAGTCCCATCAGTCCACCAAGCACCATTTGCCTAATGTGAATTTTCTTCAGTTCCTCCATCACCCTAGATCCTCTAGCCAGTAGTACATCAGGGAGATTGTTTGTGTCATTAATGAAGACGGATCAAAAGTACCTGTTCAATCTGTCTGCCATTTCCTTGTTCCCCATAATAAATTCACCCTTGTCTTCAAGGTTCTTAACTATTTTTTTCCTCTTCGCATTCCTAAAGAAACTTTTACTATCTTCCTTTATATTCTTGGCTAGCTTTCCTTCTTACCTCATTTTTTCTCCCCGTATTGCCTATGGGATGGGATTCATTTATCCTATTAAACAAGAATTAAGTAAGATTTGTCTATTTGGACTAATGTTCCTGCTTCGTCGTCCATTGGGCTCAAGACTGATCTTCCAATTTAGCACCATATTTCAGCCCCATATTCCTTGTTTCTTTTAATCTATCAATAAGCATTTTGAAAAAAACACAATGAGTGTGCCTTCACAGCCCTCAGGCGTAGAGAATTCCAAAGACTTGCCACCTACCTTCTCATCTTAGTCCAGACAACAGACTAATTACAGAGAACATAAAACATAGAAAAGCACAGCACAGATATAGGCCCTTCGGCCCACAAGGTGTGTGTTGAACATGGACAAGATAAACTAGGTCTGAAGAAGGGTCTCGACCCGAAACGTCACCTATTCCTTTTCTCCAGAGGTGCTGCCTGACCCACTGAGTTACCTTTAGCTTTCTGTGGAATTAGAGTTAACGACCAACACACATTAAATCAAATTTCTGTGAAAAAATCTACGGCTTTTAGCTCACAACCAAGGGTTATTTTACAAGCATGGTTTAGTAGGGATGTTTTTGGAGCTGTAACAATCTTTTGATGACTTTTCCAGCAAATACAGACCAATGTTTGAATTGAGGACAATCCTCATCACCAACTAAATGTGTTTTGAGGGTGTGTTGTTTATTAAGGATTAACAGCAGAGCATCACATGAACCAAAGTGGCATAAGTATTATACTGTAGACGCAATGGCAGCCAAACGTGTTATTTTAAAGAAACCGATGCAATACACTAGATACACAGCAAAAACTTGTAAATCAAGAGATAAGAGCACTATTTTTAATAGACTACCAGCATAAAATGACCAATTATTTCATTAAAAGTCATGAATATCACAGATAAATCAATAAGATTGTGCAATGATTCCAAGGATACTAAATCAACTGGTTGATGATGAACAACATCCTTTGCTAATGTGCTAGTACCTGCAAGCACAGAATCCAAGTTTTGTCTCAAAACTCGATTGGTTACACATCTTTGCATAGTTGAATATGGATGAAGACTGTCAGAAGGATCTCACAATGAATACATATAAAAGATTCAACTCCTGCACTGTTGCTATACTGAGCCAAAATCTGTCAATTATAGATAGATATTTGCAAGCCATCGAGAGTCACTTATCTCTCTAGTTGAAACAGAGTGAAAACAAAAATTGATGGAGGTATTCTCTGCCTCAGAGGGCAGTGGAAGCCGGTTCTCTGGATGCTTTCAAGAGCGAGTTAGATAGAGCTCTAAAAGATAGCGGAGTCAAGGGATATGGGGGGAAGGCAGGAACAGGGTACTGATTATGGATGATCAGCCATGATCACATTGAATGGCGGTGCTGGCTTCAGGGGCCAAATGGCCTACTCCTGCACCTGTTGTCTATTGTCTATAAATACTTTCTGCCATTATGACATTAAATTGCATCATCTAACAGTGTAATCAGAGGTACTATATAATACGTAAGCCATTAAATCAAAGAATGTTGTAGAATTTAACTTATTTCTGGGAGTGATTCAATATTACTCACGACTCCTTCCAATCCTGGATGGTGCTATCACCGACTTCAGAAGAACAAAAAGGGGAAATTTAACAAACTTGTAAAAGTAAATACAGTATTATCTTACTTTCCAAGTTTCTCGTTCTCTCACATAAAATAGAATTTGACCTTGTAGGAGAGTTTCATAGAAACAAAGGAAAGGAGAATAAGATGCATAGCAGTCAGATCTTCAAATGCATTCTCCCATCCAATATTCTTCACAATAGCCATTCTGGTAGAGCTAAGTGGTCTTCTGTTGTCCTTACAACATGGGGCACACTTTATCAACTATTACAGGTCAGATAGGACATAATTTCTAGCAGACCTTCCACTAATCCTTCCTCCCAAGTGTCCAATCCCCTCCTAAGGACCTTACTACAGGTATTTATGGCCCATCCTCTGGTGCTCCCAGATGTATATCTCTCCAGAATGCATATTCCTTTCAAGTGTAGATTCACCTCCCTCAGGTATAGATGCTCATCCTCCAGTTATAGCAGTCTTCCAAAAGCCACGTGACCAAGCATAAGCATCATCCTCCTACAAACCCTATCTTTGGTGCAAAGGGCCAACATAGGAGTAAATTTGCTTTGATTGGTACGGGGTCAAACTCTACTTGCAAGGAAATCTTCCCAAGTGCAAGCAACATCTTGGCTGATCAACTGATCTTTGCTTCTAGCCTCTAAGTCTAAAGATTCTATGTTGAATCCCAGTTCTGAAATAAGAGTAACACTCCAGTAGAGTGTTAGAAATGCCTTAGAAGATTGCATACACCAGTTAAATGAAATAGAGTTATCCCCTATGTCCAGATCAGATGCCGAAGAATTATCCTCAAGTGTGCAGATACTTCTCCAGACGTGGTCCTTTCCCCCAGTGCTCTTATCTTGGTGCACAGCCCACTTCCTGTCACAGCCCACTACCTGAAGTACGTGGACCAAGCCGTTAGACGCAATGAATTCTTATTCTGGACTAACTGCCTCGTTATACATAGACCCTGTCCTCAAATGCACCTTCTGCACCCAAATACAAAGGATCCAACCACCTAACACATACAAAGTTGTGAATCTGTGGAATTCTTTGCTACAGAAGGCAATGGCGGCCAATTCACTGGATGTTTTCAGGAAAGGGTTAGATATAGCTCTTTGGGCTAACGGAAACAAGGGATATGGGGAGAAAGCAGGAACGGGTTACTTATTTTGGATGATCAGCCATGATCATATTGAATCATGGTGCTGGCTCTAAGAGCCTAATGGCCTACTCCTGCACCTATTTTCTACGTTCTAAATTTCTAAAATAACCCAAATAAAACTGCTGGAGGAACTCGACGCAGCACCTCTGGAGGAAATGGACAGATTACTTTTCTGGTCAGGAAAAGCCATTTGTTTACTTCCTTCCACAGATGCTGTCTGACCTGCTGTGTTCCTCCAGCACTTTGTTTTCTTTTATTTCATTTTCTGAGGATTCCAGCATCTGTAGTTCTTTTGCGTCCTCTCAGGTTTTGCTGATGCAGACCTTACCCAAAAATATTAATGTCAAGTATGTTTAATTGTCATATGTACTGACAACGGAGCAATGGAATTCTTATTTGCAGCAGTTTAATAGGTCTGCAAACACATGCACTCGGATAATAGATAATAATTAAAAAACAAACAATAAATAATTACATTACTAATGGAAAAAAATGTAAGTCTTTAATACAACAAGGATAGTTGCTGAGGTTCATGTGATATAGTGTTCAAGAGCCTGATTGTTTTTGGGAAGAAGCTAAGAGTCATAGAGTGACACAGTGTGGAAACAGGCCCTTCGGCCCAATTTGCCCACACCGGCCAACAATGTCCCAGCTACACTAGTTGCACTTGCCTGCGCTTGGTCCATATCTCTCCGAACCTGTCCTATCCATGTACCTGTCTGACGATTTATTACACGATGGGATAGTCCCAACCTTAACTACCTCTTCTGGCAGCTTGTTTCATACACCCACCACCCTTTGCGTGAATCTTGAACCTGGTGGTCATATTTTTCAGCCTCCTGTATCTTCTTCCCCATAGTAGGAGCAAAATAAGAGCATGGCCAGGGTCGCATGGGCGTATAATGATATTGGCTGCCTTTTTGAGGCAGTGTCTCCTATTGATTCCTGTGATGGTAGGGAGGTCAGATGGACTGGGCAGTGTCTACTACTCTCTGTAATCTCCTTCGATTCCAGGCATTTTAGTTGCCAAACCACATACTAGAAACATAGAAATTAGGTGCAGGAGTAGGCCATTCAGCCCTTCGAGCCTGCACCGCCATTCATGGCTGATCATCCAACTCAGTATCCCGTACCTGCCTTCTCTCCATACCCTCTGATCCCCTTGGCCACATCTAACTCCCTCTTAAATATAGCCAATGAACTGGCCTCAACTACCCTCTGTGGCAGAGAGTTCCAGAGACCCACCAGTCTCTGTGTGAAAAATACTATTGTAGATAGTCATACACCGGTTAGGATACTTTGGATCTTTCCACGATTGTGAAGACATGAGCCCAAGGGCAGATCGTGCATCCAATGACCATGCTCCCCATAGCAATGCCCCCTCCCCTGTGTTTCTTACCTCATGGCCCTTGAAACAGAGCTCCCTCTACCAGCTGCCAACTCTTTTGTATGTAGAGACACCACCCTCTTTGCCCTTCCTTTGGGAGCCTTGCTCCTTAAGCCTTGATGCCAGATACCTTTGTAAGTCATTTGTGGAATTCATTGCTGCAGAAAGATGTGGAGGCCGTCAATGGATATTTTTGGGCTTATATGCACTGAAACTTAGAAGGATGAGAGGGGATCTTAGAGAAACATATAAAATTCTTAAGGGATTGGAAGGCTAGATGCAGGAAAAATGTTCCCGATGTTGGGGGAGTCCAGGGGTCACATCACAAGAATAAGGGGTAGTCCATTTAGGACTAAGATGAGGAAAAACGTTTTCATCCATAGAGTTGTGAATCTGTGGAATTATCTGCCACATAAGACAGTAAAAATGAATTAATTGGAAGGCTAATTCACTGGATGCATTCAAGAGATAATTAGATATAGCTCAGGGCTAACCGAATCAAGGAATATGGGGAAAAGGCAGGAATGGGGTACTGATTTTGGATGATCAGCCATGATCATATTGATGGTGGTGCTGGCTCAAAGGGCTGAATGTTTTACTCCTGCAGTTTTCTAAGTTTTAACGCATAGATTCTTGATTAGTACAGGTGTCACGGATTATGGGGAGAAACCAGGAGAATGGGGTTGAGAGGGGAAGATAGATTAGCCATGATTGAATGGCGGAGTAGACTTAATGGGCCCAGTGGTCAAATTCTGCTTCTATCATTTATGAAAACTCCAAGTGCAGAGGGGCCACTTCGGGTGTTGTGACCCACTTCCACTTGGTCCTCACCCAAACCTTGACACTCAGGCCTTATCTCCAGGTCTTCTGGCACTTCCTCTGGGCAGAGGGGGGGAGGGGGGGGGCGTCAGGTACCCAGTCCCCTCCCAGTCGGGTACAGACCACGACCCCCCCATCCCACCTGCCCCGCCCCCTCCCCCGCGCCGGTTGGCCCCTCCCCCGCGCCGGTTGGCTCCTCCCCGAGAGCGTGCGCTCCCGCCCCTCGTCGACGCGCGTGTTGCGGCAGTTGGGGTAGCGCGGAGGGAGGGAGGGAGGGCGGGCAGGGAGGCAGGTGGGTGGGAGCGAGGGAGCTGTTGTTGCCGCCGCCACCATCATCGCCATGGCCAGGGCCGAAGATTTCTCGCTGGCCGACTGTGATGTGATCGGCTTTGATCTGGATCATACCCTGTGCCGCTACAACGTGACCGCTACCTTCGCGGTGAGTTTGCCGCGGCCGATCGTGTTTCAGACGCTCCGGGCTGAAGCCCCGGGCCAAGTAGCCGGTGCCGGGGCCGGGGCTGCGGAAAGCGGCGGCGGCGCGGCGTGGCTCGGCCCTTCACCGTGCTGCCGGCAGCGGGGGAAGCGCCGCGCGCCGCGCTCCCCGGGGCCGCTGCAGCATCGCCTGCATCTCCCGGGGTGTGCAACGTGAAGTTGCCCGGCGCACTCGGCAGCCTCTGCTCATTTATGTCCTGCAATTGCTTCCCTTGAGTTTCCGCCTTCTGACACCTTGTCGGACTATTTTCTGAAAGTAACCCAAATTGTAAACATGTCGTCCTTTACCACGCCCCACCCCCTCCGATCCATGGCAACGCTGGTATTTCAGCACCGAATACAACCGCTTCAACTTTGCGTCTTGTTCGTGGTGCACATGACCACGCTGTCATGTTTCTGATAGCTGTGATGCGTGGTAATGAATGGGAGGCAATTAATCGGGCTACTACTAATTCCTTAATTCGTGCTACTAATTCCTACAATTCCTTTGAACCATCTTGGTTGTTTTGCCCCCACCTGCCCATTTTGGATAATATTTTGAGCAAAGGTAGATGCAAGGGTGAATGGGATTCGGATTGCGGAAGTGCGCTCATCAATCCGGTTCACGTCTCAGCATATCACACTCTGCGTATGCAGCGAATTAATTTGTTTTGAAATGTACTCCAACACAGTGGAAAAGTTGCACACTGCCGGGGAGTAAAGGTGCAATGTGGTTTCTTCAGGCGGACAAACCCCTTGCTGATGATGCAGGATAAACTGACAGGGCAGTAATTGACAGGAATGTATTTGCACGGATTTTTGTGTGCAAAATCTGTTCTGTACTGTCATGCTAAAGTTGTAGTTCAGCACCATGGTTAGAAGTATGGCTCATTTTGATATATACTGCGCTGCATTTGAAATATTTATTTCTTTAATCATTCGATGTGACTTTGTAGGCTAGGGCAGTATTTATTGCTTATTCCTAAATAAGAGCATAAAACATAAGAGTAGAATTAGGCCATTCGGCCCATCAAGTCTACTCTGCCACTCGATCATAGTGATCGATATTTACATTCAACCGCATTCTCCTACCTTATTTCCGTACCCTTTGATGCCCTTACTAATCAAGAACCTATCAATCTCTGCTTTAAAAGTACCCACTGTTTTGGACTCTACAGCTGTTTGTGGCAATAACTCCTCTGGCTAAAGAAAGTCCTCCTCATCTCCATTCTAAAGGTATATTTTTATTCTGAGGCTGTGCACTCTGTTTCTCGACTCTCCCATTTCTGGAATAATTCTTTCCGCATCCACTCTAAGCCTTTCATTATTCCGTAGGTTTCAATGAGATCCCCCCCCTCATCCTTTTAAACACCAGCGGGTATAGGCCCAGTGCTATCAAAATCTCTTCATACCTTCACACATTCATCCTCGGCATCAACCTTCTGTGAACCCTCTCCAATGCCCGCACATCCTCCCTCAGATATGGGGCCCAAAACTGCGCACAATATTCAAAATGTGGCCTCACCAGCACTTAATAAAGCCTCAGCATTACATGTTACATCTCAGCAAATTATCTAAGAAGGTGGTGGTAAGGCTCTGCAACTTTCACAGTGATTGGATAGAAGTCCAGGATTTAGACCTGGTGACGAGGAAAGGATAGCAAATATATTTCTAAATCAGCATAGTATGTGAGTTGGAACTGTATCTGCTGGTGTACCATATACTTTGTCTCTCATGGTTGTAGAGGTTTGTGAATGCTGATTTGTAATTTTTGGTAAATTATTGCTGTACATGTTGCAGATGGTAGTTGTTCCATGGTGCATTGATGGTGGATGGTGTTAGAGCTGTACTGCTGTAAGCAGGTGGAGAGTATTTCATGTGTAGGAAGGAACTGCAGATGCTGGTTTACAGTGAAGATAGATACAAAATGCTGCAGTAGCTCAACGGGACAGGAAGCATCTCCGGAAAGAAAGGACAGGTGACGTTTCGGGTTGAGACCCTTCTTCACTCATTCCTTCTCTCTAGAGATGCTGCCTGTCCCACTGAGTTACCCCAGCATTCTGTCATTGAGTCATAGTCATGAAGTGATACAGTGTGGAAGCAGGCCATTTGGCCCAACTTGCCCACACCAGCCAGCATGTCCCAGCTATACTAGTCCCACCTGACTGTGTATTGTCCACATCACTCTAAACCTGACCCATCTATGTACCTGTCTATAAATGTTTCTTAAATATTGGGATAGTCCCATCCTCAACTACCTCCTCTGGCAGCTTGTTCCATATACCCACCACCCTATGTGTGAAAAAGTTACCGCTCAGATTCCTATTAAATCTATTCCCCTTCACTTTTAAACTTATGTCCACTGGTCCTTGATTCACCTACTCTGGGAAAGAGATTCTGTGTATTTACCCAATCTATTCCTCTCATTATTTTATCCACTTTTATAAGATCACCACTCATCCTCCTGCACTCCAAGGAATAGTCTCAGCCAACTCAACCTCTCCCTATAGCTCAGACCCTCTAGTCCTGGCAACATCCTCGCAAATCTTGTCTGTACCCTTTCAACTTGACAACATCTTTCCAATAACATGGTGCCCAGAACTGAACACAATACTCAAAATACGGCCTCACCAACATCATGACCTCCCAACTTTTATACTCAATATTCTGATTGATGAAGGCCAATGTTGTCAAGAGAGAGTTACATTTGATTCTTAGGGCTGACAGTATCAAGCAATATGGGGAAAAAGCAGGAACGAGATACTGATTTTGGATGATCAGCCATGATCATATTGAATGGTGATGCTGGCGTGAAGGGCCGAATGGACTACTTCTGCACCTATTTTCTGTTTCTATTGTGTCAAAAGCCTTTTTGACCCATTGGGTAGATAAGATGGAACTCGACCTTCAAGGAACCATGCACCTGCACTCCTGCTCTACAACGGTCCCCAGAGCCTTACCATTCACTGTCTAGGTCCTGCCCATGTTAGACTTCTCAAAATGCGACAACTCACATTTCACTGTATTAAAATGACTAATGTCATTTAAATTTAAATGAGGACATTGTCCTGATGAATTCTGGAAGGGATGGCTTGGCACTGGGATGATTATTCTCCAAAACAATGGCATGATTCCATCTGTTAAAGGATTTCCTCGACGTCTGTTGACTTTGGTTGTACCATCGGCCCTGATGCCAAACTGTATCAAATGCTGCCTTCTATTTAAGAGGGCGTTAGATGTGGCACTTGTGGCTAAAGGGATCAGGGGGTATGGAGAGAAGGCAGGTACGGGATACTGAGTTGGATGATCAGCCATGATCACATTGAATGGCGGTGCAGGCTCGAAGGGACGAATCGCCTACTCCTGCACCTATTTTCTATGTTTCTATGACAAAGGCATTCACTCTTCATTTCTGGAATACAGCTCTTCGGTCCACGTTGATTTCAAGGCTATGTTGACTAAAAAGACCAAGTGAACAGTGTCTGAAGAGGGGTATCATCCCGAAACTTCATCTACTTCTTTTCTCCAGAGATGCTGCCCGACCTGCTGAATTACTCCAGCTATTTGTGTCTGTCTTCAGTTTAAACCAGCATCTGCATTTCCTCCCTACATATGTGAAATGCAAACTGCACATCGGTGATGAGCCACAGGGCTAGCAGTTAAATCCCTACAATGAATGAAGGGAACATAAATGTTTTAGCCTGACTAATAATTAGATTTTTTGAGGAGGTTGTCTACATGAATTTTAGTGAAACCTCATGGTAGTCTGATCTACAAGGTTGAGATGTATTCGATCCATGGTGACACGATAGTTTGGATTCTTAACTGGTTTCCCAATATAAGACATGGTAGTTGTGGAAGGGTATTATTTTGGTTGGCAGTCTGTCACCAGTGATGTTCTGTAGGACTCTGTCCTGGGACCTCTTTTGTTTGAAAATATATAAATGATTTGGTTGGAAATGTGGATGAGTTAGTAAATTTACAAATAACACCAAAATTGGAGAATTACTGCCAGTGAATAAAGGGGAGTCTGTCGAGCCTGCTCCTTCTCGTCCCCTGAAGACCAGCGACCAGGAGGATGGTGACTATGACGAACATGACGGGTGAGGAGCATGGCCAGAGACGGTCTGGGGTCTGGCCTAAGGCACCCTCGAGGTCGGAGACGGGTGGCTCCCTCGAGGAGAGGACAGCCATCAGAAGACAACAGTGGGATTTAAATCAGTTACGATGCGATACGATAGAATTTTAATTATCCCAGGAGGGAAATTGGTCTGACAGTCATTCACACAACAAGATACATGAAACATGAAATTACAGTGACGAGTTGAAAGTTCAGGATTGTGGATGTGTAAAGATTGGGGGGGGGGGGGGGGGGATCAGTCTACCCCATGACAGAAGAGGGAGGAGTTGTACAGTTTGATAACCACAGGGGAAAAGGATCTCCTTAAAGACAAGGGCAGGGAAATGGCAGTTGGAGTTTGATCCAAGCAAATGTGAGGTATTGTACTTTGGAAGGTTCAATGTAAGGGAAAATATTTAGTTAAAGGCACGACCATTAACAGCATTGAGATGCAGAGGGATCAAGTCCATAGCTCCATGTGGCAATACAAATATAATGGTAAAGAAGCCATATCTATGCTTGCCTTCAGCAGTCGGGCATTGAGTTTGTGTCAGGAAGGCATATTGCACCTTTATGGAACTTTGGTTCGGCTGCATTAGTAGTATTGTGTGCAGTTCATGACACCCCATATCAGGAAGGATGTGTAGAGGCTTTGGAGAAGGCGCAGAAAAGGTTTACCTGAAATCCACCTGGTTTAAAGGGTGTTAGCTGCTAGGAAAAGTGACAAACTTGGATTGTTTTCTCTGGAGTGTTGAAGGCTGAGGGTAGACCTGATCATATAAAACTATGGGAGTGATAGATAGTCAGAACCATTTTCCCCAGGGAGGAAATATCAAAGACAAGAAGGCATAGTTTTAAGGTGAGGCGGGGACAATGTTAAAAGGAGATGTGCGGCCAAGCTTTTTTCACAGAATGCGGCAGGTGCCCGGAATGCACTGCCAGTGGTGGTGATAGAAGCAGATACGATAATGGTGTTTAAGAGGCTTTCTGATGGACATATGGATATGCAATGAATGGAGGGATATGGATCATATGCAGGCAGAAGAGGTTAATTTGTTCGACACAGAAATTGTGGGCCAAAGTGCAGGTTCCTGTGCTGTAATGTTCCAAGCCAGTTTTATTGCAGCTCCAGATTACCATGAGAACTAAGCAAACCAGACAGCTGGTTTAAGGGTCATTTGCCAAGGGTGACTAAATTAAGGACAATGAGAAAATAAACAAATACATTTGTATATTCTGTTAATGCAGCACATTCAGGACTTTGAGCATGGACAAACAGATTATCCTGATTCTTGGATGTTATTCCAGCTAATACTTCAACACGTGTTTTCTTGCTTTGTTATAGATATCACACAATAGTGTATTAAACTTTTCAGTAAACCCAAAACGTTTAAAGACAACACGGGAACCTGCACCCTGGAGAGTTTAAAAGGAGGTTGGAATTATGGCCCCTGTGTGTTAATGTGACTGTATGAATCTGCACACAGCAAGTCTCTTGCTGATTAATTAGTATTGGTTCATTATTATCATAATCTCTACAGAGGGAGTGAAAAACTTTGCTATGTGCTATCTAAGCAAATCCTATCATGCATGAGTGCAATCAAACCATTGACGTCCAACAGGTAGTGTGAAGAGAAAGGAAACAGTGTAGAATATAGCTACAGCTACGGATAAAGTGGAAATGAAAAAGAGCAAGGGCCGCAACAAGGTGGATTGGGAGATTGAAATTGTAGCATATCTTACGAGGTCCAATGGGAAAGGGAAGAAGAGGGAATGACTGGAGTGTTACGGGCCTTTCCCACTTTCACGACCTAATTCATGACCTCTGCCGAGTTTGCCCGTGACTCATACTCACATCATGGTCGTCACAAGGTCGTAGGTAGGCTGTAGCAGGCCGTGATGCTAATCGTAGGTACTTGTGGCATCAAGTAGGTCGGGGCGCTTTTCTAGCTTGATGAAAAATGTCCACAAGTAAAAAATGTCGTGAATTAGGTTGTGAAAGTGGGACAGGCCCTTAAGTAGTCTTTGGTAATGTTAGCTGCTTTCTTGTGATAACGTGATGTGCAGATGGAGTCAATTGTTGGGGGGGGGGGGGGGGGGGGGGTTGGTTTGCATGATATTCTGGGTTACATACACAACTCTGTAAATTCTTGAGGATTTGGGCAGAGCATTTCATAAGTTCACAGGTGATAAAGCAGAATTAGGCCATTCAGCCCATTGAGTCTACTTCGCCAGTCAGTCATGGCTGATCTATCTCTCCCTCCTAACCACATTCTGCCTTCTCCCCATAACCCCTCACACCTGCAACTACAATGGCTTGCAAAAGTTTTCATACCCCTTGAACTTTTCCACATTTTGTCACGTTACAACCACAAACGTAAATGTATTTTAGTGGGATTTTATATGATAGACCAACACAAAGTGGTGCATAGTTGTGAAGTGGAAGGAAAATGATACATGGTTTTCAAATTTTTTTTTTCCTTCCACTTCACAATTATGCACCACTTTGTGTTGGTCTATCACATAAAATCCCAATAAAATGCATTTACGTTTGTGGTTGTAATGTGACAAAATGTGGAAAAGTTCAAGGGGTATGAAAACTTTTGCAAGCCACCGTATATGTATTTCTGACGTAAAAATATCAATTGACGGCCACCACTGCTTTCTGAGGCAGTGAATTGCATTCCATTTGCCAAATCAAGTTGTGATGCATCCCAATCCAATGCTTTCTACAGTGCATCTGCGGAAACTGTTCTGTCATTGGTGACATGTTAAATTTAATTGGTCTTCTGAGGAAGTAAAGGCTTTGGCGTGCAGATTATTGGAATTTTACTTGTTCAGCTATGAATTTTGTGATTTTGTGAGTATTAGTAAAGAATGAGTTATTCTCAACCAGTTCAATTATATTTGTTGTTTTCCACTTCAGTTGACCCCCTATAGAGGCAAGAGACTCAACAGTGATCATGTGAGTGCAGCTTCTGACAATTAATGGCAGTAAATTATGTGGGAATTAGACAGTTTAGATTTTCCTTATTTATAAAACGTAAATTGCCCACATTGCACTGATATTCACCAAACAATATGAAAGAATATTGCTATAATTCTACTGGATTATTGTGGTGGGAGACACAAATGCTGGAATTTCTCAATGAGTATGACCGTATCTTTGGAGAATAAGGGTGGTGACCCAAAACATTGCCTCCCCATGTTCTTCAGAGATGGTATGTTGGTCCAATAGCTATTGCTGTGTAGATGTTGTCAGATGTTGTCAGATGTTCCAGATATCTTGTGGAAGGTTGCGTACTCTCCCCTCTCCTCTGCTCTCTCTACACCAACGACTGCACCTCCACAGACTCCTCTGCCAAACTTTTCAAGTTTGTGGATGGCACAACCTTGATTGGACTGATCTAGGTTGGGGAGGAATCTGCCTACAGACAGGAAGTAACACAGCTGGTGTCCTGCTACCATCACTACAATCTGGAGCTCAATGCTCTTAAGACAGTGGGATTGATCAGGAGAGCTCCCCCTCCCCTCCCCACACTCACCATCAACAATACCACAGTCACATCTGTGGAGTCATTTAAGTTCCTTGGAACCATCATCTCCAGTGACATTAAATGGGAGGCCACCATCGACTCCACAGCCAAAAAGGCCCAACCTGTACTTCCTGTGCCAGCTGAGGAAACACAATCTGCCACAGGCAATGATGGTCCAGTTTTATACTGCCATTATAGAGTCTGTCCTCGCCTTCTCCATCATTGTCTGGTTTGGCTCAGCCACATCTGGAGGCTGCAACGCATCGTTTGATCAGCCAAGAAGGTTGTTGGCTGCAACCTTCCGCCCCCATTGACAAACTGTATACTGCAAGGGCCAGGAAGCGAGTGGATAAGATCATCTCTGACCCCTCTCACCTTGGCCACAAACCCGTTGACGCACCTCCCTCTGGAAGGCGACTCTGGACTGTCAAAGCCGCCACAACCAGACATAAAACAGATTTTTTTCACGAGCAGTAGGTCTACTCAACAGCTAAAGGTCTGCAGCCTCCTGCTCTCATATTTTACTTAATTCTTCACATGTTTAAATTATAATGTTTTATTTTTAATTGTTTACTGTATGTCATGTTGTTACTTGCGAGTAAAGCACCAAGGCAAATTCCTTGTATGTGTACATACTTGGCTAATAACAATTATTCAATTCAATTCAATTCATGATCTAATAGCTGACAAATCCGATGTTGGAAATCCCAGAAGGAAGATGAGTTAGCTTATCCACTGTAGACACAAAATGCTAGAGCAGAGGTCGGCAACCTTGTTCTGCGTAGGGGCCAGGATGCATGTCTGTCAGCGGATGGCGGGCCACATCTATCACATGTACATATGGATCCTGCCCCCATCCCCCATGGCAGGCATCAAATCACGTGTTCACAGAAAGTAGACAACAATGCTGGAGAATCCTTGCATGTCTCACCCGCTGGGTTTCTCCTGCACTTTTGTCTACCTTCGATTTTTTCAGCATCTGCAGTTCTTTCTTAAACAAGTTCACAGAAAGTGCACGGCCGTGCCAGCCGCTTTGCATAGGATGCGGTACAGCTAGAGGTAGGCACGGTCGCTGCCAGGGCCGCCCAGTCGAAGCTTGGGGCGCCCGGCCGCTGCTCGGGCGCTTGGCTGCTGCTCGGGGCGATCAGCCACTACTCTGGGCACTGCTGCTCGGGGCGTCCGGCCGTCGCTCGGGGCGCCCAGCTGCTGCTTAGGGGCGCCTGGCTGCTGCTGCTGGCGCTGCTCGCGGCACTCGGCGGGCCAGATGATTACCGGGGGAAAAATCCGCCTGCAGGTCGGATGATTACGGGTTATGGGCCGCATTCGGCCCGAGGGCCATAGGTTGCCGACCCCTGTGCTAAAGTAACTCAGCGGGTCAGGCAGCATCTCTGGAGAGAGGGAATGGGTGGCGTTTCGGGTCAAGAAATGCTTCTCTCCAGAGATGCTGCCTGACCTGCTGAGTTACTCCAGCATTTTATGTCTACCTTCAATTTAAACCAGCATCTGCAGTTCTTTCCTACAAAGATTTTCCACTGGGCACTTTTGGATGGATGTGGTTGTAAATGCTTCAGCATATTCAGCCTTGTCTTTAACATTCGTATGCTGGTTAACATTCTTATACTGCTATTATGAGGCTAGGTTTTTTTTGGCCCATGGCCTTAAGAGTATTAATTATGTTCAGTTTGTTATCATGGGGAGTGAGTTGAATTAACTAATTACATTAAGTGAAGATGGAGACAAAGATGCATCACTGATTTGTTATTTCCAGATAAAGATTGTTGCAAGTGTTTTCTTGTTATGTTTAATAATCGCATATTATGCTGTTTCAAGGTTAAGAACGGGAATGTATATAGAGCTGTTTTCTCATAATTTGATTAATTGCCCGTTACCAATTGTGAATAATGGGACCCATTAATTTGTGGTTGATTCTGTCCAAAGCACGGCTCTTCTGCTCTAATATTTATGTGCGAGCACTTCACTCTGTACTAATTTTCAGTGCATCTGTTGATTTCCCTGGCTTCATCTTCTTCACTCGTTGATACGATTGGTCCCCTGGTTTCACGGTGATATTAGAGCAAGGAAGTATTTTGTACCATTAGGTCATGTGACATTGAATTCCTGCATTCATAATGGCACATCAATGAAGCTTGTTTCCAAGCAACAGAGCTGGCAGCAGCCAAGGAGGAGAATATGAAACCCTTTCAGTTGCTTGCTGTAATATGAACTGATGTATTCAAACAGTTAATTGACCTCCATAAGCTTCAAGCAAGATATAAGTGACTAGTCGCCCATAAGTGATGTATTCTTATGTACCTGAAGTTCTTTTATTGGTCATTTATAATAGCTTCGAAGGGTGATAACTGTTGGGCTTTTATTAAGAATTGATTTCTTACGCTGTAAAGAATTTTTATTTAAGATTAATTGCAGTAAAGTCTTTCATCTCAATTTCCTGGAAGACATTGCAAAGGAGAATGTGCAATTGATCAGTCAATTAGCTTGTTTTTCAAATCGAATGCATATTTCTTGAAAACCAACAATTGTGTTGAAGTGGAAGAATATTGTTTCAAACTAAAATTGATCCTTGAATTATGTAGCAGATGAGTATGTGAGAATTAGCAATGAAGATATAACTACGTTTAAAAAAATATCCAAATATTTTAGGTTAATGAGGCACCTGAAATTCAAGTCTAAAGATAGACACAAAATGCTGGAGTAACTCAGCGGGACAAGCAGCATTACTGGAGAGAAGGAATGGGTGACGTTTCGGGTCGAGACCCTTCTTCAGACTGATCTTCTTCAGATCATTGTATCAGAATACAATGATGCCATAAACATTTGGTTATCCTACCTTCCTTGAGAGAAATCCGAAGTGAAGCAGATCTACACCCATACCCTGGAGAGTTTAAAAGGAGGTTGGGAATTATGGCCCCTGTGTGTTAATGTGACTGTATGAATCTGCACATAGCAAGTCTATTGCTGATTAATTAGTATTGGTTCATTAATATCATAAACTCTACAGAGAGTGTGAAAAACTTTGCTATGTGCTATCTAAGCAAATTCTATCATGCATGAGTGCAATCAAACCATTGACAAGTCCAACAGGTAATGTAAAGAGAAAGGACACAGTGTAGAATATAGCTACAGCTACGGATAAAGTGGAAATGAAAAAGAACAAGGACGACACAAGATGGTCCAATGAGAAAGCGGAGAAGAGGGAATGACTGGAGTGCAAGTGGTCCTTGGTAATGTTACCTGCTTTCTTGTGATAACATGATGTGCATTGTATATCATGATGTGACGTACATCAATAGAGTCGATTGATGGGGGGAGGGTAGTTTGCATGATATTCTGGGCTACATACACAACTCTGTAATTTCTTGAGGATTTGAGCAGAGCATTTCATACGCTTACAAGTGATAGAAGCAGAATTAGGCCATTCAGCCCATTAAGTCTACTTTGCCATTCAGTGATAGCTGATCTAACTCTCCCTCCTAACACCATTCTGCCTTCTCCCCATAAGCCCTGACACCCGTACTAATCAAGAATCTATATGTATCTCTGCCATAAAAATATCAATTGATGGCCACCACAGCTTTCTGAGGCAATGAATTGCATTCCATTTGCCAAACCAAGTTGTGATGCATCCCAATACAATGCTTTCTTTGGTGCATCTGCAGAAATTGTTATGTCATTGGTGACATGTTAAATTAACTTGGTCTGCTGAGGAAGTAGAGGCGTTGGTGTGCAGTTTATTGGAAATTTATTTATTTAGCTGCAAATGTTGTGATTTTGTGAATATTAGTACAAATCCTACCTTCCGTGAGTGAAGTCAGAAGTGAAGCAGATCTATGTTTGAATTTTGAAAATATATAAAATGTGGTGAATATATAAAATGTGTGATGGTCTTACAGCCTTAAAATCCATGATTTTTCTCTTTTAAACTGTAATATGGTTATTACAATTAAGGATATCAGTGCATCATCTTTGGTCATTGTATAAGAATTGAATATTTCTGGTGTAGAGCAAAACCCTGTAGTAGTAATAGTGCATTGTAACTTAAAACTCAGAAAATATCCTGCATGGAATTTTTATCTTTTCATTGTTCCATTCTATTCCAGTTATTTTAATGTTGATTTAGTACATATACTCCATGCAGCCCCAAAAGATCATATCAAATCCTGCAGAGGCCAAATGGCCTGGAATGGATTAGTGCAGTTTCCAGATGAAAGCTCAAAGTGCCGATTTGCCAAAGTGTATATATTTTTTTTTGTTTGGATTTCAACCAATTATTGACCCAGGTCTAAGTGATCTGCACTCTCTTGTGTAGCGTCTTGGCTTTGTTGTGACACAATGCATTTGAACTTCAGCATGTTGAGCTATTTAGATGTAAATACTTTGTGGCAACATAAGCACGTTGCTTATCTTGTCTCAAATCTTTTTGTGGAGCAATTCATTTAAATCATGTTTTATATTGAAAAAAAAATCTTCAGTTTTGTTTGACAATTTAAGGATGTTATTGTTGTTTTAGTTAAATTTTCATAATTGATCGACGCTAAAAGGAATAATTAATGCTATCATTAATTATGAATTGTTAACCAAATAGATAGCAGCTTCTGGATGTGTGAAAAAGCAGATATTGCACATTATTCTCCAATTGTATAAATACAAATATAATAGAATAATATCAAAGTAAAGCTGATTATTCTGGTTATGTTAATATACATTTCCTATTTGTTGCTTGTTTATAAATAGTTAAGGTAAATAGAAAGTACTATAGTTTCATGAAGAATTGAGATGATGATTCCTATGTTGAAATTTCTAATCTGCAATCTGCTACATTGTTGAATACATGATATTGTCATCATTTATTGTAGACTTTTGTTTTATTCCAGCTAATATATGATAGCTTTGCTCAGTACTTGGTTGAACAGAAAGGCTATGATCGGGAACTTATGACAGTGACTCCAGATTCTTGGGATTTTTGGTAAGTCCATTTCCTCTTTGAAATGTATAGTTGCTATAAAGGACTTTTGCCTTTATTACATAAGAAACAAACATAATTTTGGCCTGGTGTTTGCTGGGGACAGGGAAAGGAGAATAAAACCCATTGCTTTTAAAAACAATAACAAAATAGTTTAGTACACAGAAGAATAAAGTTATACTGTTTCACTTTCTAGTTGGGAGAGATTGAACAGCTTTTAAAGGAACATAAATGACATAATTGAGAAGGTTTGGTTTTAATTACTTGTCTTTGTTTTCTCAGTAAATTTAATTTGTGCCATCTGAGTAACTGTCCAATTACTTGAAGTGTGCAGCAAAAGCTGTCATTTTCCAAGTTGAGTGAAATGTGCGCCAAACTATTTGTGCCTATTTCACTTTCATGCCCCATCTCTTTATCACAAATTCATCAGCATGCGCACAAAAGTTGGTTTGCTAACTAGCAGTGGGCACGGCTTTGGCTTCATGGGAAAACCACGTGTAATCTAGAGTTTAAAGATTTTAACTGGAGTGTTTTGCCAATTATATAGTATGAATTTTTCAACATTTCACTAATTTTAGCAGAAAAGATAGATTGAACCTGCTGTATATATTTCGTATGTATTCCATACATATATATTTCAATGTAATAATTAATTCCAGAAGGTATCAATGCATTAGTGTATGATATTGTGATGCTCAATGACTATTCATGCTTGCATTGTTGGTTGCAGCTGTTGCATTTTGATGTAGGTATGATACAAAACTTACCTTGAGCGGCACTGCAGTTCTGCCACTGCCCGTGTGCGCGACTTTGGCGCCTTTGAGAGGGGGGCGGGTTTAAAATGCGGTTTTCCCCAGTCTATTCAAATCGATTTTTCTCAGGGTGTTTAGCTGCTGAAGAGAAATCACTCCGACATTTGTTTTATGAAGTTATTTTTAAACTACGCTGGATAATTTATTAGCATGAGTAAATTAAAAATCATCTTGTAAAGCCGTGAACGCCGACAACGGGACGTATCTCACGTAGGGGACAAGACAAGGTACACTGTTTATTTTTTCATAAAAACTTGCTTCTTAGGATGCCTTTAATCAAAATTTCATGTTGCGAAAAGGTGACTTAGAAAAGATACGAACCGGCAGTATTTGTCCTGCCGTTATGGAGTTTAAATTCACTGCAACGTTCCAATCGATCGCGTTCCATAAAATCCCACTCGCAAGATGATTTAAATGGCCATTCATTTACGGGAATTAAACACTAAATTCCTTCCATTTGGCCTATAAATTCATGACAATGAGATTTAAAAATCATGTTATATTATGAATTCTTGTGTGAATGTTATTTCGATACTTAGGTTATTTAAAATGTTAATCTTTTCTTTAGAAATGGATAGATGTTTAGATCTAGTAATTGAATTTTGTAATTAGCTACAATTGGGTAACTAACTAATTATATGCTTTAATTTCAGGTCATCCAAGTAAGATTGTTTCATATTTGTTTCAGAATACTTCAATCTATAATAACTGAAAATTTCTTTCAGTTCTCTTAATTTTTAAGAAAGTTATGGGTTTTTGACTGTCGATCACATCTTTTGTGTTATGTCAATGGAGAGCAATAGGGAACAAGATGCAAATTTCCGAGTATGAAAATAGCCATAACTTTTTTTAATACTGAAGATATGAAAGTGAATTAGGTGTCAAATTAGACTTCTTTTTATGCTTTATCTGATGGGATAAATTGCAGACTTAATTTTTAAAATCTCAAAATTTTGTAACATTGCTAGATGTAGGATACCTAGAATATAAGTTACCAAAACTAATGTTCCTTGTAGCCAAGAGCCCATTTTGTAATTCTGAAAACCATGGCTGGTCAATGTATCTTGGGATCTGGGGGACTTGCACATGAAACACAAATGTCTGGCATGCAAAATGCAGCCGATAATTAGGAAAATTAATGCAATTTTGGCCTTGTTGCAAGGGATATTGAGTTTCATGGTTGGGCAACTTTGATGCAAGTTTTGGTGAGCCTGCATTTGAAGAACCATATGCAGTTTTGTTCTTTATATTTAAGGAACAATATCTTTCCATCGGAAACAATAATATTGTGAGGGGGATTGAATAGAAGAAGCTGCAGGTGCTGGTTTACAAACAAAATGTTGGAGTAATTCAGCAAGTCTGACGGAGGGCCCCGAGCCAACATGTCACCTATCCATGTTCTCCAGAAATACTACCAGTCTAAGGAAGGGTCCCAATGTGAATTGTTGCCCATCCATATTCTTCAGAGATGCTGATAGACCCACTGAGTTATTCCAGCATTTTGTGTCTTTTTCTGAGAGGGATTGGCAGGTTAGATGGTGAGAGGATGCTTCTTGCAATGGGGTGGATTATGTGGATCTGGGACGCATAAAAGGAGGCCTGTTTAAGACGGATACGAGGATTCTGAAGATCTTGAGTCTTTGTACATCTCTACTGCAAAGACACATAAATATGAAGTCACTGTTTATATTCAAGGCAGAGATCGCCAGATAAAATATAGAACAGTACAGCACAGGAATGGGCCCTTTGGCCCATATGTTTGTACTGAACATGAAGCCAAGTTAAACCAATCTCATCTGCCTGTACAGGATCCATGTCCCTCTATCCTCTGCACTTACATGTGCCTCTCCAAAAGCCTCTTACACGGTACTACCTTCACCACCATCCTTGGCAGTGCATTCCATGCCCCTGCCACTCTGTGGAGAAAAAACTTACCCTGCACAACTCTGTTAAATTTTCTCCCTCGCACCATATCGCTATGGCCTCTAGTGTTAGATATTTCCACCGTGGAATAAAACGTTCTGCACTGTCCACCCTATCTATGCCTCTCATCCATCCATAACTATCTTATCTATATTACTAAAAGTCTGATCTTGACCAGTTCCTGTTGTTCTCTACATTGATTTTAGAAAAAACGCTGCCATTTATGGCTTTGATTTTTGGCCATCTTACTCTCTGCTGTGCAGGACAAGAGGATTTTTCCCATCGATTAAAAATAAAATAATTATTAGTGATTAAAAAATGTTGAGATTCTTCTGAAGGTCACGCCCCTCCCGGAGGGACTATAAACCCGGAAGTCTTGAGTGCCTCAGTCTCTGCAAGATGGGTG